>JALIGW010000004.1:19959428-21159428 GCA_023053685.1 Diadophis punctatus similis | reverse complement strand
AGCTTGTTTATCAGTTTAGGAATGTTAAAAGCTAATAAACTTGAACATCATTTACAAAAAAGAGAAAATAAATCAGATTAAAATATAAATTAACTTTGTTAGTTAACAAATTACAAAACCCATGTCATTGGTCCCTCACTATATATAGATTTTTTTTCTCCATTGGAAATCAAAGCAATGGGCAAAGACGACACCGCTATTAGGCAAGGAAAAATAACTTTTATCAATGCTTATATGAGTTACAAATAAATGATGAGCCTCACCTATAACTTCTTTAACTAAAATAGGTTGTGGATGCAAACGGGGCTCACTGGCACCTGCGGCATTTACTGCTTTTACTCGGACAAAGATTTTTGATCCAGTTGGAAGATCAGGGATGGTGAATTTTGTTTTATCTGTTAGATCTTTATTGGCCACAATCCATTCTTCCGCTAAAGTGGAATAAAAACAGAAAGACAAAGAGAAAGAAAAACATTCAGAATTACATAGAAAGACAGATTAAATATGGTTCATTTTTAAAAAAAATGCTTTTAAAGTATATCATGGATATATCATGGAATTTTGCACTTTTGTGGTCAGGTCATTAGCTCCTATTATGGTGCAACTAGAAGAAACGAATGTTACTAGCCTCCAAAGAAGAATCAACAGACAGAGACAGACAAGCACAGACAGACAGACGATCAAGAAATAATTATAATCCTGAAGGCCAGGCCATCAATATTATTGTACTGTCTTTTTAAGAGAAATGTTAATATGCAAGCAACATAACTGTCAGTTGGAAAACGCATTTCTACATAGAATCTATCCAAATTCTGGATCTTAATGATTTCCTGATTTATTTATTTTTTAAAAAAGAAGAGGTTTCCATATCAATATATTTGCACTCTGCATCGTACTTTGTTATATTCACAAAGAAAGGTTTGCTGATTGGTCGGCAATCCTTCCCCCCTGTTTTGACAGCATTTTCTTTCAATGAAATGCCAAAGTTCCAAAATATCCTGCAAATCTTTGAGTACTCTGAGCAAGCAGAGTAATCTAATTTAATCCTAGTATAAATATATTGTGTGTTATTGTAACCCCTGCAGAAAATGCTCCAGTATGTACAGTATCTGGGGAACTTCCAGCAAGCAAATATTCCTCAGTTTGCAAATGTTAGTTTACTATTTTCAGCAGTATTAAGTTTAGAAGACTGCATGAAAACTGAATTAATTTATCTGGACATTGCATAAACAGCTTATTTTTACGTGATGCAAACTGTGATTTTATTATAACTTTATTAAAAATGTTAAATGAAATAGAAAAGCTAACAGAAACTAATATTTAGAACAAAGGAAAAAAAGAAAGTAAATCTAAAGAAGAAACTTCTATTTTCTTTTTAGCAAATATAAGTGTAAATCTCTTAGTCTATCATTACAACATGATTTTTATTTTTCTCTGTAATCAATTGTTTTATTATAATCAAAACCATGGCTTTTACCTGAATACATATAACCAATTTTACTGACATGGACAACATAAATATAAAGGCAACATAAATCTCTTATACAGACAAAAACACTTTAGAAGGACTCAACTAGCAATGCTATTTAAAAAGTTCTTTTGATACCAAAAATACATTCTATGGTAAAATAAAAAAGAAGTAGCATTCAATGCTGTTGAAATAATATATTCTTGCAGAAAAAAGACGCATGCTATAAAAGACCTTTTGTGCTTTAGTACCTGGGCCATTGGATAAGAACCTCTAAACCAGGGTTTCTCAACCTTAGCCTCTGATAACGGGTAGCTCTTCCACTTGATTAAGTATTGGAGTTGTCTCCTGTGCCGCCTTGAGTCGAGGATTCGCTACACCTCATAATGGGTTTGGCCCCCTATGACACAGGGTCTGGGGGCTCACAGGGTAGTGGCCTCAGGGTCAATCTGACCACGGGTTTTAAGAGGCTACTATGGAATACTGAGTGTATCTTCCCTAGCAGTTGGGGCAATTTTAATTGCACCGTGACTGGGTTGATGATCTTTACTATGGGGAATGGTCCCATAAACTTTGGCCCCAGTTTCTTGCTGGAGAATTTTAACCTCAAGTATTTTGTGGAGAAGTAGACCTTCTCCCCCAACTGGGATGGTTGTTGTGGGGCTCGGTATTTATCTGCCTGTTTCTTATAGATTTGTGCTGCTTTAGCTAGGGCTTTCTTGACATTTTCCCAGGTTGCTTTCAGCATTGACATCCAGTCGGTCAAGCCGACTGAGGAGGGGGGATCCCTTGGATATTCAGGCATTGGGATGAAGTCCATGCTGCTCACTACTTTGAACGGAGTTAGTCTCGTGCTACTGTGAACAGCATTATTGTATGCGACCTCAGCAAAAGGCAGGAGGTCCGCCCAAATGGACCTCAATTTTTAAGAATTTTCCAGCCAGTTTCTGGAAAAGTTCTGTCCACATTCAAATTCTGTTTCATCCCATCTTTCTTACTTTCCATTTTCCACTTACAAAATAATAATAGCAACCTTGGGGAGGACTCAATAGGTGGATAAAAATTCCAGATCCAGTCTAAATATGTGGCTGACTGTGTGTCCAACCATAATAATGGTGCATCTCATAGAGATACTACAAAGGTATGAGCTGAAAACCAGTTATATGTATTAAAATAGAAATTCAGCTCCTTGATCATTTTCCAGGTTTTCCAAATTACATTGATTTTATTGGAATCTACCTGCCTATCCATCTATCTCTATTGCTCTTTCAGTAAGAATATTTAAATATCTTGCATACATTACCCTCCGGACTTTGGCTTCCCTTCAGAAAGTCAGCATTACATACTTCTGTTGGTAAACCTTATTGGGATTCATTTTTATTATTAATTCAGAGACATCCATTTTCAGGCAAGCATAACATAGTTAGTTAGTACTCTCTGTCAGTAAGTACCCAGACACACGTACTGCACCTTGAAGGGGAGCTTGTGATGATCACAGAGTTGATAAGACAGTAAAACCAAGTATGCGTTTATGTGGGGCACCGGCAACTCCTTTAGGATAAAACATTGTTTGTATTCCCCCCCCCCAGGTGTTTCAGCTCCAACCACTGATCAAAGGAAAATAGTACAATGAAAAGAGGCGAGAAAGAAGGGAAGAAAAAGCTTGATGCTGAACACTCACAGGGTTTGGGTGTCTTCTCTTCCGTCTGCCCCGGGCCCCCGGCAGTATCATCACTAATATTTTGCTCTGAACCAGATTCAGAGGAACCTAAATGATTTGGAAAGCACAGATGGGGATTTACGGTCATAGGCAAAAGTGCCATTTGGACTGGTATAGCTGAGCATCCATAGAATCAGAAATCAAGACAGTTGAGAAATGTGGGGGCGGGGGGGGGGAAGAGATAGGCAAGAGGCATCCAGAAAAAGAGATTTAAGAGGAAGAGAAAATTAAAGCATACTCCAGGATAAGCAAGAGGAAACTGAAAGAAGAAGAAGAAAGATATACATGGAGATATATATATAGGTTTAAGATGGTTGGCAAGACTACTGGCATGGCTATCGTTGAAATCCATTGGTTATCAGAAACTCAGGGTCTGTCAGTACTTCTTGCTGGATAGTTGGCATCTGCAGCTCTCTGTCTTTTGCCTCTTGCACCTTGCACTGAATGTATGAAGGATAGGTATGCCTTGAACCTTCATATGCAGGATGCGGACAATTAGCTCTGAGGCATGTCATGAATCTGTCAGCCACAAAATTGGTACAGTGATCTCAACAGAATCCATGCTTCTGTTAGTGATTCCTTGTAGCAGATAAGAAAACAATATTTTAGCATATAATCATTTTTGGATCGAATTAGATGATTGTGTGCAGTTTTTCCACTGAGTGATAGGTTTGGAGGAAGTGTCATATAGATAAATTTGAAAAATAAATGCAAGACAAATATGGGGTTCTCTTCATGATAATGTTTTTCACTAGCTGAAGAACACTTCTGAGTAACGTCTACCTCTAAATTTACAAAAATAAGTTTTATTTTTACTTCCTCTATTTTTCATTGTTGATAATCTGTGACAAAACAGGAGAAAGGGGTAAGTTTGCTCCTTTATTTTCAGTTCTTAAAAACTTTTCATTCCATTCTTGTGATGTAAATACTGTTGTTTGATCCTTTGAAGTTATTTACATAGGTCTATTTAGAATATAGTACTGTTTCTGATGAAAGAGTATATTTTAGTAACTTTTAAACAATCATGATGTTTGTCTATTTTTCTAAGTTTGGTTTTGTATATTTGAAAAGATTTTATTAAAAATAAAATTTGCCTTTGATTAAAGTGGTTCTACTAATACCCCATTCGAGGGGAACAGGCCAGCAAGAGAGAAAAGCAGAGAAAAGAGAGATTGGTTGATAGAATAAATAAGTATAAGCAAGAAAAGGTAGAACTGAAGAAATGGAGTTGAAAGATTGACTGTTAAAGAAAAAGTTTGCTGAAGATCCAAGTAAGAGATTAAGTTTTATAGAGACATTAGTGGAAAGAAAAGTTCTGCAGGAAAGAAGATGAAGAATACAGAAATCCAGATACTAAAAAAGACAAACAAAAGAAACAATGCATAACAAGAGATATAGCAAAGTAAATAAAAAGTATTATTTAACCCTTTAGATTGTTCTGTTCTAAAACATTACAATATATACATGAGTAACATTATTTTTGTATCTGTGTATTTACATGCATACATATACACAGACAGTATATAGTGTATGTAGCATGTATTTATATCCAGATATGCAAAGATAAATAGAATATACAGGCTGTATACCACATTTGTTTGTAAAATATATCATTATTGTGCTTTATCCAAGGTTTTATCCATGTCAAAATGGCAGGTATAATCTACATTTGAGTACAATCAGCGTTCAGGCTCTTTTGTTTCTTGATGTACCTAGTTATCTTAGTAAAATATTACTTACTTGCTTTTTTAAAATGTAATTTCTATTTTTGAAAATAAATTCCATATGAGTATGGCTGGCAATATGGGAAGAAATTTAAACTCCAGTAGGAGAGAAATCTTTTGCCTAGCCAATGAACCTAAATGATACTTTCTCTTTTTCAAGACCAGGTCTGGAAAAACTATTTCTGCTTAGCTATAATAATTAGCAAAACAACACTTCTTACTTTTATAGCGTAAAATATTTTACATCTCTGCTCTAAAGCAGACACATTCCAAATAAGTGGCTTAAAATTGCCTGAAATACTTTGTTCAGCAGATCCATGTTGACAGGAAAAAACAAAAGATAGAGATCAAAGCTTTTAAATACTTGCTAGGAAGAAATGATAAATCATTTGTTAAGGAGAGCAAAATATAAGTTGGAAGCTATTATCTATGTTCCAGCTGTGTTCTCCATTTTTCTGCAGTTTGCTGTATATTCTACTTTGGGAAAATTTCCCAAACCATCTGCTAAATTTTTATGAATCAGGAATTATATATGCTAACGACCCTCATAAATCAATTAACATTAGATTTATGGAGCATGAGATTTCTGAATTATTATTGAGCTGTTCCATAAAAGTAGAAGCAACAGAAGCAGCAGCAGTAATAATAATAATAATCAAATACAACATGTTTGTATTCCATTCCATTCCTGCCCTGTTCCTTAAAATTTCTAGATGATTATTGATCTTTACTTCAGATCAATATCTTTTCTACTTAGACTAAGAGTTTGGGAGACATTTAAGAACAATTTGGAAGTTACAATCTGGTCAGTAGGTTGACATTCTTAAAAATCCAACATGGTTGTCTTTAGTATAATCAGTGGCACAAATCATCCACAGCCAGATGTTTTCACTGATTCAACAGTTGAGAAGCTGTATAGAACAGAACAATACATAGCTTACTAGTTACTTAAGAACTTCTTCTGTGGTGAATTCAACACAAATTTTGAAAGGTTTTTTTTAGTTTACTTTGGAGAATCTTTATATTTTACATACATTGACATAAAACCAAAGCTGTTGTTGAATAGACAAAAAATGGATATATTTTATCTTTTGCATGAAATATGATTGGGACTTACTTCCTTCAAAGCAATACTCTATAATATAACCATCTAAACCTGCAGCTCCAATCTGATCTGGTGGTCGCCACTTCATGGTAACTGTAGTATCAGTGACAGAGTCAACTGCCAGACAGGTAGGAGGACTTGTGACAGCTAAAAGCAACAAAAGAGAGTATTGACATTAGCCCAGCCCTAACACATTTAACAGATTAACAGAGTTGGAAGGGACCTTGTACATCATCTAGTCCAACCCCCCACCCAAGCAGGAGATGCTACACCATTTGTGACAAATGGCAGTCCAATCTCTTCTTGAAAACCTCTAGTGATGAAGCTCCCACAACTTCCGAAGGCAAGCTGTTCAATTGGTTGATTGTTCTCACTGTCAGAAAATTTATCTTTATTTCTAGGTTGAATCTCTCCTTGATCAGTTTCCACCCATTTAATAAAAGTTATGCATAATTAAATACATAGATATGATTTACTTACCTAGAGGCACAAAAGGTTTTGATGGCATGCTTGGTTTGGAAGTCCCAATGGCATTGACTGCGAACACACGCACCTCATAGGCAACTCCCTCAATCATCTTTTTGGGCTCAAAAGTTGTTTCTTTAATAAGATCAAAATTTAATCTCATCCATCTGGAGCTTTGCTTCTTTTTCCTTTCAATATAGTATCCTAAATAAATATATGCATAAATATAAAACTATTAGTTGAGGGCTCAGAATTTCTAAAAAGAGCAAATGCAATTGTTATGGACAGGACCTATTTCAGGATCTAATCAGGGTCCATCACCGGCACCAGAGCAGGGGTGAAATGCTACCGGTTCGGCCCGGTTCGGGCATACTGGTAGCGGCTGCTGCCGGTGGTTTGGAGAACCGGTAGTGGCGGCAGCATGAGGCTCCGCCCACCAGCCCGGACATCACCATTTTCTTGTTTTTAACCCTCTGCGCATGTGCAAAGCTTTCTGCGCATGCGCAGAGGGTGAAAAAGTGTGTGTGACGGTGGCGCGTGCGCGCTTCCAAACCAGTAGGGAAGGTAAGTAGATTTCACCACTGGACCAGAGGTTTAGTCTTCTGAGTTTTCAGAAGACCTATTTCACTTGGTCACCTCCATGCCATCTAAATAATAATAATATAACTTACACATTTCCTTGAGCAAAAACTCTCAGTTGAAACCCTTCTGCTTATGAATAGTGTATACTTCCATTTCAAAGAGCCACCAAATAATTCTACAAAATCATTAAAAATACCAGTTTCAATGAATGGTCTACATACCTAACAGAGGAGATCCACCATCATAGGCTGGAGGTTCCCAGGTCATAATACACCAGTCTTCTCCTATCTCAATCACATTGGGTGCCTCTGGGGGATCAGGAATATCTGTTGCAATTAGAAGTTTTAAGTTGTTAGAGTTTTACTGGAAAAGCAAATATTTTTGTTCATCTCAGACAAAATTACTTATTGGAGCAAATATCCAGACTCTCTTTAAAAAAATCCAAACTCCACTTACATTATGGAATTTAAATTAACCACAAATAAATGAAGTCACAACACTTATGGAGGGCATCCGTTTGGAAAAGGCTGAAATAGGAAGAGCATTGGTGCTACTTCAGTATAAAAGCCATGCATTGCATTGACTTACCAACTACTTTTATATTGATGTGGGCGGAGTCTTCTCCAGCTTCATTCTTCAGCATTATTCTATAAGAACCTGAGTCATCTTTTTCAGCTGAATCAATCACCAAACAACTGCTGTCTGGATAATTCTCTGCCCGTATTCTGGATGCAGAATCCATGATCCACTGTCAATCATTTTGCAAAAGGGAATAGGGTAGGGGGAGAAAAATAGTTTAAAAGGGGGGAGGGGAATTAGAAACCACCAGAGGATCGAGAATCAGAGTTGAATTAGGCTAAGTCATATGGAAATTGCACAAATGTAGCAAGGAATTTGTCAAATACTCCATGGACACATTCTTGATACCTCAGGCTTTGTGCTTACTTTAACAATCCTTTTTGTTTTTAATTTTTTTTAAAATCAGGACGATAGGCTGGCATGCCATAAAGCAAAGCACCATGTCACCAAAACATCTTTATGTTTAAAGACTAGCTGTAGCTTAACATGAGCCCTCAAGGCTTTCTTAGAACAATTAAAAGTACATGATTGACACTTTGTCTGGATTTGGAACCATATCTACGTATTTATTGAGAAAGTGGTGGATGGGGGGAAAATCACTTGAACTAATAAAGGAAAACTGGAGGGAGCAGCAATCTTACCAGTTTATCTTTTAATAAATGGTTATTTTGCAAGAGATATTCCACTGTGCCCAAGGTCCAGATATTATTGAACTCCCCCTGGAAAAATACTTGCATCCTTAAAATTTATCTCCCTATTCTTGCATTAAGGAAGCTCTGATACTGTATGCTAATGTCTAGCAATATTTCTCACTTGTAGAGTGACCACAATTGAACTGACAATTCAGTCATTAAACGAAGTGGTCACTAAGTGAAGCCACAACTGATCTGGCTTCAGCATTACTTGGCTTTACAGACCTGTGAAGGTTATAAATGCCAGGGTTGATTGCAAGATTACTTTTGCATCATGGTTATAACTGTGAAGATTTGCTAAATGAGGCAGTTCCTAACCGAGGACTACCTGCGTTTTCTCAAGAGTGTTTCCAAAACATTTAGGAAACAATGGTCTAGCAACTAAGAGGGATAGTGGACAGTCTTATCTGCTTGGTATGGTAAAAACAACAACCCAGCATGCCAGTGAGGATGGTGTGGTTGAAGCGCTGCCTATTTTTTATGCATCAGATGCGAAGCCTAGATTTTTGATTACACCATCGCAGCGGCCATCTTGGCTTTTTGACTATTGCCTGTGGACATCCTTCGTAGTTGACTGAAATTCACAGAAAGAATTTAAAGAATGTTGAACTATTTTTAACATTTTCCTAATTTTAATGGTTGTCCTCGACTTAATGATCCTAGTGGAGATGCCCGTAATGGTTGTAAGATGGTTCACTGTGGGACTGATCTGATTTTATGATCTTTTTGCAGTGATCGTTAAGTGAACCAATTGTTTGCTATGGGCCAGTTTTGCTGAGGTAAAAATATAAGATGTGAACATGTGACCATGGGCAAGCCGCTTGCCAAGTACCCATCATGATTATAGAGATGTGTGTGGCCATTTGAAGTTCAGAACCAGGTCATAAGTACCCATTGGGAGGTCCATCGTAACTTTAGGTAACTAACCAATCAGTTGTACGTTGAGGACTACCTGTTTGTCATCTCCCGAAGATACCAATTATCCCTTCTATCCTATATCTTTTCTGGATACCTGTGATATTTTATGAATGGTTCCTAATATACCTAATTATCTGATAGTAGGTTGTTAGATGTGAGTGCAACTCCATCAGCTTACAACGCCTCCTGAGTTAGTTCAGATGCATGGTACTTATTGTAAAAAGAGATTCTGAGTACTTTAGCAATAGCAATAGCACTTAGATTTATATACTGCTTCACAGTGCTTTACAGCCCTCTCTAAGCGGTTTAAAAGATCAGCATATTGCTCTCAACAATCTGGGTCCTCATTTTACCGACCTCAGAAGGATAAAAGGGTGAGTCAAACTCGAGCCAGTGAGAATTGATCTGCCAAACTCTGGCAGTCGGCAGTCAGCAGAATTAGCCTGCAGTACTGCATTCTAACCACTATGCCACCCCTTTCATGCCATTGCATATTTTATTACAACTTATTTAAAAGATTGAACTTAAGATGTATTTGTTTAAATTACAGTTTTACCTTATCTCCCCTGCTCCAGGTAACCTTTGGTGGAGGCTCCCCAGAAACAGGGATTTCAAGACGTAATTTCGTTCCTGCGACAACTGTTACCGTGTTACCATCACCAAGGCCATCAAGGTGAAGCTTAGGAGGATCTGCAAAACCAAGGTACTTAGGAAAACACCTCAAAATTTGAATGTGTGATAGAAGAGACATTTCCATCTCAGAAGGGAGAAACATCTTCATACATACAAAGCCAGAGTTAATGTAATATGCTGAAGAAGAGTTTTGGGAGTCAAGCTAAATGCCCCTAACGTTCCTAGAGCTGGTAGCACTAGTTCAGTTATATAGTATCAAATGTAGCAATCACCCTCTGCCCAAAATCACTTTTCCAGGGAAACTGAATTGTCAACTCAGCCAAAAAAACATTTAGAAGGCGAGCAATGATGACAGTCTCTGAGAAATGTTACCAGAGCAAACATAGACTCTGAGAAATAGGAACAGTTTGATTAACCCTGTAACATTAACTCCTCAAAAAAGAAACTATGTACACGAATTACGGCTTTTTTTTGGACTTTCAACCCCCATTGTCTTTTACAGTTCTGCTCTCTTATCTCATAGCTACACCCTAACCCTGACATTGACTTTGTTAGATACATGATGTGCTACAGCCTCATCATGCTGCTATTTCTAATCATGTGTACACCCTGATTTGCATATAATCCTATACCTTTTTGTATATCTCCAGCACTGCCAATAAACTAATTTATGCCTCGACATACAATAATTGTGTCCTAGTCTCTGGTTCAAACATACCTCTGGAAAATTTCTCATACAATACAGAGGATAGCAGAGAAACAATGTCTACATGTACATTTTAAAACATTTAATATATTCTTTATTATTTTTAAATCAGTTCTTCCTATGTATTGTCCCAAATACTTATTAGCAAACTGATTTGTTCAGATGCAATAATAAAAAAGCATTAAAAAAACCCGATCAGTCCATTTTAGGAACATCACATCACTTCTGTGCATTTGTCTTATTATATAAATACATGACAGAATCAAAAAAGAGAGAAACATAGGAGTTACCTATAATATGAACTTTGCAAGGGATGTTGACATTGTAGGCATCTGGAACAAACATGTATTCACCGTCATCCTCCACCAGCGAGCTATCAATAATTAACCGATGGATTCTATAAAAAAAAGTCAAGATAGGAAACCAAAATAAATATTCTTATTCCTACATGGGGCAGAGGGCCCCACCCTGGAGAAACTGGGTGAGGGTGAATGCAAAAGGACAGCTAAACTGGAAAGATCCTCTGAGCTTGGTTTTTTTAAAAAATATTTTTATTGAGTTTTTAAAACATTAAATACAAAACATACATATATATTTACATTTTTCATTACTGTGACATCGGTTTAAAGTCAGTCTACATACATATTATTCTATATAATTCTATATATAAGAATTAGAATTATAAGAATAAGAAAATTTCTGAATGAAAGTAAATGAGCTTGGATGTTAATCTAGAAAAAAAATAATGGAGGAGACTGTGTTGCACTAGCATTTTCACAATTGTCTTTCTTCTATTACACCTTCACACAAGCCTGTTATTAATTTGTGTAGAACCTGCAATAGGTTTTATTGTTGTGAAAAGGTAAGGCAATTGAAAAGCTCAGCTTTTCAAAAGCTTTCTGAACTTTGGTAAATTCAGCATATCAGGCATTTCTTTTGTGTGCACATTGCAATATTAGGTAAGCCCCAAATGGAAAAAAAATGAGCTTGAAATGTATACAGGTAGTTCTCGACTTACAACAGCTCACTTAGTAACTGTTCAAAGTTACAATGGCACTGAAAAATGTGATTTATGAACTAAAGGTGCTTTTTCAAGAGGCAACTGGACGTTGTCTTTTTGCTTTGAAGATTTCTTGGATGAGAAGCGAAATTTTCAAGAGTTGCCTCTTGAAAAAGCACCTTTGTAACAACCATGACTTGGATTACTGAGAATCTCCATAGACATTTAGCTGTGACTTATGAATGCTTTTCACAGTTATGATCTTTGCAGCATTCCCATGGTCATGGGATAAAAATTAAGACACTTGGCAACTGTCATCACCTTTTGCAACGTTCTCACAAGCAAAGTCAATGGGGAAGCCAGGTTCATTTAGCAACCGGGTTACTAACTTATCAACTGCAGTGACTCCTTTAGCAATTGTTGCAAGGAAAGTCGTAAAATGGGACAAAACCCGCTTAACAAATGTCTCACTTAGCAACATAAATGTTAGGCTCTATTGTGGCTATAAGTTGAGGACTACCTGTATACATTTTTTTAAAAAAAAATAAGGTGGTATTGCAAAAATCTGCATAGAAACTTTATTTGAAAATTAATCTTGAATGCAAGAAGGAGTGTCAGGTAATGTGGATTTAACAGCTGTAAGCTGGTGCAATAGGAATGATTCAGCATTGACATCGCCAGTTTAAGACTGATGGGATCCACACAAGACTGTTACGGTGTTAAGAGGTATCTATATATAGGTGGCCATTAGAGCAGCGGTGGGTTCTAACTTACCTCACCGCCAGTTTGCTTCCTCCCGCGCCGTGTGGCTGGTACTGATTATTCTGAAATGGTTCCAGGCTTACTTCAGCCCAACACAGTTCCCAGATCTGGGGAACAGCCACCCAGAAAACAAGGGACTCTTCCGAGAATGACCAGGTTGGTACATACCAGGTGAAAGCCAGAATATCATGGTCATTCAAGAACATTTTGTTACTGGAACCACAGACTTTTGCACACAACTAGATTATTGCCAACTTTATCTGAAGCATAAATGGAATGATTTGGAACAATAATCGTTAGACCAAAATGATTTTTTCTGAAATCCTGGTTCAATAGAGTGGTCAATGCCTGGAATGCTCCACCTGACTCTGTTGTTACTTACTCAAACCCCCATAGCTTTAACATTAAACAGTCTATGGTGGATCTCACCCAGAGGTGGATTCCTGCTGGAGCTGTCCGGTGTGCAGCTCTGGTAGGGAGTGGCTGATTGCGTAATTTGTGCGCGACCGCTCCGGAGCCCTCTCTGCCGGTCCATCGCGCGCGTCGCCATTTTTTTCTGTGAATTTTTGGGCGATTTTGCTTCTGCTTTTGCAAAATCGTGCCGAAATCGCGCGCGAGAGATTTTGGTGAGATTTTGTTTCTGCACATGTCCCCAAAGTGTGGAGATGCGCACGCAGCGCACCGGCACTGGTAAGGAAGCAACCCGCCGCTGACCTCACCCCATTCCTAAGAGGTCTGTAAAAGGGGGCGTGCATAAGTGTGTACCATCGTGCCTACCATCCCTGTCCTACTGTCCCCATTTATTCGTACTCATTTTCTGTGCTCATGTCCATATTTATACTTATACCTGTTATCTCGTACATGTTTGACAAGCTAAATAAATAAAAATAAATAAAATAAATAAACTTCACAAATATCTTTGACAAAATCCATTGCTTTTGCTATCATTATTTCTCCTGGTCTAAGTTACAAGCTTACCTTCCTTTGTGATATAATTTGATGCGATCACTGGGCTGGAGCAGCTGGCCATTTTTGTACCACTTTCCTTCTACATTCTCAGAAATCTCACACTTCAAAGAAATCTCTTTGCCGAGCCTGACGGTCTGATCTTCCAGTGGATGCAATATCTTCAGTGGCCTCACTTAAGAAATGAGGAATGAAAGACTGCTAGTTTTGTTTTATTACAGGATATTTATTCAGTGACACCAGACTAGATCAGAGGTCTCCAACCTTGGTAACTTTAAGCCTGGAGGACTTCAACTCCCAGAAATTCTGAGAGTTGAAGTCCACCAGGGTTAAAGTTGCCAAGGTTGGAGATCCCTGGACTTGATCACATACTTACATGCCTAGACTATGGGCCTGGTGTGTGTGTGTGGTGCCCTGCTGGCCACCTCATTTTGAACCTTGTAAATGTTCACAAAAAGGAGTGCACATGCAATGGATTCTTGCATAAATTTGGAAATTCTAATATTTATATATCAAATTTTGAAATCATCCACCTTTCTCACAGAGGAGCAGTGTACAAATAAAATTTTAGAACCTAAAAATGGTATATAAACTTTTAAAACAGGCAAGCATGATTAAAAGTTAATTAAAAGGCAGAGGGAGGACTTTCAGGGTGCTAACCTGCCTCATGGCTGCATTCCCCAGGCAAGGCTACAATTTCACAGGGGTGAAATTCAGCAGGTTCTGACAGGCGGAAATTTTGAGTAGTTCGGAGAACCGGCAAATACCGCCTCTGGCTGGCCCCAGAGTGGGGTGGGAATGGAAATTTTGCAATGTCCTTCCCCCAGGACTGGGGAGGGAATGAGGATTTTGCAATATCCTTCCCCCAGGAGTGGGGAGGGAATGAGGATTTTGCAGTATCCTTCCCCTACCATGCCCACCAAGCCACGCCCACAGAACCGGTAGGGGAAAAATTTGAATTTAATCCCTGCTGCAACACCATGTTTTTCCACCATGTTTTCCCCAAAAGCCAGGAGGTTTGGGGCCCAACTCACCTAGGGGAGGGAGAATGAGGACGAGATTGGAGGTATTCCTTATCTCAGGAGGAATGGGATTCCAAATTTTTTTGGGGGGGGATTTGAGAAGATAAAAGATTAGGTTCCCAACTCCCTTCCTGTATCCTCCCTCAGAATCATAGGATAGGCCACACTTGGACAGGAAAGATTCTCCTTAGGTATCTAGGCACCAAGCATAGAGTAATTTAAAAGTGATAATCAGTATGTTTAGAAGCAATCTTGCAGTACAAATGTTAGATTACTTAATCTCCTACTGATATGTCAACAGACAGGCCATCACATTTTGGATCAACTAAAGGTACCGTACCAACTTATCTTCAAAGCAGTCAAAGCCTATCCATGAGGTGACAAGGACATGCTAATAGTAAATATTGTTTTTTTTAAAGGATTCCTGCTAATAAACTAGAAATACAATTTTCACTCACAACCAACGCTCAGCTTGGCAGCTGATTGTCCTCCAGTTGTCATGACTGAGTAAGTTGCATTGTCCATTTTCGTTGCTTCATCAATAATCAAAGTATGCTTTTTACCCTCGATTTTAACTTTATATCTTGATTTACTATCAAGGGGCAACTCCACACCATTCTTAAACCTGATGAACAATAACAACAACTCAAAATGGTATAATTAACTTGAAAGTACTTTTACTTAAAAAAGGTGTCAACATCTTTATTCGATTGAAAAAAAGCCATCTTTTAAATGAAACAAGAAAGAAAGAAAGAAAGAAAGAAAGAAAGAAAGAAAGAAAGAAAGAAAGAAAGAAAGAAAGAAAGAAAGAAAGAAAGAAAGAAAGAAAGAAAGAAAAGAAAAGCATGGTATATGAGACAAATGAAGGAGGGATAGGGGGAAATCTTGACCAGGTAGGATCAGGTATAAAGTTGCAGAGTTTAGCTTAGTTTTGTTTTTTAACGACAAGCACACTAGCATCTGTGACTGTGATCAAAGAAAGGCAAGCTTGTAACTGCAGGCATATACAAAGGTGCATGGTTTTGACCTATGTTGCACCATCTTGCTTTTTTTAAAAAAAAATCAGAAACCAGATAAGCGTGAAATTTACAGTATTTTTGGTTTTCACTTTCAGAAAAATCATAGTTCTATATAGTTGGATGGGTTATTTTGGTCATAAGACCTAATCTCCTATCTAGTGCAAGAGTTTTACCATCATTTCCACACTGTTATTAAATTTCACCATAACCAAAGTTTTATTCAGTAGCTAAATAAAAGAAATTGGCAACCAGAAGGGATCTCATATATCCAGAAGAGCCCTGATGGTTAGAATGTAGTATTTAGAAAAACTCTGCCCACAGCCTGGAATTTGATCCTGACAGAGTTTAAGATTGACTCATTCGTCCATCCTTTCGAGGTTGGCAAAATGAAGACCCAGATTGTTGAGGGCAATATGCAAATAATGCTTAAATTGTAAACCAATTAGAGCAGAAGTGTCAAACTGGTGGCCTGTGGGCTGGATGCATCACATGTAGGCCACACCCACCCCAGCTCCACGCAGGGAAAAATGTCACGATACATCATGTGACATCAATGTGACGTGGCGAGTTTGACACCCGTGACTTAGAGTGTCCAAAAAATTGCTACAGGGTGGTAAGTAAGCCTAAATGCTATTGTTATTGCTATCCATATATTTGTAATCCAGCTGCCTAGATTACTAATAATATATGTGTACATTGAAGCCTTCATTTGGTATGAACCATAGAAGCTCCGTCTTCTTCATTCCTGGGAAATACTCTACATAGAGACATGCAAATTCCTTATTGCTGCATAATTCCATGTGCATTTTGGCTCTTTTGTTCTAGTTTAGAAAATCTAAATGTGTTTGGTTCATAAGGATCCAATTCAGCTACAGAGTCATAATCAAATTCAGGTAAAAGAAATGGGAGTGAAATTAGGTGTGACTGTCTTCATTAGTTACCACTGGCATGAGTGAATTCAGGTTTAAAATGTTTATGAAAGAAAGACATAAGTGGCCTACCATTTCACATTTGCATCATCTTCAGACACTTCAACTGATAATTCTACTCTGTCACCAATATAACCATGGGTATCTTCCAGGCCTTTTGTCACTATTACTGGAGGCTCTGAAGGAAGAAAAATAAATCATATCGTGAACAAATGATCACAAAGACTCATTTTTTAAAAAAAAAGCCACTTACAACATGCGCAGAAACATCTTGGGTGGGTGGGCGGAGCCGGTTCTAAGAACCAGGCTGAACCGGGAGCAACCCACTGCTGCTACAGACCCCTCACATCCTGGACATAAATTGTTTCAACTTCTACCCTCAAAACAACGCTATAGAGCACTCCACACCAAGATAACTAGACACAAGAACAGTTTTTTTCCTAAACGCCATCACTCTGCTAAACAACTAATTCCCACAACACTGTCAAACTATTTACTAAGACTGTATTACTATTATTCTTCTCATCCTTCCTATTACCTATCTCCTCCCACTTATGACTATAACCATGTTGCTTGTATTTTTATGATTTATATTGTTCTGTTTTTCCTAGTATGATTTGATTGCTTATTAGTAACCTATGACTATCACTAAGTGTTATATCTTATGATTCTTGATGAATGTCTTTTTTTTCATCTCTTTTTTTCTTTTTTCCCCTTCTTATGTACACTGAGAGCATATGCACCAAAGACAAATTCCTTGTGTGTCCAATCACACTTGGCCAATAAAGAATTCTATTCTATTCTTTTATTCTATTCTATTCTAAAACAAGCCATCTCTGATATTAGGTGATTTCTCATGCTATAGCTTTCTTTGAATCAGAGAGACCAAGTTCCTATATACCACCTGGAAAAAAAGAAGTTCTCAGGGATTTCAGAGGCTAGTCAGGCATTACATTTTAGGGTTATACAATTGGATCCATTTTGCATTGGATTCCAAGATCCCCACCCATCCATTCAACCAGAAATAATAGCAGAACTCTGCAGAGATATATTGGATCCTCCATTTGTAGATCTTATTGAAATTTTCCCATTTGTCTGCAAAATGAGGGTGATTGTCTATTAAATGGGAATAAACTTGAGTTTAAATCGTCTGTGTTTAATCTGAAATCTAACATACTGGCATTTATTGAATTGAGGTTTGACACTATTAAAGAAATGGAACAAAGCTTTGAAATAACAATAATGATTCATTACTGTACCTCTAACAAACAATTCAGTAGAGCATTTCTCATCTCCAGCTGTGACATGATAATGGGCATCATCTAGCATCGAGCAGTTGTTGATAAATAGGATTCGCTCATTACCTTTGTGTTCAAAAATGTATCTATGGGGAAATGGCAGATTAAGAAAGTTGGAATTATTAGAAGATGTCATTATTCTTCAACCTTCAGATCTTAAGTAGGTACTTCACTGTAAAATGATTGATGCAACAGGAGGTATTCAAAAACACTTATCTAATTAGGTCACTGTGTCTGGCATGCAGGTTTCTTTTTTAAACTGTAGATAGATAGGCTATGTGCAGTTAGGGATCATAGTAGCAATTTGGAGGTGGGTATATTTAGCCCTTTCCTTCTTGCTGTAGTCTTGACAGCAATGAGGGATTTTCCCCCAAACAAAAATGGTTCTCTTGTCTCTTCTCTGGTGGATATTTTTTGTACCAAATTCCTCCACTTCCACATGTCCAGGGCTTTTTTAGCATTTGCGTCCAAGACTGATGCAAAGACAGATCTAACAATTGGCCCTAAAACTTTCATGGGGAAACATGCAGTGCAAACTTCAAGAGTCCTGAATACAACAGTAGTTGAAACCCTAGCTTGGGGAAGATGGAAATAACCGCAACAGGAGCCTAGTTCCATTCCCGCACTCTTGACATATTTTCAAAAGTACAATAATAGCTGGGGCAAAGCAGCCAACATTTCTGGTAGGCCATATGGCTCATGGGGTACGTAATGGGATATAGTGCCTTTCACCTTAAGGTCATTGGTTCACATTTGTTTCAGGTCAATAATGACCAAATCTCATTGCCATCCTGCAGCTGCTCAATAGTCTGGACTTGATGTATTCAGGCCAGTTAGTTCTTAAGAGAAGTCCTGGGCTTTGGAGAAGAAAGCATTGAAAGAGATACAGACAGTATTTTGGAAGTCGAAATTCTTTCACACTTGGGTCAGAAAGTTAACTTAAAGGACCTAGTGGAAGACTATATTGTACCTTATGCCATCTTTAATCCAATATTAAAGCGGTCCCTTTGGGACCGCATCCTGCCGCATACCTCCCTACGACAGGTTAGGGCCCACAGAGTTGGTCTCCTCCAGGTCCCATCGACCAAGCAATGCCGGCTGGCGGGGCTGAGGGGGAGAGTTTTCTTTGTGGGAGCTCCCTCCCTTTGGAACCAACTCCCTCCAGAGATCAGGACTATCCCCACCCTGCTGGCCTTCCGTAAAGCAATAAAAACTTGGCTCTTCCGGCAGGCGGGGTGAAAGTGAGACCAATCAGACTATATATGGGTCTCCCCCCTGGTTATGAATGCTAGATGTTTTTTAACTTTTGTAGTTTTTAATAGTTATGATTTTTATATTGATAAATGGATTTGACATGTTGTGAGCCGCCCAGAGTCTCCTGGGAGTTGGGCGGCATACAAATCTATTTAAATAAATAAATAAATTAAATTAAATAAATATTAAACACTGAACTAAAGGGGTTCTAGTCACTCAAACTAATTTCTCAGAGGTCCTATTAACTAGCTCATCTTGCTTCCTTGCTCCTTCTAGATTTCGTTGCTAATGAACCGTGATGGAGAGAGCTTCCACAAGAACAAGGAGCTACTGCAGTAATCTTCATTGAATTTTTTTAAATTGACAATTTCTCTAAAACGATATGGACTCTTTTGTTCTTTTCCAACATAAAGTGCTAAGAAACATGGCAGAATTGAATTTTTAAAGGCAGTGCTAAACATATCAGTTCAGCAGAATTCACCCCGCCTCAATACTTAAGTTGAAAACAACCAAAAATACCACAGAATATGGTGCATATGTTACAGTTCTCTAGAAGCATTTGTCATGGAGAGGGAAGAATACAACATGTAGATTTAATCTCAAGATGGAGGCAACCATGACTTAACAGGATATTGTCATGTTTTGTTATTAATCATTTTTCATTTCTGATGTTATGATCAGGACCGTTTTTCTCCTATTGGCCACCTATGATTGCTGCAGGCATGCCCTCTCTGCCTGGGCACCTTTACCTAGAGCCGTGGTGGCGCAGTGGTTAAAGTGCAGCACTGCAGTTCAGCAGTTCAGCTGTTCAAATCTCACCAGGCTCAAGGTTGACTCAGCCTTGCATCCTTCCGAGGTGGGTAAAATGAGGACCCAGATTGTTGGAGGCAACATGCTGAACTCTGTAAACCACTTAGAGAGGGCTGTAAAGCACTATGAAGCGGTATAGAAGTCTAAATGCTATTGCTATAGAACCATTCTTCTCTTGGCAGGAGAAGATTCTGGTTCTTTCTAATCAGGCTCTCCCCTTGCCCCAAAGAGCAATAGATCCCCACTTCTGCCACACCTGGCAGACTGGGCTGGAGATCCTTAGGCATTGAGGGCTGGCAAAGAAGCATTGGGAAGGAAGCAGTTTTTAATTCTAAGTTCTCATAGTTCTTAATTTAGTTTTTTAATGAGTTCTTGATTCCATGAAGCAATCCGAAGGACTATGGAGCTGACAGCTAAGGAACTGCTTTTCTGCATTTAAGTTTCTCCCTTTTCTTATCACCTTTCTAATTCCTAGGAACAGAAATGGGTAGCAAGAGAAGAGAAATAGAAATCTGGGGAAACTGCCTCTTTAGCTGTTGGTTCTCTTATCAACCGGCAGTAAAAGAGCTGCTCCTTCCCATCTTCTCTTACCAGCCTGAAAATGGATGACAAGAGAAAGGGGAATTTTTAACACATCTAATGGTCTTCTGGAAGGCCCACTAGACATATGTTCAAAACAAACAAATAAACAAACAATAGCCAGCTTCAAATATTGTATGCGAGAAAAAGTACTGCAGGATGAAGCTTGGAAGCTCTCTAACGTCAACCAATGCTGCTCTACTTCACATTCAACTATCAAATACTTAATTTAAATATATCCAGTGAAGACCACTAGATATGTGTCAATATTATTCAAGATGGTTTCCACATACTTACTTTCCACTTGGTCGTATTTCTTGGCCATTTTTATACCACTTCAGTTCAACTGTTGGATCAGCCAGCTCCACCGCAAACCTTACTCTACCTCCTTTGTCCACTTGATAAGCAGGGTCCAGAATCTTAGAAAAGGCTGTTGAGTGAAAAAAAAGTTGATGGCCACTGGCAGTAAAAAAAGAAAGCCTTTGGAAAGTAAAAGTTGATATTTAACTTCACAAAATCGAAGTGAGGTGTTCTGGCTGATTTTTTAAAAAATATATTTTATTATAGTAGAGTTTCCACATCTGAACTGCAAATCTCAAGGTGAATATTAGATGGTAGCAGGAGCTGAGATAGTGCAGTGGTTAAAAGCAGCATTGCGACCTTCAGCTGATTGCTAGTTCAGCAGTCCAGCTGTTCGAATCTCAATAGGCTCAAGGTTGACTCAGCCTTCCATCCTTCCGAGGTGGGTAAAATGAGGACCCAGATTGTTGGGGGCAATATGCTGAACTCTGTAAACCGCTTAGAGAGGGCTGGAAAGCACTATGAAGTGGTATATAAGTAAAGTGCTATTGCTATATTGCTATTGCCCTGAGTCCCTCGGGAGTAGGGCGGCATAGAAGAACAAATAATAAATAAAAAAACAAATAAATAAATAAATAAACAAACAAACAAATAAATAAATAAATAAATAAATAAATAAATAAATAAATAAATAAATAAATACCAACTTTGTTTTATTCAGTAAAAAGAAATTGAGTTGCTTAATTAAAGCCAATTCTTTTCTGACAGCTTTAAAGGAAGATTTTTGTGTGTGGGGGGGGGGATTCCTGGGGGAAGAAAGAGACAACTTTCCCAAGCAATTAATACCTGCACTCTTCTTCTCTTCCCTCCGAGTGCGCTTCAGACGTTTCAGCATACCCCTCAGGTCAGTAATTCCATACTGAAATGCAATCTTCTCATAGTCATTGGGATTTGCATTCTTCAAGAGTTCCCACACATCTATATCTGGCTCTTCTGGTTCCTGTTTAAATTCCCTAATCAGGAACAAAGATTTAAAAAAACAAAAGAAAGAAGAAAAGGGATGTGGCCCAGTTTAATGAGATCTCGTACATTATGAACGTGGCAACTGGAAATCAAATCCAAGGAAGACTAAAGATTGAAATGCTTTAGCTAGGCTTAGTTAGGCTAAGGAATGGGTTAAAGATCTTAATAGCAGAAAGGAAGAGAATAGCAGGATACACACTTACCCCATGACTTCAGTGGGCAGTATATTACAGATCTTGAATTAGCCCTTTGAATTGAAACCTATGCATTTTCAGAAGAATGAAACTAGAAGTCTGCATTGTGCATTGTCTCAAAACTGTGAGGTATACTAGAAATAGGAAATGTCAAAGGGTCTGGGATGAACAACAAATGGATTAGTTGGGTCAGGAATTAAGTATGGAAAACATCTATTAATATTTTAGTCCAAAACTTAATGAGATGTCATTTATTAACCTACAAAAAGGATGTTAGTTAATTATGCTCTTCATTCTAAGGACATCACTATCATGATCAGATTGCTATCCCCTGCCATATTTAGATTTTTGCAAGGATGGACTGGTGAAATCAACATGGAAGGCAGACACGTTCAGAAGAATTCTGTCTACTAGCCATAGTTTTTGATTATCATCACAAGTGTAATACTGAAGTTCAATGTTTCTATATTTCAAGATTACTTTTACCACAGAACTTTACTGAAATTAACCTAGGGTAAAAAGAAATTGGCCAGTCAAATTTGCTTTGAAATTAGTCTTCTACAATCTGATTTTTTCCCCAGAAGTTTTTCTAGGTGTTTTAGAATTCCCAATTGTCATGGAGATCAAACATCAGGTTAATAAAAGATGGATTTTATACTCTTCTTAATTTTTAGTGTGGTGTGATCCTGATATAATTGAAGAAAACTATTTCTTAAAGAAACTGTTCTCAGGTACAATACTTGCACATAGAAAAATTAACTTTCATAACAGGAAAACATATTCATACGTCTTATGCTGATCTTACATACTAATTAAGAGAGAACTGCCATGAATTACATTGTGTTGGAATAAACATTCTCCAAATAAAAGTTACTAGAAAAGATTCTTTTTAAAAATTACTTCAAGATATCATTTTGTATTTTAAAGATGATAACAATGACTGTAGCTGGTATTATCATACCACACTGCAGAAAAACCTTATGTTCTTTTAATATAATAACATAGTGAGTCAACATCTGTTGCAATTCTACACGATCACCTTGTCAATATATTGGAAAACTGGAAGCAGCTAAGAAATATTAAGACAATTAAATTATGGTATTAACATTTATGATAGTAGTTTTATTTATGGCTTATTTGTTTATTACAATTAGAATTTGCTGAGCTTGGCTACTTGATGGAACACTGCAGTACCTTCCCAAAGGTCATATCAAAATATAAGCATGTTGTAGAACTTCCATACATTCAAGAGGCATTTTTTCATTCCAGTAGTTCGGCTGTGCTTTCTAGCTATGGAAGCTACCAGCCAGCCACCTGCCTCTATCAACAGGAATCAAAATAAGGATGTGCACCTTTATTTTTATAAATAATAATATGCATCCTGATTTTCAAACCATGATAAGAAAGTGTTTTCCAGCCTCTTCGTTTAATTAAAGATGGTTCTTCTATCAGGATTTGTTTATTAGTTCAACAAAGAACATCTTGATGAGACCACAATTTTATTTCATAAATGAAAAGACTGGTTGGGTGTATAATAGAGCGGATTTTTCATTTATTTTAGACAAATCTCTAGCAAGTGATGCAGTTTTTTTCTCTCTTCCCAGAAAATATTTTATTAAGCATAGTCTGATTTAAAAAAACAAACAGAAGTCATTAAAATATGTGTAAAACTATTTTAGTTATTTCGATTTTAAAAAACCCACAAATCAGTAATGTCATTAACTACTACTGGTACATTCATTACAACTAAATTTCTAAACATACTTAGCTTCTAATATCTATTTTTTTCCTCCAGCGAGTGATATATATACTTAAATACATATCCAGCTGCCTTTGAAATTTAGTTGATTACGTCACCACTGATAGTTTAATCTAGAATTTGGCCATTATTTGATTCAAGGCAAAGGCTCAGATTTCACAAATGCATTCATGCATTTGTCTAACGATCAGGTTATTGATTCTTGACACAGACTATAATGTAATCTGACATCATGACAGGTGTGAAAGATCAGGCCCACATGTTAAGATCTAGTTAAGCCAAGGCTGTCAATCTCGCGGCCCGTGAGCCAGATGTGTCACGCGCTGGCCACGCCCATGTCCGGTTTAGCGAAGGGGAAAAAGGTCACGATACATTATGTGATGACGCCGTGACACCGTGAGTTTGACACCCCTGAGTTAAGCTGATTGGTTGTTAATCATGCCTATGCACAGGAATTTTCTCATCTAATGGTTAGCATCTGCTACGGTAAGAGTTAGATATGGAACAACTGAATTCAACGTAGGTTGGACTTAGTTCGCTTGTGGCTATGTAGGGATTCTACTCCCAGTGTCTGTCATTCCTTCCCCTACATCCATCTATAAATAGATAGTCCTCAACAGTGGAGGGTTCCGGTTATTTTTGCTACCGGTGCACATCGCGAGCATGCGCAGAAGTGAACTCACGTTTCATCAGGCGATTTCATTTCCGCGCATGCTTAGGATGACATTACAAGCTGAAACACAGCTGAGGAGCTTCTCAGCTGTGCTTCGGAGGAAGAATAAAGGTCGGTATTAAAACAAGGGCGGGTGGGAGGGCTTTTTTCCGACAGCTCAGGACGCGGAGAAGCCGGAAAAAAGTGCCTAAAATGATGTCATCGCCGGTCTCCTACCGGTGCGGCGTCCCGCACAGCACCGGTAGGAACCCACCACTGGTCCTCAACTTATGTTTAGCATAAGTTTGAAGTTATAATGGCACTGAAAAAAGTGACTTACGACCAGGTTTCACACTTATAACTATTACAGCATCCCCATGATCACATGATCAAAATTCCGGTGTTAGGAAAACAGCAGCACTTGAGTCATGTGATCACCTTCTCAACTGACTTTCTTTAGGCAAAGTCAATAGGGGACCCTGGATTCAATTAAAAACCATGTGATTGGTTAACAATTGAGTGATTTGCTTAACAACCACGGCAAAAAAGGTTGTAAAATCGGATGCAATTCACTTAACAACTGACTTGCTTAACCATGGCAATTCTGGCCCCAATTTTGGTTATAAGTTGAGAGCTACCTGTAACTTGGCTTCTGTTCTATTGAAATCAGCAACACTGAATTTTAAATTTTAAATTGACACTGATATTCTACCACTACTGGCTTAAAATATGCAGAATGTATTGAGTGAACATTCAGAATTTTTAAACCTCTAAAAATAGCGGTTTAAAAGCCCAGTAAAATAAGTTTAGAAAATTATTTGGCATAAAACACTAAAGTTATAAATTAAAAAGAAGGTTGCAAGTAGGGTATTGACTGATAAATCAATAAAAAAAAACAGACCATGTTTAACAATTTTTTTTAGGAAGTGAGAATAACTGCATCATTTGCTAGAGATCTGTTTAAAAAAATAATTAGGTAAATTAAACAAAATTCAATTATGCTTAAAAAGGAAGTAGATGCCTATTTCAATGCTCTTCTTGATTGTCATATCCTACCCTTGGTGACTGAAGTTTCATTTTTAATATTTAAGTGAAGTCCTCAGATTCACTTCAAAGCATGATTTCTCTATCAACATAACATACATTTCTATACATCAATACAGAGACATTTATATTCATATGCAATAAAATTAATATTATCCAAAGTCATCATTTCACACTATCACAAACTCTAATGGAAGAGTTTTCCATGCATTAAGTTGCATCTTAGTTGGAAATCACAAAAGTAAAGCCAAGCATATGAAATATACATATGGGAAGAGAAAGAAAGAATGAAGACCTGGCAGGAATAAATGAAAAAAAAAGGTTGGTTTAACTTTTTAAATAATTTATTGGAGAACAGTATCTGCTGTGATTTGGAGTCATACACTGCCTATTCCACATGTGTGTTTTTATTTAATTTTATTTAACAGGCAGTGTTGGAATCAGTTTAGGTATACAGGAACTTGCCAATTTACAACAGTTTGTTTAGTGACCGTTGGAAGTTACGACACTGAAAAAAGTGACATGACCATTTTTCACACTTACTGTCGAGCGATGCTGGACTTAGGACATCGTTCGCCACACTATTTCTTAGAAGGCCGCAGACTATGTGAATCTGGGAGGGGGGATTGCATGAGGAGTAAATGTAAACATAACACATTCTTACTAGATCTTCAAGGTCATCCTTTGTCCAGCACCTGTCCGGAAACTGGGAGGAGGAACGGCCACGCAGGCAGAAGATGAGTGGGCAATGTGACCTAGTTGGGGGTTTGGGACAAGGGTGCCAACTTTCTACTGGGTGGGAACCTGGGGGGAAAATCAGATTCGGGTTTCCCTTGGATGTGCCAACATGGCTTCAGCAATAAATTGGAACTTTGAGGAATACTTTGCCTTGGACTCTGATTTATGCTTGAATGCTATTTGGAACCCTGACACTTACGACTGTTGCAGCATCCCCATGGTCATGTGATCAAAATTCAGATGTTTGGCAACTGGCTCATATTTGTGATGTTTGCAGTGTCCTGGGGCCACGTGATCACCTTTTGTGACTTTCTGACAAGGAAAGTCAATGGGGAAGCTAGACTCACTTAACAACTGTGTTACTAACTTAACAACTTCAGTGATTCACTTGACAATGTGGCCAGGAAGATTGTAAAATGGAGGAAAGCTCACTTAAACAACTGTCTCATTTAGCAACAGAAATGTTGGGCTCAATTGTGGTCATAACTCAAGGACTATCTGTAAAGTTAAGGCAGTAGAATAGAAACCAGCAGGCTGTTAATTCTAGTTTTGCTTTAGGTGCAAAGCCGGCTGGGTGACCTTGGGCCTGCCACTTTCTCTCAGCCCTAGGAAGGAGGCAACGGCAAGCGACTCCTGAAATCTTGTCAAGAAAACTTCAGGGACTTATCCAACCAGTCAACATGAACGTAAAGCACAAAATAAAATAATTCAATTTATCCACCATCCTTCTCCGAGTAACCCCCAATTGCTCACAATACAATAAGAACTGTGGTGGCGCATTGGTTAGAATGTAGTATTGCAGGCTAACTCTGCTCATTGTTAGGAGTTTGATTCCTTCAATCCTGACTGGCTCAAAGTTGACTCAGCCTTCCATCCTTCCGAGATCGATAAAATGAGGACCCAGACCGTTGGGGGCAACATGCTGACTCTAAACCGCTTAGAGAGGGCTGTAAAGCACTGTGAAGCGGTATATAAGTCTAAGTGCTCTTTCTATTATTAATCCTATTAGAAAGAAAATAAAAGAAATGAAGGATCCTTGGTGCCTCTAAGCTTGGTTGTTTTCTTGCAGACTTTCATTACCCAAATTGGTAACATCATCAATGCTAGCAAGGAGTGGAGTTTGTTCTCAGTTTATTTTCTAACGGTTTGCCCTGTCAATGTTGGTAAAAATTGTCTTGGAGGTTCTTTGTTTGAGATGTTTACTTGATTTTTGGTCTGATCTTAATGTCACAAGTATTCTCCTTTATTAATAAAATAAATGTTGTGGGAAACTATATGTCCCTCCTTCACCATGCAAATTTGAAACGCGTATCTCAGTCTTGAACTTTAACTATTATTGTTCTTGTGGCCTGTTGAGCAGAATAGGGTGTGGAAAACCAAAACCACATAGAACTATAAAAATATAAATGTCTGAACACTTGTTCATGTTGTTAATCATATCTCAGGATTTTAAGTACGGCTGACAGCTTCTTGGATTATTCTAATTTTTTTTAAAAAAATGTTTCCATGTGTCTTGTTTCATAACACCTTCTCAAATCCCAGATAGATGCTTATGTTTATAGTCACCCCATGAAAGCATGTACAGTTAGAATACAGTAAATCATTTTGTAGCATTCTAGCAGAAAGCAGGATAAGAAAAGTTTCCATCTGTGGTCTGTATGTTTAGAAAATGAATTCTCAAGTTCAGTTTAATTTTCTTTAAAATAAAAATTCCATACCAGGATCATTTGTTTGAATTTCTCATCCCCATATGGGGGGGGGGGTAAGCATGCAAGACAAAACACATTAAAAAACCCTCATCCAATGTTATACTTTAATTTATCTGAGATACTTCAATGTTATTATTAAAGCATAATATGGTATCAACTGTAAGAAATAGCATTATATCCTAGGATTTAACTCATTTCTTGTCAATGTGCTGACTTAAATTTAAGCATGCATTGTTCTTTTGAGAACTCAGCTTTTGCAAAATAAGGAAAAAGCTATAACATTTTCTGAATGTATTAACTCTACACCTGACATTTTCTATGCACGAACTTAACCATTTTGAATAAACATTGCTCCATTGCTTGGTTCTCACCTACGTTTCAGGAGACCACTAAAGTCAAGTTCTCCTGCATCCTCTTGTCCTTCACCACTGTTATTAATAAACAAACAAACAAACAAACACAAACAAACACAAACAAACAAACAAACAAAAAAAGATCAAGTCTTCATTTAATATGCAGAAAGTCAAACAACACATATTGCATATATCCTAGCTGCCCTACCAATGCAATATATATGCAGACACACAAGGAAAAACTATTATGTCAACACAAACTTGTATTCTTTTTCACAGGATTTACACTTTCTGTAACAAGCACTTGTGAAACATGAACACAAAGATTTGCATTGCTCCAGGTTATACCTGTTCAGGCAAATTCTTGTAAATAGAATCATAAATTTGCCCCCAATTTGTGTTATATGTTTGTGTAACACAAACGTGTTTTTAAGGTGAGTTAGCACACAGGGCTTTAACAGCTTCCAGTGTGCGTACCTAAAAATGCATCAATAAATAAAATGAAGGGCTTATGCTGAACTCAGCTTTAAGTATTAATCAAATACTTGCATTGTTATTTGCGCTGTACAAAACAATGCAAAACTGTATGAAATGAATTAAGTTTCTTTTCAGACCAGTTAGCAAGGAAAATCTGAGAATCTGAGATCCTACCCCGCATGCATAACATGTTGCATGATTGTAAAGATGGGAAGCCATAGCGAAAGATAGTTAAAAATAGACAAGTGCATGTTTAGAACATATTGAGCATTAACACTATCACTGAAATATTTAGAAATAGAGTTTAATGTGTTTTGCTTCTCTAAGGGTTGCCTTGGCACTGAATTCAACAGCTTGAAACCAGTCTTGCCTGCTTAGGCAATGACTGGGAAAATACATAAACCAGGGTATACCAGTAATTTTTTTTAAAAGGGGGATGGGAGGGAGTGCTAGGTTGTTTTTTTGTCTGTGTGTGAATAAGGAATTATCTCTTCTTATTGCATGCTACAGGAGGAGAAACGCCTTATACTCTCCTCCCTTAAATATATTTATTCAACCTATACATTGAATATATATTAAGGAAGCTGGATTGGAAAAAGTTGAGTGTAATTTTAAAACTGGAGGAAGAAACACCAATAATCTGCATTTTACTAATGACACTACTCAGATAGCTGAAAATGCAAAGGATTGGCAAGCTCTAGCAATAAAAATCACCGTGAAAACATAGTAATTACATTTAAAGAAGACCAAACTAATGACAACAGGTACAACAGCCATACTTAGAATTGACAGAGAAGATATTGAAGCGGGAGATAGCTTCCTCTTTTAGGATCAAACATCAACAGTAAAAGAATAAGCAGTCAAGAAATAAACACAGGCTGGTACTTGGCAGAATAACCATGGAAGATCATGGAAAAGGCATTCAGATGCCAGGATATGTCTATGTCTACAAAGATCCGAATAATTCAGGCAGTGATATTCGCAGTGACCTTCTATGGAAGTGAAGTTGGACTTTGAAGAAGGGGCATAGAAAAAGTGTTGACACTTTTGAGATCTGGTGTTGAAGAAAACTCCTGAGAATACCATGGTCAATCCAAAAACAAACAAACAAATAGATCAACCCAAACTTCTCACTTGAGACACAGATGACCAGGCTGCTCTACTTAGCTCTCTGGAGAAGGCTCTAATGCTGGGAAAGTGAAAGGAAAAGGAAGAGGAAGTAGGTGGACTCAATAGCAGCAGCAATGGGGACATCATTGGAAGATCTGAAAGACCAGTTAGCGACAAATTGTCAAGGAGAAAATGTATTTATGTGGTTGCTAAAAGTCAACGTTGCAACCTGCATTTATTCTGATATCTGTTTATTTCTCTTCCACCACATCAAACCTCAAAGTCACCAGAAATAATACTAGATGGAGAACAAATGAAATTGAGTAGATGTGTCTTTTTTTAAAAAAACCTGACATCACAATTTGTACTTTCCTGAAACAGAATTTTAATATTTCTGCTTATTAAAAAAAATATTAGGAAAAGTTAATATGGTGTTGAGGATGCCATTAATCTTTTCTTTTCTTTTTTTGCTGGGTATTTAAAAATCTCTTTTTAAACTTTATAAAAGCATTATTTTGCCCTGTTAAAACGAATGCCAATCAGTCCTTTGAGATTGTCTAGATCAGAAAACAGTTTCCACAAGAGAACTAGAACTATGCTTTCTTGAGATAGGCTATTTCAAAGAATGTATACAAGTCTGATTGTGTTCTCCCTTCCCTCCCTCTCATATCACAAGGAGTCAGAGAGGAGCCAGGCTGAGTCTCTTCTTGATACATAACTTTCTCCTTTCTAGCGTTCAAGGCCTGCATCTAAACTTTTTGTTTTTTGTAAGGTTTCAGAATATTTTCCCCAAAGTCATCTTGTCAGATCCTTATGATTCTTGTCTTAGAACCTGAATATTGGCCGGAAAAATAAACAGAGAAGCTTCAAGTTCATGCAGAATCAAATGCTTGGATGTATGAGTCCTTCTGACTGAGTGGAGGAGCTGGGAGGTCTTCATGGAGTTGGATAGAATGTAATTGTAGTCAACAAAGGATTCAGCTGCTCAAATGTATTTAATAACGAGAGACTTGTAGCCCAATACCTGAGAACCAGTTTGGAATAGTGGTGAAGTCATGAGGCTAGAACCCAGGAGGTTTTGAGTTCTAGTCCTGCCTTTAGGCACAAAGCCACCTGGAAGACCTTGGGCCAGTAACTTTCTCTCAGCCCAAGAAAGAGGCAATGGCAAATAACTTCTGAAAAACCTGGCTAAGAAAAGTGCAGGGACTTGTCCAGGCAGTTTCCAAGAATCAGACATGACTGAACGGAAGGGGAAAAATGGTCCAAAAGTAACAATATTTTTTGAAAAACTGTAAAATACTATATTAAATATATAATCAGGAGTTTTAAGGGAAGATTAGTTTGTTCAAATATTCATGGTATTTAGCTCTCCCTTCCTCCCCATTTCTGCTCTATTCCTCCTCATCTTTAGTTATAGCTTGTATTTAATTGCAATTTTAATGTAATTTTATACATGAAAATAATATGTCTTTTTTGTGGCAACAGATTTTTAAAAAGCTATTAAGTCTGAATAATTCTGAGACATGTGGTGCCCTATATGTGGTGCATCTAAGTGGTCTTAAACCATAAAAGATCATTTCACAAATCAGAGTCTTAATTGTTTTTTTACTTTACATTTAGTCAAGCTGTCTGTAAGGTTAAATCTCACAGTCTGTTCTAACTCGTAACAGCTGGTCGGGGTCTGAAGCAAAGTCACTTCTCTCAACTGCTTCTTAAGTGAAGGTGTAAGGAAATGTAAGCTCCACAACTGATTTACACTCTTGTTGCCAGTTCCTTTTTATTTAATATGTCAAAGTGATCAGTCCATGTAGGTAAGACTAGTCAAAGGAGACCATATCAAATTAGTTGGCAGAAAGAATGAGTTCTCCTTGCCTTCTTGACTAAGTAGCAATCTGTGTAAATATCTCACTGGAGACCACTGAATGAAGTGAAATAGATCAAAGGAAAAGGGATTATAGGGCTTTTCTATATCTGGAGCAGATCCCCTAAATTTCTCACCCTAAATCTATAAAAGTTGTGGAACTCACAATCAGATAATTACAGAAGGCACTAGTAACATTTTAAGCTCTGACATATTACCACACATGCTGTTTGATCTGATCTTATAGTTCATGTTTTTCAATTGCTTCGTGAAGAATTGGAAGTTGCTTAAGATGTTGGAGCCTTTCCCATTTCTCAGATAAAAGGAGTGTTCTCTACCTAGAGCTAAGGTGACCAATTTTGGAACAAAAAAGTCAGGTAAAGGGTTTTGTAGGGAACAATCAGAGTAGCCACTCGTTTTGGCTTTGTTTGAACCTACTTCCTGCAAAGGGGGTTCAAAGATAGTGTAACTTGTGCGATGTTTTCAATACCTATTACTGAAGACGTTTCCAAGATCACTTAAAATTACCTTCTTTTGAATGCAGACCGGATATCTATTGATGGCGTAGATCCTGTTTCTAAAAAATAAAATAAAAATTAAAGTTTTAATTTTTGAAGTTTCTCAAGGGTTAAACCTGGGCAGAGAATGACTGTGTGATATATGACATTTATTTGATTTAGAATATGATATGTTCAATGCTGTGTACAGCTCAAGTAATCATGTATACACAGGTGAACAAAATCCTATTGGCAAGTGACAAAAGGATCCAACTCCCGGCAGTATTATAAACTTCTTTGCAGCGTAATTCATTATTCAGAACGGTTTAACCTGAAATGATAAATATTAAAAATAATAAAAGAGATCCTTCATAAAATGAAAGCAATTTTGTAAGCCTGAATCTGCAATATAATCAAATATAATAATCAAGGAAATTATGTATGGAAGGGGGGAAGAGAGAGCAAGTCAGAGAAAGCGAGGATAAATAAGAATGATTTTATTTAATTAATTAAATATATTACAGCCAAACCAACAATGGGCTAAAAATAGAGGATAAGCTTATACAATCAGAAAATCTAAAATAAATCACAAGTGCTCCTATAAACTGGGCATCCCTTAAATTCTTCACACTCATTGAAAAAAATGACTTTAGAAGTCAGTAAAATATCTGACTAAGTTGGTAAACACAGAGGTTAGTTTCACCTTGTGTTTGATTAGACACATAATTAGACAAAGCAATTTGCCCCGCAGAAAGCTTACATCTGCCAAGAGGTTGGCACCTTGCCAGTCTGCTTCTGAATTGAGCTAGAGGTTGTGGCTTGTCTGGTTAGCTGTCTGTCAGCTACTGGACATTCCATTAATGTGCCCTGATGCCTTGGCAGATTAATGAAGATGCTGACCTTGGTAATCTGGTAGACTTGTGTTGCTAGGGTGAACATCTCTGTGAGTTTGCTACCAAACTACTGGAAGTCTTGAATATTTGGAAGGCTTGCCTAGATGTTATTGACAGCCTTATGGTCAGCAAAAGTCCAGGAGTTGTGGCATTCTGAGGATCTAAATCCTTTGATCTTGGATGGACTCAATTTAATCCTTAAATAAATTATATGCTGAAAATTTTCATAGGACATTTTTTTTGGTCCCTTCAAATCAGTGTTGGCTCCTGGTAACTGCCTGGAAAAGTCCCTGCAGTTTTCTTGGCAAGATTTCAGAAGAGGTTTGCCACTGCCTTCTTCTGAGGGCTGAGAGAGAGAAAGTAATTGGCCCAAAGTCACCCAGTTGGCTCCATGTCCAAAGTGTCCCCATTTCTAACCTTATGCCTTAACCACTACACCAACCTGGTTCTCTTATAGGGCCACTAAGACAGATCTAAACATGCTAGACAAGTATTAGGCCTTGATCTTCCATCTGTGTTTAATTTTAAAGCTGGGAGTTGAGGCTTAAAAGTATACCCTAAGAAGGTTTTCATCATTGTTTGTAAACTTCATTGAACTGGGATACTAAACTCATGGCAAGGCTGCTGCTCTGCCCCCTTGACTGCCATCAAATAATTCTGAGAGACAAAGACACCGTAAGATAGTTTACTGCCTGAGGAATTCAAACATGGCCCTTTCTCCAACTCTCATTTCATTTCTAAAAGATAGAACTGACAAAATTTCTTTGCACAGGGACTTTCACCAAATGATTTTGGCAAAGACAGTTCTATCATCCAACACCTATTATCCCACTTTCCAACATCTGCTGTCTGGGAAAAACAGTTCACCTTCCTAGAAAAATGTAGAATAGGATGTGTTAATATAGACACCTCTGAGGTGTTTTGATGGTTCTAAGTCACCATGATTTCATCATGCAATAATGAGGAGAATTCTGCTTACATTTCTGTGTAAACTCTTCTTCTTTTTTGCAAACAAATCTATACCTATGCTAAAATAATTCAAAATCTGATAGCCTTTTATTTCATCCTTTTGTCTACAAAGATAGGAAAAGTTTGGTTTCAACAGAGTTTAAGACTTAATGTCCTTTCTTTTGGGGTTTCATGATGAGCTACTAATGGGAAAAGCTTTTGCTCAAGTCGAAATGAAAGCTGTTTTTGACATTCCCAAAGGATAAATTCATAGTCTTGATCTGTCAGCCCTGGTATCCACCATGCACTTTGTCCAAATATAAACTGAATACTTCAGCAAGCTTCAGAAATAATTGCTTCAAGGATATAGCATGATATCACCAGCTCAAAGATATTCTGAATCCTTTCTCCCGCCAACTGTGAATTAAAGTGAGCGTTTTAAAAGATGATGGAGATTGATAGGTCTTTCCATGGATATTAGCCAAAATGTTACATGAAACTTTCGTTAGCTACTCAGTACCAGTTGTTGGGAAGCAACAGTAGTAGTAGAGGAGGGCAATGGATTCTGTCCAATTCTGTCCTGTAGACTTTCAGAAGTTCCTCCTTGTAAGTTTCCTGGATGTTTCAATTAGACCAGTGGTTCCCAAACTTTTTCAGTCCACCGCCCCCTTGGTGCTACAAACTCATCCTCACCGCCCCCCACCCCCACCCCCCTCAGGTGGGCGTGGCTTAGTGGTCAGGTGACCGGGTGGGCATGGCCAACTTGTGGTGAAACTCACTTAACAACGCTCTTGCTTTGCAACCAAAATGTTAGGCTCAATTGTGGTCATAAGTCTTTCTTTCATTCTTTCTTTCTTCTCTCCCTTCCCCCTTCTTTCTGTCTCCCTCCCTCCCTCCCTCTTTCTTTCCTTTCTTTCCTTCTTCCCTCCCTTCCCTTCCCTCCCTCCTTTCTATTTCTGTCTGTCTTCCTTCCTTCCTACCATCTTTCTTTCTCTTTATCTTCCTCCCTCCCTCCCTCCCTCCCTCCCTTTCTTTTTCTTTCCTTCTTTCCTTCTTTCCTTTCTTTTTCTGTCTATCTTCCTTCCTTCCTACCATCTTTCTTTCTCTTTCTTTTTCTTTTTCTCTTTCTTTCCTTTTTCTTTCCTTCTTCTGTCCCTCCTTTCTTTTTCTGTCTATCTTCCTCCCTCCCTCCCTTTCTTTCTTTCTTTCCTTCTTCCCTCCCTTCCCTTCCTAGTTTCTTTTTCTGTCTATCTTCCTCCCTCCCTCCCTCCCTCCCTTTCTTTCTTTCCTTTCTTTCCTTCTTCCCTCCCTTCCCTTCCTACTTTCTTTTTCTGTCTATCTTCCTTCCTTCCTTCCTTCCTTCCTTCCTTCCTTCCTTCCTTCCTTCCTTCCTTCCTTCCTACCATCTTTCTTTCTTTTTCTTTCTTTCTCTTTCTTTCCTTCTTCCCTCCCTTTCTTTTTCTGTCTATCTCCCTCCCTCCCTCCCTTTCTTTCTTTCCTTCATCCCTCCCTTCCCTTCCTACTTTCTTTTTCTGTCTATCTTCCTTCCTTCCTACCATCTTTCTTTTTCTTTCTTTCCTTTTTCTTTCCTTCTTCCCTCCCTCCTTTCTTTTTCTGTCTATCTTCCTCCCTCCCTCCCTCCCTCCCTCCCTCCCTCCCTCTTTCTTACTTACTTTCTTTCTTTCCTTTCCTTCTTCCCTCCCTTCCCTTCCTACTTTCTTTTTCTGTCTATCTTCCTTCCTACCTACCATCTTTCTTTCTCTTTCTTTCTTTCTTTTTTTATTTTGTCGTTCAGAAACAAGGAATCATTGTTTTTCTTCAGGACTGACTTGAGGCTGTTCCAGATGCTGGGGCCAGCCATTGCAGGCTGTCAGTTCTAGAAACACAGCTGGATGCCCCTGGTACCGAGGGACAGGCTTGTCTGCCTTGGGGGAACTATATCTCCGGCATGCCTTGACTATGTTCGCCCACCATTTCTCTTCCAGGCAGAAGTGTCCAACCAGGGCAGTTTCATTGAGGAATTAAAACTGCAAGCGGAGGCAGCCGCCGCGGGGAAGAGCTCCGTGCCTCTGGAGCCATATCCTCCTCCTCCTCCTCCTCCTGGAGCCGGCAGTGGTGGGGAAGCACAGGGCCAGGAATTCTTGCGCTTTCCTCCAGCACCGAGAAGCGCCGAGTGGCGCTGGGGCAGAGCCAGGCTGCCCGGAGATTAGCCAGAGAGGGTGTGGGCTGCTTGCGAAGATGAGGCATGCCTGAATATTCAGTCATGCAGTCATTTGCCGCCGGGGCTGCAAGTTCGCTCCCTTGAGCCAGCCCTGGCTGCAGCCCGCCCAGGGTTCAGGGGTTGCTCGCGCGCTGCCTGCAAGCACGCGTGGATCGCTGCGCACGCATGCACATGCACACGCACACACCAAGAGGCACAACCAGGCTTCGAAGCAAAGCCTGAGTGGAAGAGGTGGAGGGGCGGAGGGGGGGAGAGGAACGAATCCTGCTTCTTCTGGCTGTTTCCTCGGCTCTGCGCTTTAATGTCAGCCTGGCAGCCTCGTCTTCGTTTTTGCAAAAAATGCCTCTCCGGCCCGCTCTTCATTCCTTTGCGAAGGTGAAGCCTCTTCCTCCCCCGAAAAAATGCCCCGGCTCCGGAATGGGCCAGCTGGCCTTTTCTTTCTTTCTGTCTTCCGTCCTTCCTTCCTTCCTTCCTCACTCCCTCCATCCCTCCCTCCCTCCTTTTTTTCTTTCTTCCTTTCCTTCTTCCCTCCCTTCCCTTCCCTCCCACCAGCCGTGGCCAGGCAACTGCCGCCGCTCACCCAGGCCGATGGCTTGGTAAGCATTCTCTGGGTCGTGCACCAGGTCAGAGAGCACCACCAGGCCGGCTGCCGTGTCAGCAGCTCGGGGTGCTACAACTCTTCGTTGAGCTTGGGGAGGCCTCGGCAGCCGAAGGCCACGGGCGCCTTGGTGGGGTCGATGTTGGGGAGGGCAGCTGGGCCGAGATCCGTGGGTGCGCCATGCTGGAGGGGAGCCCGCCGAATTGCATGCGCCAAGTTGCTAGGCAACAGGAATGCCGGGCGGGAAAGTCCGCGCACGCACAGGTTCTGGGGCAGGACGGGGCCTTCCCGCGGGTCTGTGAGTGCTCACCCGAGCAGCTTCGGGAGCGTTCGGCTTCCCTTGTCGCTGTGCCGTGCTCAGAGCACTCTCCCCCTGCCGATTCGCACCGCGTCCTGCGTCTTTGCCTGCCGCCGCTCTGCGGAGCCTCCCCGCCTTTTCCGATCCTGCCACTCCCGGGCGATTGTGTGGACATGGGTGGCGGCGCGGGGACAAGACCTGCAAACCACCTACCGCCCCCCTGGCCCCTCTCACCGCCCCCCTGCCACCACCCTTGCCTCCTACCGCCCCCCTAAGGGTTCCCACCACCCCCTGGGGGGCGGTACCCGCCCCCTTTGGGAACCACTGAATTAGACCCATGATCAAATTCATGGGTCTTGTATACTGAAAATTCTTTGTCAGAAATTTTCTATATCCTAGGACTCAAAGCCTAAGTTATGAGCTAAATGCCAAATTGTCACAATACATTGATACCATTCCTATTTCCAGATATGACTGACATTTCTTTGAAATGGGGACAGAGGTGCAAAACTCTAGGGATGTAGTACTCCCTCACTGGGTCTAACAAATGACATTCTGTCTCATTCTTGATGCTTTTATCTCCTATTAGTCTTTTGATCTCTTCTTTTTTTCTCTTTCTGAGTTTAGTTTCCTCAACCCCACTTCATAGTGCCAAATCAAAAAACCCTTTTAAAGTAGATTTCAATTCCAGCTCTAAAAAGTTGTTCAGGATGGCACACTCCTGCTCATTATCTCTGAATAGTGCTAAAAAATACAGAAGGATAATTTTCAAATATGGAAGAAAATGCTTAGCCTGGAGGCCATTTAAAATTTAAGTAAATATAAAGTAGCCTTTCCAAGCCTGGGATAGATTTCATCTTCTATAACCCCACTGGCCCACAGAGTTAATCTATTTTGTCTGTGGAATTACAGGAGCTGAAATCTAACATGGCATAGAGAAATAAATTCAGGGTTAGTTTTGAGAAAAGAAGTTTTTATCTTAATATATGACACATATTCACTACTTTTTAAAAATATATATAAAAAAAGATTCTTACCATGGACTTCCAGATCAAAAGAGCAGCTATCAACTTTATCCTTATATGTTACTTCACATCTATAATTTCCTGCATAATTTTCCTTAGCTTTGATTATTTGCATCTCAAATGTATACATCTGAAACCCAAAGGTATAATGCAATTATTCATATAAAATCGCAAGAATAATTGGAAACTAAACACACCTACGAGCATCTTGTATTTTGACATAATGAAATGGATTACTTTCTAAAAATTCTTTTTCACATTTCTTAATTCTGTTATTTTGCCATACTAATCTGTTAATAATTGATTTCCAAAACCACATCTTGATCTTCTTCTCACTATCCAGAAGTGAGAAGAACAATTTTGGGTCTTCCAAACTGAATTGCAATTATTCTGACTCCAGGTCTGTGATAGCTTTTGATCACAGCAATTCCCCATTTCCCAGCAATTTTATGAGCTCACAATTTGCCTGGGACCTATGTCCTAGGGATTGATTCTCTAAGACAATCCATAATTGTATAATCACAAGAATCACTTTGATCAATCACCATATCATCTTTCTATTTTTCCAAGCATGTGATTTTAGTTGAGCCGAGGTGGCGCAGCGGTTAGAGTGGGGTACTGCAGGCCACTTTAGCTGACTGTGATCCTCACCGGCTCAGGGTTGACTCAGCCTTCCATCCTTCCGAGGTAGGTAAAATGAGGACCCAGATTGTTGGGGGCAATATAAATATACATTGCTTACTGGTGTAAACCGCTTAGAGAGTGCTTGCACTGTGAGGCGGTATATAAATGTCACTAATAAATAAAATAATAAATTTTAGACAAATGCTCCCACCCACCACCATTAAATTGTTTTCTTTAGGGGTATGTTTGTTGTGGTGCTAACATTTGCAGATTAGCAGAATTACAAATGATAGTTTGGTCCAAAACTTGAGGATATTTTTAAAAATGTGAATATATTTTGAATAGTGTACTTTGAAAAAGCTCATCTCTCTCTCTCTCTCTCTGTATCAGTGGTGGGTTCCTACCGGTGCGGTCCACTCTATAGCACTGGTAGCAGCCCGCTGGTGACGTCACAGTACTGGTGCGGTTGGTTGCCTGTGCCTGGGTGCCACCATTTTTCAATTTTCTTTTTAATTTTTTAAAAAAAATTTCTTCTGCGCATGCCCAGAAGCTGAGCTTCTGGCACTGCGCATGCACTGCCTTCCTACCCCACAGTGAGTCCAAGCAGGGGAGGATGGCTGAGGGAGCACGTGAGACGTTGAAAGAACGGGCGGCAGGAGCTATCTCCATTCCCCTCCCTTCAGCAGTCTGAGAAGCCATGAACACGCGGTGATGATCCTAGGCATTTTCGCACGTTTGAGGCTTCTCAAGCTGCTGAGGGGAGGGGGAATGGGCAGCAGGACCTATCTCAGTTCCCCTCCCTTCAGCAGTCTGAGAAGCCATGCCCACCCGGTCACATGGCCAGCAAGCCATGCCCACCTGGTCACATGGCTGGCAAGCCACACCCACAAAATAAGCCACACTCACAGAGTGGTAGTAAAAAAATTAGGAACCTGCCCCTGCTCTGTATTATATATATATATATACCTTGGTTTGTCGCTCAAATGTTTCTTTTAACTGAAGATGCTTTCCAACTTTGCTTGCCAAGTCCATCCATTTTCCTTTAAACCACTTAACAGTGGGTTTCCGAAGAAGATCCTGAGCTTCTACTTTGGCTATGAATGTGATATTTTGCCCTGAAAACAAGCAAGCCAACCAACATAAATCAAAATGGAATTTATCAATAGGGAATATCTGACACATATAAATGAGATTTAAACACCAAATTCTAAAGCTGGAAAGACTGAAAAGCACACAATGGAAAAATGATTGTTAAAAAATTTGCAGAAAAGGCAAAATTAGACTTGTTTAATTAGGGAATAACAAATTCCCTAACAATAAAAATGTTAGACAATAACATTTGTCAGTGACTGAAACCTCTTATGGACTTTTTGCCATAGCTGGAAAATAATAAGAATAGAATAGAATAGAATAGAATAGAATAGAATAGAATAGAATAGAATAGAATAGAATAGAATAGAATAGAATAGAATAGAATTCTTTATTGGCCAAGTGTGATTGGATACACAAGGAACTTGTCTTTGGTGCATATGCTCTCAGTGTATATAAAAGAAAAGATATATTTGTCAAGAATCATGAGGTACAACACTTAATGATTGTCATAGGGTACAAATAAGCAATCAGGAAACAATCAATATTAATATAAATCGTAAGGATACAAGCAACAAGTTACAGTCATACAGTCATAAGTGGGAGGAGATGGGTGATAGGAATGATGAGAAGACTAATAGCAATAGTAATGCAGCCTTAGTGAATAGTTTGACAGTGGTGAGGGAATTATTTGTTTAGCAGAGTGATGGCATTCCGGAAAAAACTGTTCTTGTGTCTAGTTGTCTTGGTGTGCAAGATAGCACATGCTGAAAATATTTTGGAAGCTCTTTCCTTAAGTTACCTTTGTTAAAATCACCTAGAATAATGGCCAGTGAATCTGGGTATTTGGCTTCAGCCTCCATAATCTGATCGGCTAGAGTTCGTAAAGCCTTGTTTACACATGTTTGTGGCGGGATATACACCGCAATTAGTAGAAATGATGTGAACTCACGTGGAGAATAAAAAGGTTTGCAGTTGATAAGTAAAGACTCTAGGTTTTCATCACAGAATTTGTGTATTATAGTTATGTCCTGAGACCAGCTGTTGTTGATATATATACATAAGCCTCCTCCCTTTCCCCCCCCCAATAGTTCTACAATCCTGTCTCCTCTAAGTATCTGAAACCCTGGTATATGCATGCTATTGTCATCAATTTCCTCGTTTAGCCAGGATTCAATAAAGCATAGGGCAGATGAGTTGTAAAAATCAGAATTGCATCTGTTTAAAAGGAGTATTTCATCCATCTTATTAGCAAGTGAATGTAAATTGGTAAGAAAGATTGAAGGGAGCGGGTTTTTTAAATTCCCTTATTCCTTAGTCTATTTAAAATTCCTTTTACCTCTTTTTATGCCCTTTTACCTCTTCATCTCTGCCATCTACGTTTGCTTTTAGTGATCCATAGTTCCGGGGAATTAGCTTCCTCCTGTGTTAGAATCTCCTCCGTGTTTGTAAAGACAGGTGGGTGTGAGGTTACAGAGAGCTGCTCCTTAAAGAAACATTCCTTAATTCTTAGCAGATGGTCTAAGATGGTATAAAATCCGTAGAGAATCACAGAGAATAATAGAAAATAAAGAAACCATTTGAGAGCATTTCACCGAGGCAGCCTTCATTGGTGCCATCTTGGATCCAACTTGTTCTTTATGAGATTGATATTTAGAAAGGGAAGAATATGGAATGAAATGAGCTCCTCTATAATTATATATAGGGAGAATAAAATATAAATGCATTTGTTATAAAGAAAACCAGAAGCTACTTCTTTATATCTCATTTTTTTTCTTTCTTCTCTGTCTTTTTTCTTTCTTTCCTTATTTATTCATCTCTTGTCAAGATTGAATTGCTTTGCTTCTTTCAAATCTTAATGCTTTTCAACTTGCTAATGAACTGGGGGGAGGGAAATGGGAAATGGAATGTGAAGAATGTATGCAGAGATTGTGAGAGCATGGAAACCATCAAGGTCACCGCTGCAGATGCCTGAGAAAGAGATGGACTGTTCCCATAACAAAAGAACATCTCATAATTGGACAGTGTGATCATCCAGGGTTAGGGAGAAGGAGAAAGTATTGTTTAACTGGGCAGAGCTGGTTGTGCTTCTTCAGTACCAAGATAGTGTATCCAATAAAGTTTTACTTTTGGGAATTCAGTTCTCCCGAGAGTGTGTCCTTGTTGTGGGTTCACTAATTGGGCAGTTAACATATCTTTTCTTTTTACTTTTCTTTATTTCTTTATTTGTTAAATTTTTGTTATTTTTACTTTGTAAAAAAACACTTCTTTTTGAATAATTAAAAAAGAGACTCAAATACCAAATTATTTATTTCATTATTTTTTTGTATAAAGAGCTAATTCAACAGAAGAAAACCATGTTTTTATTAATTCAACAGAAGAAAACCATGTTATTAAACTATGGCTGGTTTGTTTCATGAGAGACAGGGGGTGGGGAAGAAATGATATATATCCAGCCCCTATCTAAGGATCAGATCATTGCTAGGAAACAGGGAAATATTCACATGTATAATTTCAATCTTGCGTTTACTTCCAATAACTGGGATGATGGAGGGGGACTTTGGAAGCTGCTTAAAAGTAACAGATTCACCTTCTTTTAAAGAGCTAAGTGAAGCTGCTGCCATACTTCACAAGTTGTTTAGGGGTTTTCTTTAGGATTTCACTTATATTGCTTTCTCCTGCTCCAGAGGTAGTAGAAGAGGCCCCAGAACAACATTAAAGTGCCACCGTTAGGCAAACTGCATCATTGCTATGCCTCTATGACATGAACAGCCCACTTGGCTACAAATATAGCGTACTGAAAATGAAAGGATATGGAAAGAAGAAAAGGCATCAAAGGAAAAGTACAGGTAGATAGTCCAGATGTCAGAAAAACAATTGGCTAAAAGAAAATGATCAGCAAGTAACATGAACTTGAGTAGGGACCAATGTAATGTTCTTCCCTTTAAAAAACAACCACATGCACTAATATAGGACGGGATAACTGTACTAGTGTACAGTTTACTGTATAGGATGGGATAACTGTACTGGTGTAAAATGGCTTAGAGAAATAGGAAATTGCAAATTGAACATGGACTAGCAGAGAGATGAGAATGCAATTTGAGGCTGGATCATCAGCAAATTCTGGACACCAGACTTTAAGGATTGAGAGAAATTGGTATAGGTTTAGAGAAGGACAATGAAAACGATCAAGGGATTGAAAGATAAATCCTATGAAAAGAGATTTAAAGTGGTGGTAAATTTAGCCTTGAGAAAATATGCCTCGGAGGAAACATGATAGTCCTCTTACAATGCTGGAAAGGATGACACCCTGAGGAAGGTCAAGACATGTTCTGCTCATTCTGGGTGCAGGACATGGAAGAATAGCTTCAATTCATGGAAAAGAGATTCTGATTGAATGTTGGCGGTGGGCAAGCTAAATATATGATTGAATTAGTGCATTATATCCACATTCACTGACTAGAGGTGCCTGAGCCATGCTAATTCATAATCACAGTGAGCTTTATCATGAACCATATCATGCATACCAGGGGCGGGTTCCTAAATTTTTTACTACCACTCTGTGGGCGTGGCTTAATTTTGTGGGTATGGCTTAATTTTGTGGGTGTTGCTTGGTTTTGTGGGCGTGGTTTGATGGTCATGTGACTGGGTGGGAGTGGCTTGACGGTCATGTGACTGGGCAGGCATGGCTTCATAGTCATGTGTCTGGGCGGGTGTGGCTAAGTGATCACGATCCTAGTTCCCCCTATGAGGATTCCTGCATGCGGACCTTTTACAATCCCCCAAAGGATTAAAAGAAACCAGATTCCATACAGCTCTGAACCCTTAAGGCAAACCAAATACAAGTGGTCCTCGCTTAATGGCCGGTTGCTTAGCAAATGTTCAAATTTATGACTGACCTCCTCAGAGCTACTTGACCTGTTTTTTGTGTTTTGACAGCCTTATGCATGCACACATGTACGCACGTGCACACACATACACATTTATGACCAGTTACAACATCCGTGACGTCACCAGCCGGTCGCTACCGGTGCTATAGAGTGGACCGCACCGGTAGGAACCCACCACTGATGCATACATATGCAACCTAATCCTATAAATGTTTACAGTGAAGTAAGTCCTTTTTTGCCAGATAGATATGAACAGGGTTGCAGGTGCAATTGTTCTTTTTACACTTACCTACACTAATTGAGCCACCTTTTGGTTTTTCCACAAATAAAATAGATTTCTGGGAATCTTGTTTTTCTCCTTCTCCTGCAGACGATACTAGTACAGAAAACAAGGGAAAATAGCCATTATCAGAATGAACCTATTAATTAAGCAATGCTTACCTGGGATTCTGCTTTTTTTAGCATTAATATTACTTCTTAAAAATAGACATGCCCTCCCCATAACTTTCTTCCAAGGTAAGATAAGGTTACTGAAGTAAGAAAAGTGTCATACAGAGCGCACACTTATGAATGGAGTAGAGTTTTGTACTAGTGATCTGAGCTATAACTGTCAGTTACAGTCTTGACAGTGGTCTTTACAATTTGAATGCTTCATTGTTTCAGTAATGAACACATAATACTTCCTTGTGTTTCAAGTCTTAAGACACATAGCATGGTGATCCCATCTCAGTTCTAAGTTGCATCCAACTGTGGAATGAAAGTGGAGTCTTGGGAACACCCATGCTAGGGTTCAAAGTAGGCAGTTAAGCAAAATTCTATTTATTGAGCTAAAAGAAGTGGAGAACCTAGTGCTGAATGATGCTCAGGTCCCTATTAGCTAACTATATGATATTGGGCAACAGTAAATAAATCTTTTAATTTCTAATCCTTGATTACGGGTTTTTTTCTTGTATCAATGGCTACAAGAGTTATCCTGCTGGTGAAAGCTCTCTTCCATCCTTTCAGTAGAAGACAAATTTAATGTAATTCCCTGCATGCGTAGACATATGTTTGGTATGTACAAGATATGAATCTCTGGATTAGAGTCTAGACAGATGTATGCTACTGGAATCTAATGAAGAATATAGTGCTGTAGAAAGTTTCACGTTAATGTATATCTTATGGTCATAGTTTTATGGTCTTCTGGCCAACTTTGTGGGGTTGTGAATATTAAAGTCTGAGTCATTTTATGAGGAAAAAGAGGGTAACTTGGAATAGCCATTTTAATAAAAAAAAATCTGCAGAGGAATTTCAAGAACCAATAAAGAAATTCCCTTACTCCACACTTTTCATATTCCAACAGATTCTCTTTCCAACTAGATCATGGACAATTGATGTTGATTGTTGCTTATAACACGTATACAAGTATACCCTCAAAGAGTGATGATTAGATGGATGAATGTACCAAACCTTATCATATTTCTATCTGTATCATATGCATATATGGCAAAAACTTCATATGCACTTTGTATTGCCAAGTGTTGCTACTATATGTCTTAATCCATCAACAACCAGGCTGCTCTATGTGTTTCTCTGTGAAGGAACTCATCTTTAGAGATAAATTCCTTCTTTCAGCTATATATATATTACGAGCCGAGGTGGCGTAGTGGTTAGAGTGCAGTACTGCAGGCCACTTTAGCTGACTGTGATCCGCAGGTCAGCGGTTCAAATCTCATCGGCTCAGGGTTGACTCAGCCTTCCATCCTTCCGAGGTAGGTAAAATGAGGACCCAGATTGTTGGGGGCAATATAAATATACATTGCTTACTGGTGTAAACCGCTTAGAAAGTGCTTGCACTGTGAGGTGATATATAAATCTCACTAATAAATAAATAAATAAATACTTCAATAATTATATAATTCTTAGTCTGCAGTTTAATCCTGAGGGAAGAAAAATAATACATCAAAAAAACTCACGTACATAACTTCTACAGTATGTGGAATATAATGCATTTGATAACCAATTTAAAAGTATAATGCATTTTGCTAAACAAATCAATAAGAAATAGCTCCCCAATTATGAAATATTTAAAAAAGATTTTGTTTTAATATTTCCACTGTAAAAATGAGTTACAGTGGAATATGAATAAAGGTCAATCTTTAGTTTTTCCTGTTAAGGTTATAACTAACCAGATTCGGTTTCCTAATATAAAAGGTAAAACTGTAAATTAAAGTTTGTATAAATATGTCATTGTTGCTTTAAGTGATTCCAGGTTTGTTTGCTAATGACTATAAAGAGAGAGCAAGAAAGCGCATATGCAGAGGAGTGCATGCAGCTTGGCTTGACAGAGAGAAAGAGAGAGGTTTGCTTGATTGTTTATTACTCACTGTGTGTGAAGGACTAAAGATTTCTGAATATAACATACAAAGAAGTTCAAGGTATTCTACTAGAGATAAGTAAAGAATGGACTGTTTATGTTATTGTGCTGTTTATTTTAAGTAAAGCTTATTTTCTACAACACGTTATCAATTACTGACTATATCAAACCACAACCACCCATTCTGCTACGTAAACCCTGGACTCTGCAGTTTCATTCCTTAACATTTCCAAATCCATTTCTTATATCACAGCTAATTTGAAACACCACTGTGCACTAATGTACTCCAAAGCTTCATATGATTGGAGGCTTCAAACTTCACTCCAGGAACAAGGGTGAAGAGCCCTCGATCATAAGAAGCTGTGCTTGCACATTAGGACTTCAGGAACCTTTGAAGCAGGCTTTTTATCTAGATCTGTTAACAAAAAAGACAAGAATAAAAAGTTATAATGAGCATAAATCTCTTTGCAACTGAAAAAGGAAGCTACAAAAAAAAACTGTTAATAGGTAATGAAAATTGGAATGTTTTGAGTTTTGTCTTCTTCTTTTCACATTTAGCGTATCTCACCTGAGTCCTTTCTCTCTCCAGGTTTATTTGTACCATCTGAAAAGTAAGCATAAACTGGATGATATCAACATTCAAATGTTATTATCTTGATTGCTTAATTGACTATGTACAATTGTGGACCGTTCATATTTTAAAAGAAAGGAGGAAAAGTATCGGTTGTAATGAATTGTTTAAGAGGACAGTGGAAGGTACATCATATTGCTGAAGCTGAGCAGCACCCGGTATGATAATGGGTTGAGCAATCCTACCTGTAGAAAAGATTTCTATTGGTGGTGGTACTATTATTTACTATGTTTATTATGGCAACTCACTCCAAAACGCTTTGGATGCCTATGGTAGAGCCTCAGACGATATTCCCAAATATTCCTAATTTCAACAGAGCAGAAGTAATGAAGGCAGAGATAGCATCCTCTGTTTTGATTTCTTCTTAAATTTAAAGTATGGTCTCTTCAAAATGGATGAATGTTTTTTCTCATTCCAGGGGCATAGAAGTGTGAGGATTTCCTCTCCTAGTAATTTCAGAGAATGTCCCTTGCTTGCATTTGGGTCGGCATAGTTGTCAACCTCATGACGTTAAAATGATGACACAGCATTCATGACATCATTGCACCAATAGTGCAATTATTCATGTCTTGATATTTGACACAAGCATACAACGTGCATTATATGTGATGATATCATGAGACATGGGTGATCATTTGCCCCATTTCTTGTTTCTACCTTGGATGTTTATGGCTACAATAATCTGATTTTTCATCCGATCCAGCAGAACCATTTATATTCTCATTAATCAATCCATTCAACACGCATTGCTTATTCTTGAGTTTTATCATGATAAAGAAATTGTGTATAAATAAATAATTGTTAGGCTATTTTTAAAAATCTTCCTTAAGGTATTTTGAAATACATTTCTTCATAAAGGATAGCAGATTTTTAAAATGTAGTCTTTCAAATTCTCTTATTGGGAAGTTCTAGTGAAATCAACTGGGAGGGGTATTCAAAAATAAATGAATTTACAAAGGTATCTGGTTTCTTTTAGATGAAATTATCCCTGGTTGGGAACAGAAGAATTGAATATTTAATTTAATTTAATTTAATTAATTTAATTTAATTAAAAGTTCTTATAGGCCACCCAATCCCGTAGGACTCAGGGCGGCGTACAACAGAGATAAGAACGATCTTAATAGGTTTTCATATTTTATCCTAATATCGTGGTGCCACAGTGGTTAGAATGCAGTACTGCAGGCTAACTCACTGCTCACTGCCAGGAGTTCGATTCTGAATGGCTCAAGGTTGACTCAGCATTCCATCTTTCTGAGGACCCACATTGTTGGGGGCAATATGCTGACTGTAAACTGCTTAGAGAGGGCTGTAAAGCAAAAGTGGTATATAAGTCTAAGTGCTATTGCTACTACATAACATTAAATGCAATAGTCTTCCTAACCTGTTGCTGAAGAATCCTCTTCATCTGTAAAAAGAAATACATAACAGGTAAAATAGAGAATTGTGACAAGAAAAAGCAACAATGAAGTTTAGTAAAAATGGAGGAAAACAAGAAACCTGTAATAGAAGGAAGGGAAAACCATGATAGGTGGGAAGCTGGTATTGACAAAGGTAAATTTGTGGAGGAAGCTTTATGGGATCGAGCAATGGTCAACTTTAATGATTCACGCAAAAACAAAAATGGGATAGATGATGTGTTTATTATGTGTTTTATTTATTATTAAAACATGGGTTTGAATGGGAGCTTTCAAAATGGCTGTGTTTGTTAGAGACAAAATATAAAAACTGAGTGAGGAAATGGAATACAAAAAAGTTACAATGAAAATCAAGGTCAACCATATATCTGACCTGAAGAAGATGTTGTTTCAGTGACGTTTCCGTCTGCAAGTAAAACGTGTACCACAGATACATTCATCACCATGATCTTTTGGGTTTTTTAAAGAGGTAAAAATAATATAATTAAGAATAAAAAAAAACAAAAAGTGCTGAAATTAAACAATTATTTTTCTTCATTCACATTAAGAAACTTATGTAAAAATAACAAACGGCATGCCTATTATTTCTGTCAAAATTAAGACACAGGGTTGGGTTTGCATAACATGTTACACTAAACTAAAAGGGGTTAGGAAGATCACAGTTTGAATGAATGGAAAGTGTGTTTGTGTGTGGGGGGAGAGAAGGATAATATATTCAGCCTGTTGCGGAAATGTAGTAATTGTCTTAGCATATTATGGTAAAAAGGCCATCATGTTTACCCACAATATGGATTTATGTTTTTGGATATAGTATGCTACATGGACTCAGATATTGTACTTGGCTAACCTATACTGTACAGTGTATATTGTGTGAACCCAGCCTTATAGAATGTTGTATACATGCCTGTTAAGTTTAAAAGGCTTTTCTTCCAAGTAGAAGTTTGCATTTTGACAGAACGTTAATTCAGTGTTCCGTTCCTTTCAAAGGAAGAATTAAGCATTAAGCACTTACTCATCATAAGTTAATGGGCCCTAAAACTGAAATCAATTAAAACCAATAATGCGGACTTCATCCAATAATAATTACTTCTACAATGATATTAAGAAACATTATGATTGCACTATTAAGAAACAGACTGGGGTGACATGATAGAGTGATCCAATATCTAAGGGATGCCACAACGAAGAGGGGTGGGGTTCAACTTATTTTCTAAAGCACCTGAAGGCAGGACAAGAAGCAATGGATGGAAACTAATCAAGGAGAGAAGCAATCTAGAACTAAGGAGAAATCTCCTGACAGTTAGAACAATTAATCAGTGAAATGACTAGCCTCCAGAAATCGTGGGTGCTCCAACACTGGAGGTTTTTAAGAAGAGATTGGACTATAACTATCTGGGAATATCTGTGTGTTTATGTGTGTATGTTTAAAAAAAGTAAATATGGCACCCACAAACATGTGATTGAAGTCCTGCTCTTTTAAAAAATTGTGTTGCACTGCGACATACATTTAAAAGAGGCGGGGCTTCAATCACATGGTCAGAGCTCCCATTTTGATGTCTCATGCACCACGCACTGATCCTTTTTAAGGGCCACTCTCAGGCAGAAATAAACAAAGCATTTGTTCCTCCCAGTGTTTCAAAATTTCCAGCCCTCAACCGCTGCTTCTCATTACAAAGGAAGGAAGCCTGAAGCACACCTTAGCTGAGCAACAGGCCCAGAAAATAGCCTTCCCAGTGGTACTGATGTTAACCAACTGCCTTTCAATCAAAAGCATGAAAAAAAGAAAGCAAGAAGAGGACTGTTGATATGTCTGAAATCTTCATCACTTTCAATACATAGCTGAAAATTGAGAAATCTAATTGTCAGGTTTTGCAGTATTGATATTTATTAGAAATAATAGGAAAAAGAGAGAGAAATGTTGATACAATTGAAATCCAGTCAATCAGGAATGCCATCATATGGCTACAATATTTTGTAGGACTCGTTACTATTTTGTTGAGAGATCTGAGAAACTGGACAATCCAAACTATTACTGTGGCTCAAACATTATTCTTCAAAAATATACTTGGCTTTAATCACATCTCAATTTCTTTTAAAATTATGGATTATTTGACTTTTAGAAAATCTTTTCCCTTAACTGCACATCTGATCAGTATTTTCTTCAGCATGTGTTGTCATAACATGTGTGCTACACATATAAAAAGTACAATAAAACGTAAAATATGTAATAAAGAAATAACAAATGTAGAAATACACCCAGTGATTCCAGGATTTCTCCTGATGGTCTGTGTATATACTTTTACTGCAATGGCTATTAAAAGAATATAGTATGAAAGAAGGAAAAGGACAACTTGTTTAGCATTTATAAAATATAAGGCAGCTGAAAACTGGGATGGAATTTTTTCTCTCTGCTTCCTTTCCATATCTGTCATGGTTGGTCCAACTTTAAAAATGGTAAAAGTATTCTAGAAAGCAAGAGAGAGATCGTAGACAGATTTCATAGAAACTGCAATCACACACTCCATATGTTGACAAAGTAGAACTAGGGTAGAATAAGTTAAAATGAAATAACAGAGGGTTCATTAGATAGCTGGATTCCTGATGGAATTTAGAGAATATTAGTAAATTAATGTTAGTATTCCAAGTTACAGGAATATTGTAGTTGCTATATTTTCTGGGAAAAAAAGATGTTAATAAATGCATATTAGGGAATAAAATATATGAGAAACATTTATACATAGGTATATTGTATATTGCATATTTGTACAAACAATTGGTGTGTGTGTGTGTGTTTGTGTGTGTGTGTGTGTGTGTACCCAAATGTTGAATAATGCTGGAATTACATCTTTTAATGATTTTATTCTAGACAGAGTAGATATAATGTATACTATAATAATCCAGTATTAAGCTGTTTAATCATAAATGTCTACGGATTACTTTACTCTACCCAGAAAAGTGGAATGTATTCTTTCTATTAAAAAAAGTGCACACAATAGACCAAATCAACTAATAAAGGAAAAGGGAGAAAAGACAGTGAGTAAACTTTGACTCTAAGACATGCACAAAAATAATCCAGGAAGGTATATAGTTAATTATATTTTTAAAAGAAATGAACTTCAAATCCAGTAGGGGACTGGACTAAACAAGAAAGAACAGAAACATAATCTACCTGAACTGTAAAATCTCATCTCGCTTTTGAAGAATACTTGTACTCACCTTTTTCTGGGGGATTCCCATCTTCTTGAGCTTTAGTTTCTACTGTATAGGAAACAGAAGCACATTTTTAAAAGAAACACCCTGATCATAAATATTGTGTATGCTTCAGCTACTAGGGTTAACACTGTATTAACATTTTAAATATGTAAACTAAACTATTGGGATACTCCATAGCAATATTACAAATAACTTGAATACCTTTACATAGCATAAAGCTGGAACTTTACATTTGTTGTTATTGTTGTTGTTTTTGGTTAGCATGCAGTCTCCTAAGGACTGGAATGGCATCTATTTACATATGGTGAATTACAGTTTCCATCAGTCTGCACTTAAAACATGGGTACTTGTGCAGAAGATGAAATAATGCAACGGCATCAGCTAACAATAGTTACGAGAAAAACCTCTATTTAGAATATGATCAGAGTAATCAATAGAGATGAAGAAAAATGTGAAAGACTGCATTTGCTTCATGTACTAAAATAGAACTATGATGGCTTATTTTATAAATAAACCTCCATATTTTTCCCAAGGATACCACAGCAATTGTTTGGTATCCCTCTTGATCTTGAAAAAAACTAAGCAAGGCCCGTATAGGTTACTATTTGAATGGAGGACTATCAGCAAATCCATGGATTGTAGGCTAACCTCAGTAGATATAGATTTACATCTCAGAAGATGCTGCTGAAAAACAATATGGATGTGTCCTTGTAGTCAACAGAAACTCAGATTCTCAGAAACTCAACAACACACAAAAATATTAATGTGTGGTAGAACAAGTTTAAAGTGCTAATCACTTCTTTATGTTCCTAATGAGACCTTTACAATATTCTGCTATTTTAACAAACTTACGATAGATAGATAGATAGACAGATAGATAGATAGATGGATGGATGGATGGATGGATGGATGGATGGATGGATGGATGGATGGATGGATGGATGGATGGATAGATGATAGATGATAGGTAGGTAGGTAGGTAGGTAGGTAGAGACAGACAGAGACAGACAGACAGACAGACAGACAGACAGACAGACAGACAGACATTTTACTAACCTGGAGGAGGTGCACCTTCTTTTACAGGTATATCTGAAAAGGTTAAAAGAAAGATATTTATAACATTCTGAAAGAAAATACATATGCACAATGATACTTCTGTTTTAACAAACTTACGATAGATAGATAGATAGATAGATAGATAGATAGATAGATAGATAGATAGATAGATAGATAGATAGATGATAGATTGAGAGAGAGAGAGAGAGAGACAGAGACAGAGAGAGAGACAGAGACAGAGACAGACAGACAGACATTTTACTAACCTGGAGGAGGTGCACCTTCTTTTACAGGTATATCTGAAAAGGTTAAAAGAAAGATATTTATAACATTCTGAAAGAAAATACATATGCACAATGATACTTCTGTTTTAACAAACTTACGATAGATAGATAGATAGATAGATAGATAGATAGATAGATAGATAGATAGATAGATAGATAGATAGATAGATGATTGATTGAGAGAGAGAGAGAGAGAGAGAGAGAGAGAGACAGACAGACAGACAGACAGACAGACAGACAGACAGACAGACAGACAGACAGACAGACAGAGACAGAGACAGACAGACAGATATTTTACTAACCTGGAGGAGGTGCACTTTCTTTTACTGGTATATCTGAAAAGGTTAAAAGAAAGATATTTATAACATTCTGAAAGAAAATACATATGCACAATGATACTTCTGTTTTACTACAGAGTAATATACTAAAAAGATTTTAGTAATAATTTATGTCTGGAACTCTGCACTTTGATATGGCCCAAGGGCTAATCAATAAAGTAAAGTGAATAACTGTATAGTAATATAAATTCTGCATTATGACAGTTTTAAAAAATCACAATGTCACACTGTTCTTATTATAAATAGATAGGCAACTGGGCTGTATTTGCATATAGTAGCCTATTACATTATGGTGCATTATTTCAGGAGGTTTTTTTTTTTAAAGCAAATTACTAGAAAGTTTTCCCCTTCTTTTCTATAATAAACAGCTATTATTATTATTACGAGGCAAACGTTGATGCACAATATTGTGCAAATATTTAATACAAAAAAAGATTATCCCCAAAATGCTGACAATCCATATTGCCGCCAAGTCTTGAAAAATTGGTCGCAGGACAACTAAAAATATCTTTTTCCCTAAGCAAAACTAGGATTGGCAGCAGGGTTGGGTCCAGCATTTTTCCATATAGCCTCTGGTCTGATTTCATGCAACTTCAGTCTAATTTCCAATCTGCTGTGAAGGAAGCCAGTGCAAAATCCCCCCCCCCCCAAGAGTCTGATTTCTGTTCTTCCCATACAATCCATAGTTTGGGGGAGAGAGGAAATGTTGTCGGAAAGGCGAATAGGAGAGGCGATTTTAGAGAATAATTATCCCCACCTCTTTTAACTGTGAATTTGAGGAAACTCTACTGATAATGCATTGTCCAAGATATTGCTGCTAACCTCTAATTTACAAAACTAAAGTTCTATTAATCATTGGTTGCATCAACGGATCATTGAACAGCTGGCTTTGGGACTGCAGTGCTCGCACACATGACTTTGCCCTTGTATTAGAATATTTAATCCTACCTAGACAACTTTAGCTCCTGAGCGTCTGCAATAGATTTTTAGGTGGGGGACAGCAGGGATGGTTGGTATGAGGGCCTTGTCTTACATAGCATCCTAAGAATTCCCGCAGGCTCAACTGAACATGGAATACAACTCAACTGCCTAGAGCAGTGATGGCGAACCTTTTTAGGTCCACGTGCCAAAGGGGGGGTGTGCGCTAGCGCACGCTCGCATGCCCACACCCATTCCCTCCCCCCCACGCATGCGCACAACACCCCCCATGCTGCCCCCTGCGCATGCGCACCCCCCCCACCCCCGCGCAAAGGCCTTACCGGAGCCTGGGACAGTAAAAAATGACGAAACGGGCAAACCGGAAGTTCGAAAAAATGCACTTCCGGTTTGTCCGTTTCGTCATTTTTTGCATTCCGGGGCTTCAGGGAGCTTCCCTGAACCCTCCGGAGTGCAAAAAACAGCTCACCGGCAAACCGGAAGTGCGTTTTTCCGCACCTCCGGTTTGCCAGTGGGCAACGCTCGCGTGCCCTCCGCTATGGCTCCACGTGCCCCCTGTGGCACGCGTGCCATAGGTTCGCCACCACGGGCCTAGAGGCTTAATTTTGGTTTACCCACATGGAAGGGTATTTCGTGCAGTGTGTTTTAAATAGGACCCTCCTTGAATGTGTTGCATTATCCTACAGCAATATTGTGGAGTTCCAGATGTTGTTCTGGAGCTTCTCAGATTTCCTCCTATTTGCCATATTAGATGAGGCTGCTGTGTAATTCCCGGAAGGCCAAAATTCCGCCTATTTTACTAGCATTTGCTAAGAGCCCACTGACATTTAACGATAGTAATGCAGTTTCTTCACATGCTGTTTGAGTGACAAAAATTAGGGAAGCTCCGAAGGGACTTCAATTATCCTCACATAAATTGTATACAGGTAGTCCTCAACCTACAACCTACATTTGCTTAGTGACTGCTTGAAAGTACATTGAAAAAAGTGACTTATGACTGGTTGTTCTGATCTGGCTCCCAAACACGACAAGTTCTCTGTATTTAACTAAACGTTCCCTTTATTAGGAGTGCCAGCAACCCTGGCAAAAAGTCTCTCTCTCACACACACAGCAGGCTAACAAGTGGCTGATTGACTGGCAGATGAATAGTTGTCTGCCACACCTATTCATCTCTGCCCCCTGCCTTTTATCCCCAGAACTAAGGTGGGGTGTAGCTAGCAGCGGGGGCTCTTTCGTCCAAAGGACCGGCCCATAGATTCCCACTGTTCTCCTCTTCTCTGCCTTCTGCGCATCCGCACGTCAGGCACTGGACCCAGTTGTTTCTCCTCTTCCTCATCAGCCACACCAGTACTCACACATCTGTTGCAGTTTCCCCAGTGTCACATGATCAAAATTTAAGTGCTTGGCAACTGAAGTTTATTTACAATGGTTGCAGCAGTCCGTGGTCCTGAGATTTGTAATTTGTGAACTTCCAAGCCAGCCAGCTTCTGACATGAGAAATCAATGGGGGAAGCTGGATTTTGCTTAATAACTGCATGATTACTTTAACAACTGCAGTGATTCACTTAACAACCTTGGTTTTTTTAAAAAAAGATAATAAAATACGCTGTAATTCATTTAACAATTATCTTGTTTAGCAACTGGAATTCTGTTCACAATTCTGGTTGTAAGTTACAGACTACCTGAACATGGCTGTGGCCATGACAAAGAAATGTCTAGGTGCTTTAAATAGCTCTTTCTTAGAACTGATAGTAGTATTTCTAGCCAGAATACAGGTAGTCCTTGATTTACTACCATTTGTTTAGTGACCATTCAAAGTTACAATTGCACTGAAAAAATTGACTAATGACTGTTTTTCACATTACAACCATTGCATGGTCATGTGATCAGAATTTAGATGCTTGGCAACTGGTTCATATTAGTGATGGTTGTCCTGGGCTCATATGATCCCCTTTTGTGACCTTCCAGTGGTGAAATGCTCCCGGTTCGGGCGGGCCAGTCGGTCATCATAGAGCTGCTAGAGACGATAGAGATGATAGCGATCGCAGCACGAGCCTTCCCCACCCGCTTCCCCCGTACACCTGGACACCACCATTTGGGTTCTTTTACCCTCTGTGCATGCGCAGAACGCTTTGCGCATGCGCAGAGGGTAAAAGAACCCAAATGGCAATGTCCAGGTGGGCGGGGGAAGCGGGTCGGGGAAGGCTCGCTCTGCGATCGTTATCGGCTCTATCGGCTCGATGACGACAGACCGGCAAACCCGAACCGGGAGCATTTCACCCCTGCGACCTTCTGACAAGGAACATTAATGGGGAAGCCAGATTCCCTTAACAACTGTGTTACTAACTTAACAATTGTGGCAAGAAAGGTCATAAAATGAGACAAAACTCACTTAACAACCATCTCACTTAGCAACAGAAATTTTGGGCTCAATTGTGGTTGTAAGTCAAGGACTACCTATAAAGACAACCTGGATAACCATAATCTGGTGTGAGACATTTGTGTGAAACTGATAGGAAACAATGACCTTAATGCTATTACCTTTAACTTGCATGCAAGTGGGAAACTGCCATTGTTTCCGTTAACTAAAACATGGGAAAGTTCTGAAAAATGTTAGGACTGGTTAAAAAGAGACAGAAAAGTTAAAAGGATGAAATTTCTTTGTAATGCTTAGAGACTATTCTAAATCACAACAATTGAAGTCCGAGTGGAATGAATCACGCAATGTAAGAAAAGGTCAACCAAGTCCAGGAAGAGGAGGACCACAGGATTCCTTCCAGAACCCTAATAAAGGTGACTTCCTTCAGAAATTGGAAAACCCACCAAGAGCAAAAAGGAATATTAACTCTGGCAGAAAAGATGTGGGTTCAGTGGTGGGTTCCTACCGGTGCGGTCTTGGCTGTCCGTCGCCGCCGAGCCGAAGAAGCTGGCAGCGTTTGCGGCGTGGGGCTTCCCCTGCCCGCTTTCCCAGGATGCCGGGATGCCACCATTTGCGTTCTTCTGTCCTCTGCGCAAGCAGCGCTTGCGCTGAGGGCAAAAGAACGCAAATGACGGCGTCCACACCGGACAGCCAAGACCACACCGGTAGGAACCCACCACTGTGTGGGTTGATCATAAGGAAGAAGAAGTTGAGGAGTTATGATAATCAATCAATTGGACCTTTTTTTTTCATTCTATTCAGTGCAGAAAACCAGCCAAAAAAAGCAGGTGATTTGTTAGATGGCAAAGGAGGAATAAGGATACTGTGGAATTGATGAAAAACTGAATGAATTCTTGACCTACCGGTATGTATTTTCTACAGAAGGTGTAGGAAAAGATCGCTATGTCTCCGATTGAGAGAAGCCAATTGAGGTAACAAGAGAAGATATTCTGGGACCTCTTGAGAGACTATACACTACAGTAATAAATTGCTGAACTCTGATGACATCCACCCAAGAATTTTTAAAGGCCTCAGTTGTGAAATTGCTGACCCCTTTACAAAATATGTAATTTATCCCTTATATTGAGCTCACTAGGAGAGAACTGGAAGTTAGCCAGTGTGACACTGGTTTTTAAAAATGGACCCAAAGGAGATTATAGATCAATCAGTTTCATGTCTGCTCCATGATTGGTACTAATCAAAGAAAAATTACTACATACAGAGGGGGGGGGGAAATCTGCATGGATTCTGCAGAGCTAAATCCCATCTCCCCAATAGTTTAGAGTTTTTTTGAGGATATCCGCTGGTACATGAATGGAAGAAAAAGCAGTGGTGGGTTCCTACCGGTGTGGTCCACTCTATAGCACCGGTAGCGGCCCGCTGGTGACATCACAGTACCGCTGCGGTCGGTTGCCGGTGCCTGGAAGCCGTCATTTAAAAAAAATTTTTTTAATTTTTTTTTGAAAATTTTCTTCTGCGCATGCCCAGAAGCCGAGCTTCCGGCACTGTGCATGCACTGCCTTCCTACCCCACAGTGAGTCCAAGCAGGGGAGGATGGCTGAGGGAGTGCGTGAGACGCTGAAAGAACAGGCAGCAGGAGCTATCTCCATTCCCCTCCCTTCAGGAGTCCGAGAAGCCACGAACGTGCGGTGATGATCCCAGGCATTTTCGCACGTTCGAGGCTTCTCAAGCTGCTGAGGGGAGGGGGAACGGGCGGCAGGAGCCTAGGATCATCGAATGGGGAGAAGCATTCATGCCAGACGGAGCCTCCTAGAAGAACCGCTGCCGTGGTCTTGCTGCTCCCACTGCGGGGGGTTGCGTTGCAGGTGGGCAATGCCCCCCTGCTTCTCCGGCTGCTGTCAAGCTCCCAAGGCCCACACCTACCCGGTCACATGGCTGGCAAGCCACACCCACAAAATAAGCCACGCCCACAGAGTGGTATTAAAAAAAATTAGGAACACTCCCCTGAGAAAAAGGCACAGTCGATGCTAGGAATCATTTGGAAAGAGGTTGGAAATAAAATGCTCAACTTAATAATATTCTCAAATAACCTCTTGCGCCTTTCCATCTGAAAAACTCTATAAGTTCTGGTTTGAAAAAGAAAGGGTTTAACTGAGCTTGAAATAAGTTCATCTAAAATTATCAGGCAGCTCAATCACCTTCCTATGAGAAAGAGCAGGAATGTTTGTCTTTAGCTTAAAAAAAAATCCATGACACAGGTGGGGACTTGATGCAGATCTCTAAAATTATACAAAGTATGGAGAAATCAAGACCAATGAACCTTACAAAAGCAGAGCAGTCAAAATACAGCATAATTAATCTGTGGGAATATACCACTCCAAGGGAAGGCAATGACCACACTGATTTAGATGGCTTAGAAAGGAATTGAATACTTTTATGCAAAGGGCCTATTAACAGCAATTCCGCTTTAAGATTGAAAGTGTTTCTAGATTGGGGTCAGCATGCCACCGAATGCCTAATATTGCAGGGCTTGAAGGATACTAATACTCTATGCTTGCATTCAAGATCCTTGTGAAGGATTTTGAATTGCGCAGCAGGAGAAAAAAGCAAATTGGAACTGCCAGATGACCCTGGAGGGCAAGGAATTCAATAACAAAAATCAGATTATTGTCTTTTCCTTGGTGTGAAATGACATTATTTATAATAGAAGGTGCTAATGTCAGCAGATAGGGCTGGTTTGAAGCTTCCATAGAAATATAGAGTTTAGAGGCTCCAGGTCAGGTTTTAGTAAGGCTACCATATAATTTATGTTGCCTTTGTGTAACATATCCAGGGATGTATATAGTACTGCTGAAACCAGGTTTTTTTGTGTGTGTTTTGCCCAGGAGGCCAGTGATCACTGCCAATAAAATATACTTCATTGCATCTGTCTCCAGATGCTCTGGCTCCTTATTTAGGTGGGCATTTTTCCTACCACAAAGGAGCTAAAGATGGAAGGGTGAAATATCACCATCTTCTGTTTACAGGTACCCTATAGGCATCTATTCTGGATGGCCAATATAAGAAACAAACTGGTGGGCTAAGATAAGCCATGGCCCGATCTGGCAGCAGCATTCTTATGTTCACACACTGAGACTAGTTTTCTACTGCAATAACAATCCTGATCCATAGGTAGCACCTGAATTATGACCACCTGTTTAGTGAAAGTTTGACGTTTTCATGGCACTGAAAAATAGTTACAATTTTTGGTCCTCGTGCTTATGATATTGCAGCGCTCTTGCGGTCGTGCGATTTGCGTGCTTGGCAACTGGCATATACTTGCCACAGTTGCAGTGTCATGGGGTCATGGGCCATTTGCAACTTGTTCTGCCCCAGCTATGGGCCACAACACAACCTTCCCAACTGGCTTCCGACAAGCAAAGTCAAGGGGGAAATTCACGTAGTGACCATGGCAAAAAAAGATCATACCATCAGGTGCCCTTATGTAACGTGACATCATTTAGTGTCGTAAGTCCCAACTGTGATCATAAACCGAGGACTACCTGTCTATTTTCCTCTGAGTTAGTTTAGTACATTTGTATAACATTCTTGTTATTGTTTTATGAAGAAATGTTTCAGAAAGGAAGTCTTTATAATAATTTTATCATAAAGAGGTGCCTGCTGGTCCACCTACTGTAGTTTAGCATCCTTTTTTCCACCAAATGCCTCCAGAAATTGGAAGGACTGAGAGAGAGAGCAATTGGCTTAAAGTCACCTACTGATCTCTGTAGTTGAATACAGATTTAAACTTAGCCTCCCCATTCTCAATGAAAACACGAACCATAACACTTTGACCACTCCTTGATGTTTGTGCTGCTTTTCTAATCTTAGCTGTTTGGAAGCAAAATATAAAGGGCAACTTATGTACGAAAGGTGACAAAGGTGCATTTCTAAATAAATAACTAAAGTTCCCTACCCGCTCAACTCACCAGTAAAACCAGTTTGCATACTTAACCCTGCCTAAGTCTAAACATTGTCTCCCAGCAGTAAAATACACAAAATAGAAATTCCTTTGAACTTCCTTAACAGGGAGTTTCAAAACAACACTCGGTTATCGTCCTCAGTGTTGTAAGAACACTATAAGCTTTTAAAAACATTTGATGTTTCAATAGCATTTCTCAAGAGTTCTCACGGTTTCACAAGTTAATTTATTTTGTCACTCTTGAATCTACTGCTAGTCACTGAGTTTTTCAAATTCTTGTATAGCGAGATGGATTGTTGGAAGACCTGAAGGACCAGTTTAGGGACAAATTATCACGGGGGGGGGATTATGTAGCCGCTGAGTCTACATCAACTTTATGGCATATAATCAATCAATTAATAATAATTTTGATTTCTGTCACCTTCTTAGGTTTTTTTTTGCAATCCTGAATTCATTAGGATTCATTCATTCTTTCCACATTGATTTTTAAACCATTCATTTAAAATATCCACTGTCCACATTTTCCCCTTTATATGATTTTTGTACACTACTTCACATGGAATAGTCATATGTAACTTCAGCCATCAACCCTTCTCCTTATCTCCTGCTTCGTTTCATGGCTTTTTCTTGGGACTTTGGTGGATGACAAAGGGGAAGCAAGGGGAAGATCATCCGGATGCCCAATGGGGGAACAGAAAAATGTGTGCTTTGGCAAGCACCTTATCCTTTATTATCCTCAATTCCACAGTGCAATTTCTTTCAGGATGACCATGAGGAGGTGCTGTCAAACCACAATGGAAACTACAGAATAATCAGCCTGACATCAATACCTAGGAAGATCCTGGAAAAGATAACCAAGCAGCAGATCTGCAAACACCTACGGTAAAAGCAAGCAAAGTGATAACCAGAAGCCAACATGGGTTTGTCAAAAGCAGATCATGCCAAACAAATTTTATTTCATTCTTTGACAAGGTGACTAAATTAGTGGACCAGAGAAATGCGGTGGACATACTATACTTGGATTTCAGTAAGGCATTTGACAAAATAGACCACAAACTACTTTATTTATTTATTTATTTATTTATTTATTTATTTATTTATTTATTTATTTATTTATTTATTTATTTATTTATTTATTTATTTATTTATTATTTAGGATTCTTATATGCTGCCCTACTCCCTGGGGACTCAGGGTGGCATACAACATTTGAAGAACCACTAAACAATATAATTTAAAACAATTTAAAATACATTTTAAAAAGCATACAAAATCTTACATACATGGGGGAGACCAAGATGAAGTTATCTCAAAACCCCGCCTGTAGGAAGAGCCATGTCTTCACGGCTTTTTGGAAGGCCAGCAAGGTGGGGACAATTCGTATCTCTGGGGGGAATTGGTTCCAGAGAGCAGGGGCCCCTACAGAGAAGGCTCTTAGTAAGTTAGAAAAATGTGGGCTAGATAGCACCATCAAATGGATCCATAACTGGCTATCAAATTGCACTCAATATGTAGTCCTTAATGAAACTATATCTATATTACATGGAGAGAACTAAGCAGTGGGGTAACCCAAGGTTCTGTCTTAGGCCCAGTACTCTTCAATATCTTCATAAACAAATTAGATGAAGGAATAGAAAGGGAACTCATCAAATTTGCAGATGACATCAAGCTGGCAGGAATAGTCAACACCCCAGAAGACAGGCTCAAGATCCAGAAGGATCTCGACAGACTTGAACACTGGGCTCTATTTAATAAAATGAAATTCAACCATAAGAAAAGAAAGATTTTACACTTAGGCAAGAAAAAGCAAATGTATAGTATAGAATAGAATAGGTGGAACCTGGCTCAACAGCAGTAACTGCGAGAGGGATCTTGGAGTCCAAGTGGACAATCACTTAAATATGAGTTAGCAGTATGCAGCAGTCACCAAAAAAGCCAATACAATCCTAGGCTGCATTAACAGAGGGATAGAATCAAGATCGTATGATGTGTTAGTATCACTTTATAATGCCCTGGTAAGATTACATTTGGAATATTGCATCCAGTTTTGGTTGCTCAAATATGTATAAAAAAGATGTTGAGACTCTGGAAAGAGCACAGAGAAGAGCAACAAAGAAGATTAGGGGGCTGGAGGCTAAAACATATGAAGAACAGTTGCAGGAACTGGGTATGTCTAATCCAATGAAAAGAAGTGACATGATAGTAGTGTTCCAATATTTGAGGAGCTCAAATATTCCAAAATATTCCAAAGAAGAGGGGGTCAAAGTATTCGCTAAAGCACCAGAAGACAGGATGGATGGAAGCAATGGATGGAAAATAATTAAAGACAGAACCAACCTAGAACTAAGGAGAAATTTCCTGATAGTGACAATAATTAATCAGTGGAACGGCTTGCCTTCAGAAGTTGTAGGTGCTCCATCCCTGGAGGATTTTAAGAAGACATTGGACATCCATTTGTCTATAATGGTATAAGGCACAGGTGTCAAATTCCCCGTGTCATGTTGCCATCATGTGACGTTTCGCAACATTTTCCCCATTCACGGAGCTGGGGTGGACATGGCCTGGGCATGATGCTTCCAGCCCGTGGGCTGCCAGTTTGACACCCCTGGTATAGGGTCTCCTGCTCATGCAGGGGGTTGGACTAGAAGATCTCTAAGGTCCCTTCCAATTCTATTATTCTGCCTCCTGGCAGGGCATCCTGATGCTTTGATTTCAGGTGGGATGGGGGAAATGCCAGGAACCAAGAAGACTTCAAGACAGAAGCTTCTAAGAGTGGGAAGTTCAAAATAAATATTACAAATTTTCTGTCCTAGAAGTTGACCTTAAGATTGATCAGCTCAGCTCTTTAAACTCTTCAGAAGCCCTATAGTTTTGTGGAGATGCAGAGGTAGACACTGATAAATGGCAGAGGAGCTGATCTTTAAATATTAAATTTAAATTCTGTCCTGGCTTTGCCTTACCCACTTTTTGGTCCTAGTTTCATTCATATTTTGAACAGAGTCTCCAACGTATCACTCAGAAGACCAAGAACAACCCTTAACTTGAGAAGCAGCCTGATACATATCGGCTTCATATAGGGAAAGGCAATAGCAGCCTACTTGAAGATAAGAGCAAGATTAGGTCTAAAAAGGAAGGCAAGAACTGGCACTGGTATCATCTGCTGAACGTAAGTCCCTAGTAGATTCCCTCTTTCAGTTAGCAATTAACCTGGACTGCATGGTTCAGTTATCTCTCAACAATAAGGTGTCCTTGGCTGCTACTTTCAGTTCTGAAGGAAGCCAACAGTAAACATATCACACTGCCCAGTACCAAAGGTTAATCAGACTATTAGCTTTCAGGATAGACTTTTCTGCCAAGAAAGGAAGAACAATAAAAAAAGATGACATGTTACTTCTGTAGCTGTTCAGCCTTTCTGATCCAGCATGCTCAGTGGAGTCCCTAGATGTCATTCTTTACCATCCAGTTGCCTTACAAGGTTCTCTGGTTAAGTGTTGTGGAGGCTTATAGTATGGATCAGTTCCTCACACTGAATGCCTGACAAAGCATTCCATCCCCTCTGGGAGAAGTTTTCCTCATTAAATCATGAGGACCCTCTTCAGCTGCCAAGACTGGGGAAATGTCAATACAGTTTTAGCCAGGAAAGCTCTCAAGGTACTTCTGGCTAAACATAGAACATGACCAAAAAGATTATAAATACCTGTATTAGAATTGCAGAATAAGAGAAGACTTAAGGGCCTGGAAGTGTAAATCTTATGTTTTAAAAAGTAGCAATATTTGTTTCCGCGTTGATTTCAAATCTTTCAAAAATGCATTTTTGAGAGATTCAGTAGGAAGAAATTCAGTTTCTGAGGACAACAGAGATACATTCGTGAAATTTTCTCAGTAAGAATACTGTAGTTCTTGGCCACTGTGTCTTCCAAGTTGTTTCTTGACTTTTCAGCCTACTCTACAACTCAGCTATTCCCTGGAGGTCTCTTGCTCAAGTAATAACTAGTGCTAAACCAGCTTAATTTACAAGGTTAACCAGATATTGCCACCTTCTCAGATTGTCCCAAGTAACATACAACCTGATAGCTCTGAGCTGAAAAATTGCAAGACTATGTTTAAGAAAAACCAATCAGTCAAAATGGCCATTCAACAGAATCAATGAAGACATACAAGATTTAAAAATATATTTCATTTATTTATTGCATTTTATTCTAAGGACTAGAATAAAGGACTTTGTCATAAAAGCATAAAATAAAATTGAATAAAATTGAAATAAAAATAATTTGGTGCAAAAATACAGCAGATGGACATAAGCATGACAGTCACCATTCTCATTCTTCAAATTTTTCAGGATAATTTGGTTTGAAATAATTTCTGGAAGTTGACCTGCTCCAAGAAGGGGCCCATTCCATGGTGAGTATTGCAAAGGGGAAAGCATTGGCTATCTGTTTACCTCATGGGTGTCAAACTCACCGCATCACGTGACGTTTCAAGACATTTTTCCCATTCGTGGAGCTGGAGTGGGCGTGGCCTACGCGTGACGCATCGGCCTGCGAGTCTGGCGCCAGTTTGACACCCCTGCTTTACCTCATCAGCTTAATAGAAGATCATAGATTGTAACATATAATATTTTCTGAATAGTTCGGATGGGCTACTTCTACATCAAGGAAGCTGACATATAAGTACCTGTCAGTACCTAGTTGTGACTCCTCATGGGCATTATAAGTTAAAAGTAGTACTCCAAGTTGCACTTGAACTCTTATTAGTAGCCAATGCTGTGACTGAGAAACTGATGTTAGATGATAGTGATGACTCCAATTTGCTTGCAATTTGGACCAATTAGACCAGTTACAGTTTCCAAATGTTTTTCAAAGGCTTCTCCTCTGGCAACATTACACTGCTAACCAGAACATACAAAACATTTGTTAGACCAATTCTGGAATACAACTCACCTGTCTGGAACCCGCACTGCATATCAGACATAAATACAATCGAGAGAGTCCAGAAATATTTCACAAGAAGAGTCCTTCACTCCTCCGCTCACAACAAAATACCTTATTCCGCCAGACTTGAAATACTGGGATTAGACAATTTACAACTACGTCGCCTCCGATCTGATCTAAATGTAGTTCATAAAATCATATACCAAAATGTCCTTCCTGTTAATGACTACTTCAGTTTCAACCGCAGCAATACACGAGCACGTAATAGATTCAAACTTAATGTAAACCGCTCCAAACTCGACTGCAGAAAATACGACTTCAGCAACAGAGTGATCAATGCCTGGAATGCACTACCTAACTCTGTGGTTTCTTCCCCAAACCCCCAAAACTTTAACCTTAGACTGTCTACAGTAGACATCTCCCCGTTTCTAAGAGGTCTGTAAGGGGCATGCATAAGCGCACCACTGTGCTTACCGTCCCTGTCCTACTGTCCTATTGTCCTCTTTTATCATTACTTTTTACTTATGTTTATACAAACTACTACTATCCTATACATGTTTGACAAATAAATAAATAAAATAAATAAACTCCAGAGAGTGACTAAAATAATCTAGTTGGGTGTTGATGAGTGCCCGAGTCATCCTTGGCAGGGAGTCTGACTCCAGGAAGGACCACAACCATGCATCAGCCAAAGCTGAGTAAAAATACTCACCCCCAGCCCCACCTGCTTATCTAATACCCCACCCCACCCCCACCTGCTTATCTAATACCCCACCCCACCCCCACCTGCTTATCTAACAGTAAGTGGGACTCCTAGATCCTCCTGGTCTTTAAAAGGGAATATCAGCCCATTCATAGCTGACAGAGATCCCTTCTGCATGAAACATACCTCTTGCTTCAGGTTTAGCTAGTTTTGTTTCATTCATACTTCCAGACTCTGGTTGAAGATTTTATGGCTGGTTGGTTGGCTGTCTGGCTTGCTCATTCATTCATTTTCATTCCTTCATTCACATGCTTGTATGCTGTTTCCCATTTAGAACTCTCAAGATCATTTATAATAGAGTATTTAATGATGAATTTAACTGTTAAACATAGAACATGATTAGCATTTAGCAAGATAACCTACTCCACAGATATTTTGCTGTGATGAAGAATTTGAAAGAGGGAATGCTATGCACCTTGCCTTGAGTTCCCGGAGGAAAAGTGGGGTCTAAATCAGTGGTTCCCAACCTTTTTTTGGCCATGCCCCACCTAACCATCTCTAAAATCCTGATGCCCCCCCCCCCGTGACATATAATTATTACTATTCAAAAAGTGAACTCCTACTCATGCGGAGGAAGCCTAAAAGGCCATTAACTTGGTTTAAACAAGGTTCCAATTGCCCCCATTAAAAATCAAATCGCCCCCTTGTGGGGCATGGGACCCACATTGGGACCCACTGGTCTAAATCAACTAATGAGATAAATAAATAGTGAAAAGATCAATGGAGAGCTTTTTCCAAAGAAGGGAAGGGGTCAATGTTAAAAAGAAAAATGAGTATGCTTCAGGTGTATCTAAAATTGGAAGAGTACTCTAACCAGGGCTAGGTTCTACTAACCTTCCCTACTAGTTCACATCATGATGGAAGTGCGCATTTTGCTTCGCGCGCTCATGCCACCGTCATGTTGTGCACGCCACTATCACGTCGTGCAAATGACCAGAGGGTTTTTTTTGCAAGCTGTGGCGACCGGAGAACCGGTTCGGGGGTGTGGACAGCCGGCCATTGCTGACGGTTCGGCAAGCGGGTACAAATCCCCGCCACCGGTACGGGCGAACCGGTCTGAATCGGCACCAACCCACGATTGACTCTAACAATTAAAAAGCATTTAACTAGACATTATTGTCCAAGAGAGCATGGAAGAAATTTAAGTTGAGAAAAAATCCATTACTTTCCCTATTTCTTTTACAGATTAGAAAAAGCAATATGAAAATTAAATAGATAGCTCAGTTTTCCTCTAGGTGTCTGATCAATTGCCTTGTCCTCCAGCAGAGTATCTATCAAATTCAATGCAATCATCAAGTTTGAAGGTGACACATTTTTTTTCTGAGCCAAGTGCCTCATTTAGCCTTTGACTGACAACCCAGGATCCACAATCAGAAAAAGTGGCTAGAGCCAAATTAAATGTGATTTTCTTTCCTTACGTTGATACATTCACCAGTCACACATTTAACCATTTCTCCTTCCTATTAGGAATTACACTTGGATAGCTTTTGCAGGTTCTGAAGGCCACGGCCATTCGTTTTTCTGGAAGAGCAAATAATTTATTTTATGTTGTCACGTACATGACGGAGATAATCTGCATTATTTATGCAATGTTAAAAAATGTGCAACATTTTTATAGTTTACATGTGGTTGTATGGCCACATCTAGGCATCCCATTTTGGGGGTCAAATAAGATCCTGAAGAGGTTTTGAAGAAGTTTTTATATAAAAGTTTTTATATTTAACATTTAATCAATTTATATTAATGGTGTTAAATTCATGGTTCTGAACATTTTCTGCAATTCTGGGTACACCTATGAATGTCATGGAATACAACTCTGAGAAGAGCTCACAATCAGGAAGTTGTGAGTTTGATCCGAGGTAGAGGCAGATGTAGGGTCTCCTGCTTGGGCAGGGGGTTGGACTAGATGACCTGCAAGGTCCCTTCCAACTCTGTTAAGATATCTGTTAAACAAAGAATGAATCCATGGAAAGAAGAACATTTGCAGGCTTGTTGCAGTAGCAAATATTACACCCTGCATTTCCAAAACTTATCTATTGCAGAAGAATTTCTTGAGTCACATTAAGGGAAGTTTACTGGAAGGTCTCCTGAGGACACGTTCCACGGACATCCCTTTCTTTATAACCCTCCCATTCTATAGCCGAGAGTCAGGCCTCATTCTCTATGTCTGCCGAAGACACTCTATCTCTGCACCTCGGTTTTTTAAAAGCAGGTTTTAAGATATCTAATAACTGAAAATCTATGCCTCCCTTTCATTTTGAACATTCAGATTTTCCAAATCTCTTTCAAAGGTATAAACTAGAAAACTTGAGTTTTAAAACGGAGGAAATATTTATGGCAAAATTCAAAAATTTTCTTCTTCTCAAAGAGTATCAACCTCGGCCACTAGGTCTCACTGGTAACAGGGGGATCAAGTTCTAATCCTAAGGCAGGCCTAAATCTCATGGGCAAGGATACCACCTCTCCAGCTTTGAATTGGAGCCTCTGGGTATTAGCTTCTTGTGTGCAGACTGAACAGCTGATGAGGGGCAAGAGGTTGTCTGAGGCTGTGGGAGGGAGACTTCCACTGCATTGTGAAAGCCATTGCATCGACTGAGGTGGATGAAAAAGGCTGCAGGAGTCAGACTCCAGGGGCTCCAGAATCTCTGCACTGCACAGCCTTCGTTCTGTATTCTAGCCAGCTGTGACTAAACAGTCAACAGGTCTATGCTGCAGTCAACAGGTCTATGCTGCACACTGGGGCAGAACCAATATTCCTGCTGTGTCACACAATCTTTATAGTACCTGGCAGGCTACCTTCAAGCACAGATTAGTGCTTAAATGATGGTGGGATGGCCAGGTGACACTGTGAAGCAGAACTCCCCCCCACCCGCTGCACTAGGTAGCCCTTATATCTACTCCCTAACAAATACAACACACAAAATCTAAAGCAGATCTCCTCAAGCAATTTCACTTGTACTGGGAACCAGTATCCAATAAGGGGTGCAATAAATTTCAGTCTAAATTTGTGTTACTGTCTCCGTTGACCTGAAGTTTCAAAGGCAGCCTTGTTGAAGAAGGCTAAATGCTATAAGGTTGGAAATGTAACCCATCTCTGCTTTATACACTACTAGAAGAACATGCCTAGAATATCAAGATGCGACATCTAATTAAGAGAGTAAAAGCACAGCTGTTACTTAGGTTTGCACAGAGAAATGCTTTCATGGTTTAGCCATCCAAGAAGAGGATTATGGATCCTGATTTACACCAATAGCCAAGTTCACCAAGGAGCCTGATTCTTGCTAGAGCATTTGTTGACTGATGAAAATAGGGTAGCTACTTATGCATTGCCATCACTCTTATTTTTAGACAAAACTGCATTGCCATTGAACAGATCTGAAGAAAATGTGCTACTCAATAATGATACAAATTTAAGAGATGATACAGATGTAGATACAGATGCAAATATAGATTTAGATATCAGGGTGCTGATAAATATCAGGGCAACCTCTGGATGTCCAATAAACACTTCAGAAAAACAAGTCGACATTGCAAACTTTAGGAACATTTGATGAGATTTAATCTGCCTTGCATATGATATTGTACATGATTTAGACAATCTCACACAAAATATGAGATCTGATCTTCGACTGCTGAATCTCATGTTATGAGATGGCAAATGTTTTGCAATTTTGAAAATGGGTTGGTTGGACAAACATAAGATTTTACAGTTCTTATGTGGTGGTGCAGTGGTTAGAATGCAGTATCGCAGGCTAACTCTGCCCACAGTCAGGAGTTCCATCCTGACAGGCTCAAGGTTGACTCAGCCTTCCATCCTTCCGAAGTTGGTAAAATGAGAACCCAGATTGTTTGGGGGCATATTGCTGACATTTATAACCATTCAGAGTGCTGTAAAGCACTGTGAAATGGTATATAGGTCTAAGTTAGAGGTCTTTAAACTTGGCAACTTTAAGACTTGTGGACTTCAACTCCCAGAATTCTCCAGCCAGCATAGCTGGAGAAGACCTCTGGTCTAAATGCTATTGCTATCCCTGCATCTCTGTAATGAAGGAATGGACAACTAAGGCCTCTTTATGATCAGTGGACTTCAACTCCCCAAATGCCTGAGCCAACCATGCTAGATGTTGAATTCCACAGGTGGTAAAGAGGTTGCCCACCCCGGTTGTAATGGGTGGTGTTTCTGACCAAATGACTCTATGCCTCTTCAAATTATTGTTTGATGAAGATCATGGGAAACTTCATTTCCTTCTTATGATTCCTTATTTGTCAGATTTGGACTGGCAGCCACTGAAATAGAAGCAGACATATGAAACAGAACATATGCCCACATTATTTCTGTGTTTGCATTATACTATGATTTTATATTTAAAAATCAATTATTTATCAATTTTATTCTGTTATTATTTCATTTGGTTATTCTATTACTGTATTTTTTGGTTCCAGGTGTTTGCTGGATTTTGCTTTAATTCCTGTGGGTTTTTTGTTCTTCTATTCCATTGTGAAACACCCAAAGTAACTTTGACAAGTTGGTTGTCCATAGCAATCAAATCAATGAATACATAAATACCTACCCTGTTTTCCCCAAAATAAGACATCCCCTGATAATAAGCCCAATCGGGCTTTTGAGTGCATGGCAATAAGGCCAAGCGCTTATTTCAGGGTTCAAAAAAACATAAGACAGGGTCTTATTTTCGGGGAAAGACGGTACATTGAAACATTTCTATTTAAATTTTTGATTTTCATCAATCACATTTTTTTCCTAGCTAATCCAAATAAGAAATAGTACTCTCTTTCAGCCTAAATGGTTTTTTATTCTTTGACAATCAAATTGGGACAAATTATGATATATAGAGGAAAAGTAAATATATACTAATTTAGAATTATGATACCAATATCATGCCAGTTTTGCAAATATCTATGAAATGCACCTCTTCACTATCCAATCTAAAATATCTTATGTCTACTATACTCAGTTGTATCTACAAACAAGAACCAGATTGCCCATATGGATTGAGTGTAAGATCAGATTAATTGGAAAGGGTTTACATAGTGCACGATAGATTGCTTTATTTATGGCACTTAAATAAAATGTGGCCCCAAAGTGTTGGCAAAGGAAACCATTGCTATTCCATCAGATATATAAATGGCAGAGAAAAAGAGAATGGGGTGATGGAGATAATGAAGTGGTCCCTTAAAACATCTGTCAATAAATTTTCAAGCTATAGACCAGTGATGGCGAACCTTTTCAGCACCCAGTACTGAAAAGGGAGCACGCTCACTTGCTCATCTAGGCTGCAACCCAGAAGAGGAGCTGCCCAGGGGGCATGCTCCTGCTGGAAAATGAACTTCCGGTTTCCGGCGTGTACATGCGCGCAGGCCAGCTAGTCTTCTGGTTACTGGCATGCATGCATGCACGACAATCAGCTGGCCGGCACACATGCTCATGCTAGAAAATGGAAGACCAGCTCTTCCAGTTTCCGACACTGCTGCATGCATGAAGGCCAGCTGATTGTTGCGCATGCATGCGTGCCAGAAACCCGGAAGAGGAACAGGCAATGCCATACATGCAAGGCGACGTGGCTCTGTGTGCCACTTCGGGCACGCATGCCATAGGTTCACCATCACGACTATAGACATTTACACATAGTTAAAATTATTATTTTAACTATAAAGCACATAATCGTTTCTTCCAATTATACAACCTTTACAAAGGCTTTTAAGTTCCCACAAAGAGAACAAACCCCCACAAAGTATGCTAGTTGCCATCCATACATTCTGCCATTTACATTTAACTAAAACAAAGTATCTTCATGATTATACTGTGCAAATAAAATTGAATTTGCTTCTGCTGTCTTGATTGTAAAATATTTGCTTAGAGCACTATTTCTCTAATTTTCTGCAAACATAGATAATTAAATGAACATTTAGAAAATGTGCAACCACTCAATTAAAGAAAGACTTTAATTGTTCTCCTCTTTAAGAGCACAACAGTTTCTATTTTGTAGGAAAATAAAATCATGAGTATGTTTGCATTTGTGTATGTCCTCCCCGCTATTTCAAACGCCTTTTAAAACTACCTTTTGTACCAAAAAGTAATCTAAAATTAAATACGTATTTACTACTTGGATTATTTTATCTATCCACACATAATAACAACTTGTAGCATAAATATGATAACGAATTATCTTTAGAAGAATTTCTACTAATCTTCATCTCCATCAGCAGGTGAATACTTTCTCCACTTTTCTTCTTGACTGCTACATATACTGTACCTGTGGATATTTGTACCTTTCCAAGAGCACCGATTAATGTCAACCCATGAAAGATTTGAATTAACTGAAGATAAGTCAAAGCTAGAGAGCCAGTTTGTTGTAGTGGTTAAGGCTTCAGGCTAGAGACCTGAAGTTCAACAAAATACTACAATAGTGTGGATATAGGAAAATCTTCTTTCAGAATTGTCTGTTGGGATTCAAGTGTAGTAACTTTCAGAGAATAGCAATAGCACTTAGACTTATATACCACTTCACAGTGCTTTACAGCCCTCTCTAAGCGATTTACAGAATCAGCATATTGCCCCCAAACAATCTGGGTCCTCCTTTTACCAACCTCGGAAGGATGGAAGGTTGACTCAACCTTAATCCTGGTGAGATTCGAACTGCCAAATTGCAGGCAGCCAGCTGTCAGCAGAAGTAGCCTGCAGTACTGCATTCCAACCACTGTGCCACCGCAACTCAGTGTAGGTTAGTTGAGGACTAGGATTGAATAATTTGACATCTATGCTTTGGCTGGTACTTTTCAGACTCCTTCCCAAATGGGAAATTTCAAAAATAGTTTGTGATATTGAAATATGTGCTTGTGTGGGAAGGGATCCGATGTACAGTGAATAATAATCAAACGTATTCCAGAGGTGGTGAACCCTTGGCAGAGCTTAAAGTAGCCCTAGGAGGTGATAGTGAGCTAAATGTCTTATAATTTGTGTTCAAAAATTGGCTGATATAGTTTCCAGTGTTTACCAATTTAGCAACAGCCTACTTGAATTGTCTTTAACTGAGATGCATATATTCAGTGATCTTGATTCAAACATGATGAGTGGGAGTTTTGAAGGTCAACATTAATTTAATATCATAGGAGGAAGTGTGGGAGGTGAACATGAAAACATACTTGTGAGGTAGCAGTAAACCTAACTCTAAGCTCCCTACAGAAGTTAGGTCCTCTTTCTATTGCAGGATTCTATTCTATTACATAATACTCTTCTATTACATAAGGACAGGGGTCTCCAAAATTGGCAACTTGCTTGAGAAACTTCCCCTGGCTGGAGAATTCTGGGAGTTGAAGTCCACAAGTCTTAAACTTGCCAAGTTTGGAGACCTCTGCATAAGGAAATGGCCAATTAGAAATCAACATACAATCTGAGACTTTGGTCTTTTCTTAAGAAATAATATATGAATGCAATGAACAAAGTAAGTTAAAATATCTTAAGGTGATGAGCAAGGGGGATAAAGATGTGAATAATCTCTGTCTCTCTGAAGAACTGCAGGCAATATAGAGTGTTAACTGCTCTTGCTGGAGATAAAATAGAATTATTTTCCATATTAGATCAGACAGACTTAAAAGTTAACTGGGTATAAATGCAGAGCCGAAGGGCCAATAGAGGACAAATAAATGGAATTGCCCTGAAATGAAATAAATTCTTGCTCTCCCAATTTTTTTTCTGAAATACAAAGAATATTACTGAAAGAGTAAGTTTGTACTCCGATCATTTTCCATCTCGGCCAGAATTTACTTTAACAGCAGCTATCCATCATGTCCAGCTGGGACTTTTCCAAATATTTGCAATCTGATTCTTTTAAACTAATATGCCAGGCACTGAACCTGAGATCTTCTTCATGCAAACCTTATAATTTACCAGCATGTCTAGGTTAACTACACAAGTACATTCTCCCTCATCCTTAAAAAGTAGCAGCTTACTAAATCTGTTCTAACAGTGCCTCTGATTGGCTCCAACAGAACCTAAAAGGCCTGGATAATAAATATGGAGGCATGAAGTCTTCGTGATTATTCTTTAGCAAGATCTATTATTTCACTTAGTGTTTACCACCTTGTGGTAGCTGGTACTGCTCCATAATAGGCCCCCAAGCTCTAGTAAAAATAATATATGGGTTATATTTAAACTGGCAGAACTGACCTGAGAACAATCTCAACTGCAGGTGAATAAGTATTTTTAAAAATCTACATGTGGTAAACCAGCACATTGGGATGGCAATCTTTCTTTGTTTTGAAGTAAGAACAATATCCAAGTATAATGTAGAGCAGAGGTCTCCAACCTTGGCAACTTTATGAGGTGTGGACTTCAAATCCCAGAATTCCTCAGCCAGCCATGCTGGCTGAGGAATTCTGGGAATTGAAGTCCACACCTCATAAAGTTGCCAAGGTTGGAGACCTCTCATGTAGAGAAATAACATCAAAGATTCTGTCAGTTCCACCACCCTGTGAGCCATAAGATAAGGACAGCTTTTATTTCTTCCCCTTTACTTCATCTGAACACTGCAACTTTTATTTATAAAATCTCTTTTTCTTTTGCCCTTACCATTGATTTCTGCTTTCCCTGTTGACAGTGCATAGAAAGAAGTGGGGAAAATCATAGTAATTAAGGTAAAATGTCTGCTCCATACCCACCCAACAGTTGGCTGTCTTGTCTCTTTTAGAAGCATCCTGTAAGAGAAAACTTTCCGTGTTCTGCAAACACCTGCTTGTATTTTCAGACTGTTTTTGTAGTCAAGCACATTGGTCTGAAAGTCAACTAAAAACTTCTAGAAGATTTCCAAAAGCCCAACATCCTGCACTAGCATTGCATCCTAGATTAAGTCTGACTGGTGCAGAATAAACTGCGTGAAAGCTCTTGAAAAAGGAACATCCTCAGAGCTTACCAAAAATGTCAAAATGATGCCTGAGACCACACGATTGAAGCCCTATCCCTTTTATATGGGTCAGAGACCCCTGAAAAGGAAGAAGGAAAGACATCTGATAGCATAGCTCTTAGTGCTTAATGTTAAAGGGTCAAAGTCCACAGAACTTTTCTCATGATATCTGTATCTTTGTGGCAGAGGAGAAATAAAAACTCTGGACAAACCTTTTTAGATGCTCCATTTATCTGTCAATTAGAAACTAATTTTTTTCAGTTTCAGAAAAAGTTCCTCCAAAGATTGACTGTCTATTAGCAAATATTTAATTAGCCATTCATTCTATTATGATGTTCCAATGAGCCATTATATAGCAATTCATTAGCAGTTAACAATGTATAGCCAATAACTCTTTCTGAAGAATGGTATCTTAATATTGTTTTCTATTTGTTCCTTTAGTCTTTGCATGAATCTTTATAGCTAAAAAGGGAAATTTGATTATTCTAAATGTCATACATTTGCTAAAGTCAATAATCTCCTGATCATTAAATCCAATTCTGTTAGAATACAATTACTTCAAATGCCGAAAGAACAAAATAAACGTTGTTCACTTTTGCAGTTACAAAAACAAGTTCTAATCCTAGAGAATGCTTCAAGATGATTATCTTATCCTAGTGAGATCTTTGGTTATGTTCAAGAAAAAGGGAGCTTCATTTTATATTTACACACACACACACACACACACACACACACACACACACACACGATAGATAGATAGATAGATAGATAGATAGATAGATAGATAGATAGATAGATAGATAGATAGATAGATAGATAGATAGATATAGATATAGATATAGATATAGATATAGATATAGATATAGATATAGATATATAGATATATCTTTAAAAATAAGATAAAAACAAGTTACAGAGGCAAAGAACTCATTTGATGTATAGTATTCAGTTTCGCTTATTTGGAGCATAATTTCAGAATCCATAAACTATTGAACAATAAAAATAGAGGCATGAATTTATTGCAGACTAAAGATAATAAACTGAATTGATTTACCAATCTTGTGAACTTGACAGCTTACTAGAGAAAGTTAAAAGCCAATCAATGACTCCAGCACATTATTAATTGAACAACATTGATTTGTATTTTACATTACAAGAGAGAGAATACAATTCTAGTCCAAAAATTCTTGCATGCAAGTCGTTCTGTGCATTGAGAGCTGATGGTAAGAGTCTGAGGCAGATAACTTCCACTTCAGAAAGTGAAAATGTATCTGAATATTGTAGTAAGTTTCTATTCATAAGTTTAATGTTAATATTTCATCTGTCTTTGCATGCATCTGTCTTTGCATAAGCGTAGGCCATTTGGAGAACTGCTATTCTGCATCCATGTGAACAATTCTGACTCTAATAATCTCCCATTTGTGACTGTGTGCAACAGATTAAACATTCTGAATATGCAGCATTACATGAAATATTGTGAACACACAATGGCACCACTACACATCGCAAAAGATTGATGGGTGCTGATGTATGTCATTTCCAGACTCTTTTCATTTTAACCTATTATTAAGATTGATTATGTTGAGTAATATCAATGATACTTCTACCCAAAGAACTATAGATCAATGGAACAGAGTTTTTCTTAATTGATGCTCAGTTTTATCTTCTGTTATTTTCTGGCTTAACAACCATAGAACAGATAAATCATGAGATTGGCACAATTTAGCATTTCAGCTATAGATATAGTTTTACTTGCATCTCTATCGCAATCCACAAATCAGCCCATCAAAATAAAGCCCAATGATGGAGACCTTACAGCTAATTTAACCCTACCTTGAAGATAAATTATGAGGATTTACTGTATATATTCCCATTTGCATTACAAATAGAATACCTTAAAAGGACTTGGCCTTTCAAATTTGCACACATATTTTATACAGCTATTTTGGGGAAGGTACCTCATACATTGTCCTCCTGCATTACAGAGCTCTGGCACCAAGAAAATAAATCCTTTCAGTCTGTCGACACTACTTGCCTTGGACTCAGCCCTGTATGATGCTGAGTCCCATTTTGAGGTGCTAAAATCCTTATAGCTTCCAGAGATCTTAACCTCTTATTTCTATTGAGAACAGAAAACTTTATAACTAAACAGCTTGGCAAGCAAGCCACTCTGTGTCACCTCACACCACCTATGAGCATATGTTCATGCATAACAGTGGCAATATAAACTGGATAAACCAACCAACAAATCACAGACCCATGAATTTAAAATAGCTAATATTTTAAATATCTGTAAAACAGTAATTTGCTTTCTCCCGCCGCCCCTCCAATGCTGCAGAAAATCAGCTTTCCTGAACCTAGATCCTTTATACTACTGGACTATAATTCCCATGTGTTGGAGAAGGTCATCTTAACCATTGATCTTTCCTGTTATTACCCCAGTCCAAATATCCCTAATCTCCAAGGTTTGACAGAAAGGAGACAAAAGCCCACAACACAATTAGATCTTAATCCTGGAAAGTGATGGGTATTTGGCATAATGTACTAATTGTAATCGGTTAACATGAGATTCTACTCCTTATTTGTTTTTTTTAAAAATATCACTCTAGCTTAAATGTCATTCTTCATTTAAATTTAAATTCATTTAAATGCACTCTGACCCTGAAGAGTCACCAAGTGTTCTCTTTAGGTTACTACGAGAGCTACAGGTTAAAATGGTCTGACCATATAGGAATCTTAGAAATTATTAGTAACTAACTGTTGTATGTTGAGAGAGAGAATGAGAGAGACAAAGAGAGAGAGAGTATACCTTTTCCTTATTTATTTATTTATTTATTTATTTATTTATTTATTTATTTATTTATTTATTTATTTATTTATTTATTTATTTATTTATTTATTTATTTATTTATTTCTTATAGGCCGCCCAACTCCCACGGGACTCATGAATGTAATAGAATAAAATAACAATAAAGATTCCTAACTTAAAATTCACCAGCTAGGAACTTTGTAGTGTTTACTACTCCAGATTATAGAGTCATACAGACAATACAAAACCAGCAGATTGTATCACAAAGCCAACACCCATGATAGTCAGGTAGCTTCAACTACATTCAGAAAGTTAACTATAAATGCTCAAAACAAATAGCTCAAACCTCATGGCAGTCCATTAAATCAGAGACCACATGACAGATTTTAGCTTGTCACAACTGAAGTCACAACTAGAAAGATTTTGAAAAAAGTACACATTCAATCCACCGTTCCAATCACAGTAGGTCATAAAATGCATAGCCCCCTCATAAATTAACTCATATTATCAGCATAGAATGCAAAAAGAGAGAGAGAAATGAAATACAAGCTGGTGAGGTGTCAAAACACACTTAGCTGTATAAGGACATCATTTAAAGCACACTTCATAAAACACTCAGAACATCCCTGACACAGACTCACAGACAAGGTGTAATCCCCACTGTGGCACTATCTAATATGCCCAGAGAGTATTTCCACATCTCTAAAATGGAAGGGAATTATGTTCACAGTATGAAACAAACAGAATAACCTGAAACACATCAGGGATGTGTGAGTTTGCTAGTATAACAACATCTTTTTGCATATGTTCTCTCAATCCAGAAAGCAATAATGATGGTGCTTTCACACATGGAAATTATCCATGAATATATCATTTCCATCTTGCTAGATTAAAAATGGTATATTTGTCTCACAAGAGGTCTTTTTGAATAATACCTATATTAGGTCTTAAATAAAGGGTTGTGTTTTTTTCATATTTCTCCTAAGAGGATGACACTAAGGCCGATGTACAGTGTGAATCTATGGTAATGGAAAGGAAGGAACTAGGCTGGTTTTGTTCAGGGAGAATTGAAGTTCCCACCCTTTTCCTTCCAACTTGACAGTAATCCCATTCATCTTAATAGCTGCAAATTCAACTTTGTTCCCAGAAAGAATATACACAACACTGAAAAGCATTAGAAGACCTGTGGGTACATTGTATTTGCAGTCACCCTTGGCACCCTATTCCACTTCTGACTTCAAACTTCTATTATTTTAGCTTTAGAAAAAATAATGTGACATGTGACAAAGCAAGGTGCCACAATCAGGGTCATCTTTATTTCTAACAATACCCCTGTTCACTGGCTTCTGAGGCATTGTTTAAAAATGGAAGGGTGGGTGGCCAGTAGGTAGTCCTTTATTTGACCTGCATGGAAAAAGAAGCCAAAGGTCGTACAGGGGGGGTGAACAGCAATGTCAGTACTTCACAACCTTGTAAGTAGATGCTTTGTGAATGACCAAACCCTTTTTATTATATTCGTGAGGAACGACGCTGAGGCTTGAGTCGGACTAATGCTTTATTAACTTCTGAACCTCCTAACTAGAGTCGTCTGACAGGAGCAGGCCCCGATCTGACAGCTCTGTATTTATACTGAACACAACATAACATCAACCAATCACAACGCTTAGAATTCCCGCTCCTTTTGGAGCCCCCTGGTGGAGCCCCAGGACATTACACCCCTTACCCTTTAGTTGGAGCATGCGTACTCAGCGAGGTACGCTGGGCGCCGTCTGATCCGACTAGATCGTCTTAGCTCTTGGGGTTGTTCTCCCAGACTGCGGTCTCCGTCTGCATGGTCTATTGCCGGACTTGTCTCCTCCCCGGGGAGAGGGGTGAACTCCTCTACGACTGCTTCTTCCCGCCCCGGTAAGTCAGCGAGAGCGGTTTGGCTCGCGGCTTGTCGCGCCCCCTCCTCCCCTAGTCGGAGTCCCTCTATAGGGTTGGGGGACTCTGCCAGTTGTGGCTTGGCTCCTGCCGTTTCCCCCCACCGAGATCGCAGTTGGTCAATGTGGCGGTGCCACTCCTGGCCGTTGTCTAACAGGACACGATAGGAGCACGGGCCGCTTGAGCCGACTACCACCCCTGGGAGCCAAAGTGGGCTGCCGGCATAGTTGCGTGCATACACAGGGCTGCCTACTTGGAACGAGCGCCCTGGCCGGGAGGAGTCTAGAGGCTTTTCTGTGGAATAATGGGGGTGTAGTCTATCGAGCTGCGTTCTCAAACGCCTCCCCATGAGCAACTCAGCCGGTGTTTTATTCGTGGCTGTACATGGCGTAGTGTGCTGTGTGAACAGGAGCTCAGCTACTTTATCTCGCCAATCCCCCGGGCCTAGTTTGCGAAGTGTTTCTTTCGTTGTGCGAACCATGCGTTCCGCCATGCCATTACCTGCAGGGTGCCATGGCGCAATGAGACCATGCCATATGCCTAAGTTGGCGAGGAACCCCTCAAATCGGGCCGCTGTCAGCTGAGGCCCATTATCCGAGATCAATACGTCGGGGTACCCATGTGTCGCAAACAATGACTCCAAACACCTAATCAGGGAGTCAGTGGTGGTCGTGGACATTAAGCGGACTTCCAACCATTTAGAAAAAGTGTCCACGACCACCAAGAACATCTGGCCTTGTACTGGGCCGGCAAAATCCACGTGGATGCGGGACCAGGGGCCTGCTGGGGTTTCCCAAACCTGCGGGGTTGCCTTAGGCGGGGATGCCCTATTCTCCTGACAGATGGAGCACTTGGCCACCCTTTCTTCGATGGCCTTATCCATCCCCGGCCACCACACGTAACCCCTGGCTAGGGCCTTCATTCGGACCACCCCGGGATGGCCCCTATGCAACAAGTTGAGGGTGGCTCGCCTAAAAACCGTGGGGATTACAACCCGCTCACCCCACAATAAACAGCCCCGTAAAACAGACAGTTCACATTGGCGCGTTTTGAATGGGGCAAATTCGGAAGTCACAGTGTCCCCAGGCCAGCCCCTCAGCACCCAAGTCAGTACTCTTGACAGGACGGGGTCTCGAGCCGTAGACTTGGCGATGTCGCTTGCTGCGATGGGTAGGTTGATGTCGTTCAAGTGGAAGACCGTAGATGCAGGTGCCGGGTCCTCCAGCAGGATAGGCAGGGGGCAGCGGCTTAAGGCATCGGCGTGCGCGATGTTGCGGCCAGGTCGGTAGATCAGGTGGTATTCATAGTTGGCGAGGAAAACGCTCCAACGGGTCATTCTTGGGGATATCATCTGGGGTGTCGGACGGTTGCTGGAGAGTAACCCCAGAAGTGGCTGGTGGTCAGTCACGAGGTCGAAACGGCGCCCATACAGATAGTGATGGAACTTGCGAACCCCCGCGATGAGAGCCAGGGCCTCCTTGTCGATTTGGCCGTAGTTCCTTTCCGGCCCAGCTAAGGTTCTGGAAAAAAATGCAATCGGGGCTTCCTCTCCGTTCGGCAAGCGGTGGCTAAGGACAGCGCCCACGCCGTAGGGTGACGCGTCGCAGGCTAGCACTAGTGGCAGTTGGGTGCTGTATTGAGCCAGCACCGTGTTTGCTGTCAAAAGTCCTTTCACAGCGGCAAATGAGTGTGCCTCACGGGGGCCCCATTTCCACGGTGCCCTGGCGTCCAGCAATCTGTGCAGCGGTTCTGCCACTGTGGCTTTGTGAGGCAGGAAAATTGCATAAAAGTTCAAGAGGCCAAGAAAGGCTTGCAGCTCTGCCTTACAATTTGGCCTGGGTGCGTCCACAATGGCTTGGATCTTAGAGGCTGTGGGGTGTATTCCAGTGGAGTCCACCAAGAACCCGAGGAATTCTACGCTGCTAGCCGCAAACACACATTTAGATTTCTTAATTCGTAGCCCCACATCCTGGAATTTGGTGAGGACAGCACGCACTCGAGAGATTAATTCCTCACGTGATGACGCAGTGACCAAAACGTCATCGAAATAAGGCACTGTGCCCGGAATTCCGTGTAACAGGCATTCCATCAACCCTTGGAAAATGCCCGGGGCAGTGCTTATGCCAAATTGGAGGCGGCGGCAGCGGAAAGCGCCTCGATGTGTAATAATAGTCTGAGCTTCGGCTGCTTGGTCGTCCACAGGCAGCTGTTGGTAAGCCTGGGACAGATCTAACTTCGCGAAGACTTTTCCCCCTCCCAGGGAATGCAGCAGGTGGTGCACGATGGGCACAGGGTATGCGTGGGACTGTAATGCGCGGTTCACTGTGCACTTATAGTCTGCACATAGCCTGATTGAGCCATCTGGCTTAACAGGGGTCACTATGGGGGTCTCCCAACGCGCCTGATCTACAGCTTCTAATATGCCCTGTGCAAGGAGGCGGTCTAGTTCAGCGTCCACCTTTGGCAGTAGTGCCAAGGGCACTCTCCGTGGTTTGAGGCGGACAGGGGCAACCATAGGGTCAAGATTAAAAGTCACAGGTGTTCCAGTATACTTCCCTAGCTGCCCGTCAAATACTGCGGGGAATTCCTGTTCCAATGTGGCCCCCATGTCTTCCCCTTTCACTGCGTTAATGCCCTCCAGGGAAAACCCCAGAGCTGGAAACCAGTCTAGTCCCAGAAGACTGGTAAGGGGGCCATCTACAATTACAAGGGGCAGGCGGCCAGCAAAAGTTTTGAACCTGACTGGAAACAGTCCCCTGCCCAGGATAGGGATGGAGGACCCCTGGTAAGCCCTAAGGAATAATGGGCATGGCTCTAGGCGGCTCTTTGACATGCCAGGGAAAATGCGTTTCAAGGTGCTCCATGAGACTATGGACACAGCTGAGCCCGTGTCCACTTCCATTGGACACGGCTTGTGGCCAAGCGTCACAGTAACTGTGAATTTCTCACCCGCGGGCACCTGAGTTTTCTGAATGACAGCAAGATTCCCCCTAGTGGAGGGGAAAATCGCATTACAGCTGCCTCTTCTTGGCTGACCCCCCCAGGGCTGTCTCCGTGGGCCTGCAGGTGGTGCCTCTCTATAACTCTGAATGGGGGCGGCTCTACCCATCCGGCAAACCCTTGCTAGGTGGCCCCTGCGGCCGCAACGACGGCAAATGGCGTCCTGGAAATTGCATTGGGCCCTCAAATGGTCCCCCCCACAGCCCCTGCATGGAGAGAGAGATGGAGGCGGTCTTTGCCTCACGTCCCCCTTATTCTGACCCTCAGAAATACGGCAAACGTCCTCTTCAATTTTGAGCTCCCTCTCTAATGCTTCTGGGAGAGCGGCGATGGCATTGGTCACAGAGGCATTGGGGACGGGCGTTGGGTTAATGCTAATGTCCATCTCAGCGAGGGATTGGTTGGACAGTTCAGCAGCACGAGCCTCATCAAGTGCAACTTGGAATGTGAGGTTGTGCATGGCGAGCAATCGCCTCTTCAGTCGGCAGTCCCTGACTCCAAAAACAAGCCTATCCAAAAGGTAGTCTTCTAAATTGCTGAACTCACAATTTAAGGAAGCCCTCCTGAGGGCAGCCACAAATTGATTCACTGTCTCACCCTCCTTGTGATTCCGATGGTAAAAAGCATAACGTCTAGCACATCTAGAAGGAGGGGGTGCGTAATGATCTTTATGTTTCTCCATAAATTCATCCCAAGGCACGCTATGAATCGAGCGAGGGGCGAAAAGGGCTAGGGCAGTCTCGAACATGTCAGGCCCACAAAATCCGAGAAAATATGCCCGCTTTCTGTCTCCTGACAGCTCGGTGAACTCATTTGCGATGAGGAAACATTCGAACCGGGCTACATAGGAGGCCCAGGTCTCCCTCGGCGGGTTAAAGGGAGCGAATGTATGTTGGGTGGCCATTACTCGTCCCTGACAGTGCTTTCACAATTTTCCTTACGTTCAGGTGTGCTGGAGTCACTCGATGTGGATTCGACCTCCTTCTTCGTCGCCAGTATTATATTCGTGAGGAACGACGCTGAGGCTTGAGTCGGACTAATGCTTTATTACCTTCTGAACCTCCTAACTAGAGTCGTCTGACAGGAGCAGGCCCCGATCTGACAGCTCTGTATTTATACTGAACACAACATAACATCAACCAATCACAACGCTTAGAATTCCCGCTCCTTTTGGAGCCCCCTGGTGGAGCCCCAGGACATTACACTTTTTGTCAGCCATTTTGTAAATGCTGGGCAACCATTTTTTGAGAGTGCCCACAACAACCTCTCAAAATTCCAAACAAGTCTATGGTGGTTCCAACTGTTTTCTAGTCCTCAGAACTAGCCTATATGTGATCTACGTATTCCTAAAAGAATAGTACAAAGCAAAGGAGTCTTGGTCTGGAGCTATAGGAGGTTGAAGAAGTACTGTATAAGAGGAAAGGAGCAATAGTTGGGCTGTTGGGAACTTCTGACAATAAAAATTGAGGAACCTCAAGAGCTAGCTGTTAAGAAACAACTATACAATCTGCCCAATCTCTGTGCAGTGCTTGACTAAATGTTCATAAATGTGTTCTGTAACTCTTTGTAAAGGTTTTGTTGTAAAGAAATAAGGTGCTTCTCCAAACTTCGGGCAAGGAACAAAAGTAACACCCTTGAAATTTAATGCATAACTTACAAAGACTGCACTTTCATTCATTATCTCTATCTCTATCTATATATCACCTATGCTATGTTATAAACTTAAACTATGATTTATTTATTAGGATAAAAATCAATGGAGTTTGTAAAGATAATACAAATAAAATATCCTCTTGAATTTCCAGATCTGCATATGTTAGGATAGTATGCTTTCATAAAAATTAAGTACAATCATAAAAGTAGTAATAATAGAATAATAATTCAACTGCCAACAATCCTGATAAGAAAACTCGCACACAACTCAAAGCATAATTTTCCAGTTAGGCAGAGCTTTTTAATCTTTATTTACAAAGCTGTTCAAATGTGGTTAAATAATCATGTAAGTTGTTTTAGTTTCACACTAATGGCATACATTAGCAGATGTCCATGAACAGAAATTCGATATAGCACCAATACAGTTTGCCTCCTCTGATTTCTCTTCATTTGCAAGCTGGTTTGAAAATGTGCATTTCTGAATTTCACTGTGATATATGCATGTATTTTAAAAAAAACAGTTAAACTTACCAGCTGTTTTAGTGGGTTCTGGCATTGTTTCAGTTTGTCTTTATTCCCAGTATGTGCAAATACAACAGCAAAGAATCATCGAGCCCCCAGATACAAATGCAGGCTAGTACGACAAGCAGAGAGTGGGAAGAATTTTTCCATTTTATATACAGCCTTAAAATATCAATCAGAGTAGCACCTCCTCTCCTATCAATGTAAACCCTCTGAAAATTGACAGTTATGGGAGCTCAGCTTACATCTGTTGTTTGAAGCCACTGCCCCCCTCGGCTTTAGGAAGGAATCTCCGCTGCATTTCATGTGGCTGAGGAGATCAGTTATAACTTTCTAATTTCAGACCTGTGGATCCACATGCAACATGGGGAATCAAACAGCTTGCCAAGCTATCAAAGGGCTTTTAGAGATGAGAGATCGGTCAATAGAGAATTGTCGTTTCACCCCCACCCCTGTGTCACTATAGTCCAGACAGACAGCCTGATCAGGAATATGCAATGCTACTTAACTATTTTTAGTGCTTTGATGGATAATTTAAACCTCAGAATGCTTTCCTTAACCTGAGGAACGTAGAGTGCTCATCGTCTGGGACAGGAAATTATAGCTGGCTTCAGTGACACTGCTTGAGACAAGGAGCACTAATGGAAGTGATACTTGTTTTCTTCTTCAATCAAAAATAATGGACAACTCTTATCTGTGAATAAGAAGGCAAAAGACTGGTACCTTAATGAAGGAGACACAAATACGATTTTTTACAAAAATTAAAAACCAAGGCCATAAAGCAGCACACAGCATTTGTGCACTTTCAGATGATAGTCCATCCATAAGTTCTTTAGAAGCATGGCATGGAGGCAATTGTTATGGGGTATCAGAATGTAGTCCAGATCTGAAGGGTTGGTACTTTTCATGCAGAGTAATAAAACTAATCACTCCAAGTATGTGTTTATGTGAGTTAATATGCTCAGTTTCCCACATTACTGTCATAAATGTCAACAGTTCTTTAGAAAGGGGAATGTAGTTTGATTAAATAATAATTGGTCCCATTTTCCTATTATATCTTCTAGTCACATTAACTCAACTTTCTTTTTTATTTGCCATGCTTTGCAGTCATTTTAAGGGGAGCGGAGGAGAAAAAACAAAAAGCTGTCTCAGAACCAACAGTAATTCTATGGTATCAGTTTAAATTATTTGCATAGGCTTAATGAATCATACCATGATCATTCCAGGGATGGCCCAGATATTATTTAGGGAATCACAGCCCTCAATATCCCTAGCCCCTGGTATTAATTATCCAGAACAGTGTTTTTCAACCATGGTAACCTGAAGATGCATGGACTTCAATTCCTAGAATTTCTCAGCCAGCATGCTGACTGGGGAATTCTGGGAGTTGAAGTCCACATATCTTCAGAGCAATCAACCAGTGGAACAGCTTGCCAGTGGAGGTTGTGAGAGCCCCAACACTTGCAACCTTCAAGGGGAGACTGGACTGCCATCTGTCTCAAATGGTGTAGGAACTCCTGCTTGAGCAGGGGGTTGGACTAGATGACCTACAAGGTCCCTTCCAACTCTAATAATAAATCTAAATCTAAATCTTTAAATTGCCAAAGTTCGGAAACATTAATCTAGAGTACGTTCAAGGAGTACACTTTTTTTAGTGATTTTGCTCCAAAACAGGTAGAAACTACTGGTTGTGGATTATAAGAAAACTCACAGTAAGGATTCCCTTATCTATAGTTAACCATATAAATTACTGCGTATCGGGAGAAGTCAATCTATGCAGCAAAGGCAATGACTGGACTAGCAGCTTCCAGCTACAAGATTCCAGATGTCATTGGGCTTCAGTTCCTCACAATAGAACAGTTGGGGGATGATGGGATTTTCAACATATCGGGGACCCAAAGGGTGGAAAAGGATAGGATGAAGAAATTAATCGCATGGCTTAAATAGAGGTTATTGTTGATAGGTCACTTGTCCTCTGGAAAGTCATAGATTGTTTATAACACACTCTCAGAATGTTAAAGGGCAAGAATGCAGATCATAGCAGTTCCTGTAGCAGTACTCAGTAATAATATGAGCTTTGTTTATCTCATTCTTGCAGTAAAATAGGGCTGAGGAGTTTGAAATACGCAGATCCATTTGTAGTGACTATTGAAATTACTTCCGACTAAAATAATTGAAAACTGGTGGCAAAGTTTCCTGTCATTTTGTGGTGGGAATCAGTTAGAAAACAAACTCGTAGTGGAAGCTTAAGAAATACAAAGGACTGCCACCCTCCAAAAATCCAGAAGCCCATCAGGTTTCCATAATCTTGCCTCCCAATCATCCAGGCTGGAAAATATTTAATATGAAAATGTTGCAGTAAAACATAAACGTGTCTAGCTTTTTATTAATATGCTTCCTACTTTTTTTTTTCTTCTGTTCAATCGTGCCCAATTCTTGGCAGCTGCCTGGACAACTCACTGCAGTTTTCTTGGCAAAGTTTTTCAGAAGTGGTTTGCCATTACTTCCTTCTTAGGGCTGAGAGAAAGTGACTGGCCCAAGGACACCCATTACCTTTGTGCTGACTAGGAAAATAAACATAAAGTTATGAATGTAATAATTTTGCAAGCAGGGATTTGTAATCCAAACCACAATTAACACTAGGTCTTGTTTTTGCTGAATGAGTAGAAGTTTTCCATCTTTGGTTGCAGAATAGTCAGTTTTATTTCTGGATTGTCCATTTGGTGATCTACATGTGTAATGTAATCATTCAGGATTTTGGAAGAAGGTGAAACAAATATTTTCAATTATAAGCATTGGGCTTTCTTGGTAGAACTTTTCATTGGTCTGTTTCTACACCAAGGCCAAATTTCTCCATAATTCATACACCACTTTACTTCAAAATTTAGCATTCCTTTAATTAGTATGAGGATTTTTTTAAAGGGGTGGTGGTATTGTGCCAAGTCTTCATAGAATAGTACAAAGTCTACTTCTTTTCCATTTGTGGTTGGAACAAAGACTTGGATCCTTATAATCCTTATTGACTTGTTTTGGATTCAACTAGAGATCAAACTGTACTATCATTTTGGGGTGGTGAACAAACACTGACTTTGGCATCCTTTCATCAATAAGTATGGCTATTCTATCTATAATAGATCTGATGCTTTTCAAATGTCAAGAGATTCATTTTAATGCATTTTATTTCATTGCTTCTCAGAATTTCAGTATTCACAGCAGTGTAACTATTATTAATATGCTTTAATTCTACAAATACTTTGTTGTTTTGCTCAGGCAGATCTGTTTGGTCTGCTGTACCTTTTGGGGATTAAAGGAAGCCTTCTAGTATCAATTGTTATAGTTCCCCTTCTCTAATTTAGTGCATGACCTTGTGTTTTAACCTTGTAATGTAGGGAGAACATTCATAAACAAATTCTTCTTTAACCTCATTGGAGTTTTGTATCATTTATAGGAGCTATTTCTCAGGCACTTCATTGACAGAACAGCTTCTATCCCTAACCTGGTCTTTCAGGTCTCCCAATAGTGCATTCAGTGTCCCTATTACTGTGTCTATCCATAATGTTGTTGGTTGCCCTCTTCTTTCCTTTCTTTTACCTTTCCCTGCATTATAGCCTTCTCCAAAGAGCTGAGTCTTCGCAGAAGATGTGCAAAGTAAGATAACAAGGGAGTTAAAAGGCCTCCCCCCCCCCCGAGTTCCCTGTACTTGTAGAATTAAATTTTTAATATTTTATTCCTCGCTCAATGAAAGTCATGGTGCCTCTTTCAAAATTAATCATAGTAAATTGAGAGAAAAGTTTCCCTTGCTTTTTGTTTTTACAATACTTCTTTTTGCTTCCCAAACAAAGCAAAGTTTAGGAAACCTATGATGCAAATAAGGGCCAGTGGCAGGAAAAAGGCCCTCATTGAAGTCTTTAAATAAATTATATATAATGAGGACAGTCTATGGAGATTCCCAGTCATGGTTGTCCCAAAGGTGCTTTTTTTCAAGAGGCAACTGGATTTTCTGGTTTTTCTTTGAAGACGTTTCGCTTCTCATCCAAGAAGCTTCTTCAGCTCTGAGGAAGCTTCTTGGATGAGAAGCGAAACATCTTCAAAGAAAAACCAGAAAGTCCAGTTGCCTCTTGAAAAAAGCACCTTTGGGATAATGAGTACAGGTTAACTTCTCATATTGAGTAAGAGTGTTGTTTATGCATGCATAATTCATAAGCTCATACCTTCCAACTTGCTACACAATTGCATAAAAACCTTTTTTATCATGATCCAATGGGCTGGTAGTGGGAGAATGTGCATAACTGCAAAACATAGTTATGGCATGGGGCCAGATTACTTGAGGAACTGTCTCATCCCATTGGGATTGGCCCGCTCCACCCATGCCAGCAGAGCTGCGAGCCCCATCAGTCAGGGAATTCTGGCTGATGGGGTCCAAGAGGAGAGCGTTTGGCCCCCTCTTGTTCCCTAGAAGTGAGGTCAGCTCCCACCTCCTGAACTTCCACAGGAGCTTGAAGACCTGGCTTTGCCAGTTGGCCTGGAGCTTCAATGGGGACAATGTCACGCTGGAGATAGTTGATAGATTAAATAGCAGATCCCACTCATCCTACTTCCGCCCTGCCCATCTTTTAATTATAGTTGATAATTTGTATTTTAATAGTGTTTCAATCTTATTGCATACATGTTATCGTATTGGTTTGTTCTTTTTAATGTTATAAGCCTCCCAGAGTCACCTTATGGTGAGATGGGCAGCAAACAAAATTAAAGAGAGAGAGAGAGAGAGAGAGAGAGAGAGGGAGGGAGGGAGGGAGGGAGGGAGGGAGGGAGGGAGAGAGAGAGAGAGAGAGAGAGAGAGAGAGAGAGAGAGAGAGAGAGAGAGAGAGAGAGAGAGAGAGAGAGAGACCCTTTGCCTTGCAGAAATGGAAATGATTTCTACTCACTAAATAATAGCAGATTTGGACTGAAACCAGTTTTGTAGCTAGTTAGAGGAAGAAAGCAAATATTAATGGATAAATCTCATCTGTGTAATCGTAGTCCTGAATTTGCTTTTCAGTCCACATAAATTATCTCAAGTAATGCAATGCATTTGTCTGATAGATGAGCACCGTTCAGTGGGCTCTACATTTTGTCTTACAACTGGAATCTGAGTGTGCTGCTGCTGTAGTTACATTGTTCAAAAACAGCTTTTTCAGAGCCTTGAGTCATAGCAACAATGGTCTTTTTTAGATCAAACAATGCAGCATACCCTATCTGTTTTTTTAAAAAAGAACATTTGTTGGAATTATTGGAACTCGTTTACAGGAAAGATTCTTCTTCCAAAAATAAAATCTTCCTGAGAGCCTAAAGCTTTCAGGGTATTAATAGTCTGGAACCATAACAAAACAAACTCATGATAAGTCCAAATGTGGCTGAACGGCATTTGTACTTAGTGTGGTCATTGCTTTGTTATGATAACATCAACAATCCATTTGGGATTGCTGCAACAGTATTATTTTAAGAATATCATCTGGATAAGTAGAGAGACTGGTTGCCATTTACCTGCAACCACACAAAGGTTTTACTAGCATTCTTCTTCTTGTTGTTGTTCAGTTGATATAGCAACATGACTCTCCTGGATGGAAGGTTTAATGATAAATGCTCTAAGATTGTGCAAATAATTGATTCGAAGATTCATTGGTGGTTTGAATTTCTGAATGCAATCTATTTTCCAAATTAGACTGTTGATTCAGATGGAATCATTAAAATAACTTCTCCTGAAGCAAGAGATAAAACAGTGAGGACGATCTAGATCAGGGGTGTCAAACTCAATTTTATTGAGGGTCGCATCAGGGTTGTGTTTGACCTCGGGGGATGGATGGGTGTGGCCAGGGTGGGCATGGCCAGCTCGACATCACTCATGTCAGGGGCACCTATGGTAGCCTGAGCACTCTGCCAGCAAAAACGGAGCTCAGGAGGGCCACATGCGGCCCTCCCGAGCTCTGTTTTCACTGGCAGAGAGTTGCAGGAAAATGGAGCTTGGGAGGGCCTCCTGTTTTCACTGGCAGAGACACCACGGTCCAGTCCTTCGCTGTTTCTAGGGCGGCCCCGCAGGCCAGATTTAAACACCCCATGGGTCAGATCCATCTTGAGTTTGACACCCCTGATCTAGATCTAAGGAAAATGGAAACCCTGAGAGAGAATAAAAAAGTGTTCCCTGTACTTAATAAACCACAGTATATACCCCAGACTTCCATAATCAAGGCATAACAGTGAAACAGCACGTCAAACAGCAAGTATATGAGATGATACACATGAGATGGGCACAAAAGTAGACTTCAAGCTTGTCAGTTCTCCATATGTAGAGCCTTCATCTTTCCGTACTGGGAATCACATCTTTGGCCCACTTTCTAATATTTTGTGTAATTCTGGTCTTGCTAGATAACCTAATTTTGTTCCAGAAGTCTACATAGAAAAATATCCATGTTAAATATGCATATAGGTTTGATCAGAAAAATTGTATGTTAAATAATAGCATTGGCATCTGGTATAAGTCCCAGTTGAAAGGAATGGAAGTTCCGATTTAACTGGGCTTAAACTGGTTTTTTTAAAGAGGCTGTTGCCTAGGGCATCGATATATATGAATTTTTTGATTCAGTCATGTCCACGTCTTACAGATTGCCTAGACAAGTCTCTGAAATTTTCTTGGCAAGGTTTTTCAGAAGTCTTTGTCCATTGCCATCTTCCTTGGGCTGAGAGAAAGTGACTGGCCCAGAGTCACCCAGCTGGCTTTGTGTCTAAGGCAGGATTAGAATTCATTGTCTCCTGGGATCTAGCCTGATGCTTTAACCACCACACCAGACTGGCTATCAGGGCATCAATATAGATTTTACTAAAGAATATTTAATTTTTAAAAAATCTACTTTGTTTCAAAACATTTTCCCCCAAAAGTGAACAAATTATTCTGTAAAATTATAAATACATAAAGCAGATTTTTCAAAATAGGATTATGACATGATTAAATACAAGTGCCCTCCCTTTCCTTCGCTACTCTCCTTCCTTTCAGAAAACTAAAATGCCAAGATAGGGGGGAAATGAAATAGCAGGCTCCTGGAAAATATTCATCAGGGATATTTCCCTAAATTATGTGCTTTTTGCTAAAATTATCTTTTCTTTCTGATGTTCAGCACCAAGCCAGTCTTGAGAAAAGTGATAGTGGTGTCCAGAACTTCACGGAGTGCTTGGCTTGACATTGTAGAAATTCGATACACACTTTAAAAGTCCCTCTCTCTATTTCTGTTGAACTTTGCAAGGCTATTCTTGGCTAAAAGCACATGTCCCCACGGTATTCCTAGGATGTTAACAAAAGAAGCCACAGAACTGAGGGAAAGAAAATGTGTGCCCGGAGAATTCAAACCTTCTCAAACTTTGCCCAACTGAGACTGACTCTCCAGAAACACAAACAAATAAAAACACCGTGGGCTGACAAAATATTCGAGATCAATGCACATGACTTTGCACAACTATTTTGAGCGTAGTATTATTCTGAGGAAAAGTTGTGCACCTTATGCCGCCCGAGATAAGCTGATCATACAAAGGGAAAATATATTTCAATGGCAAAGCGCATGTAGAAGATTCCAGGCTGAGTCTCTGACATTTCCTGGTTAAAAATATCAACAGCAGCACAGCAGGGGAAAAATAGCATAGGTAGCCTCTCTACTGGACAGAGAATAAATCCAAGTGAGATGCATTAACCATGGATGCAGAATTATGGGCATTCAATCTCATGCCATGTCTTGTGGAACAGTCTAATGGTGCATTTCCTTGAAGTGCCTGGCCACAGGCCAGCTGCTCAAAGTCAGTATCAATTGGAATGGCATAAAATTGTGGCAAAATAAACGAACAAGTAACCATTTATTTCAAAATCCATCCACGACAGGGAAGCCCTGAGAGATAGCCTGAAATTTAATTCCTGAGAAGCTGAGGCTTGACCTTGAGGCAGACAAAGCATATGCTCTTCATGAGGCTACAGCAACTTTAGTTGCTCAGAACGGATCCACGTAGTTTATTCGGCCAATGGAGCAACTGCCTCATCCATAGAACATAGAAGACATTTTGCAGCCTAGCTGCCTGATATTTTTAATCTCTTTGATGCTTTGCCTTTTTTAGTGCAAGCTTCCTGCTGATATGTTCAAATTGTATTTTAACTTGAAGGAATAAAAGAAGTACCGGTACTTGAATCACAATACCAAAGCCACTGAACTCTAGCAAGTCCCTTTAAGTGGTTCTCAACCTGTGCTCTGTGGACTCCTGGAGGCCCGCAATGTCATCCCAGGGGGGTCTGAGAAGGCTTGAAGAAATGTTATGATTTAAATCTTGAGTTAAGTCCTGGTCTGTGTATGTCTGTGGTCTGTGGCCATGGTCCACAGTCACAAAAGGTATTTATAGGGGGTCCGTGGTGAAGAAAAGGTTGAGAAGCATTGGCTTGCTGTATACCTACCATATTTTTCGGAGTATAAGACGCACCGGAGTATAAAACGCACCTTAGTTTTGGGGGGAGGAAAATAGGGAAAAAATCTACCTACCAGGTATTCATCTGGCTAGCGTCCTTAGTCTGGTCAGCTTCAGCACATTATTTTATGCCCTGGTTAGGGCTGAAAAAAATCTTCTTTGGAGGGAGTAGCAATGAAAACAAGCCTGCAAAGACTTAGGGCTGGAAAAACACTTCTTCGGAGGAAGTAGCAATGAAAAAATCCTGCAAGCTGGGAAGAGCCAGGAAGATCGTTAGCACCTCGTTAGGGCTGGGAAAAAAAGTTTCAAAAAAGCTACATTCAGAGTATAAGATGCACCCAAATTTTCAGCATCTTTTAGGGGGGGGGGAGGTGCGTCTTATACTCCGAAAAATACGGTATACAGTAATATCTATGAGCAAATAAAAAATGTCCCCCTTTGGGACATGTGTGCCATGTTGACTCATGTAGGGGTGGGGCTTGCATTGAGGCACTCCTTCCACCACGGTGCCAATTTTGATGCTCGCAAAATACCCTGAGGATGCTGCTATTGTAGAAGCCTTTTCATTTCTCATTTTGAATTGACAATGCAGCATTTCAAGGCACAGGAAGATTGTATTCCTTTTCATTCTCAAATCCCAAGGCTGAATCTCAGTGTGGTTCTAGATTTCGGTCTCCTATCTTGTGCCTGGACAAAATCCCTTTCCACTTACTGTAGCAACAGTGCTGTTTTGAATGCCATAAAAGGCATTCAAGTTTCCCTGTTTTCAAAGGAATGGTCCCGCTGCTTCATGGACCAGGTCTGGGGTTAGGGTTCATCATCAGCCTTCTTGATGGCAGCATTGTTAGGGCATAGCTATATTGCACTTTCATTGGTATCTGCCTGCATCCCTCCACCCGCCCCTCCGCAGCCAGTTCTCAGCTTTCTTGAGCAGAGATAATATTTTTAGCCAGTTCAAATCTTGTGGTATAGATATACCCTTTAACATTCCTAGCCACTTAAGAGGATTTTGGGGGTCACTTGTCTGACAGCCTTAAAAGCAACTTGATTCTTTGTGTGACTCCCATCTTGCCATAGCAATGGAGATCTTTGAAGATGATATGTGTCTTGCCAATTTGCACAATATGTTGTGACAGAAAATGCTGTACACATTACACGTAATGCTTGTGGGAAATATGATTGTTCAGGGGAAGGCGGGAAAGAAATCCCTGTTTTTTTTTTATGTGCAAACAACTGAATGACATCAGCGTTCTGCAAAGTTTCATTTATTGAATAATTTGCTTCAGCAGTCCTCTATATTTTGTTCCTATTTATTAATGGAGTCCATTTATATCTGTCCTTTCATTCATCCTGAAGCAGCTTGTATCAAGTCACGTCTGCTTATGTCCTCTAGGACTGGATAAGCAATTTGTAGCTGTGGGCCATGGGTGGCCTTTGAATCCATTCATGCCGTCTCAGCACAATTTCAAATCAACAATCGGTTTCTTTCAAGCAGTTGTTAACTGCAGCTTAAGAGAGGGAAAATAAAAAGTGTCCAAAAGGGAAAAGAAGATGTAAGAAAAGAAAGAAGGGATGTCAGAAAAGGAAGGAGAATGGGCACTTCTACTTACTCTTGGCTAAAGCTCCACTTAGCTTATTCCAGCACCACTTAATACTGGTATGCACAATGGCTCCGCTGACTTTTCCTGCTGAAAGATGTTTGTGTGTATTATTTTCCTCATGATTCCTGTTTTTACTTTACAAGCAGGATAACTATTTTACGGTCCCATTAAACCAGCAGCAGCTTTCATCAGTGCAGTGTGCTGATGACATACCGATGATGTTATATCAGTCTCCACCAAAAGCTGAGCACTTTCAATTCAGAGCATGTATTAATGTGTAAGAAATATATCTGGAGCTGTCTGCAGACCAGCTGTTAAAGGTACTAAAAGTTATTATTACCTTAGCAAATGTGATAACACATCAGAATTTTCATCTCGGCACCCAGAAGAGTGTGCCAAAGCTACAGAGTGTGCTTGACTGAGATTCATCACAAGGATGGACTATCCCAACCTTAAATTTACATCTAAATTAACATCTCTCTCTATGTTCAGATAAAGAAGCATAATTCTGTGCCAGGCGTATTATCTTTGGTTACTGTGCTTAATTTGACAGCAGGAACTATTAAATCAGGAACTGTTAAACTGTTACAAGACAACCATCCATCCTGTTGCACTGTATGACATTGAATGCTGGGCAGCAACAACGGGGACCGAAAGCTATCTCCATGCCGTGGAAATGCGAATGCTCCATTGGATATCGGACATCTCCCTTCTTGACCACATCACAAATGACACCATTCGACAACATTTTGGTGTGGCACCAATTGCAGAGAAGATGAGAGAAGGCCGGCTCTGCTGGTATGGACATGTCCTGAGAGCAGCACCTTCCACTGTTGCCAAGAACGCCTACCAACTAGAAGACAATGGCCCATGACCTCGCGGGCATCCAAAACAGACATGGCAAGATACCATTAACAAAGACATGCAGGCCTTGGGCCTGTGCCCTGGAGATGCAGCTGACAGCGCAAAGTGGTGTTCAATGATCTGAAAAGCAGACCCTGCATCTGCGGGAATAAGCTAAGAAGGAGAAGGAGGAGGAGGAGGAGGAGGAGGAGGAGGAGGAGGAGGAGGAGGAGGAGGAGGAGGAGGAGGAGGAGGAGGAGGAGAATAGCAATAGCAATAGCAATAGCACTTAGACTTATATGCCGCTTCATAGTGCTTTACAGCCCTCTCTAAGCGGTTTACAGAGTTCAGCATATTGCCCCCAACAATCTGGGTCCTCATTTTACCGACCTCGGAAGGATGGAAGGCTGAGTCAACCTTGAGCCGGTGAGATTTGAACAGCTGAACTGCTGAACTGCAGTTCAGCACTTTAACCACTGTGCCACCTCGGCTCAGAAGAAGAAGAAGAAGAAGAAGAAGAAGAAGAAGAAGAAGAAGAAGAAGAAGAAGAAGAAGAAGAAGAAGAAGAAGAAGAAGAAGAAGAAGAAGAAGAAGAAGAAGAAGTAGTGTTAAATCAGCTACAAAGCACACACTTCTTTGTACAACTGGGCAGGAAATGCTTTAGACCAGTGTTTTTCAACTTTGCCAATTTTTAAGATGGTTGACTGGGGAATTTTGGGCGTCAAAGATCACACATCTTAAAGTTGCCAAGTTGAGAAAGACTTCTTTAGACCTTCAAGATCTGGCTATGCTACCAGACCTGGGGGTCCCAGAGGTCTGGGGAGATTTGGCCATGGCCTTATTGGGATTGACATCATCTTCTCTTCTTTCATGTGCTTTTTATAGTTTTATCGTTTTGGATCCCTTCAGGCAATTCCAGCATAATTTCAAACAACCGTATATTTGTTTCAAGCGGTTGTTTGTTTCAGTTTAAGAGAGGAAAAATAGAAAGTTTCCAAAAGAGAAAAGGTACAGAAAAAAAAGAAGAAGGGATGTCAGAAAAGCTTTTTACAGTTTTTAATTATAATCTATTTTTGGACCGAAGAAGACACTGACTGTCATCTTCACTTCTTAACCAGCAAGTAAATTCACTAAGTATGCAGGTTAATATTACTTTTGCCTACTTCATATTTAATATTAGGCCCTGTAGGTATTCCTTGACTTACAACCATAATTGAACCCGGAATTAGGGTCATAAATTGTGGCCATTGTTAAGTGAGTCATTAGATCCTGATTATGCCTGATTTTACAACTTTTTTGCAGCCGTTGTTAAGCAAATATCATGGTTGTTAAGCGAACGCCATGATCGTTAAGTAAACCCGTCTTTTTCAATGGACATTTTTTTGACAGAAATCAGAAGTAAACACCATAAGCTGGCAAAAAAATGCAGAAAGCCACTCATGTGATCCTTGGATGCTGCAAACAGCCATAACTATGAACTGGTGTCCACCGTGTGTGACAATTGGAACTCTGGAACTGGGTCGTAAGCAGCTCTGGGGAAGACCATCATAACTTTGAATGACTGCTAAGTGACCAATAGTTAAGCAAGGAGTACCTGCAGTTTTTCACTATGTTTACATTCCTCACAAGCTTTTTAAAGTTTTCCTTAAGTTTGGCTAACAAAGTGGTGTCATCTGTACGGTTCATATTTTGAGGTCATATGATCTAAAATTTTGATTCAGCAGCCATCACTTTCCAGTCCTTCCCACTTTTATAATATATTCACTATGCACTATGTCAATATACCTATCTCAAGACAATACAGGTAGTCCTCGACTTACAACAGTTCACTTAGTGACCGTTTGAAGTTACAACGCACTGAAAAAGTGACTTATGACCATTTTCCACACTTACGACCATTACGGCATCCCCATGGTCACATGATTTATATTTGGATGCTTGACAATTGACTCACATTTATGATGGTGCAATGTCCCGAGGTCATGTGATCTCCTTTTGACAACCAAAGTCAATGGGGAAACCAGATTCACTTAACAACCGTGTTACTAATTTAAGAACTGCAGTGATTCACTTAACAAATGTGGCAAGAAAAGTTGTAAAATGGGGCAAAACTCAGTTAACACTTATCAACATAAATTTTGGGCTCAATTGTGGTCATAAATTGAGGACTACCTGTATGCATGTTTGTCTCAATTCCTTTATAGTAGGAACAAGAGGTGGGTTCGGACCGGTTCGCCTGAACTGGTAGTGACCCGCTGGTGACATCACAATGATGTCACGGAACCGGTTCGGTCGGTGCCAGTCCATGGGCGCCGCCATCTTTTTTTAAAAATTTTTTTAATTTTTTTCCTGATTTTTTTTTTAAAAAATTCCAGGTTTTTTTTTTTCTGCACATGTGCAGAAGCTGAGTTTCCGGCACTGTGCATGCGGTCACCATCTTGTTTTCGGCTTTTTTTGGGGGGGGTTGATTTTTTTGATTTTGGGGGATTTTTTTCTTCTGCACATGCGCAGAAGCTGAGTTTCTGGCACTGTGCATGCGGTCGCCATCTTGCTTTTGGCTTTTTTAAAAAAAATTGGAATTTTTGCCACTGCGCATGCGTGCATGCAAATGCCCACGCGGCGCAGCCACGTGGCACGGGAGGAAGCGAACTGGCAGCGAGGTAAGTTAGAACCCACCCCTTGTAGAAACCAATCTTTTCTGCAAATTTAGTTTAGTAGTTTCTTTCTCATTGTAATGATTCCTGAGAATAATAATGAGATATTCTGGAACCTCTATTTGCTTTAATGTATTCCATATTCCAATCTACCTAGATTTTTTGCTATAGCTTGGGAAGCAGAGATTAACCTCCTTCCCTATTTCTTTTCATTATCCATCTGATGATAGATTCTTGCAATCTGCTGGCCTAATCTAAACTTTCCTGTTTACTACCGGCATTTCTCTTTCTATGCAATCTTCCTTGTAAATTGTTAAGAACATGCTTGCCTGAGATATTAGTACAATGGTTCAGAAATCAATGCATTCTCCTGAATCTTCCTTCTATAAATTGGTCTGCTCCAGTCTCTGCACTACATACAGTAGTCTCATTCCATAGTTCTTGGCAAAGAATTGTTGGCACTTAACTGCCTCTTATCCTGCAACTTTAAACAGTTTAATGGATATTTCATCTTTGGCTGGTGCTTTCTGAATTGACCTTGAACTCACAATTCAATTCCTAGTGGTGCCAATTTGAAAAAAATATTCAGTATAAGTATTCGGGTCATTCTCTAATCCCATCTGAAAAAAAATTAGATAGCACTTTAGCCTTCCCATCATTTTAAAACTTTATTAGCTTCTATTAAATCAATTTCATGATTACTTGTACCTTTGCGGTGAACGTTGTATGATTGTTCTGAAGACTGCTTGTATCTTATGTCTTTTACAAGTTATCCAGTGAGTCAAATAGAGGTCGTCCTGTTGTTTATTGCATTAGAGTAGAGAATGCTCAGCAGTATTAAAAAATCTGGAAAATTGTGGTGACTGAAAAGTTAATGCAGTTGCTTTGAGGAATTCTGCGAGTAATAAATGTGTACAAATCTGGTTATTTATAAAAAGATTGTTTTGTTCTGACCCAGCCTTTGCAAGCAATGAGAAACCACTTACTCAAGAGTAAATCAACCCCCTTTTTAAAAACAGGACAGGAACATTCTTTATTCACACGCTCACATTTGCGAACCGGTAAGGAAGGTAAGTGAAAACCATCCCTGGTCTGCGTGTCAAAAAAAAATTCAAGCTGGCTGCTATGACTACATGATGAAAACCCTGCCTCTTTTTTAGGTACATTTCTCAGCTTTTCAAAATCTGGTATCCTCCAGGTGCTATTATATCCATCTATATTACTACTAGCAACAATAAGATGGATTCAAGGGGATGAGCATATATAGAAGATAAGGTAAAGTTGATGCAATTTGATGTCAACACTGCACTTTATTCAAAGCAGCAACAATATGACACTATTAAAAATGATTAAAGAAGGAAGAGTGAACAAATTATATGATATCCTTTCAGTTTCATTTCTGGAGATCTGTACATAACAGATGGACTCCGCCCAATATTCTTCTTCTATGGGGTGTGTTTTAAGCCCATGGTGAAGTTCAGGTGCAATTTCAGCTGCATTCCCCTTTAAATACATTCAAACATCTTCAGAACAATAGATTCTGAATTCAGAAGTTGTCATCATTTGGGGAAAGTTTTTACTGCTTAATCTAGATTGATTCAGATCCTTAGGAAGGTGTTTACATCTGGTGCATGAATGGAACATTGGCACTGGCTCACCCATTCTCTAACCATTTAAATGAAAGTATCAGGGACTGATCTTTTGAATGTAAAACACAATCTTTGTTGTTGTTGTTAGTTGCGAAGTCGTGTCCGACCCATCCCGACTCCATGGACAACGTTCCTCCAGGCCTTCCTGTCCTCTACCATCCCCTGGATTCCATTTAAGCTCACGCCGACTGCTTCAGTGACTCCATCCAGCCACCTCATTCTCTGCCGTCCCCTTCTTCTTTTGCCCTTAATCGTTCCCAGCATTAGTCTCTTCTCCAGCGAGTCCTTCCTTCTCATTAGGTGGCCAAAGTATTTGAGTTTCATCTTCAGGGTCCGGCCTTCTAAATAAGACAAGAATCACTGAACAATCAGCTGCTAAGTGGTGCATGAGTCAGTAAGATCATATTAACCCCAAGTTGAAAGACATGCATTAATTGCCAATTACATTTGGAGCATATATCAGAATATTGTTTTTAACATTTAAAGCCCTAGACGGCATACTATCTGAGTTGCATATCTGACTTGTTTAGGTCATCAGTCAAGAGTCAATTAAAACTCCTTCCCATTTGACAATCAGTCTTTTCTTATATTACTATTCAGCTAAGGAATGTAGTTCCTGGGAATTGTGTTTTACTCCCACTTCTTCTGCAGAAGGAAAACATCTCTTTAAAGAGATCTTTTGAATTGTATTGTTGCTGTTTTTAAAAGTTTTGAATGGGCTCTTATTTTATGTTGGTAGCTGCTTTGAGAGCCTAACTGCTAGACTGTTTACTGAGTTGTTGTTGTCGTCATCATCATCATCATCATCATCATCATCATCATCATCATCATCATCATCATCATCGTCTTAGCCATAGTCTGTCCCCTGCAGGATGAAGGCCTCTTCCATATGTTTCCAACCAATGCGGTCCTGATCCTTTTTTTGCCAACTGAGCCCGCAATACTTGCTGAGGTTGTTGATCCATCTTGTTTTAGGTCTCTTTACTGAGTAGGTCTCAGTATATTGCAGGGGTGTCAAACTCGCAGCATCACATTGTTGTTATGTGACGTATCACGACTCCCCGCCCTTCGCTAAACCGGGGGTGGGCGTGGCCAGCACATGACGCATCTGGCCCGTGGCCTGTGAGTTTGACACCCCTGGTATATTGCATAAGCAGGATGTGGGAAGCTCTCTGTTGGTTTGCAAGGTAATCTCAACACTCCAGGTGTTGCAGAACTATATATCCCAGCAGCTCTACCCAACTCCAGTAGTTTTAGCCCAACAATATTTCGATTGCTCCATTATACAATCTACTCTCATCTCTGCTCAGTCCAGAAGAGTTTTGCAGCACTGAACAGCCCACTTCAACCATAAGAAGGGAATCTCTGACATCTAGTATGAAAAAGTCCTGCTTTCAATTCCTTTTTCAATGGGACAAGGCCCCCATTTTATCATATAGGAGCATTATATGAATGGCTGTGCCCAAAATACCTTAAACTACTGTTAGAAATGTCAAAGCTAGCAAACTTTCTTGCTTGCAGAAAATTGCAGGAATAAAAGAACCCATAACTCACCTAGGGTCAACCATTTGTCATCTGGGAGAGCTTACAGCTTCCAATTTGACTTGTGCCCCAGAACAGTGCTTGTCAAATTAATTGCCATTTTCATTTAACATTCATTAGCTCTTCTGTTGACAATGTGATGGGTGCTAAGGAGGATTTGTGTGTCGAAGAAGAAAGAGAGTAGATGAAAAGAATCCAGAGTAAGGACCAAGGTGGCACAACATTTACACAAGAACAAACATGTTACAACAGGAAAAGAACTTCTTTATATTTTACATCATTCAATAGTGGAGCTTGCAGTCTGAAACGTTGGTAAGGAAACAGAGTTAAAAAGCTGAAAATCCATTTATCAAGAAGCAGATTTCTCATTTTGGCAGGAGATAGATTACAAGAGACATTACAATCACTTCTTACTCTATATACAAATTGTCTATATTATTTTTCAATACCCCCCATTCAATCAGAATTGCCTCCAAGGCAGTTTGAGAAAACAATATCCACAAGTAGAAATAAATATCAACTAAAAATAGCAAATAAATGTATGAAGTTAAAAAGCTACCATCAAGTGTCTCCAAATCAGAGGTGGGTTCCTGCCGGAGCTGTCCGGTACGCAGCTCCAGTAGGGAGTGGCCGATTGCGCAATTTGTGCGCGACTGCTCCGTAGCCCTCTCTGCCGGTCCGTTGCGCACGTCACCATCTTTTTATGTGAATTTTTGAGTGATTTTGCTTCTGCTCATGCGCAAAAGCAAAATTGTGCCAGGGGGTGCACGCACGTAGCGAGCGAGCACCCCGCAAAAACGTGGAGATGCACGCGCAGCGCATCGGCACCGGTAAGAAAGCAACCCGCCACTGCTCCAAATGTCTGGCAAATAAAAATGGGTTGGTTTTTCTTATTGTTAGTGACACCTAACCTGATATAGGGATTCAAATGGCAGAAGTACAGCTGTCCTGCTAAAATTCACATCACTTCTTCATCATAGGAACAACCGCAGCGACACACTAAATTGCATCCTGAAACAAATCCTGGCAGATTAGTCTATGTTTAGATCCTTCTTTCCAGAAGGAAATCCAAGTGGGCATTACACCAGCTTATCAAAAAATATTAATGCCACTTAAGCAAAGTTGAAAATTGAAGCACAGTTCTTAACCAGTGGATCCAGATTTATAGATTATTATAACCCCATTCATCTAGATGAATACATGGAGTGGTGCAGTGGCCTAGAGGTGGAGCTCTCGCCGCACAATCAGGAGGCTGTGAGTTCGATCCTAGGTAGTGGCAGGTATATCTCTCTCTGGGCACAATAAGTAAACTCTGTATTGGCGACAGGAAGGGCATCCAGCCAGTAAACGCTCAGCTCCATTCAGTTGCCCCGACTCCACCTCAATGCAAGGGATTATGGGGTCATTAAAAGACAAACAAAAATCTAGATAAATATCTCCTTTAATTAAAGGATCATTCAGTTCCAGTCCATCTGGGTTAAGTCTTCATCTAAACTCTGTTTATGTCGAAACAGCATAGGTAAGGGATGTGAATGACATAGGTGATCAATTCATCTCTGCAGTCCTCTTTAAATGGTTTACAGAGTGAGCATATTGTCCCCAACAATCTGGCTCCTTATTTTACTGACCTCGGAAGGATGGAAGGCTGAGTCAACCTTGATCCGGTCAGAATCGAACTCCTGGAGTGAGCAGTGAGTTAGCCTGTAATACTACATTCTAACCACTGTAACACCATGGCTCTAATAATAATAGAAAACTGAAAGTTTAAATGCTGCATATGACTTCATAACAGAAAAGTAACAACAATGTAGATGATATTTCCATTTGGGAAATAGGAAGATAGCCTTAAAGCTGGTCTATTTTGCTGGCAGATGAGCAGCAGAATATCTTCAAAGCGATATTGGATTTTTTCCTTACCTTTTTTCTTAAATGTCAAGGGAGAATCAGCCAAAGTACAGTATAATGTGAAGGATAGTAGTTTTCGCCATGAGCTCGGATTCCTACCTTGATTCTTATTCTCTAATGTTTGCCTCAAGTTGCAGCTCCCTGGCAAATGCTAATTATAGCATACATACTCACTGTAGTATGTATTTCACAGTGTGGTAGCAAAACAAAATAAAAGACTCATAATTCGAAACCCATCATTGTGTTAAATCCTCTATCATTTTGCCACAGTTGGCACAGCTCTGACTTAGTAAAAATTGTACCTATAATTCAGGAATTACTTTTCACCAGTGGTGGGTTCCTACCGGTGCGGTCCACGCTATAGCACTGGTAGCAGCCCGCTGGTGACGTCACAGTACTGGTGTGGTCGGTTGCTGGTGCCTGGGCGCCGCCATTAAAAAAATTTTTTTTTAATTTTTTTTTTTTAAATTCTTCTGCGCATGCCCAGAAGCCGAGTTTCCGGCACCGCGCATGCACTGCCTTCCTACCCCACAGTGAGTCCAAGCAGGGGAGGATGGCTGAGGGAGCACGTGAGACGCTGAAAGAACGGGTGGCAGGAGCTATCTCCATTCCCCTCCCTTCAGCAGTCCGAGAAGCCACGAACGCGCAGTGATGATCCTAGGCATTTTCGCACGTTTGAGGCTTCTTGAGCTGCTGAGGGGAGGGGGAATGGGCAGCAGGACCTATCTCAGTTCCCCTCCCTTCAGCAATCCAAGAAGCCACGCCCACCCAGTCACATGGCTGGCAAGCCACACCTACAAAATAAGCCACGCCCACAGAGTGGTAGTAAAAAAAATTAGGAACCCGCCCCTGCTTTTCACTAAGATTGCATGGGGGGGGGGGGAATGAAGATGTGCACATTCTTCCCAGCCACCTGTATTGTATCTGAAGCCTGACCCTTCACAAGTCTATAAAGAAGTCAGAAAACTGTACACAAGCATGGGGAAGATCAGAAAACTGTTATTCATGTTAGTGGGATCACTCCATGACCTCAGCATCAGGATATGATTCTTTTTGTGCGATGTTTCCCTAATGTAAGGCTCACATATATTTTGCAGAACCCTAAAGCACCACACAAAAACTTACATCTGATCACATCAAGATCATTTTTGTTTTTGTTTTACACTACAGCTGGTCCTCATTTAAAAACCGCAATTAGGACCAGCAACTCAGTTGTTAAGCAAAGTAATCTTTCAGTGAAAGTGCAACTCTGCTTATGATCTTACTTCAGCTTTCCTTGGCTTGACAGACCTGCAAAGGTTGCAGATTCAAAGATTGGTCATAAAATTACTTTTTCATCAATAAAACATAGGGAAAATCAAGATGTTGTAAGGAATATCCTTCTGGGTTCAGTTCCAAGTGGGGAAAAAGACACTGAATTCATGAAAGTTGCTTGGAAAGAAGGTTTAATGGTGGACAGGAGCACATGGCATAAGTCCCTGTACAGAAAAGGTAGATTACATGCTTCCAGATGTGGGTGAAGAGAAAAAAAAGGGAAGAAGAGATGCTGAGTTCCTTGCTTTATACTCTCTCTTGGGCCCCTCCCTAACTGTTTCCTGTTCCTATATAGAAATGTATTCCATTGGCTGTCAGACCCCCAGGGGCATGCTGGGGCAACTCTTGTGGGCTGTCCCAAGTCCTAGGCTTGACTGATGTAATCTTCCCCGGTCCCATGTGGTGTAATGAAAAGGCTTTGGGATTCCTATTATGGTTCTTTGTTATGCAGAAGACTGCTCCAGACTAGGTGGGAGGAATGTGTGAGCTGGGCCCAGTCCTTAATGGCCCATTGGCAAAGGGTAGGGGCAGGGAGCTGCAGGAAACTGCTTTGTATTTAAACATGTTTCTCCTTTCCTCATTCAGGGAAACATATTCTTTCCTTTTTCAATATTTCCTAGGATATTTCATTTTTTCTAGGAGGGGATGGGTGCTAACTTTCTACAAAGAGAAACATGAAGGAACGGAAAGATGAGGCAATCTGCATGTGCTCTAATTTGAATAATTTCTGCAGCTATACATCACTCATAAAGACTGTTTATTGCCATAGCAATGGCTTGGAGACACAGCGATGCTATAGTAGTCCTTTATATTATCAATCACTGGAATTTAGGCTCTGCAAATCATTTGAAAGATGTGCTTTGCAAAGCAATTGTGAATGCAAGCAAAACATGTCTCCTCAAAGCAGCCACAACTTACATGGCTGAAGGCTACCCAACTTGTCTTTGTGTACACAGACAATGCTTTTTTGAATCTGCCAGGAAAGTAGAAAGGTGTATCTGACCTATCTTTGCTAGAAACTGTAACTGTTTACATTACTTCAGCTTAAGAGAAAATAACGTAGTTTTCAAAGTAATGCTGTACTGAGTGTCGCTCACAACTGAGAGTGGAGGAAGGGTCCAGAGTAAGGATGGGATTAACTTGATAGTCACCGTGTGAGTTTGAAATGTGAAGAACTTTCCTAAGTTATCATCACTCATGTAGAACCACAAGTGGCTGAACAAATGGAACAGCTTAGCCTGCATGAAAATATTGCTGGTCTCATATTGCATTCCTCAAAGAACTGGGCTCCTGTAACTTGATTTACATTCCCTTTTCAAAACATCCATTTCTAACGTGTGATTCTCTGCTGTTCAAGAAAGACATTCAAGTCTATTGACTTCTGCAGTGCTAATTACCAGTCCACTCTTCCACATGTCTTCTTGGAAATAAAATTAAGGGACGTCAGTAGAGGATTTTAGTTTGAGTGGTCTGAAAGAGAATCAGAATAAGGCTGTAGTTTGGTAGGATGGGAGTCAGAGTCAGGTAGTGCATTCCACATTTAATTATGGTTTAATACAGGATAAGAATCAGAGGTCTTCAAACTTGGCAACTTTAAGACTTGTGGACTTCAACTCCCAGAATTTTCTAGCCAGGCTGGAGAATTCTGGGAGTTGAAGTCCACAAGTCTTAAAGTTGCCAAGTTTGAAGACCTCTGGGATAAGTTAACGAAAGCTTTGTTTCGGCTCCCACTGAGTGAGCATTTACAGCTGTCAAGAAAAGACTGCTCTCCTTAACAAGTGACATGGTGGGGCTGGGAAAGTGTGTGTTGTGTGTGTGTGCTTTGAATGTGGATGGGAGTGTGTGTCCAAAAACAGTCCAGCTGACAGTTTGCAGGTGCAGAGGAAGAATAAAGAATGTATCTAAGGAGGCCATGCACTCTGGAAAGGACAGGTGAGGCATTTGCAGAAGCCAGGTAACTGGTGACTTTTGCAGCTCAGGCCAAATGGCCATAGAAGGCAATTGCCTATGACTGGTAGGGAGAGACATGTTCACAACTGGTTAAACTGGCCAATAAGAGCTGGGAAAATTGGGGGCCCTAACTGTGTCATTAGCCACATTGTCAATAAAGTGTGCAATATCATGCCCGGGTATGAATTATGTTGGAAGAAGAGGGAAAATATAATAAAATTGGAACAACTATATGTAACTTTAAGCTCAACTATGGACTGGAGATGGCAAAAAGTCAATGTTACAAGGACGTGTCATATAAAAATGATTTTTGGGACTTGTTTGTGCCATAGCTGGGGAAACATGAAGCTCAGTCACCTGAGTTATTCTTGTCATAATCTCCATGAGGTTGACTCTAGATCTTCTCATGTAGTCCCATTATTACAATCCAAGATTATGGAGAGGTCAACAGAGATACTCTGCAAAACTTTTCATGCTGTGCTGCTGTATGAAAATCATATACTCATCTACACATACAACCGTAATCAAACTATTCAATTCAACTGTGGCCTTCAAACCTGAAGAATTTGATTGCAGAATTGGTGTTGTTACAAAAACCTATAGATCTCTCTGAGCACAGCTAAACCAACAGTGTTCATGGCTTACTCTCTGAAGCTGCTGACGTAATTCAGTTGAGCTCTGGTGACAGCTGTTCCACAGAGTTCATCCGGAATTGTAACTATGTTGGCAGCAGATACTTGGGACAAGCCGCCTATACTAGGGGAAATATGTTACCCCCCACTGGGGGTGAGGAGCAGCGGCAGGAGACCTGGTAAACCAACTATGATCTTGCAGCACAGAGCAAGAACCTGTTGGCTTTATAACTTTGCAGCCTGATCCTGTGAATCTGAATTACAGTAATGATGGTATTACAAGGGGTAGTTTGCTTTCCTGTTAACAATGATATATATGACATCTGTAGTCTCCCACCAGATATCCAGATAGGTTTATTTATTTATTTACATGGCTTATGGAAGGGGCTCACCAATGACTTCCAGAATGTGTTTTTGCTTCACCAGACTAGGTTATAATCCTGAGATTTCCTGTACTGATCAAAATATTAATTAGTTAATTAGTTATTAACTAACAAGAATGGCTGGTTGTATTGGTTCACTACTCACAATTTTGGACACAAATGTAACCGATATTTCCATAGTTCCAGTTCCTCTTTCTAGGGAGAAGTCTAAGATATCATTTGTATTCATGCATACCCTGTATTTTAAGTTGATTATGACCTACATATTTGGGGACCATATGTCCATGGCTGACTTACGCAAAGTGAATTTGAGGTATTAAATTCTGGGAGATGGCACCCTTGTTCTGGAAGTGCAGTATGGTCTACCATACATTTTTGATATCTTCAGATGAGTTGGCCTATTGTCAGTTGCAGAATTATTCAGTGGTCAGTACAGTACAATTTTATACATAGAATGAAAACTTTTGCCACCTTAAGAATTTGTATATGCCATCCATTTAAATATTTTTTAAAAACAATAAAAAAAGCAGAAAGGTTGCAGTAAATATAACTCATTCAGTATCCCTTTTCCATGGTAGATAATGATATCTACTAACTAAAACATTCTATCTGCTATGGATAGTTTGGTGTTGCCTTAGTATGCTCAGTTGTCATTGATCTGTTTCTAGAGTCCTCTCACTTAGGGGGTGTCTAAGATTTTTTGTATTTTTAAACATTTTGGAATCCCTCTAAGGCTACTGATATCTCTGCCTTGTGCATGACTGATGTCAGTTCAGCTCGACCTGATGAATTAATATGAGTTTCTATTACTGTAGTTTCAAATTGGTCTTCTTCTCCATCACTGGAAATTGAAGCCAGTTGTCTCTCTCCCCTCCCCCTCCAAAGTCCTTCTTTGTTCTTCAGGCCTTGGCATGCACTGAGACTCTGGAATGTCCAAAGAGATTTGTTTTTCCACCATCAATTTACACTTTGCACACTGGTGGCATCTTGCTAATATAGTCCAGTCCCACTGAGCATAATTTTCTAATCCACTGTATCAACAGACATTATTTCATGCAAACATTCTTGACAATATAGCTTTTGTCTTTCATTTGATTTATTAATTTTCTTATTTACCAGGGCTTCTATACCACTGCAATCCAAAAGGATGGCATGGATGGCTTTCATTTCTCTCTATAGAAGATTTTTTTTCAAGGAATAATTAATGTACAAATGGAAATTATAACACCTGCAGTAGCTGAGGAACAACTAAACATCATATAATAATCCATAACTGAAAGGCTCACCACTCACACCAATTCTACTCCAAAGGTTCTCTGGAATAGCCACATCAGTGGTGGGTTCCTGCCAGAGCTGCCCAGTGCATAGCTCCAGTAGGGAGCGGCCGATTGCGCAATAGCAATAGCACTTAGACTTATATACCGCTTCATAGTGCTTTACAGCCCTCTCTAAGCGGTTTACAGAGTTCAGCATATTGCCCCCAACAATCTGGGTCCTCATTTTACCAACCTCAGAAGGATGGAAGGCTGAGTCAACCTTGAGCCGGTGAGATTTGAACAGCTGAACTGCTGAACTAGCAATCAGCTGAAGGTCGCAATGCTGCTTTTAACCACCTCGGCTCCCTGCGTGCGACCACACCAGAGCCATCTTCACCGGTCCGTCACGCGTGTCACCAGCTTTTTCTGAGAATTTTTGGGCGATTTTGCTTCTGCGCATGCGTGGAAGCAAAATCTTGCTGAACTCTTGCGAGCTCGCGTGCGTCCCCTCGTGAGATTTCGGCAACATTTTACTTCCGCGCATGCGCAAAAGCAAAATCGCGCAAGGGAGCATGCACATGTAGCGAGCATGTGCACGCCCAAAACATGGAGATGCGTGCGCAGTGCACCGGCATGGGTAAGTGAGCAACCCGCCCCTGAGCCACATGTAGATGGCTTTCTGAAAGATGAGCCAAAGCTTCATCCCTCTAGTCAAAAACTTCCAACAGAATAAAAGCTATGCTTGCTTCAATCAATCAATCAGTCAGAATATATCTGGAAGGGATCTTGGAAGTCTTCTTGTCCAATCCCCTGTTCAAGCAGGAGACCCTATACCCATGATGGCGAACCTATGGCACGCGTGCCACAAGTGGCATGCAAAGCCATATCGGTGGACACGCGAGCTCAGCTCTGGCGCACATACACACGCCGGCCAGCTGATTTTATAATGTAATAAATGAAAATGCAGAAAGCAAAGGTGGCAAAACTGAGCCACAAGGGTGGGAAAAAACATTCCCACCCATCCAATTCAAAGGCCTGGGCATAGAGCCAGATCTTCAAGGCCTTCTGCAATGCCAATAGGGTGGGAGCCACCAGGATTTCAGTGGGAACCTCATTCCAGAGAGCAGGTGCATCATAGTTAAATATAGAATAGTTTCTGTGTCTAAACTTCTTCCATTAGATGAAAACATATCCTTCAAATTTCTATGATTCAAAAACAAAGATTAAAACTTATGGTTCAGATGAATGTGTTTAAGAAATTGGAGGGGTTCCCTTTGATACTGATTGGAGCTCTACATTAATCTTCTTCAACTTGATGGGCTTCAGATATGTCAGGGTTTAATTCCCAGTCATCTTTTTTTTTGGAAGGGGAGAAGAAGAACATAAAGTAGCCAAAAAGAAACTAAGGTATAAGTTACTAACTGATTAGGAAGAAATGGGCTGCTGTTCTCCAGTCCAGACAACCAAAAAGGATGGCTTTATAATAATGGGCAAATTATCCCAAAGATGCTTTTTTTCAAGAGGCAACTGGGCTTTCTGATTTTTTCTTTGAAGATGTTTTGCTTCTCATCCAAGAAGCTTCTTTAGCTCTTCAGAAAAGAAAGAAAAACCAGAAAGTCCAGTTGCCTTTTGCAAAAACACCTTTGGGACAACCCATGACCTGGATGACTGAGAATCTCCATAGACCAGGGGTGTCAAACTCGATTTCATTGAGGGCTGCATCAGGGTTGTGTTTGACCTTGGGGGCCCAGTGGGCGTGGCCTGGGTGGGTGTGGCCATCTAGACGTACTCGTTTCGGGGGCGCCTGTGGTGGGCCGAGTGCTCTGCCAGCGAAAATGGAGCTTGGGAGGCTACTGTGGTTTCCTGCAACCCTCTGCCAGTGAAAACGGAGCTTGGGAGCTCCGTTTTCACTGGCAGAGGGTTGCAGGAGGCCGTCGCAGCCACCCATGCTCCTTTTTCACTGGCAGAGGCACTGCGGGCCGGTCCTTCACTGTTTCCAGGGTGGCCCTGCAGGCCAGATCTAAGCACCCCACAGGCTGGATTCGGCCCGCGGGCCTTGAGTTTGACACCCTGCCATAGACAATGGGAAAATTAGAAATGTTGTCACTTTTAATAGCAATAGCAATAGCACTTAGACTTATATACCACTTCATAGTGCTTTACAGCCCTCTCTAAGCGGTTTACAGAGTTCAGCATATTGCCCCCAACAATCTGGGTCCTCATTTTACCCACCTCGGAAGGATGGAAGGCTGAGTCAACCTTGAGCCTAGTGAGATTTGAACAGCTGAGCTGCTGAACTAGCAATCAGCTGAAGGTCGCAATGCTGCTTTTAACCACTGCGCTATCTCAGCTCTGTCTGGTAAGAACAGTTAAAAAAGCTGGTTCAGAACTGACCACTGTTTTTATATTTGAAATAAGGAAGCCTGGAAAAGGAAGCAAAGGACCGACTGTATTTTCATCAAGAAAAAAAATCATCAGATGACACCAATGGGCCATTCCATCATATATAAGTTCCAGTTTAGAGGAATTTTCACAGGATCCCAGTAAGTTAAGAAAAAAGTTAATTCCTCACCATGCCAACTTTGATTTCATCAGTTGTGGTCCCTTTCCTGTACATTTTCAACAAAACTGCAAATTAGATCCATATGATTTGTGGCCCTCTTGAGCCAAACAAATACCAGATTTGCCTGGGAACTAGTTTGACATACAGCACCATCTTGTGGTACCTAAGTAAGGTTAAACATTGGGATTTTCACCTGCTTTGCAGTAGCACTGAAATGATTTGTTATTATTCATTCATTCTCACAATGGAGATAACATTTTTTTCTACAGTGTAAGCCAGGGGTTGCACAAAAAAAAAAGGATTGTGAATATTAGAGTTGCATCCTGTTTCAATAAAGGCACACTGTAAGTATCTGCTCTCTGAATTGATTGATTGATTGATCATATTTAGTGATCTCCTATCTCCCTCACAGAAAGACTCACTTACCAACTCAATTTGCTAATCTGCTTTCCTTGCCCTAAGACTAAAAGGTTGGTAGCACAGGTTCATTCTCCAACTGCAGTAGTTTGTCAACAGTCAAGGACATGAGTCACTCAAGGAAGCAGTAGAGCTTCTTTTGAAGTTGAAAGGGAAACTCATGAACGTTCACCATCCAGTTGTAGAGACAACTACATCTAGCACTTCAGCATTTATTGATTTTCGCTATTTCGCTGTTACCTAATGGCAAAAACTCTTGAGATGATCACAAAAAAGGCTTGGGCAAGATATAGCACGTGCATAAAGCAGGAACTATAGCAAGACTATTAAAGTTTGTTGCATAAAAATCAAAACCAGAAGCACACACAGATGTCTGATTCAGCTGGATTCATAAACTTCTTTATAAACATAGTAACAGATGAATTTACAATGCCATTAGCAGAGTTCTTCTTCAATGTAGTTACAAGTAAACACAAGCAGGAGAGTTGGTTTCATTTCAGCAGCAGACAAGCACAGAGAGTACAGAGTGGAAGAGTACAGAGAGTGCAGAGAGGAGAGTGCAGAGTGGGCTGAGCCACGTCCAGCCTTAAGCTTAAGTTCCAGTTTCAATTCTCTGCACAGATTCAGAAGTGGTTAGCTCCTATTGGCTGACTCAGTTGCTATGCTTATTCATTGGCTAACCTTGTTAACATGGCTCTCCCAGTCATGAATATTCTAACAAAGACATCATTTGAGTAGGAGATGATGCTACCAGATTTGGGTGACAATGTACTGGAGAACCCTTAGATGGGAGCAATGATATGCAGAAACTTTGCTTTATCTAAGAGAGATTATATCAGTGACAGAAGAGCTTTATTTTTAGAATCCTGAAGGAAAAGTGGAGTTAATATATTGAAATATAATAAATATGACAATTTAAACGTCAAAATATTCACCTTACAAATGATTCACTTCTAACTTAATAGAATACTTTAGATAGTACAGCTTAAGTGCAAATTGTACATGTATGTACATGTATGTACATGTACTGTATATACCCAGCTTGGTTTATTCCATGGTTCAGAGTGTCATGCAAACCCAGAAAATTGAGTAACCAATGATTAAATTAATCATGGGCTAAATGAAAGAGAATAACTAGGACTGATATCATCCTATCATTTTTAGGATTCTTTGAGATAATACATAATGATATAACATGAACTTTTAGGGACTCTTACAGTAATATAATTTCATTCAGACACAGACAGCTGCCGGTTGATTAGCAATGGGACTAGTAGAATATAGCTTCAAAGTATTGGAGAAGAGAAAATACATGGGAGGCAGAGAGGGAGGGAGAGAGAGGAGAGAGAGAGAGAGAGAGAGAGAGAGAGAGAGAGAGAGAGAGAGAGAGAGAGAGAGAGAGAGAGAGAGAGAGAGAGAGAGAGAGAGAGAGAGGAGTTTTTCCCCAAATCGAGGCTCATTAACTTTAGTCAATAGGATGCTTAACAGTGCAGGGAAAATAAAAATGGAATAAATGTGAATTCTAATTAACATGTTTTATTATAGGAGATAGATGCAAAAATGGGTGGAGGGGCTCCCTTTTGGTGTTTCTACATCTCAAAACTGAATTTTCACTCAGGATGCATTACAAACTTCAAGGAAAAACAAAGTCCAGTTGCCTTTTGAAAATGCACCTTTGGGACAACCATGACCTGGATGACTGAGAATCTCCATAGACACAAACTTAAGTTATCCATGTTAATAAATGTTCAAACCCTCCAGATGTGTGTATATATACAAAATACATAATTTATTTCTGAATGTTGCAAAATTTTCAAAATAATCACACAAAATAGACACAATAATTGTCCTTAAAATATTGCTCTAAATAACTACAAAGTGTTAACTGAATAATTACCATAACCATATTTACAGTAAATCAATTGATAGTGACTAATTTGATCAATCAATTATTAGTGAAAAATATATCCTAAAATTTTGTTCTTATATGATTTATACTTTATAAAAGATGCAGGTTGAAGTTGAATTTTGGACTTCAGCTATAGATCTTAAAACCTGCAACCAAAAAGATGCCCGCTCATTTTTTATATATATTTAAATTCCATTAAAGTTGGTAAATGCTGATACGGGAAATTAATTTCATCTTGCCATTTGTATTTAGTATTAAACTGGAAGAAAAATGAGTGAAGTTAAATATGAGCTTAACTGCTTCTTTAATTATCATACTCTGGTTTATCATATAATTGCAGAACTTTTTAAAACTCTAAGCCAGTGGTTCCCAACCTGGGGGTTGGGACCCCTTTGGGGGTCGAATGACCATTTCCCAGGGGTTGCCCCGGCATCCTCAGCTCCCCCCCCCCACTGCCACAAGCCTGGCCATATCGACTCAACTCGCCCGAGCCCTCCGATTGGTCGGGAGAGGTGCCATTCGGCGAGAGGCGTTTGTGACGCCTGGCGGCCGAGCTTTGACAGCATCAAAGGGGCCAGCTTTGCTTTGAATTCTGGGAGTTGAAGTCCAGACACCTTAAAAGTTGCTGAGATTGAGAAATATTGCTGTACACTTGTTGGTTATCAAGTCTAAATACAGAAGTAGACTTGTTGTGGAAGATGATGTTCCTTGTGCTCTTGCAAAGACTGGCCTGAGAATTTCTGATCTGGCATAATTACATGTTGTTTTTGTGATTAATCGCCATGCTTTAATTATGTTCAATTTGTAAAAATGAAAATGCATCCTGCATATTAGATATTTACATTACGATTCATAACAGTAGCAAAATTACAGTTATGAAGTAGCAACAAAAATAATTTTATGGTTGGGGGTCACCACAACATGAGGAACTATATTAAGGGGTCGTGGCATTAGAAAGGTTGGGAACCACTGATCTAAGCCATAGGATAGACAATGGTACATACTAAAAATCTTCTTTCTTTTCAATTGGGAAAGTCATCCAACTTTAACATATTATAATTTCATCCGTGTATACTACATTCTTCCTTAACTTGTACATTCCCTTTCCTCTTTTTATTTCTTTCCTTTTCTGAACCTCAAATTTCTGATATAAATGCAGGAGTGGCAATATAGTTCTTTGCATTCCAAGGCAAAATTTTTAGATGGGGCCTCCAGTGCTGAAAAAATTCAGATGTTGACCCTTCCACAACCCCAGGGATGGCAACTACAGGCAGGAAGGAGAAAGGGAGGAATCATACCGTTGTTTTTTACTCATTGCCATAGCAATAATTTCCCTCCCTTTCTCAGTCCTCCTCCCCTTCTGCTTGATCTCCTGCACTCCTATATTCATGTTTTAGGAAATAACACCTCAGCCCATTGTCCTTGAAATGCAACAGATTTCAGTTTGTATTTGCAGCCAGCACGGGAACGAATGTAAACAAAACTGCACTTAAATGTAGTACAGAATTTAAGATTTAAATGAAGTTGTAAAGGCGACAGAAGTTAGTCATTCTTATTATATTTTAGGTATAACGAAATTCAGAAAGTCAACATGTACACATGTTTTGTTACACATTTATATTTATTCCATATATTTATATTACACCTCTAACTTTTATTGTTAAGACTGCAATACTAAAAGCAATCAGGCAGGACTAAGTTCAGTAAGTTTCCTTCTAAAAACAAAACAATTGTAATATAGAGAAAATTCACCGAAATAAAAGAGATTTCCTTCTAAACCAAGAGAAAGGATGAAGTCCCACCCACGCACAACTACTCAGAAGCAAACCCCCATATTCAGTAAGACTTGATGCAATTAAGCACGAGGTGCCAGCTAGGCACTTCAGTTCTCTAGGTGCCTACTCTGAAGTTCAACAGAGTTTACTCCCAGCAAAATCTATTTGCAGACTACACCAGATTAGCCTAAAAGGAGAGGGGGGCTTGAATCTGGTAGCTGGCATACGTTTTCTGGTGAGTTAATCATTCCACATAAGTTTGTGGGGGGAAACATCATGAGGAAAAAGTTTCATCTAGTAAGCTTCACAGTAGAACGAACTTGTAAGGCTGCTGTCCTGTTGTAGGTCACAGCCTTTTTGGTTTATGCAGTTTTGATAAGTAAGCCAGTCAGCTGCATACAGGCATTCCTGTTGAGCTTTAACAAATTGATCATCAATATTTCCATCTTTTCCTGAAAAGCAGGCTAGAGAGAGCTTTCGTAAAACCACAGCACCAAACTGATAGGTCAGCTTTCTTCGAATTTTAGTTATTTCTCCTGTTCTCCCATAATTCCTCAGGGCTCTTGCCATTTTCTGGTAGGTCATGACTTTCCGATTTCCTTTGCGTTCCCCCCACTGTTCTGCCAATTTCTCCTTGTTTTTAGAAATAAACTGGAAGACACCATTGGCTTTATCTATCCACTGGATACAGTTTGCCATATCTGGATTATGAAGAGACTCAAGAATATATTCAAACAGTCGTAGTCTTTTCCGACCTGCCAAGAAGCAAAACAATAAATGGAATGGGTGTATGATGCAATTTATTTTGGAATTTCAAAATGAATTAAATGAAACCTTAGCACGATTCAATATGAAAATTGAGATTGAGCAATTGGCTGAAGTTACTGTAAGTTATATGCATCATGAGCCATTTTCTAATTCACTGTACCACAGCTGGGCTCATATATGATGCTAAGCCTTAATGTGCTTTATTTATTTCTGATAGCAATAGCACTTTACTTATATACCGCTTCATAGTGCTTTACAGCCCTCTCTAAGCGGTTTACAGAGTCAGCCTATTTCCCCCAACAATCTGGGTCCTCATTTTACCGACCTCGGAAGGATGGAAGGCTGAGTCAACCTTGAGCCTAGTGAGATTTGAACAGCTGAACTGCTGAACTATCAGTCAGACTGCAGTCGCAGCATTTAACCTCTGCACTACTTCAGCTCTTCTGATCAGCTCTTCTGATCTAGTATGACATGTAAATTTAGTCACTGTGTTCTAGGAAACCATGACTTTGGAGTGTATACACCTAAGACCATTATAGCTTGCTCAATAAACAATAATTTAAACAATTGACAGTTTAATGCAAGCCATACATTCATCCAGCAAAGCTATTATAGCAGTATATGATTAAAAGTAAAAAATGGGTTCTCAAATATGTGTTTTATTAGAGATACACTCTTGTTTTAAACTCATTAGAAGCATGTTAGGAATGTCAAGTTTCCTTCTCAGTTCCAAAGTTCCCAAAATTCATTGGAAGACAAAATCATTGTTAATCTGGCACAATTGTCCACTGATGTAAACTGGAAATCTCTAAGTATGTTAATACAGATTTCCTAGAGTTCCCATTGTTGGATATTCTGGAAGCAGCAAACCAGCGGTAGGTTGCTCCCGGTTTGGCCCGGTTCTAAGAACCAGTAGCGCCAGGGGCGGGAGGCTCCGCCCACCCACCCAGGACGCTTCTGCGCATGTGCAAAAGCATTGCACACGTGCGCGAGCGAGCCTGCGAACCGGTAGTAAAGGGTTTTAGAACCCACTACTGCAGCAAACCCAAAGTTTTTAGGAAAGTGGGTTGGGAAAGACTGATCTGAAATTCAGGAGTGGTGAAGCCAACCTCATCTCTGGGGGGAGGGTGAAGTTTCCACAACAGAAAAGGCCTGCTGGTTAGAGCCCGCCAAATACTGTTCTAAGTCATTCTGTTGGATCTGGTGGGTCAGGCAGAGGCCCCAGTTGGTCCATTAGGTCTGTTGTGAGGCATTTCCTTCCCTCTTCCCACCCGTGACTGGATCTCATTTTTCTTGTCACTGTGATCTGGAACTTTGATTCTGCAGCCACTTGTAATTGAATGGTTGACCTAAAGCTGCCAAGTCCTGAGTTCTGGTCCTTTCTGTGCTAATGAACATATAATGAGTGGAAGGGGGGGCAGGGTAGAATCGATCAGGTTCCCTCAATTACAGTACAAAAGAACGGAAACTGGAGCATTGCAATGGAGCACTTTATCTCTACTTCTCTCCCAACAGGTTATAATGTTTCTTGGTTTTTGTTGTAGGGTGTTGTTGGGTGAACCTACTATTGCAATTAATAAGCCATGGTTTATGACTTAGTGACTATAATGTCCCAATCCAGCCTTATTTTTATTTATTTTTTATTTATTAAATTTGTTTGCCATCCATCTCATTGCCAGGCGACTATGGATGGCTATGTGACTCTGGGTGGCTTACTAACAACTAGACATGATTTAGAGCAGTGGTTCTCAACCTTCCTAATGCAGTGACCCTTTAATACAGTTCCTCATGTTGTAGTGACCCCCAACCATAAAAGAATAAAATTATTAGGAAACTCGGGGGTGGGTTCTAACTTACCTTGCTGCCGGTTCGTTTCCTCCTGTGCTGTGTGGGCGCGCCTCATGGGCGCCCGTGCGCTTTGCGTGCGTACACATGCGCAGTGCCGGTTTTTTTAAAAATTGCAAAAAAAAGCACCAAAAACAAGATGGAGACGCATGCGCAGTGCTGGAAATTTGGCTTCTGCGCATGCTCAGAAGTTCCCATGGTACAGACTTTTTTTTTTGCAGTAGTCTATTTGCATGTGGGTGGACCCACCTGGAGATGAATAGAGGAGCGGTGTCTCAGTTCCTAAGACCATCGGAAATATGTGTTTTCCTATGGTCTTAGGCGACCCCTGTGAAAGGGTCGTTCGACCTCCAAAGGGGTTGCAACCCACAGGTTGAGAACCACTGATTTAAAGTGATATGTGAATGCATGTACTGTATACATGAATAGGAAAAACTAGAGCGATCTTCTAAACAATCAAAATTCTACATAATTATTCATATTTCTGACACTTCTAAATTGTCAGATATGGCATGCAGTCATGCAATAGTGCAAATTACAGGTCTGAAAACATTAATATATGTTCTTGGTGCCACTGAATTCAGTACAAAACAGAAAAGTGTGTACACCAAAATTGTCATAAGAATAACTCAGAATCAGAACTATGTACATGTGGAAATCAAGATTTTTACAAACCTCTGTTGCTTTTTTGCTGGAGAGCTGTGGTATACATTTTTTCATTTTCTGGGACCGTCTGCAGGGTACAATAGCTAGCTCCAGAATACAAGTCAGTGTCATTCTTGCAAAAGCGGGTAATCACAATGGGAAGAAACATAACATTTCAGCAATTAACCAACAGGTAAGAAATATGGTAAACATAGGCAGCCAGTAGAGGCCACAATGAATGCCCAATGCATCTTGACATCATCAAACAAAGTGACATCACCTGTTCTACCCTGTGAATGCCCCTGGTTAATAATGACCTATTTCTTGTCATTTGGGAGAAAGGTAACAGAGTAGAGTTTGGGTAGAACATTCTACATCATGCATAGAAACGAGAACAAAAACAGAAAGCTTGAGAAAGCAAAGGGAAGAAACTACTAACAAAAAATAATGTATAGGAAACAGAATCCCCCCAAGCAGACCTCCAAGACAGTGGTGGGATTCAATTTTTTTTACTACTGGTTCTGTGGGCGTGGCTTGGTGGGCATGACTTGGTGGGCGTGGCAGGGGAGGGATACTGTAAAATCTCCATTTCCTCCCGATCAGCTGGGACTCGGGAGGCAGAGAATAGATGGGGGCTGGGCCAGTCAGAGGTGGTATTTACTGGTTCTCCGAACTACTCAAAATTTCCGCTATCAGTTCTCCAGAACCGGTCAGAACCTGCTGAATCCCACCTCTGCTCCAAGAGATGGATACTATCATCATTGTATATGGTCAGATTGCTTGGGGATTGTGGCTTCTCTCTTATTTTTTTTCAAATCTTCCCAAAATGTATTTTTAATCATAATTCATAGGATTCGACTGTTTGCAAGGTACATGTTGGTTGAAAGTAAGGATTAAAACTTGTTTCTGTTCCCGTCATGGTTCTATGCCTGGATCGATAATACTCAGGTTTTATGAGCAATCTCATAATGAGAGAAGCCACATATGGTGCTTATAAGCAATGCTTTTACTGATATCTAGATGAAATTTATCTTCAGGCTGTTCAAGGATAAATTTGAACCCCCATTTACACAATAAATTAACATGACTTCTTATGATAAGAGACTTTTATAGTCCCTTAATTAGGACCACACTGAACTTTTAGGTATATTAACAGAGAAGTAGCTTCTACAGAGTGCAATAAGATTTATTATCAAAATAGAATTCATAAGGTTACATTCTTGGTAATTCTCCTCTTGTCATCACTAATGATAAAGCATCCCATAAATTTCTAAATACCAAACAGAGTGGCAATATTCTTCAAACTTAAGCTGTAGCTGTCAAAGCAATACAAAGCTTAAAAAATTAAATTAAATTAAAAAATTAAATTAAATTATTAATTCCTTGTACATGTTAATGTTTCACTTACTGTTGTATTATTCCAGTTATATGTTGTTTCTCCAATGAAAGACTCAGGCAAATTATTCATATTTGCTTGGAAAAGATTGTGATGGCAAGTCAGATAGTTTTTATAATCTCCTAAAAAAAATGGACCAGAATATGTGAGAAGGAAAGGAAATCAGAATAATCAACAGAAGACTGGAATTCTGTTTTAAGCCCAGTTACAATGTTTTCTCAATCACATGAGTAAAACACATTTGTGAGAAGCATTTTATTTTACCTATGTGGCCAATGTAGGGTTAACTTAAAGAAAATTCAAATCTGAGGATAGACAGATGTTCTTTGCCCAATATATCATGATTAACAACAAGCTGGGATCCAGATATAGGTTAATGTCTAATTTGCACAGAAGCAGGGCAGATTAGGGCATTAGGGCAGGCTGTTATGCAATAATTCCATTCTGTTTTTCACCATGTTTATACTCATGTGGGCATGACTGGAAAAAGTGTGGCCTTCAAGCATTTTTTCTACAATTCTGAGCCCCCTTGGTTCAGGTTTTTTTAAAATTGACTTTTTGACATATTTGGGGGACCTGGGTGGATTATGGGGCAAAATGGCACCTTATAGAAACTGAAGCCTAATTCACTTCTTATACCCCTTAACACTCCTGACCCCAAGCAACTGAGTCCAGCCCCATTCACATAGGACTATGTCCCTTGAGTCTATTTGTTTATTTATTAGATGTTTAAGCTATCACAATCATGTGACATTGGGTAGTTTACAAGTCTAATGTCTATTACTGACTGACTGACCGACTGACTGACCTTGTGCCATCAAGTTAGTGCTGTCTCTCAGTGACCACATAGATCAGGGGTGTCAAACTCAATTTCATTGAGGGCCGCATTAGGGTTGTGTTTGACCTTGGGGGACAGGGGACGTGGCCAGCTCGATGTTACTCGTGTTGGGGGTCCCTGTGGTGGCCTGAATGCTCTGCCAGCGAAAATGGGCTCCCGAGCTCCGTTTTCACCTGCAACGGCCTCCTGCAACCCTCTGCCAGCGAAAACAGATTTTGGGAGGGCCACCTGCAGCCCTCCCGAGCTCCGTTTTCGCTGGCAGAGGTACCGCGGGCTGGTCCTTTGCTTTTTCCAGGGCAGCCCCACGGGCCAGATCTAAGCACCCTGTGGACCGGATCCGGCCCGTGGGCCTTGATTTTCACACCCCTGACATAGATAGACCCTGTCCAGAATCCTGGCTAGGTCTTCCAATAAAGCACCCATTTCACTGTAACCAGAGTTTTGTTTGAACCTGCTTGGGAGACATTAACATGGTCAGATTGAGCCTGATCTCTGGTGGTAAACTGTTCTGCCATGAATGGGCCATAATAGAGAAGCATCTTTTCCTTTCTGTAGCCGTCAGGCATGAAGAATCAGAATCACATGTATGTTCCAATTCAGAAGATTTATTGCTCAAGCCTATACACAAGTATCTGGTCAACTAACAGTCAGCCCTAAATTGACGCTAGATAAGGGTTAACAGAATTAAAGAGGGGCTGAGCTTGGAGCATTTGTGGACATGTAACAATTCTAGGCTGAGTTCTCTCTTGAGTCCACCCCCAGGGTCTGCCTGCTCTTCTCCCATAGTAGCCCTTTGAATCTCTTGCAGTGGGATACTTTTGATATACAGAGTAAATGTCCCAAATCTTTAAGTAGTGGATAATGCAAGGGCAAACATTCAGCTCTAGCAAATGTTCATACCACTCTGGAGATTGTCTGTCTATCATAAGGATATTTTTATATCTCAGGGCTGAAGTGTATGCATGCCCTTTATATATATATATATAAAAATCCTACACACACACACACACACACACACACACACACACACACACACACACACACACACACACACACACACACACACACACACACACACACACACACACACACACACACACACACACACACACACACACACACACACACACACATATATATATATATATATATATATATATATATATATATATATATATATATATATATATATATATATATATATATATATAATCCATAGCTGATTATGGCAGTTTGCTGTAAATTGAGATTTGTATTATGTAATGGTTAAAGCATTAGGCTGAGAATAGTGGAGGAATGGCACAATAAAAAGACAACAAATTGATTTTAAAAAAAGGATTCACTGCATAATAGCTCTCTCTATACCCCTTGTTTTGCCCCTTGTTTTGCCCTTAATGTAATTTATCAAGTATTTTTATGTTGAATGTGTTAGATTTTTAAAATTATATTTGCTCAAATCTCTATGAATATCCATACACATTCATTCAGAAATGTAGAAACTAATTGTAATAAAACAATGAATTGACCTTGTTTATTCATTTTTACCTGGCATATAATTATTGGTGCCATCAGAATGTTGCTGTAACACCTCCAAGGCATCTTCAAGAGCTTGTCCAAATAAATCTTGGCCTGTAAAACTCTGCAACCATAAACATTGGTTTGCTTTGGTTTGCCTCTGGGCAGTGGAAAGGAAGCAAGAGCCAGGATAATTAAATGGGACATTGGAACACCGACTCGTTTATCTGAGCCTTCATAAATGGAAGATTTAGTCCCCCCCTTGCTCTTCCTTGGGTCAAGATCAGGGGTGGGTTGCTACCGGTACGGTCTGGTTCTACGAACCGGTAGCAGCGGCGGGGGAGGCTCCGCCCACCCACCCCAGAAGCATCACACATGCGAACCGGTAGTGATGGGATTTAGAACCCATCTCTGGTCAAGATCCAATTAAAAGAGTAATGTAATGTACACCATACAGTATAAATTAGCAATGTTGGTTCAGCTAGTTTGGATGCCCTCTTGGTGGGTGAGTAAAGGAATTCTGGGAGTTGCAGTCCCAAATAGTCTGGCTGAAAAAAAATTGAACCATGTGACCACTAGACCATCATTCTCCAATCCTATTTTCTGTCCAAATGATAAGAAGGTTAATACAGATATTTGCTATCTACCCATTAGCTGAGTGTGTTAGAAGGAGCTTTTGTTTTTGTAGACTGTGAATGAATGTCCTTTTGAAACTACCGTATTTTTCGGAGTATAAGACGCACCGGAGTATAAGACGTGTCTTAGTTTTGGGGGAGGAAAATAGGGGGAAAAAATCTACCTACCAGGTATTCATCTGGCTAGCGTCCTTAGTCTGGTCAGCTTCAGCACATTATTTTATCCCCTGGTTAGGGCTGAAAAAAATCTTCTTCGGAGGGAGTAGCAATGAAAACAAGCCTGCAAAGACTTAGGGCTGGAAAAAAAACTTCTTCAGAGGAAGTACCAATGAAAAAATCCTGCAAGCCGGGAAGATCGTTAGCAGCTCGTTAGGGCTGAAAAAACTTTTTTCGGAGGGAGTAGCAATGAAAACAAGCCTGCAAAGACTTAGGGCTGGAAAAATCCTTCTTCGGAGGAAGTAGCAATGAAAAAATCCTGCAAGCCGGGAAGATTGTTAGCACCTTGTTAGGGCTGAAAAAACCTTTTTTTCGGAAGGAGTAGCAATGAAAACAAGCCTGCAAGCCGGGAAGAGCTGAAAAGATCGTTACCACCTCGTTAGGGCTGGGGAAAAAAGCTTTGAAAAAGCTACATTCGGAGTATAAGACGCACCCAAATTTTCAGCCTCTTTTAGGGGGGGTAAGGTGTGTCTTATACTCCCAAAAATACGGTATTTCTTGGTGCATAACTAGTAGACACTCAGAGCTCATTCTCATATATGTCCAGTGAACCGCTAATAGAAATATATGGTTGCCAAGCTCATTAACACTGGCCCTGATTTTTCTGACATAGGTTTCCCTGGAAAAGGGCCACAGCCAACTCGCCATGCCCAACTCACCAATGGGATAACTCACCACAGCCAATTCACCGTGGGATAAAAGTTGCATAACAAAACAAAAAAAATTGTAAAATAGAATCATTAAGGAAAGGGTGTAAAAAGAGGGACAAAATGAAATGAGAATGACAAAAAATAAAATATTTTAAAAATTACTTTAAATAATGATGAAATGAAATTGTTGAATTGTCCTGCGACAAGTTTTCCAGCAGTGAATTGTTCAATGGTGAGTTGGCCGTGGCAAGCTGGCCACAACGAATTGCCAGCAGGGAATTGACTGTGGCGAGTTGCCCCATTCCGTTTTGCATTACTTTTACGTAGCTCAAAAAGACACAAAGTGTGTGTTCCCACTAGTGAAAATGCATGAAGCCCCAGGTTGGACTTCAAGTACATTGGCTACCAAAAATGAGCAAAGAGTAGTTCATAAAATTCATAAAAATGTAGTTCATAAAATCATATACCAAAATGTCCTTCCTGTCAATGATTATTTCAGCTTCAACCACAATAATATACGAGCATGTAATAGATTCAAACTTAATGTAAACCGCTCCAAACTCGACTGCAGAAAATACGACTTCAGCAACAGAGTGATCAATGCCTGGAATGCACTACCTGACTCTGTGGTTTCTTCCCCAAACCCCCAAAACTTTAACCTTAGACTGTCTACAGTAGACCTCTCCCCATTTCTAAGAGGTCTGTATGGGGCGTGCATAAGCGCACCACTGTGCCTACCGTCCCTGTCCTACTGTCCTATTGTCCTCTTTTATCGGTATTTTTTTTTACTTATGTTTATACAAACAACTACTATACTGTACATGTTTGACAAAAATAAAAATAAAATAAATAAATAGAGTAATGTTTGGAAAGCTGAAATGTAGCATAGATTTAACTAGCCATTTAACTACAGGATATCTTTTATCATTACAATCTGTGCTTCTTATTCTTCATTCATTTTATAACTAATATTTACTTGCCTACCTAGTATTAGTCCAGTTATAAAACCAACTTGGTATGTAGTGTATGCCAGTTAGGCAGACATTATATATTTATTCGTTACTGTTAGATTAATATTCCACTTTTTTCTTTGGACCTTGAGATGACAAGTGTAGTATTCTCTCCTGTTTTCTGATACTCACAAACATTTTCAGGCTGGGAAATAGTAAATTACTGGTCCAGATCACCCACTGAGATTCCATGGGTGAGGCTAGATCTAAACGTGAGTAGTTCTGGTTCTAACTCATGCTCTTTTATAAATGATTCTTAGATACAAATGGGTAATTGTCCTCAAACAAGACATTAAGAGTTTGTACTTACCATTTTAAAATCCCAAATCAAATCTTCAAGCCTGTGTGAGAGATCAAACAGCATAATTTATTAAAGTAGTGCTCCATTTGCCCAGATGTCATACAGAAATGATACATTGTGAAACTTAGACTGAACTCCTCATATTAGGGGCACTTATTAAAAATTCAGGCTGTGAACTTATTCATCAGTGTATTTCCCAAAGCACTTTTTGGCAACATAAACTATTAAGAAGCCAGTGGTTCAAATTAGTCAAAAAAGAGTGAAGACCCAAGGATCAGAAAGGATTAATATTAGCAAATGATTAGCCTGCTAATTACTTATTTACTTTGTTACATTTTTAGTTCTTGTGGTATGTAACCATTTGTCTCTATAGATATACGTCGTGCACTAGAAATCTTTAATCTTTATATTTGAAATAAAAAGAAAATCTTTGCACTACAGAGTTAAACATAAATATTTTTTAAACATGGCATCGTTTGAGCATTGTGTTATTTCCCCCACCACCAACTTTTCAATTGCCATATTTGGATAGACACATATGCTTTCTGTATTTGGTGTCTGTCCTTTGAAACAGGTTAAAAAAACTCTTTAAGTTTTCAACCACATACTTACAAAGGCAAAAGAAAATTTAAAAAAATAAAAAGAGCATATACAGAACCATTTCTGGAATTCTGTCAATTCTGGAATAATCTGCTTAAATTTATGAGTGAAAGGAATGAAATAATGAAATATGATATTATAAATGTAGTTTATAATCTGATCTAAATGTAGTTCATAAAATCATATATCAAAAAGTCCTTCCTGTCAATGATTACTTCAGCTTCAACCGCAACAATATACGAGCACATAATAGATTCAAACTTAATGTAAACCACTCCAAACTTGACTGCAGAAAATACGACTTCAGCAACAGAGTGATCAATGCCTGGAATGCACTACCTGACTCTGTGGTTTCTTCCCCAAACCCCCAAAACTTTAACCTTAGACTGTCTACAGTCGACCTCTCCCCATTTCTAAGAGGTCTGTAAGGGGCGTGCATAAGAGCACCACTGTGGCTACCGTCCCTGTCCTACTGTCCTATTGTCCTCTTTATCGGAACTTTTTACTTATGTTATGTTTATACAAACAACTATTATCCTGTACATGTTTGACAAATAAATAAACAAACAAACAAATAATAATAATATAAATAAATAAATAAATAAATAAATAAATAAATAAATAAATAAATAAATAAATAAATAAATGCATTTTGATTTCATGGTTGCAGTTGGGATAAATATGCAGTGAACTCCTTGTGGGGTTTTGAGCTGCTCCAAAAAGCTTTGCAAATATTAAAGTTTTGAAAAGCAGCTGTAATTCAGCCTCGGAAGGAAGAGTGTGGTGTTCTTGTACCACCATCAGGATGTCCAGAGGGGGAAGAGGATTTTTAAAAAGGTCAAGATTGTGGTTGCAATTGCCATCTTGACATTTTTACACCCGCCTCACAAACACACATCTAACACCCCTGAGATGGTACTACCGTAGTAAGATGGTACACATTTCAAAAATGACTTGGAAGTCAATTTCAGTTAAGTTCCCCCCTACTTTGTTATTCATTAAATCATTAATTTCCTTCTGAAACTGAAGGAAGATGCTTTAAGAGTTGCATTAACAAGATATCATTGTTTTAAAAGGCTGTCAATGTAAAACACCACCATCATGTTTTCAAGCTTGCACAGAAGTCTAATAAACAAGCGGCAGCATTGATGAGAAGCAGAAGGATGCTATGCTCATGTGGAGTCCAAAATAGTCCTTTCAAATCATTTTTGAAGAATGAACAGCCCTAAGCCTTCATGCCTTTAGTGTTCCATTAAGTTGTGACCATAATTCATAAAGATAAACTGATGTTTGCTACCAGAGTCTTGTGATTGAAGTTGTCTAGATGTTCCTCCAAATAAAATAAAATAATATTAAATGCAACATTGTTCAAACATTGCCTCTAAAACAAGATCCACCAAATAAGTTGCATTCAGATTATTCCTCTAGGACACAACTAGTTCTCTCTGCTTATATCAAACTGAACTTAAAGATACCAGCTGTTAATGCTTTGTTACCACAAACAAGAGCCTTGTATTATTTTTTTATTTGGAGCTAAGCCATTAGCTGTTCAGGTTACAGGAGACAAGTTGACAGATGAACACCAGGAAAATCAGCTCTAGCTTCAACTTCTGGTATATTGAGGCAATTGTTAGAGCTTGTGTAACTACTGGCATTGACATACAACTTCTTGCTGTCCTTTTACGTTGGGACAGCAGCACATGCTATTTGTAATGAGCCACAGTTCATACCTGTGCCATTATCATCCCAAGAAATGCCATGCATTTGGAACTAACTACCCTTTTGAATGAATCCCACCATTAAAAGAATAGGTAGACTAAGGCTAACAAATTGGTCTCCTCCAGGTGCAGTAAATTATAATTATCATATTTCCTTGTCATTTTGCCCATACTGGCTGAGATGGCGGAGTTGGTCTCAGACTAATAGGAGACATCTGCGATGGTCCAGACCCAACCATTCAGTGTTATTAGAGCCTTTGGTTATACCCACTAAAATATATTTTTCCTCTAACCTGGAATCAGTCTTGTACATACCTGTCAATCTCTTTCCACGCACTCACCTGGAGACTTATAGAAGGAAGCCAAAATATGTCTGAAGCTAAAAGAGTGGATTTTTTAAAAAGCAGTTTCCTAAGAAATACCTGCTTTAATGGAACAGGATTTGCTAAACAGCCTCACAAGTCAATCGGTAGAGGGGCTGTATTAAGTAGACAGTTTTAGGGAAGTATTCCATTGGGGGATTTCTTTGCAAATAAAAGATGTGGTACATTACAGTCTTAGTTGATGTATAAAGAGTGCCTTTACATAGACAAAAGCAGTGAGAAAAAAGGAAGTGCCTTAATGTTACAGAGAGGGCAACCATCCGGGTAAAATGGACACTTTTGTTGAAAACAAATGGAAATAACTGTTTTAAACTATGTAAAACTCCAAAGCCACTCCATCACAGATTTTAAACAATACCATTGAGTGAGAAACTTTGAAGTCAGTACATTGAAAGGTTTCAGGAAATCTCAAAAATACTCAACAAACATACTAAGTTTTTATACATTACAATTGTTAATTTAAAAACTAATTATAATCTGTTTTACATGTACAGATGTGCATCTACTGTATCTACATAATTAAAATATCTCTTCTTCCCTCTCCCTTCCCCCAGTTTGACTCCTACATCAGTCTAGATCAGGGGTGTCAAACTCATGGCCCGCGGGCCAGATGCATCACGCACTGGCCATGCCCACCCCTGGTTTAGCGAAGGGGGAAAAGTCGCGATACGTCATGTGATGACAATGTGACACCACGAGGTTGACACCCCTGATCTAGATATACTAATGCATCTGATGAAGTGAGCTTCAATTTACAAATACTTATGCCTTTTAATACAATTTGTTAGTCAGAGAAGATGCTACCGGATTCCTGATCAACTAAGTCAGCTTTCCTGCCATAATGTAAAACTTTAAGGAAAATTAAGGGCTTAGATTTAATCAGACAGGAGATATGAACTGTAGACTGAATCAGAGGTGGGTTCCTCCCGATTCGGACTGGTTCGGCTGAACCGGTAGCAACCCGCTGGTGATGTCACGATGACATCACGGAACTGGTTCGGTCGGTGCCAGTCTGTGGAGGCCGCCATCTTTTTAAAAAAAAAAATTGGAATTTTTTTCCCTAATTTTTCCCGGTTTTTTTTCTTCTGCACATGCGCAGAAGCCAAGTTTCCAACACTGTGCTTGTGTCGCCATCTTGTTTTTGGCTTTTGGGGGGGGTTAATTTTTTGCCACTGTGCATGCACGCCCGTGAAGCATGCGCCCACAAGGCACAGCCACACGGCACGGGAGAAAGCAAACCAGCAGCGAGGTAAGTTAGAACCCACCCCTGGACTGAATTATATTTCTGTGAAGACTGCACTAAATTGTGGCTAAGAATCTATTAACTGAGTTCATATATAATGTCAAACCAGGTATCAGGAGCCCTTTCAGGGTTTGGATTACAACTCCCAGAACTCCTTGCCAGAGTGCTGGGCTAATGCAAATTGAAATCCTAAACAATTGGGAAGCACCAAGATGTTTACTTTGACATGAAGCATGATGTACAAATTCCGTGGATGGGTTTCCAAAGAAATTAAACTGATAGTTATTCTCATTGCTTGATTTTAAAAAAATCTGCTTTGGGTGTGGCCCATTTTGCTACTCTTGACTGGAGGTATCACCTAACAATATGGAGACATTAGAACAATAATTACAACTGACTTGTCAATGCTTGTTAATGATGATGGAGTGACTCTGCGGCATGACAGAGGGCAGTTGTAGAGAAATAGCTAAACCCAAGCCAATGGGAAGCATCTTGATGTCCATTCATTTCAATAAAGGAAATGCTTTAATTTCTCCCATTCATAGAATTAAATTTTAATTTTTTTTTCTGGAAAAAGGAAGAGGAAAGGGGTGGAATGCATCAGTCTGGAAAGAAATTACTATAAGAGAGTTACCCTATCAGGGAACTGGGCAGCATATAATTTAATAAACAAATTAAATAAAAAATAAAGGAAGGGTTTTTTGTTTTGTTTTGTTGTGTTTTGTTTCAACCTGCTGTGAGCTGTGGCAGAATTGTTTTTAATCATTATTAAAAAGGATAATGCTTCAAAAAATCTATTGAACCAGGCTCTCGTCTTTGAAGCCTGAGCAGAAATGCTTTCAAGACACCAGTGTTTTTATCCTTAGCTTCCACATAAACAATTGACCTACAATTTCTGCTGACCTCTAAAACCGAAAAGTTGTAGGGAGCAAATCAATGCCTCTTCCTCTCCAGTTGACCAAGAGGAGAGTACAAAAAGGGTGATCCAATATTCATGAAATTCCTTTCTGAGCAATGAAGGCTCCCACATCTTTGTATTATACAAAAGGAAAATAAATTATATTATTAGCGCCCTTCCACAAGTAACATTTTTCTATACCTATAGCTTGTGCATTTATCTGATGGAAATATACAGTATATATATATACTGACGAAGTCAACAGGGGTTGACGAAAGCTTAGCAATTTTAATAGTAGTTTTAAATAAAATTTTAAACGTTCCAGAGATTGTGATGGCTATCGCTTCTTTATCTATCTATCTATCTATCTATCTATCTATCTATCTATCTATCTATCTATCTATCTATCTATCTATCTGTCTGTCTGTCTGTCTGTCTGTCTGTCTGTCTGTCTGTGTGTGCGCATGCGGTAACATTTTTTGCTGATAAATGAAAATAAAGGGAGACTATTATAGATCTATTTTGAGCTATTTTGCTCTGTATATAGATACAGTATATATATATATATATATATATACTGTATCTATATACAGTATCTATCTATCTATCTATCTATCTATCTATCTATCTATCTATCTATCTATCTATCTATCTATCTATCTATCTATCTATCTATTTATCTCTCTCTCTCTCTCTCTCTCTCTCTCTCTCTCTCTCTCTCTCTCTCTCTCTCTCTCTCTCTCTCTCTCTCTCTCTCTCTCTCTCTCTCTCTCTCTCTCTCTATATATATATATATATATATATATATATATATATATATATATATATATATATATATACACACACACACACACAGTATATATATATAAATATATATAAACTATGGCAGGTAATGTCCTTGGCCTTCAAAAGTAGATGTTTAGGGTGGAATCAACATAACTCATGATGGTTCTCAAATGATGTAGAATACTGATGTTGACAAAGTTTGCACTTACCTGGTGATGTTGACAACTACTTTTTGCTGTAACAGATTTACATATTCTTCGACATCATTTTTTTACTTACACGATGCTGATTAATCTCACATAGGTTCTATATGCATCTATGGCAAATGGAAAGATTGTTACACGGAAATGAGCCTCTATCCTTAAAAACATAACTGTGTAAAGTGATTTGAAGAACACCTAGTGAAACAAACACTACTTTACACCTGCTGGATGGACCATAAAAGTAATCATATCTCCTGAAATTTAATGCTGATATTTTGAGGACCATAATACTGGAAACATATTGGTCAGAACTGATGCAAAAGCAAATTCAATAAACAGTAAGCTCTATAATAAGAAATAGAAGACATGTTCAGTCCAAAATGCAGAAAATGTCATTAATTAAATTAAATTCTAATCGAAAGGTGACATCAACTTATTTCAACTATAGAACATTAAAAGGGCTTTTTTTTTGTACCAGACACAAAAATACAGAGCCTTTGTAATGAGCATCAGATATGTAGTAACTAAGGGGAATTCTTGTATGCAGGATGTGTGTCTTAAAGACTTACTTGTGGTTGGGGACTAAATCAGCAAATATTGTTATTAGCAAAAAGCATTCCATCCTACAAAGTATGCTCCATCAGCAGTTTGGAAGGTTCCCCTAAATAATTTTGTAGTTCTGCAAACTGTGATGGTTCCCATACATTTCTTCCATATGGATTGTGCTGCTTGCATAACAGAAAAAATCCACATTTTAGGATTGTCTTAGTTTATGCACGATGTTTAATGACAATTTATTTTCACTCTAATTTGTTTTGCGGTATACAATAACCTGGTTTGTACATAAAACCTGGTTTATAAACCAAGGTGAATGGGTTCACATGTTGTGGTCATTGACCATAATAAAATTTGTTTGTATATGTTGTAAGCCAGAACCAGACATTGCAGCTTAGCATGATGTATGAACTCAGCCACTGACCTGTATCATTTCAGATGTGCACAAAGCTCTTTCTCTTAATGTACTGGTAGCCCTTGTCTAATCACTACAAAATTTCTGTTGCTAAATGAGACAGTCGTTAAGTAGGTTTTGCCCCATTTTATGTCCTTTCTTGCCACAGTGGTTAAATGAATCTGGCCTCTCCGTTGACTTTGGTTGTCAGAAGGTTGCAAAAGGTGATCACATGACTGCGGGGCATCATAAATATTAATCAATTGCCAAACATCTGAATTTTGATCATGTGACCTTGGGATGCTGCAAGGGTCATAGGTGTGAAAAACGATCATAAGTCACTTTTTTCAATGCCGTTATAACTTTGAACAGTCACTGTTGTAAGTGGAGGGATATCTGTATATTTCTTTTAAATAATAAATAAACATATTTCTCTATGTAGAAGTTGCATATGTGAATTGGCAAAGGCAAATATATATCCAGATATAATGCAAACATATCTATGTATGTATGCTTACACAACACATGCAGACACACACACACACACACACACACACACACACACACACACACACACACACACACACACCAGTGCTGTGAGTTTAATTTAGGTGATCTTTCAAAGCTTGGTTTTTATTTACCTCTTATACATAATTCAGACAGAATCTTGAAATTATCTGGGTTAGGTAGAGAAGTCATAATCATTCCGGCTATCAGATTTGGGCTGAAAATCTCTGTACAACCATCAGATGGAAATAAAAGGAAACTGAAATGTTTGCACATGCGGGCGTGCGCGCGCGCACACACACACACACACACAAACACAAATGGAGACACTTACTTTTGCCATGCAAATGAATATGATATTCATTTAATCCATTGTAACATTTTTCGGAGAAATGACCCTATTAGTCTGTTACAGTAAAGACAACTATAGCCCTTAAGAAGCGTTGTGTTTATTATGGTGTTTATGGACTGAAACATTCCTTTCCCCTCATATCTTGTTTATCTTTTAATTACGTAAATACTTTTAATACAAATTATAGATACTGTATGTAAAGAGAGAGGTTTAAAGTAGAAAAGGCAAAGCAAGATGGTTTTGGACAAGGTGGAAGAAGGAGAGGCTGCAAGGAGAAAAACATATAAAGAAGTATATAGTGCCTTATGCCAATAGCTTCACTTTAACTTTGTTTCCTCTTCTTTTTCTTACATCATACCAGAGGTGGGTTTCAGCAGGTTCTGACCAATTCTTGAGAACCGGTAGCAGAAATTTTGAGCAGTTCAGAGAACCGGTAGTGGAAATTTTGAGTAGTTCGGAGAACCGGTAAATACCACCTCTGACTGGCCCCGCCCCCATCTATTCTCTGCTTCCCGAGTCCCAGCTAATCGGGAGGAAATGGGGATTTTGCAGTAACCTTCCCCTGGAATGGGGAGGGAATGGAGATTTTACAGTATCTTTCCCCTGCCACGCCCACCAAGCCACGCCCACAGAACCGTTAGTAAAAAAAAAATTGAATCCCACCACTGCATCATATCTTTGTTGGCTTACCATTTCCTACTCCATTTTTATGTTTTACATAGGATTATTTAGTCCAAAATGATTAGCATGATGGGCATGCATTTATATCTCTATGCAATCCTATGGACATTTAACTGAGATGTAGCGCAAAATTACTGTTGAAAACTTAACTTCTTTTATACAAATATGTATAAAAATTGAAAACAGTTAATGCCTCTGTTTCTGTTTCCCTGTCCTTGTTTTCATTCATGTTCCACATATGTCTAAGGTGACCAGATTTTAATATTTGTAAACACCATTGACGGGGGGGTTTCTAGGGGAGCAAGACGGGAGGGGTCCGTCTCTCTTATCCTGCAGCTTTGTGCACGCCCCCAAACACCCCCTTCATCGCAGCCAGGGGTGGGTTCCTATTGGTGCGGTCTTGCCTGTTCGTCGCCGCAGAGCCGAAGAAGCTGGTGGCATTCGCGGTGCGGGGCTTCCCCCGCCCGCTTTCCCTGGCTGCCGGGATGCCGCCATTTGCGTTTTTTTGCCCTCTGCGCATGCGCAAAGAGTTCTGCTTGCGCAGAGGGCAAAAGAATGCAAATGGCAGCGTCCTGGCGGCCGGGGAAAGCGGGCGGGGGAAGCCCCGCGCTGCGAACGCCACCAGCTTCTTCGGCTCTGCGGCAATGAACAGGCAAGACCACCGCTGCCCCTCTCACTGCCCTCCCTCCCCACCTGGCAGGAGGAGGCAGGCGACGCAGGAGGCAGAGGGGTGTGCAGGGCAAATTCAAATTCAAAAAGCGGGACTTTTTTGAAACGCCGCGGGACGCAGGACAAATTATTAAAAAGCGGGACTGTCCTGCCAGAAGCGGGATGTCTGGTCACCTTACATATGTCCCTATTTAAAAATATAGCAAGCCTGAAGACAAAATTGAAATTTATTTCTATGTTCCGTTCTCCGTGAGTCTTTATTAGAATTGCTGACTGTCAGCCAGATCAAAGGCCTTATAAGATCCCTTTTCATGTTATCTGCCGCTTTGGTCATTAAGATCTACACCTACAGTACATGAAATGTCTCTTTGAAGGTAACAGTCTTGTCTCTGTCATTTGGAAAGGACTGTTTTCTTCCAGCAATATTTGCTGCCTGATAAGGTCTTCTTTGGCAAAGTAAAAAAATTAGACAGAAGCAGGATGAAGAAGATGGAAGAAAAGCTAAGCTTAGTTTAATTTGTATTAAAATTAGTTAGATGAAATGGATATTATTCAGGCTCAAATTATAACTTTGGATGCATTATGCAAAGACCTAGCTGTCTGAAGAAGCTTCTAATACCAGGAATGATGAAAAGAAAGAGAAGAGGACAGTCAACAACAAGGTGGATAGACTCAGTTATAGTAATGCGCCATTGGAAATGCTGAAGAGCCAGATCTTCATGGAGAAAATCTATCTATGTGGTTGCTAAGAACTGACACCAACTTAGTGGTACATAATCAATTAACCATAATCAATTAATATTATTGCAACGCAGGGATGAAATCCAGCAGGTTCTGACAGGTTCTGGAGAACCGGTAGCGGAAATTTTGAGTAGTTCGGAGGACCAGCAAATACCACCTCTGGCTGGCCCCAGAGTGGGGTGGGAATGGAGATTTTGCAATATCCTTCCCCCAGGAGTGAGTAGGGAATGGGGATTTTGCAGTATCCTTCCCCTGTCATGCCCACTAAGCTACGTCCACCAAGCCACGCACATAGCACCAGTAGTAAAAAAAATTGGATTTCACCACTGATACATAGGCATTAAATAATATCTTACTTTTGCCATATTAAGATTTACAATTTGGTGGCAACTTTTGAAGAGCTTATTTTAGCCATGATAATAGATGTTTAAAGTCTGGACCAAGAAGACATTTCCTTATAATTAAAGAATGTGAAGCCCAGCTAGTTGATTTATCATGTTTTAAAGTACTCCCCATCTATAACCCAGTGTTTTGTTCAATTTAGCAATACAAGTATGGAAGTGAAGCTATAGGTATAATTATGAATGGCAGAATGGCTAAAATGTTGAATTCAAAGTAGGAACTGGTATCATCTAAGACAGGCCTGCCAAACTGGCAGCCCGTGTGCCGGATATGTCATGTGCAGGCCATGCCCACCCTGGCTCTGCAAAGGCAAAAAAACCATCGCAATACGTCACAATCTGGCCTGTGACGTGATCGAGTTTGACACCCGTGATCTAAGATGTTTAAATCTGGCCTGTGACATGATCGAGTTTGACACCCGTGATCTAAGATGTTTAAAATCCATATAAATATAGGACTCATAGGTTAATGACAGTTTCATTGTGCTATCGTGCTCTCTCTCTCTCTCTCTCTCTCTCTCTCTCTCTCTCTCTCTCTCTCTCTCTCTCTCTCTCTCTCTCTCTCTCTCTCTCTCTCTCTCTCACACACACACACACACACACACACACACACACACACACTGAGGAGTTAGGAGTCTTTAATGGAGATTCCAACTCTGAATTAATATTCCCCAGGAATTCCCTTCGCCAACAAATAGAACACCCTCCATGAGTTCAAGGCAAGGCAAGTCCTCTGTGTCAAAGCCAGTCCATGAAAACAAGAGAAGTCCACAAAGCCAAGGCAAGAAACAAAGAACAAGTCCAAGAATCAGAGCCAAGAGGCTCACAAAGTCAAAGGACATTCACAGGCAGGGACAAGTCCAGAGTCCACAAAACATGATGCAAATTCCAAGTCAAGAGTCACGAGCACAGGAGCACACACAGCCAGAAAATGACACATTGTCCCCAATGTTATTCCCCTCCTTCTGCTGTGCTAAATAGCCAGCTCCTGGTGTAGCCCATTAAGTGTAGGGGGGGGGGCGAAGTTGCTGCCTCATGAGTAGTTGAACTGACCTCTGCTGCTCCTGCCTTTTCTCCACCTTAAGTGGTCTCAGATTAGGTGGAGAAGGCAGTTCCTCTTCCTCATTGCTGACCCGCTGCAGCTGGATGCTCCCCCCACCCAAAGCCTCAGGGTTGTCCTGTTGCAACTGTGCCTCAACCAACCCACTCTCGTCTGGCTGCTCGTCCGGTCCCTCTCCTTATGGCCACGCCACTTTGCTTGGATTTGCAGCCTCTAACTCGGAGCCTTCAGCTGCCTCCTCTCCTGATGTACCGGGGACCGGCACATCCTCCCCCGAACTGACATCTGGAAACGCATCTGGGGAAGCATGTGGGGGAGTCATCACATACATGCTATGCTGCAGGGAAAATTGACAATGAAAGCACCAAGAATGAGTTTGAATAAAAGCTGTGCATCATTCTGAATAGATGTAATTCAGAAGAAAAAATATTTTGTTAGATGATATGATCAGATGAATGGAAATGAGATGAGAGTATATGAGCCATTGGCTCAATCAGAAACCTAGATTGAAGGTGAATAGTAAATGTAGTAAATGTGTGATAAGAGGTTGATTTATTTCTAACATTAAATAGGAGTCTTAGGGTTAACTTAAAATGCATGATTGTTTTTAATGATTTTTTTTTGCAAGAAATTTGTGAAGAATGTAAGGATAATCAGAGGCCCCTAATGTGGAATAGATCATTATTTGGCAGTAGAAAGCATAGATAAGGGAAATGAAAGAGAAGTTGGATGAAAGTAGAACAACTGCAGAAGTAGTACAAGTCCTGTATGAAGAAATGTTTCCCAAACATAATAATAGAAATCAGACATGCAGAAAAAGAACAAAATAAGAATTCATTGCAGACTGCTACAGGGGCCTGTGGAGTTATGCTTACAGAAGGTGTGAGAAAAGGGTGAATGGAGAAGTCATGAAATGAAAGAGGATGTGAATTGGAAAGAATACTGCCCATCTCCAAAAGAAAAAGGGTATTGTGTAATGTGCTTAAATAGAAAAAAAATTGTTTTAAAGAATACAATCAAATAGAGGAAAGAATGGTTGAGTTGAAAAGAATTATTTAATTGCAAATGTACATGAGTTGACTAATGCTTCAAATGTTCTAATATATGCAAATCATTTATGCCAAAGTCAGTGTATGTGATTCTGAGGATGGTCCTATCCACCCAAGTAGGCCTCAGAGAAGCTACAATACCATTTTTAGGGATAATTCCCAGCAATCAGCATTGCTTCTCATGCCACTATGTCCTTGGCTCTGTTTAACCCAACACAGGGCTTCTCTGGGAAGTCCCATTGAGAAAGGAACCCTTGAAAACCACAACAAGAAGGAACAGATCTGCACATATTGAAAATCAAATGAAATGCTTAATGTTTTCTAAAGATGCTGAGAGCATAATTTCATGAATAACAATAAAATGTACCTAGCAAAAATGCATTTGGGATTCACCGTTAATCAATTTTTAAAAAATCCCTGCCTTGTATTTACTGGCTCTTCTGAATTTCTCATAAATGTCAGGAGGTCATGAGAAGAAAAACACAGACACATTTTCTACTAAGAGAGGGGTTTTTTCCCCTAATTATAATTTTTTTTCTATATGGGTGGTTATTCAGATGGAAATCCAACCCTGATTTTGGCATGACAAAAAAAGCTGACGATTGGATTGTAACCTTAATAATATTTAGCCATTCCTGGTAGATCCTCATATAGCATTTTTTAAAAATTAGTTTTATTATACAAATCTCTCAGCTAAGCAAAATCAATACACAAACACGCGGATCTTTTAATTATACCTTGCCTATCCAGAATACAGAATAACAGAGTTGGAGGGGGCTTTGCTACATATTTTTGCTAATATTTATTTATTTGTGAGATTTATATACCGCCTCACAGTACAAGCACTCTCTAAGCGGTTTACACCAGTAAGCAATGTATATTTATATTGCCCACAACAGTCTGGGTCCTCATTTTACCTACCTTGGAAGGATGGAAGGCTGAGTCAACCTTGAGCCGGTGAGATTTGAACCGCTGACCTGTGGATCAGTCAGCTAAAGTGGCCTGCAATACTGCCTCTAACCGCTGCGCCACCTCGGCTCTTCATATTATCCTTCTAGAACTAGCTACTGTATTAGAAATGAGAAACCAACTTCTTGCTCTTCTTAAAAATCTGTGCAGCTTCATTTTAGTAAATCTTTAGAGATGGCAGATGGATTCACACATCACACCAAGCCATGGATTCTTTTACCATGATTTAATGAATAAAACAGTCAGTTGATACACCTTAATACACATGTCACATTATGGCATAACTTGTATATACTAGACCTAATTCTTGTTCTTTAACTTTAACAAATAGGTATATAGTAATTATTTCATAACTGTGAAATATGAAAAATCCAATATGCATATGTAAAATCAATGGGAGCTTTCTCCACCATGGTGCCCATGAATGCAGATGAAAGGTAGTAGTAGGTTCTAGTAGAAGATATCTACTACATATATGCACTATGGCTTCCATTAGACCCCAATGTTGATGCCTTCCAGATGCTGGAATCACAATTTTCTTAATTTCCAGCTAATAGGACCTGACAGGTGCCAGGTGATTAACTGTATGTTTTGAGAAACTATGGTTATAGAGACATGTCCCTTATCTTAGATTTGTTACTTTAGAAATAAAAATAGGGGCTTGAAGATGAACAAGCTGGCGTTCTCCAAATATATATCCATAACCAATGGAAAGGAATTGTTGAAACTCCAAAACATCCTGGAAGATACTCTGCTTTTCTTTTACTGAGATTGTTTGAGAACTCAACAAAATCTCAAGTGTTTTGGTATATATCAAACTGCCTACAGTATCTGCTAAGCCAGGACATATTATTGCATATTATTCTTCCCATTCATATGCTTTTAGCTGGGTTCACAGAGTTGTTAATGAACTTGGGCTAAAAATATTTGAATGAACACCTGTTGTTTTGTAAAACCCTAGTTTAAAGCTTATGGTATGTGATCTCAACCTGTTGTGCTATATTCCATAACAAACACACAAAAGCAAATTATGTCTTAGTTCAACATTTGAACCTATGCTCAGGAAACAACAACTGAATGAAAAACTGCTGGTAACCTTCTACCGCTGCACCATAGAGAGTATTTTAACTTACTGCACCTATGTATGGTTTGCCAATTGCACAGTGGCAGATAGGACATCATTACCCAGATGATTATTGGTTGCCCCCTCCCCTCTTTGGAAGAGCTTTATAGCTCCCACTGCCTTAAGAAAGTTCAAAACATTCTTAAAGATCCATCTCATCCTGGGCATCTTTTTTTTGAACTATTACCATCTGGCAGACAGTACAGGATAATAAAAACAAGGACAAATAGGCTGAAAAACAGCTTCTATCCCAGGGCAGTAACCATATTGAATTCTACTGTATAGTGCCGTGATGGTGAACCTATGGCATGCGTGCCACAGGTGGTACGCGGAGCCATATCTGAAGGCACATAAGGCATTGCCCTATGTCAGCTCCAGTGCGCATGTGAGTGCTGGCCAGCTGATTTTTGGCCTTCCGGAGGGCAGGGGAGGCTGTTTTCGACCTCCCCAGGCTTCAGGAAAGACTCCTGAAGCCTGGGGAGGGCAAAAAATGGCCCAACGGGCCTACCGGAAGTCCGGAGGCTTCAGTGAGGTCTGCGCACATCTGCGGGAGGGCAGCACAGAGGGGTTGTGCGTGCATACGCGGGGGGAGGGCATTGCATTATGGGTGTGGGCACACGCGCGTGCGCGCCCTTTTGGCACCCAAGCAAAAAAAGATTCACCATCACTGGTATAGTGCAATATTATGCAATATCAGAGGTTTTCAATTCAATTGTATAGAATGTGAAGGATGTATGTTTGTGTTTTATTTTTATAGTTATAATGTACATTGAAGATGGCATTTAATTTTGTTGTCCGAGGTGCAACTAAAACTAAAACTAATCCATAGTGAACTGCAAACTCTGTCTCTTAACATTGTTTTGGCTTATGACTCTGGTTCTGGACAGAGGCCCTAACTTTGTTTTAGTTGCTCCCTTTAGTAAGAAAACAGAAGTAATTTTGCAACAAAGTGCTAGCGCACACAGATCTTTTACAGTTAGGGAGAAATCATCAAAAATTATAACTTGAGGTGATGTCTAAATGCAGTGAATATGCTATCAGCAATCTTAGAGGTATGAAACAGCTTCCTACTCAGAAATTTATCTTCTAGAGGCTGTGAGAATGGAGCTCAACCTTGAACACAGATTAGCAATACACATCAGTAAATCTTGGCATGGTATCTTTCAGTAGAGAATAAGAAAGCATCTTAACAAGCACACACATTAAAAAATCGGCAACTATTCAACTGGCTTCTGTTGGATTTTTTCCCCCCTTTAAGATAATAGCTTTTGGCCTTGTCTTCTGAAGAAAGCTCTAGCTGTTATCAAATGTTGTTGCATTCTTAGTCAAGTTTTTAAAAACAACAGAGAAAGCCATCTCAGATTACATTTCATCTGGCACAAATGTTCTTTGTTCACTCTAATGGGGTAATTTTTAAAGAGGGATTACTTCAATCCTTCAAAAATAATGGTTCACTACATGTAGATTTTTGCTATTGTAGTATTTTTCTGTTATTTGTTTGTGCATCCACATCAGTATGATTAAAATCATACATAGAAGCCAGGGGTGGGTTCCAACTTACCTCACTGCCGGTTCGCTCCCTCCAGCGCCTTGTGGGCACGCCTTGTGGGCACATATGCACTTCGCGCATGCGCACATGCGTAGTAACAAAAAATCCCCCCCAAAAAAAGGAAAGCCGAAAATAAGGTGGCAGCTGCATACACAGTGCCGGAACTCGGCTTCTGCGCATGCTCAGAAGGATAAAAAATAAAAAAAATTAAAAAATTAAAAAAATTAAATTAAAAAAAAATTAAAAATGGCGGTGCCCACGGACCAGCACCAACCAATCCGGTTTGGTGACGTCATCGTGATGTCACCAGCAGGTCGCTACCGGTTTAGGCGAACCAGTCCAGACCAGGAGGAACCCACGCCTGATAGAAGCAAGGCAAGACATCTGTGGCTTGCTCTGTATATTATATATACAGGAGCTACTTAAAATCCCTAACAGCAGTGAATTATTGAGTCCAATTAACTGTGTGTTTATTTCTTGCTTATGTCACTTTTGCAAAAGATTGCTATACAACATAAACTATGCTTTATTTTGTAGCAGGGGCGGGTTCCTAATTTTTTTACTACCACTCTGTGGGTGTGGCTTATTTTGTGGGTGTGGCTTGCCAGCCATGTGACCGGGTGGGTGTGGCTTGCCAGCCATGTGACCGGGTGGGCATGGCTTCTCAGACTGCTGAAGGGAGGGGAACTGAGATAGGTCCTGCCGCCCATTCCCCCTCCCCTCAGCAGCTCGAGAAGCCTCAAATGTGCAAAAATGCCGAGGATCATCGCTGCGCGTTCGTGGCTTCTCGGACTGCTGAAGGGAGGGGAATGGAGATAGCTCCTGCCGCCCGTTCTTTCAGCATCTCACACGCTCCCTCAGCCATCCTCCCCTGCTTGGACTCAATATGGGGTAGGAAGGCAGCGCATGCGCAGTGCCAGAAGCTCGGCTTCTGGGCATGCACAGAAGAAAATTAAAAATTAAAATTAAAAATAAAAATAAAATTTTTTTTAAATGGCGGCGCCCAGGCACCGGCAACCGACCGCACCGGTACTGTGATGTCACCAGCGCGCCGCTACCGGTGCTATAGAGTGGACCGCACCGGTAGGAACCCACCACTGTTTTGTAGGGCTTTAGAGAACTTCAGAGCTGACCTGCAAAATCTACTCAAAAGTGAAATTAGAGCACCTGCTTGCAAATGTCTTAAAGCAGCTGTCTTCTCTTAAGATCCTGGGTAAAGATACAGCTACTTAAATGCATTTCAGACATATATTTTGTATGGCTTCCCATATATTCCAAAGTCCCTCTGGAGAAGGAATCTGAAGCAATGAACAATCCCAGTGTGGACTGGACTTAGTGTCACTTCCATGTGCTACTTCCATGTCCTATTATTTTCTCACAAGTAAGCTCCAATGACCTTTAAATGAAGGTATATTATATTAGTGCTCTATAGTTCAAGAAGATGCTAGGTCAGAGAAGAGAGATGAGAACATTGAACTTCAGCCAAATCTGAGTTATTTCTCCCCCTATCCCAAAAAGTGATCAATAATCTTTATATATAGTATATGAAAATAATTTGGAAATGTGCTCACTGCATTTTAAATATTTTTCTGTCAAACAACTTTGCCTAATCTAGTTTACTTAATTAATCCTTTTTGGTGTTCACGTAAGACACTCAACCATAAAGTAGCTATCTAGATAGGGGTTCACTTGACGAAGCAGCCAAATTGTTAGTAGTGTCCTGATGATAAAGAAGGGGTTTGCTGAATGTTGAGGAATACATAAGTGGAAGGGTGGGAATTGAAAAGACTGCTTCTGTAGCCCCTACAGATAGCAATCTCTGATCAAGGGAACACATAAATTATTTTCCCTCAAAGATAACAAATACACAGCTGAATATTGCTTGAAGAAGATTCATTTTATTGTTTTATTTTTTATTTTGGTTTTCTTATATGCCGCCCAACTCCCGAAGGACTGAAGATGGTCCTTCAGATGCTGAAGTTTCTGAAGGACCATCTTCTTCATCATTTCAACAGCAACATTTATCAGCCAGTGGTCAAAATGTACAGTTGGATATAAACAATATATGATGAAACCTAGCCTCATTCCAACAGATGATCTCACTCAGTGGTAAATATTAAATAGGGACTTATTAGGCACTATGGGACCTATCATTGTTATCAGTTAGGACTTGATTTCTCTCTTCCCCAAAACTCTCACTTGGAGAAATCCTCAAAAACGTGGATAAATGGGACGACATTACGTCTGGGCGGGTGAGCGGGGGCCTACTACTGTTTTTTCTTTGAAGATGTTTCGCAGATGCTGAAGAAGCTTCTTGGATGAGAAGCGAAACATCTTCAAGGAAAAAACCCAAAAAGTCCAGTTGCCTCTTGAAAAAAGCACTTTTGGGACAACCATGACCTGGATGACTGAGAATCTCCACAGACACGATCCCTAAGCATAATTTGGGATCTTATTTTATTTTATTTTAATTTGTTTGTCAAACATGTACAAGATAGTAGGTGTTTGTATAAACATAAGTAAAGAAGTATAGATAAATGAGGACAATAGGACAGGAAGACAGGGACGGTAGGCACAGTGGTGCGCTTATGCACGCCCCTTAGACCTCTTGGGAATGGGGTGAGGTCGACTGTAGACAGTCTAAGGTTAAAGTTTTTGGGGTTTGGGGAAGAAACCACAGTCCGGTAACGCAGAGGTCTCCAACCTTGGCAACTTTATGAGGTGTGGACTGCTGGCTGAGGAATTATGGGAGTTGAAGTCCACACCTCATAAAGTTGCCAAGGTTGGAGACCTCTGAGGTAGTGCATTCCAGGCATTGACCACTCTGTTGCTGAAGTCGTATTTTCTGCAGTGGAGTTTGGAGCGGTTTACATTAAGTTTGAATCTATTATGTGCTCGTGTATTGTTGCGGTTGAAGCTGAAGTAATCATTGACAGGAAGGACATTTTGGTAGATGATTTTATGAACTACATTTAGATCAGATCGAAGGCGAAGTAGTTCTAAATTATCTAATCCCAATATTTCAAGTCTGGTTGGAATAAGGTATTCTATTGCGAGCAGAGGAGTGGATCATTTCTACTGAAGCTTTGTTGATCGCCTAATGAAGAATCCCGGACGAGTCGAAAACTTGCCTACTTCTCCGGCCCTTCCGACTGCCGGTTCGGAAGTAAAAAAAGTTTCACTTCCCCCCAGCCCTCCATCGCTTAGCAACCCAGCGGCACTTTGTTCTAGCGGGGAAGCTCCAGCTTTCGGTTTCATTTCTCCGAGAAGAGAGAGCGGAGCGCAGTCTGACCCGAGGGGGTGGGACGAGCGCTCTCGAGAGGCGGGAATTCCGAGGAATCGATCGGCCGGGGGTGGGTGGGCTGCAGTTCGCAGGGAAGAGAAAAGGGCAGGAGCGAGACTCTTGGGCCAGGATGGACGCGGGCTTGGCCAAGGAGGTCTTCCGGAGGGTGTGCGCCGCGGGCGGCTCTCTGAAAGTCAGCGAGATTAAGGTGCGGCTGGATTCGGGGCGCCTGGACTCGATTCTGCAGGATCAGACGAAATTCACCCTGGTGACCCGGGAGGATCCCCCCTCGGCGGCCGGCAGCGAAGAGCACCGTGTTGTCGTGGCCACCACCGGGGCGCGGCTCTGCCGGGAGCACGGCAAAGGGAAGTGCCCCGGGGGTTGCCGGCAGCTCCACCTCTGCCGGTACTTCGTCTACGGGGGGTGCCGCCAAGAGGCCGCGAGGTGAGCCCGTCGCCCCAGCTGGGAAAGGGGAGGGTCGCTTGGCCGGAGGGAGGGAGGGGCGGGAGGCAGTCTTGATACTTCCTCATTTTGGGGGAGGGGGGGAGCAGAGAGGACCCGGAGCCGCGTCCTCGGCTGGAGAGGAAGAATTTTGCTTTGCGCGGATCCTGTTTCCCCGGGAATTGATTTGCCGATGGAGGCAGCCGGATGTGGTCCGGCGAAAGGAATCGGTCCTAGAGCCGCCCAGCCTCGGAGGCACAATTTGCCATTTTCTGTGGGGAACTCCGGCAGAGAGGAAGGCCCGGGGGGGGGGGGTTGGGTTGGGGAGCGGCGCCGGGTAAATTCGCGATTCTCATTCCAGATTCATTCAGGGGATTTTTGAGACTGCAACTTTTAGCCGTCTGAGAGGCTCGTTCCGTTTCCCCACCTGGTTAGAAGAAGAAAAAAAGCATTCGAAAGACCCCTCCCGGTGCCAAATTTTAGGGGTCCTGATCGAGATGCTGTTGTGTTTATGAAAGACCCTTGAAATTTTCCCTAGGGAGGCTGCGCCTTGGAAAGGATTTCAAATTCTGGTCTTTGGAAGTCTTTTAACTTGCAGGGGTCCCCAAACTTGGCAATTTTAAGACTTGTGGACTTCAACTCCCAGAATTCTCCAGCCAGCTATGCTGGCTGGAGAATTCTGGGAGTTGAAGTCCACAAGTCTTAAAGTTGCCAAGTTTGAAGACCCTCTGTCTTAAGGGAAACCGTGAGCGATTCCCCCCACCCCGCAGATATTTTTCTTCAGTTGACTCTATACTCCCGATGATGAGTGAAGCTGGGATAACTTTTATGTCCCACCGAAGTGAGACGTGTAAAAATCCAGCTTTTCCCAAAGAAAATGGCACCCCCTTCTAGGCAGTCTTGGGACCTTTCAGAAGGAAGCTACTCTTAGATCCTGTTCTTACCCCTCTGTTTCTGGCCATCCTGTTTACTCTTTTCAAGACTTACTTGAACAGGAAGTGGAAAGTTGGGCTTCTTTTATCAGTTTAAAACAATGTGTTTCTCTGCTTAAGTAAAAAGGGAATGAATAACAAACTGCTAATAATAACAAGGTCTGCCAGCACCCTTTCTCAGTTGACTCTCTCCCATCGTTCTTCATTTACCTGTTTTACTTGGATCCTTCATTTCCCCCACCCCAAAATTTTATTGACATTACAAAATTAGGATTTTTAAAAACATTATGTATCTTAAAGCATTTACTGGCCAACATCTTGTTGGAAGAAGCTTTCTAAATTTGCAGTTCTATGTACATCAAACGCCTTGGTTTCCAAGTTTTTTTTTTTAAAATCCTGGAATTCCAGGAAAAAAAATAAATCCATTTTCAGATGAGATCTGCTGATAATTTGCTTGGGTGTAGCTGTACAGATTGCTTAGCATGAAATGGAAATAGTTTGCCATTGCTTTCTTCCTGGATTATATTATTTTTGACTCCTAGATTTTAAATGGCTACCCTTGAAAGTCCCAGGAAGTCCCTAGTCCAAGGGCTGACACCCACCCCCCAGCTAAGTTTTCATGATCTGTCTACATCAGGGATCTTCAACCTTGGCAACTTTAAGACTTGTGGACTTCAACTCCCAGAATTCCTTGAAGTCCACAAGTCTTAAAGTTGCCAAGGTTGGAAACCCCTGGTTACATGCCACTTCTGGGAATTCTGGGAGTTGAAGTCCACAAGTCTTAAAGTTGCTAAGGTTGGAGACCCCTGGTCTACATGCCACTTCTGGGAGTTGAAGTCCAAAAGTCTTAAAGTTGCTAAGTCTGCTGGTCTACATGCCGCTTTCTGCTGTCTGCTCATGCCTATGAACAGTGTGTAGTTTAAAACTTAAATCTGGATACAATTACAAACCATGTTTAATATTTTCAAAACCTTTAGGAGACCATGCAAGTTTATCCATGACATTAATACAGGCCACAACCTGTCTGTCCTAAAAGAACATGGTCTAGATGTCTTAAACTCTGATGAATTATGTCAACTGCTGCTTCAGAACGATCCTTCACTCTTGCCTGAGGTGAGATTATCACACACAATTGATGCTTGTTAGGCAATGAAATTTCCATTGCGCAAGATGTGGCCCACTGAACCATTCTGATTTACTCAAGAAATTCAATGTTGGGAGAATTTCATCTTTTATAAATAGTCCTCAACCTTTTGAGCCCAAAATTTCTGTTGCTAAGTGAGACAGTTGTTAAGTAAGTCTTGCCACAGTTATTAAGTGAGTCAGTGAAGTTGTTAAGTTAGTAACACAGTGGTTAAGTCAATCTGGATTCCCCATTGACTTTGCTTGTTAGAAGGTTACAAAACATGATCACATGACCCCGGGACAGATGGAACTGTCATAAATTTGAAGTGGTTGCCAGGCATCCGAATTTTGATCACGTGACCATAGGGTTGCTGCAACCAGTGGTAAGTCTGAAAACCCATAAGCCACTTCTTTCCAGTGCCATTGTCGCTTTGAATGGTTACTAAACGAATGGTTGTAAGCAGGGTGGGTTTGATTTAAATCGAGTTGATTTAAATCATGATTTAAGTAAATCAACTAGTAAATTATTTAAATCAACTCGATTTCAATCATAATTTTTAAAGAGTAACTGTTATCTCTGTCCTGCAGCAGCTCCTCCTCTGACCCGCTGTTGACTCACTAACAGTCCCAATATTGCAGAATATACAGCCTCATGCTACAAAACTAAGCTCCATTTCATGCTGAATAAACTAAGTTATTAATGTATCTCAAATAGAAAACTATATTTAGATAGATTTTTACTCCAAAAGCATTTTATTAAAATAAATTTGATAAAAAAATTTAAAAAGTCCAATTTAATTTTTTTTAAAAATCTGATTTTTAAAAAAAAATCTGATTTTTTTTTTAAAAAATTGATTTTTATCCATCCTGGTTGTTAAGTCAAGGACTACCTGTATTAAGTGGCACTTTTAGTGATTATCGGTGGCCTTTCCAGTGATAAAGCAGTATTTCTAGTTGGAGAGCCAGTTTGGAGTGGTAGTTAAGGCACTAGGCTAGAAACAGGGAGACTGAGTTCCAGTCTCATCTTGGACACAAAGCAATTGGCTGGCCTTGGGCTAGTCACTTTCTCTCAGCCCTAGGAAGAAGACAATAGCCAACCATTGTGGCCAAATTGCCAAGAAAATTGCAGGAACATGTCCAGTCAGTTGTGAGGAGTTGGCTGACTTGAAGGCACCAAAAGAATACCCAAACAAAAATTGTTCAATTATTGGGCTTAATGTTTTTATTTTGGTTTAATCTTGCTTTCAAAGCCTCTATTGAATAAGTGGGGTATAATAATCTTCCAAATAAATGAAGACCATAAATCTAAGGTTACAGTATAGCTAACTTTATAATAAAGAGACACAGTATATACTGTTGGGTTCCTTTAATAAGGCAGTGGAAAATTGCCATTGAGTGGTCTGAATAGGCATTTAGGAAGAAAGCAATCTATCAATGCCATCGGTGGTCATAGGTGGGAATAGAAGCTTGTATACTAGAACAGAGGTCTCCAACCTTGGCAACTTTATGAGGTGTGGACTTCAAATCCCAGAATTCCTCAGCCAGCCATGCTGGCTGAGGAATTATGGGAGTTGAAGTCCACACCTCATAAAGTTGCCAAGGTTGGAGACCTCTGTACTAGAAGATGTATACCTGGTATTGTGTTAGGATGGTTCCTGGATCCATTTCTAAACGTCTTTAGAGATGCTTTAATCCCATGTTCTTTGTGAACATTTAGGCATAATTGTCTATTTACATCTTCGGTTGGCTAGAGACAGACCAAATATATCCATTTGCTTCAAAGATGCCAATATAATATTTTCTCATCTCTTTGTTAGATCTGTCCATATTACAACAAAGGGGATGGGCCTTATGGATCGTGCACCTTTAAGAAGATCTGTGTTAAACTTCATATATGCCAGTACTACCTCCAAGGAGAATGTAGATTTGGGAGTAACTGCAGACACTCTCATGATATTTTTAATCCTGATTGTTATGAGAAACTGGAGAAGTGGGGGATGAGCCAAGCTTTGATTAGTAAAATTCCGTTGTTCTACAGGAATGTGTATGACATAAAAAACAACACATCTTCAAAATACAGAGGTAAAGTACTTTATCCTGTTTGGAAATGACTGTTGTGCTATTTTCAATCTGATGCCCTCGGTGTTGGGAATACAATTTTTTTGGTGTGTCAACGGATTCTGGGAGTTGTCATCTTTGCATAATTGGAAAGCAGTAAGTTGGGAGGATTGCATTGTCAGAATGACCTCTCTGCTTAGTATTGTAGCAGTTAGCTGGTTTGTGATACAGGAGCTTTGCATTGGGATAACTCAAACTTCAGTCTGACATTCACCCATGTCCAAGGAGGTGTGCAAGGATTACATCTGTCCACTTTGCATTATATGATCAGCATGGTCCTCTCTGAAAATAGAGAGAAAATAATTGCTGGCATTCCATGCTTTCTCAGCTGTGTTTATCAATTATGAAATTGGAAACAGTATTAAGTAGGTTGTATCAGGGGTGAAATCCAGCAGGTTCTGGAGAACCGGTAGCGGAAATTTTGAATAATTCAGAGAACAGATAGCGGAAATTTTGAGTGGTTCGGAGAACTGGCAAATGCCACCTCTGGCTGGCCCCAGAGTCGGGTGGGAATGGAGATTTTGCAGTATCCTTTCCGTGCCATGCCCACCAAGCCACGCCCACCAAGCCACGCCCACAGAACCGGTAGTAAAAAAAATTGAATTTTACCACTGGGCTGTATTTGGCTATTTGCCAGTTAGGATTGCATAGTTGAGTTTTAAATAATTTATGGGAAGATGAACATTTGGAAAGCTCACTTCTGTCTTCTGCATGATTACTCGGCAGTTTCCAGCCATTCTTTTTTAGCTCAAATTACAAGTCCTCGCTTAAGGATGGCAATTTGGATTGGAATTTCTACAGCTAAGCAGTGGAGTCATAAAATGTGGCATGTGACTGTATCACTTAGCAACAGTAATTCCGGTTGTATCTATTTCTGTTGTTGAGCGAGGATCGAGGGTTGTTATATAAGGATTTCTTTGTGACTTCCTGATGGCCTCTAATAAGCAGAATCATTGGGGAAGCCATCAGGAAGTCGCAAGTTACAAGTGGCCTGCGAGCAGGTCAGTGATATGATGCAATGGGAGAGCAGCCAGATAGCGAGTGGTTGTCACTAGGTGCAAGAGGATGCACCAGTGGCTGCCACAGCACTACACAAGCATGGCTGGAAAGGCTTTCATGTGCTACAGAGTAGGGATTGGGGGGGGGGGTTTGCTATGGGCAGGTATGTGCTACAAAGTACAAAATCCCAAGGATCTCATACTCCATAGTCAGGATCCTCAGGAGAGAAAAAAACAGCAGAAGAGGGAGTGTTTTACAGGAGCGATTTGTGACTTGCCTTAAAGTCTGTAGAGATTCTCAGTCATGGTTGTCCCAAAGGTGCTTTTTCAGGAGGCAACTGGACTTTCTTTTTTTTTTCTTTGAAGACGTTTTGCTTCTCATCCAAGAAGCTTCTTCAGCTCTGACAGGATAGTGGGGAATGGAAGGATTTATGTTCCTTGTAGACAGCTAGTCATTTGCATCCTTTTAGAGCAGGGTTGTCAAACTCGCATCGACACAGTGGCATCACATGACGTATTGGGACTATTCCCCCCCTTCGCTAAACCAGACGGTGTGGCCAGAGCGTAACGCATCCAGCCCGTGGGCTGGGATTTTGACAGCCCTGTTTTAGAGGGTCGTTGGAGGTTTATCTGTATCCTCAGGGTCTGGGTTTATTTGTGTCCTCAGGGTCACCATCAGTGCTTCAGTGCTTCAACGACCCTCTAAAACAGTGGTGGCGAACCTTTTTCGGCTCGCGTGCCAAAAAGGGGGGGCGCGCTCACGCGCACTCGCGTGCCCACACCCATTCCCTCCCCCCCACGCATGCGCACAACACCCCCCATGCTGCCCCCTGCGCATGCGCACACACCCTCACCCCCGCGCAAAGGCTTACCGGAGCCTGGGACGACGAAACCGGCAAACCGGAAGTGCGAAAAAACGCACTTCCGGTTTGCCGGTATGCTGTTTTTTGCACTCCGGAGGGTTCAGGGAAGCTCCCTGAAGCTCCGGAATGCAAAAAACTACAAAACGGACAAACCGGAAGTGCGGAAAAGTGCACTTCCGGTTTGTCCGTTTTGTAGTTTTTTGCATTCCGGAGCTTCAGGGAGCTTCCCTGAACCCTCCGGAGTGGAAAAAACAGCACACCGGCAAACCGGAAGTGCATTTTTTCGCACTTCCGGTTTGCCGGTGGGCAACCCTCGCGTGCCGGCTTCTATGGCTCCGCGTGCCATAGGTTCGCCACCACGGCTCTAAAAGAAGCCCTAGCTGTTTTTTCGGGGGTCAAAAGAAAATAAGACCGGATCTCCTTTTTGGGAAAACACTGTAATTCCCCTTTCAGGTCATTGGAAGACAATTTCTTGTCAGGGCAAAGGCTTCTTGGCTTTCAGTTTGGAATTATTTTGTTTAAGCCACAAAAGACTTCAGAATTTTTGTGACCTATTAACGTAGGTTTAGTATTGTGGGGGCTCTGATCCTGCTGTCCTTCTCATGGAAGCAGTATTCTGGGACTATGCCCCCAAAGTCTTTAGAGATCAATTCCCAGGTTGATAAGCCTACTAAAACTGGATGAAGGTGGTCAATAACTCTTCTATTGAAATCTTATCTCACTGTGTGGATAGCATATTTTGTGCATGTGAAATTCTCATGCGAAATTCTCAGAAGTTCATTCATTAAGGCGCTAAATGGATTTGTTTTATTCTACAAAAGACAGTAGCATGGTACCTCGGTACCCATCGTTAATTAGTTAAGGGAGGCACAATGAATGAGTACCAAACAATTTTTCCCCATAAGGAATAATATAGTAAGTCACAAGGCAGCCACCACCGATAGGTTCTAGCTTGTGCATTGAGTACCAAACAAATGGTGAGTACTGGGACAAGATTTTTGTTTCAAAATACATTGAGTACTAAGTTCAATGAGTTTCAGTTGAATACCAAAGTACCACTGTATCTACATTTTATTGATGACTGGAAACCCCTATAAGCCTTTTGAGTAAAAAAAATAAAATAAAATAAACTTATGTTTTATGGTTTTGATGATTAAACAGGATAGATTATAAAATGAAGAGAGCCATGATATAATTTTAGAGACAATTGTCTCTAAACAATTGTACTTATAACTGCTATGAGGAATATCTGAAGCCACTCTTTATATCTTTATTTTTTCCTATATTTTTGCTACTTTTTTCTTTCTGCACTTTCAGCTTTTTCTTTTTTCCCCTCCCTTTCTGCTTCTTCTTTTCTGTTTTATTTTAGTTTGCATTAGTTTTCATTATAGTTGTTAAAACTTTCGATAAGAAAATTATATAAAGCATAAAACAATTTATTCATTACAGCATGATTTGTTTTAATCGTGGTTTGCTGATTGGCCCAGTGGATTGGATAAACCATGATACATGAACCACAGGGATTGGATTCACATCCCATATACTAAGACAAGACCAAAACTGCATTATAATTTCATGCAATTTTATCTTCTTGATTGTGTTTGTAAAAAGAGGACTCACAACTATCCTTGCTAAAAACAATTTATCTGTAAGTTGAGGATTAGAGGAAATATTGCTTAAAACAATACTTTTATTTCTGATGTTAAGAAAGTTTTAGATCTTGAAATACTGAGAGAAAGATAGGAGGTGCAGCTCACAAAAGTTTGTCCCTCTTAGTAAAATACATTAGTCCAAAAAGGTGCTCTGAACTACTATTTTTTTGCCACCATAGACTTAACATAGCTCTCTTCTTTGGCGTCTTCATGAAATCAAGAAATCCTCTTTGAAGTCATGCTCCCACCTTTTATCAACAACTTCTACCTGTCTTTGTAATTTTCTAGAGCTGATCTAAGTACTTATTTTTTCCCCTTGAGGGCGATCGGGATAATTGGAGGAAGTTAAAATAATGTATCTTTTGTCATCTTGAGTCAAAGTGTATGCTTCATTTTTCCTTAGAGAGAAGAGAAAATCAAATAGTCTCCACCACAGACATTGATGAATCAGATATTATTTGCTTATACCACATTAGGAAAAGTTGTAGCTTTCAAGGTGAGTGGGGTAAAACCAGTTGGGTCAAGCTTTCCCTGTTTCTGATATGTGATATGAATGCTATCTTTTCTCACCATACCCTTAGAATCATGGAGTTAGAAAACATCATTTAGGCCAGGGATGCCAAACTCAAAGCCTGCGGCCCACATCCGGCCCACGGGGTTCTTAGATCTGGCCCGCGGGGCCTTCCTGGAAACAGCAAAGGACCAGCCCGTGGTGCCTCTGCCAGCAAAAACAGAGCTTGGGAGGGCCACGTGCGGCTCTCCTGAGCTTCGTTTTCGCTGGCAGAGGGTTGCAGGAGGCCGTCGCAGCCGAAAACAAAGATCGCGAGGGCCATGCACAGCCCTCCCGAGCTCCATTTTCACTGGCAGAGGGTTGCAGGAGGCCGTTGCAGCCAAAAACTGAGCTCGGGAGCTTGTTTTCGCTGACAGAGCCCTTAGGCCACCACAGACGCCCCTGACACAAGTGACATTGAGCTGGCCACGCCCCCCCCTGAGGTCAAACTCTGATGCGGCCCTCAATAAAATCAAGTTTGACACCCCTGATTTAGGCTGAACCCAATCCTTGCTCAATGCAGAAATCCAAAATAAAGGATCCCTAGATTGATGGCTCTTTGGTCTCTATCTGTATGGAGACTATCACCATTCAGAAAAATGGCTTCCCTTGTCAATCTGGTTTTGGATTTGTGTATTTCCAGATACCACAAAATTGACCTTCAGAGCAGCTTAGATGTAGCCCACAGGACTTCCTCAGCTCTGTCACCACCCACTTCTAATACAGTGCCTTCAGTAGAAGAAAAAAATGTATTAATTTCACATTTGTGCTGTGAAGTGAGGTTGTCATCTTGCTGTTATGACATATGTGAGAATGAATAATTAAGAACTAGATCTACCATACTTAGGCTGCAAAGATATGGACTAATTATTCAGCAAAGAATTATGAGGACTTATGATTCTTCTCTTTGCAGCCCAGTTTTGGAACTCTATTAGAAACTCGAGGTCTGATTCATAATACCTTTGATGTTTTCTGATACGTAGCCCAAACCAAGCAATTAATATGCAGCTGATGTACTGTATATAAGTATTTGCAAAAGAGAAAATAAACGGGTATAAAAATGGAACATTTGCAAGAAGCTCACCACCCCCTGTATGCCTGGCAATTTCATCAGTACAAATTTCTTACATTTCTCCTTCAAAAGTATCTTAATGGATCAAGAATATAATACAATATAACGTGGGTTTGTTTCTTTACTTAGATAAATGTACCCGAGTTCACTATCATTTGCCATATAGATGGCAAGTTTTAAATGGTACTTTGTGGAAAGACATTGACAATATGAAGAAAATTGAAAAAGCCTTCTGTGACCCAGGCAATGAAAGGTATAAATATAGTAATAATTTGTTCTTAGAATAACATGTTCTTGTTTGACTTGAATTGTACTGATGCTGTTTTGCTAGTTTTTTCTTCTTTGAATATTTTAATGCATGTTTTAGCTGTTTTTAATGGTTTGCCTGTTATTGTAATATGTAGAAATGATATGAAACATTTTAATATAAGCTTCCTGTGTAAAGTGGGGGGGGGGTTCAAATCAGTTTTCACTCCTCATGAAATCCATCGAATTTTCTTGGCAACATTTTTGGAAGTGGTCTGCCATCGCCTTCTTCCTAGGTTATTCAACTGGCATACTGTATTTTTCGGAGTATAAGACGCACCTTTTTCCTCCCTAAAAGAGGCTGAAAATTTGGGTGCGTCTTATACTCCGAATGTAGCTTTTCCGAAGCTTTTTTTCCCCAGCCCTAAGGAGGTGCTAACGATCTTCCCTGCTTCCTACTCCGTCTTTGCAGGCTTGTTTTCATTCCTACTCCCTCTGAAAAAGGTCTTTTCAGCCCTAACAAGGTGCTAACGATCTTACCAGCTTGCAGCATTTTTTTATTCCTACTCCCTTGAAGTAGTTTTTTACCAGCCCTAAGTCTTTGCAGGCTTGTTTTCATTCCTACTCCCTCTGAAAAAAGTTTTTTCAGCCCTAACCAGGGGATAAAATAATGTGCTGAAGCTGACCAGACTAAGGACGCTAGCCAGATGAATACCTGGTAGGTAGATTTTCCCCCTATTTTCCTCCCCCAAAACTAAGGTGCGTCTTATACTCCGGTGCGTCTTATACTCCGAAAAATACGGTAAATTTCACAATCAAAATGTGTGCAATAAATAAATCATACATAATAATGAATCATACATAAATCCCATATTGTGTTACTCTGTTTCTAGATTTACATTTACTGTAAATACACAGTAATCAGGTACAGATAGGAAGTGAGTGAGAAAAGCTAAATCTTTCCTCTCAAGCTTCTTTGTTTGCAAAATGTTTCTCTCCAGTGGAGTTTTTCTTCTCAGTCGCTCAGGAATATATTAGAGAAGGATGGGAGGAAAATGGTTTCTCCCATTCCATATGCAGATCCTAATCTAGATTGGGCTGCTATGTATTTACTATAAATAGAATTGAAAGTGGATTGTGTGCTTCATATAATTCAATTTTTAGACTCATATAAGTTATATTTAAGATTTTGATGAAGTCAGTACAAAAGGGTATTGAGTTCAGCTGGTCCCAATTTACCCTTGAGTTTTATCAATGAGACTAAATTTCTCCTTTCTCCTCTTGAGTTTGCAAAGATGGGAAGAATAAGAATAATGGAAAGGGAGATTTTCAAACATTTTGATTTTAAACAAAAGCCTAATACTAATAGAGTACTTATCATTAACCTGGTTCTGTCCATGGTTTGAGAGTTTTAGCACATAAAGCTATACTAATGAAATGCAATGTAAGTTAATGTATGTTATAAATATAAAAATGATACAAGTCCTTTCAGTTTAAGTATCATAGAAATGGTCTCTTTTATGACGCTGATGCCAGCTACTTATCATTCTGGCTTTACAGTGAGTTTTTAAATAAGATCATATGCTTAGTTATTGCTGTAGTTGTGAAAGCGCTTTATGCTGAAACAATGCCTTTTATAAATATTTTTTGCTTTTAAAAAACACTTTTTGGTGACATGTTCAAGGAATACTTGTTTCAGAATTTTTTATGCTTCTGGATTTCTCCTTTAGCATCTATTTTTTTGAAAGCTGTCCATCTTTATCCTAGATAAAAAAAGATTTCATTTCTTAGATTTGGTTTTGGGATTGTGCTTCCTGAGGTGTTTAGGTAAAGCTTATTTTAAGTGAAAGCATTCTTGTCCTAAATTAGCTTCCCTTACCCTTAGAAACGTAACATTCATAGCAAATGTGATACAGTCACTATTGTAAAGGATGGAAAGCTAAACGTTTTCTTTTCATGCAGAAAATATTTCTCACTGTTCTAATATATTTTTCTAGTTTCCATAAAAAGACCATGAAAATAGAAGAGCGATGGTGAATCTTTTGGGCTCAGCATGCCAAAAATTCAGAATTCAAAAATTCAAATTCAGCTAACTTGACTCTTCTGGCATGTTTTACACACACACACATGAACACACACACACACACACACACACACACACACACACACACACACACACACACACAGAGCGCAATTGTCTATCTCTCCCTCCCCCCAGCTAGGCCATCCTGAACGGTGGCACTCCGCATTACGTATTGGTGAACGCCAATGTGTCACCCAAAATGTTGTGGTATATTACTTTTGACAGGCATGTCATAGCTCACCATCACTGAAATAGGCTAGAACAATCCTTAAAGAAAAGTGATAACTTTTTAAAATCCCATTGTCCACAGTATATTCCATTTGGGAGGACCGGAACAGTCATTATTCATGCAAGATATCAATTTCTCCAATATGACATGGGGCTCTGCTAAAATTAGACGGCTTTCTACACCATCTTCTGTGACCAAGCCACCACACTATATTCTTACAACAGATTGGATCTGGTACTGGAAGGATGAATACAATCTATGGAAAGAATATGGAAAGAAAGTAAGCCTTACTAACATTGAAATCACGTTGTCATCTTCTTCATGCTGTATAGCAGGTTTCTCAACTTTAGCAACTTTTTAAAAAGGGTGACCCTAGTTCAGTTGAAAATTATAGACCAATCTCTTTGTGCTGTGTTACATGTAAAGTTATGGAATCAATTATAAACCAATCCATTGTTCACCACTTAGAGACAAACAACTTGCTATCCAACAAACAGTTTGGCTTTAGGAAAAACTCGTCCTGTAACCTACAACTTTTGCACTGTAAAAACATCTGGACTACATGACTTGATCAAGGCAAAGCTGTAGATGCAATTTACATAGATTTTTGTAAGGCTTTTGATACAGTAGTACATGATAAACTGCTGTTGAAATTAAACTCTTATGGCATTTCTGGTCCTATGCACAAGTGGATTGCTGCTTTCCTGTCTAATAGACTGCAGAAAGTCAAAATAGGGAACTTACTGTCTAATCCTGCATCAGTTAACAGTGGTGTTCCGCAAGGCAGCGTCTTAGATCTCACGCTTTTCTTGCTCTATATCAATGATTTATGTGATCAACTTAAAAGCAATTGCGTCCTTTTTGCCGATGACATAAAATTATTCAATACTACAGATAATTTTGTTGTTTTGCAAAATGATCTCGACTTTGTGTCTGAATGGTCATCTATTTGGCAACTTCAAATTTCGATCAATAAATGCTCTGTCTTACATATTGGTAAACTTAATCAGAATATCAAGTATAAGCTAGGTGGCATTGAACTAGCTGATGACCCTCACTTTGTCAAGGACCTAGGTGTACTTATCTCTGGCGATCTATGCTCCAAAGTTCACCGTAACAGCGTTGCTAAAAAAGCATTAAGAGTTGTAAATTTAATTTTGCGCAGTTCTTTTTTCTGGAAACATTGTATTCTAATTAGAGCTTATAAAACTTATGCTAGACCGATCTTAAGAGCATCGTTCAACTGTTTGGAATCCCCACATATATCTGACATCAGTACCATTGAGCGGGTTCAGAAGTATTTCATGAGAAATGTCTTGCACTCTTCTGTACACAATAGAATTCCCTATGCTACTAGGCTCGAAATTCTCAGTTTGGATAACTTAGAACTGCGACGCTTGCGGTCAGACCTAGGTATTGCATACAAAATTATACGTAGTATTGTTTTACCTGTAAATGACCTTTTTTGTTTTAATCGCAATAGTACGCACGCTAACAACCACTTTAAACTCAATGTAAATCATTCTAAACTTGACTGTAAAAAATATGATTTCTGTAATAGAGTTGTCAAAGTCTGGAATGCTCTACCTGATCCAGTTGTTTCAGCTACAAATTTTCACAGTTTCACTCACAAATTGACTTCTGTGGACCTTACATCATACTTAAGTGGTTAGTAGAGAAGGCGTGCATAAGTGCACTAATGTGCCTATTGTCCCTGTCCCTGTATTTTGATTCTTTTATTATTATTCTAGTTTTTGTTTGACAAATCCCAATAAACAAACAAACAAACTTTAAGACGAGTAGAGTTCAACACCTAGAGTTTTCCAACCAGCCAGAGAAACACAGCTGCATAGTATCCTAATGACTTTGATGAAAAAATTCCTTTAGCCTATTGAAATTTTCTGTTCGGTCTGTAGTTCTCTGTTCTTTCATGGGGGAAGGATTGAAAGGTTCAGGAAGAGTAGATTCCACCTCCGGCATTGAGAAGAAAATGGAGCAACCCCTTGCACTGACTGTTGGTTGCAATAGAGAAGTAATGCTGGGGCTAAGCAGCAAATACATTATGAAGACACAGTTAATTTGGACTGTCTTCCAGGAACATTAAGAGGCATCTTTAGCTGGCTACCCTCATATGTGTCACTTCCCATCTCCATAGTTATGGCCCCTTTCTTTCCAAGACTACCCTTTCAAATTGTCAAAACCCATAAATCACAAGTTCTTTTTTTCTGTTTTCGACTAAAAGTCCATAAAGGGTTTCCAGTCACTTATGAATCCAATCGTTATCTTTTTCCTAATTAAATAAGTCAGTTTTGTCATTTCTGCAAATTCTGTCATTTTCACCAACCATTCCTCCATTGTGGGTATCCCAGTGGCTTTCAATCTTTGTGCATATAATCTCACAGCAGTTACCATATAGAAAAACAATCTTTCATAATACTTCTCGAATTGTCTGTCCATTAGTCACAGATTTTTTTCCCCTCTCGGTTTCAGTTGAACTGGAAAAGTTTTTATATTAATAAAGTTGATAAAGTTGTTCAAAACCCAAGTATTCGGGCTTATTTTTACGACTCCACCAAGTACGATCAAATTCATGTTTTCAGCGTTTCCAACATAAATTTGAAACAGCTGTAAACAATCTAGAAATAGATAAGTCATTCTAATTCTGAAGAAAGTCCTTTTTTAAAACAAAATTCAAAGAACCTAGATTTTTCTGCAGTGATGTGCAAATGCTTTTGTTTGGTTCTGTGGTATCAGGATGATGATCATACTGCTGCTACTGTGACCAGCTTTGACTTGGAGAAAGCCTACCAGTCTGAATCATTTACGACCCTCAAGTTCTCGGCTGGGACACAGAATTATGAAATTGATTTTAAAGGTGTGTTTTCCCTCTTGTATCATCTGAGTTGTTTGGAAATAGCACCAGATAAAAAATCCATGTTGATCTGCCTTGGCCATAATATTTGGTTTAGCCTAATATTGTCTATTAGGAACAAAGGTCCATCTGATTAGAAATCAAGCAAGCAGATTTTGTATTAATAAACTTGGATATAATTAAATTATCATGGTTCTTAAACTGTTTCCCCAATGCCCTTTTCATGGTCTTAAGGATACCTAATATCATTATTATATATCACAAAAAAACCCCACCCTTCACACTCCCTTGTTTTATACAGATATTGTGGCAGTGGCTGTCCTGAACTTCAAACAAGCAATTATAAACTGCTCCGTTAGTGCTTTACACAATGGGTGGTTTACAAAGTCAGCATTATTTGCATATTGCCCCTAACAATTTGGGTTTTCATTTTACCGACCTCCGAAGGATGGAAATCTGAGTCAACCTTGAATCCTGTCAGGATCAAACTCCAGGCTATTGGCAAAATTAGCCTGCAATACTACATTCAAACACTGTACCACCAGAGATCCTTACCCTTTACTCATTACCCGCAAAGATATGTTCCAGTTGCCCCCACTTTAGTCGTAAAATTGAATAGGATTACATAGTGATAGAAAGCAATTTGTCCTCAAATCAAATGGTCTTCACAAAGGTGCTGTGATTGAACGACTATGCACCTGGCTTAAACATAGCCGATTAAGGTGGATTAAGCTGTTATGTAAAGTCCAAAAAAAAACCCCTCTCTGTTACATCAGTGTGAATTGCTGGTGAATTGTACAGCTCTATTAATCAGGCTCAACTTTTTTTGATCACCATCTAGGCCCAATTTCATGGATAGTATCATCCGAGTTTGTAGTTTCCTAAGCAAAGGAGTTCTGTGGGTCTCTGCTTGAGTGGCCTTACTTGGCAAATAACTTTGATCTTTAAAGCATTAATATAATTTGGAATCTCAGAGTTGTGTAAGAGAGAGAATAAGTCAACTTGGAGCCTTTGATGTCTTGGTTAATACAAGAGATTTTTGAATATAGTAAGGAGTTTTGAGATAAGCAGGTAAGGCTAGGTCACCTTGACTTTCCGCTTGATTTTAAGGGTAGATTTTATTTCCACCAATTTTCAATTAAAAATCAAATTGGAAACTTGGTAGGTCAGCTCTATGGGCAGAAGGGGGTTTAACATGCCTTAGATAAAGGTAAACAATCTTTGGGGCCAGAAGCACATTTGATATTTTGTAGGCAGAAGGATGCCTACAAAACATGTAAGAGTTCCAAGAGAAGCTGGAGAACAAAAAAGGGGCTTTTTGGAAGCTTGATGTTTAAAAAAAGGTAGTAACAACCCTTCTTGCATTGCTCTTAACTGGTCTAGATAAGGGTGAGCTTTGTTCTGCCTAGTGTTTCACCTTCTTAGAACCCAGCTAGGATCCTAGACAGACTGTATTTAATTTATTATTAAAATTCAATGTTTTGAGAGATGTTTATGTGGGCATTTTTCAGCCATGAAACAGAAAAACCTGAAATATCAGACAGAAAGAAGTGTTTGTAGACGGCCTAGGTTTGTGTCTACAGAAGACGTGGAGAAAAAGAAAAGCAGGTTGGTGACCAGTTTTTGTGGGAGGGGGGGAACCTCATAATTTGGTTTGTAATTTGGAAAGTATGTATGTGCTTATGTATGTGTCTAGATCTCTAGAACATTATGTTTTTCCTTGGGATTCCATTAGTCCAGAGTAGTACATTATGCAGACCATCCTCATTGATTTCCCCACTCTGGATACCAGAGATACTGGTATCACCAGTAAAATTCCTAGTAAGTTGTCAGTTCTGCAGGAAATGGGAGGCCAGAAGCTTGAGGAAGGCCAGTTTAAGCCAAGAAGAAATCGCTACGAGGAGCCGAGGTCCCTGGCAGCTTCCCTCAACAGTGGAGGGGACTAGAGTCACTGCCTGGTTAAATCCGGTGCATACTCTTCAGCGGCACAGAGAAAAAAAAGCCGCGGCAGCAGTGTCCTTTGTGGTTGAGCCTGCCTGCCAAAGACAGCCGAATACAAAATGGAGGCACCAGCGGCATCAGCCAGCCGCGAAGCACCAGCGGTGAGTGGGGAAAACCGGGGTTTTCCAGTCCAGTCCCAAATTCACAAGACGAGCTCCTCAGCACCGAAATCTGCCATTAAAGGAGCGGCTGCCAGAATTAGGGCGAAAGCTCTTTCCTCCAGAAAGACCTCTAAGGCTGAGGAGAAGGACGCCAGGAGGCTCTGGATAAAGAAATAGCCAAAGCTGAGAGAGAAGCCGAGCGGCAGAGACAGGCAAATATGACATAGCCACTATCTGCATGGCCTGAAGAGAACTCTAGTGCAGAACTCAAAGTTCAATAATAGATAATGAGGTGCACTGGAACTCAAGGACATCCACAGGATTGGTTAAAATAAAAGGTCTAAATGGCAGCCATGATGGTGTGGTCAAATTTTTGCCTGTTTTTTTAATGTTGTATTTTATGTGGGGATGAAACTAAGTCAGTGTTTCCCAACCTTGGCAACTTGAAGATGTCTGGACTTCAACTCCCAGAATTCCCCAGCCAGCATTCGCTGGCTGGCGAATTCTGGGAGTTGAAGTCCAGACATCTTCAAGTTGCCAAGGTTGGGAAACACTGAACTAAGTGGTCTCAATGTAGACCAAGAATAAGAAAAAAAGCTCACTCACACATCACTCAAAAGTATTGCTGGTTGCTTCAATTTCCCTTCCTTCCTTCAAGTTATAGGTGTTCTTAACACTTGCTCCAAAGTCACATTCCGAATCAGAATTCCTTGACTTTGCTTGATGAACATTTTTTTCTTTGCATTATATAAAAGAGAGTGTTGATTAATTCTGCAATCTCTTTATTTACAAGCAAAACGGAGCAATCGAAGGGAAGTGCTACACACATCCCACCTCACTGGGACCAGACAGCTTTACCAGAACTGGGATATAAGGTAGGTTTTACTAAATTAGTAGATGGTTCTATATTCCCAGTGCAGTCATTCAACTCAGAATGTTACATTGTGTGTGTGTGTGTGTGTGTGTGTGTGTGTGTGTGTGTGTGTGTGTGTGTGTCTGTGTGTGTGTGTGTGTGTGTGAAGTCAGGCACTGTACATAGTGGTATCATAACAAATAGACAAATGGCTATTCTGGAATACAAATGCTGGTATTCCATCTTTGGCAGGTTCTGGTTTTATAGCCCATCATTATTCAGATTTTATTAATCCTTTATTTTGAATGTTTTGTTTGAATCCTTTGATGTATGTTTTGAGGAAGTAAGAAGTTTTTATTCTACCTCTTCCTCTGTATGAAGGATGTATGAGAGAGTGTACTCTAATAAAATTTAAATTAACAGTCCAGTAAACACCAGCAATGGAAAATTTCATATCAGCCACAAAACTCCTATCCAGTAATGTGAATAATGGTGAGTCTGCTTCTTCCATTAACTCTTCTTCTGCCCCCTCCATCTCTATGAAATAAAGAGGCTAAAGGCTCCTTCATAGGGGAAGGATGCTCACTGGGTGAGTTGAGGCCAACCTACTTGATTTCTGGCCTAATCGATATGATGGGGTTGATGTTGGGTTGAAACTGAAGTGAGAATCCTATATGAGGCAATTAACCATGAAATAAGCAACTCTGCAATTATGCCTTTCCCAGAGCAAGTCTGCCTGCTAAACCTGAGGAAAGAGGGAATGAAGGTCTCCTCCTACTGACTTGGCAGTCACAGAAGTGGGAAGTTTCTGCCCATCCTTTTGAATGCCATGGACCCCAAAGTAGGATTAGCTCCATTTTTAAGCCTACTAAAGACTTTTTAAAAGATTTTGTTGCTTCAGAGGGCCTTCAGAAATTGATTGTGTTGGCGCTGAGGAGGCTGCTTCATCTAAAGTTGTTATATTTCATGTAGTGTTTTTAAATATTTTAGCAATGGGACACATCATATGTTTTTCTGTACCTCAGACAATATATTGCTCTTACAGTCCTAAAGGTCGCTGGAGTCTGGGTTCTCCTGGCCCTCTTTGTCTGGTTGCCAGTCCACCCTGGTCCCTCTCTGATGCACCTCTACTTTCCAGGGTCACGCGATGGGGGTGGTGGTCAACCTCCTCTCAGCAGACAGATCATGTGATGGGGTGGTATTCAGGTGGCTGGTTGGAGCTTCTTCCTCTTTCTCACTCTTCCTTCTCTTTTGAACTCTCGCTGGGCTCTCCTTCCACGGCCTCTGCTCCTTCATTGTTTCCTCTGCTTGCCTCCTTTCACTCAAACTCTTTTCTTCCTCAGGATTGCATCACAGAAGCCTATCCTATCCTATCCACTTCTCTTCTATCAGGCTTGGCCCACAGAAGCCTCTGCTATCCTATCCCCTTACTTCTCTTAGGCTTGGCCCACAAAAACCTCTGCTATCCTATCCCCTTATCTCCCTCAAGCTTGCCCCACAAAAGCCTCTGCTACCCTATTCCCTTATTTCCCTCAGGCTTTCCCCATAGAAACCTCTGCTATCCTATCCCTTTATTTCTCTCAGGCTTTCCCCACAGAAGCCTCTGCTACCCTATTCCCTTATTTCCCTCAGGCTTTCCCCACAGAAGCCTCTGCTACCCTATTCCCTTATATTCCTCAGGCTTTCCCCACAGAAGCCTCTGCTACCCTATTCCCTTATATTCCTCAGGCTTTCCCCACAGAAACCTCTGCTATCCTATCCCCTTATTTCCCTCAGGCTTTCCCCACAGAAGCCTCTGCTACCCTATTCCCTTATATTCCTCAGCTTGGCTCACAAACCTCCCTTCTTCTCTCCCGCTTTTTCTTTTTCGTTCCCCAAGCCAAGCCCCCCCCCCTTCCTTCCCTTGCACTCCCTCTGTCTCCATCCCTTCCTCCCAAACCCTCCTTTTATTCCCTCCTCCACCCTGCTACACTTAGAGCAGGGGTGTCAAACTCAAGGCCCACAGGGTGCTTAGATCTGGCCCATGGGGCCACTCTGGAAACAGCAAAGGACCGGCCCGTGGTGCCTCTGCCAGCGAAAACGGGCTCCCAAACTCCGTTTTCGCTTGCAGAGGGTTGCAGGAGGCCGTCCCAGCTGAAAATGGAGATCAGGAGCCCGTTTTCGCTGGCAGAGCGCTTGGGTCACCACAGGCGCCCCCAACGTGATTGCCATCAAGCTGGTCAAACAACCCTGATGCAGCCCTCAATAAAATTGAGTGTGACACCCCTGGCTTAGAGTCACCCAGACTGAAGTGGTATAACATAAATCTTTTGAGTAAAATAAAAGTTTCTGTTTCTCAAAATGACCTGTTGAGAGTCAGACACTGGGAGAACTCAGAATAGGTCCAAGCTGGGTCAAATGTTGTTCTACAACTTCAGTTAGGTAGTAGTAGCTAAGCCCTTGAGAAGCAAGAAAGAACTTGTTAGAAATTTCTGTGGTTTTTCTACTAGGTAGTCACTAGACAGAGAAAGGAAACTCAATTCTCTGAGAGGTCAGATCTTTTAACTTTTTGAACCATACAGACATTATCCTCTTGTTTTTTGAAGTGCTATTCAGCATCAGATTAGTTATGGACACTGAGCACTTAGCATTGTGAGAGGAATATGCAGGAGGATGGCTCATTGTCCTAGCTCCGTGATGGTGAACCTATGGCACGTGTACCATAGGTGGCATGCAGAGCCCTTTCTGGGGGCACGTGAGCCGTCGCCCCAGCTCAGCTCCACTGCGCATGTGCCTGCGACTCCCGCTGGCCAGCTGGTTTTCGGGTCTGCCGCGCATGCATGGGGGCGGGGTGCACACGGAGGGGTTGCACACACATGCATGGGGGGTGGGGCGCACATGGGGGCATGCACGCATTGCATTATGGGTGCACGCATGCACGCTTTCAGCACATGACAAAAGGTTAGCCATCATTGTCCTAGCTTGATCATCCTTGGGAAGTATACTGTGAAGATGATTCAGCACATAGGTCTAAGTCCTCTGCCTCTCATCTTCCCTGATCAGTGAACGCCCAATGATTCTGTGACTTGGTTTTGCGTGGTTATCAGGGCAGATAACTCTTATTTCAAATGTTGTTGCGTATATTAAATTTCCCTCCCATTTTTGAGACCCATGTTTATATCCTTTTTTCCCCCTTTGCAGCTGATCAATCTCCTTCCATCCTCCAGCGAGTACGTAAAAGTCCAGACTAACTTTCAGCGCACAATGCCCAGGGTCACAATATCGGCCATCCAAAGAATCCAGAATGCGTCTCTTTGGGAAGTTTATCAGTGGTACGTGCAAACCGGCTCCACCAAAAGCTTCGTGTTTCTGTTGCCTAGCAGAATGCTGGATTAAAGGAGAAGACTTTCTTGGAAGAGTTTCTCAGTGTTATTTAAATTCAAAGTACTGAGGGTTGATCATGGTTGTATTCAGGGGTGGTATTCATTTACCTTCCCTACCGGTTCACAAATGTGAGCGCGCACGTGATGGTCACATAGCTAATTATATGGTTGAGAGCTTCTGTCTTCATGTATGGTGGTTATCTCCAGTTCTTGAAATATAAATAGCAATAGCAATAGCACTTAGACTTATATACCGCTTCATAGTGCTTTACAGCCCTCTCTAAGCGGTTTACAGAGTTCAGCATATTGCCCCCAACAATCTGGGTCCTCATTTTACCGACCTCAGAAGGATGGAAGGCTGAGTCAACCTTTAGCCGGTGAGATTTGAACAGATGAACTGCTGAACTAGCAGTCAGCTGAAGTAGGTTGCAGTGCTGCTTTTAACCACTACGCCACCTCAGCTCATAGAGTTCCTTTTTGTGGCAAAACATTCATTTTGTTTGGCATATCTTTTCCCCCGTAGTGTGAAAGCTTTCCTTTATCATAGTGCAAATATTGCTTATTGGACCCAAGTGGAAAATCCATTTGCTAGCTGTAACATGAGGAATCCATTATCATGGTTGAGGAAGACTTGGGGATGTTAGCTTAGAACAATGTTTCACAATCTTGGCAATGTTCAGATGCCTCGACCTCAACTCCCAGAAAATTGTATGAGTTAAAGAACTAAAGAAGCTTCTTGGATGACGAGCAAAACGTCTTCAAGGAAAAAAACCAAGAAAGTCCAGTTGCTTTTTGAAAAGCACTTTTGGGATCTGGATGATAGACATGAGGGAGTTAAAGTTCACACATCTTGAAGTGAAAAACACGGACTTAGATTAAGAAGCACAATTCATGGGGTTACTACATGTTGCAAGTAGAGAGAAAAAGAGCTCTCTAGGCAGAGAAGGAGCCTCGGGGGTACATATTGAAGACTCAAAGGGAATAGGTTTTTCTTTCAAAGAAAGAAATGGACCAATGGAAATATTTCCAAAACCTCTCTTTGTAAATAAAGGAGGTATGATGTGAAGGAAGGAGGTCTGGGTTTGGAAACGCCCCAAATAAGAAACCAAGCTAACATATAAAAATATTTGATTCAACTTCAGTTTTCAGAATTTTATGGAAACACTGAGAAAATAAAAAAACTGTATATTCTGAGTTTCGGTATCTCCCTTGCACCCTTTTCCGTTTAATACATTGGAAAACAAATGCTAGAATACATAGCTTTTTTTAATTTTACCATAGCATGATGAAGTACTATTCCCCCCAACAACATTTCATGGAAATAGTATCTTTGTGGATCATTCTAGTCCAGGGATCTCCAACCTTGGCAACTTTAAGACTTGTGGATTTTAACTCCCAGAATTCCTCAGCCAGCTTTGCTGGCTGAAGAATTCTGGGAGTTGAAGTCCACAAATCTTAAAGTTGCTAAGGTTGGAGACCCCGGTCTACATGCCGCTTCTGGGAATTCTGGCAGTTGAAGTCCACAAGTCTTAAAGTTGCTAAGGTTGAAGACCCCTGGTCTACATGCCACTTCTGGGAATTCTGGAAGTGGAAGTCCATAAGTCTTAAAGTTGCTAAGGTTGAAGACCCCTGGTCTACATGCCACTTCTGGGAATTCTGGAAGTGGAAGTCCATAAGTCTTAAAGTTGCTAAGGTTGGAGACCCCGGTCTACATGCCACTTCTGGGAATTCTGGGAGTTGAAGTCCACAAGTCTTAAAGTTGCTAAGGTTGAAGACCCCTGGTCTACATGCCACTTCTGGGAATTCTGGGAGTGGAAGTCCATAAGTCTTAAAGTTGATAAGGTTGGAGACCGCTGGTCTACATGCCACTTCTGGGAGTTGAAGTCCACAAGTCTTAAAGTTGATAAGGTTGGAGACCGCTGGTCTACATGCCACTTCTGGGAATTCTGGGAGTTGAAGTCCACAAGTCTTAAAGTTGCCAAGGTTGGAGACCCCTGGACTAGTCCCAATAGAAAGCTGTTCTGTTCTTGCTCTCACACCATCTGTCTATAGGCAGGGAAAAGGTATATGCAGAGTGGCCCAGAAGAAGTTCTTGTTGATTTGTTAGGCAGATTGTCTTGATCTCCCATGTAACCCCTGGAGTAACATTTTTTGTAGTGGAAGGGAAAATCAAAAGGAAAGACTAGGGCCAAGGAGAAGTCATTTCAAAAAGTTGAGCAAGACATTGAAACAGCAGGTTTTCCATTGCAGATTTATCCTCTCTTAATTCTGTAACTTGGGGCAACTAATCATGGGGGCAAGAATTAAACAATGAAAAATTATGAAGATTATATGAAAGTATATGTACTATATTTGCAGAATGTTTTTCTTCCCTATTGGGTGATTGTAAAATACATTTGATTTACTAGTTTGATATCTCTAACTTGTCTTTTGATTATGAATAGACAACATGTAAAAAAAATATGAAAAAGCTTCCAGAATTAGCTGAACTTTTAGCACCTACTCTAAAAACTAGTATATACTAGGTTGGATCCATATTCTCCCAATCTCTTGAGTATTAGCTTTGATTAGCCTCAGCAAGTATGGCTCAGCTCTTTGGGTGGGGTTCAAATAATTTGGCTAGCAAAATGTTGGAGAAAGCTAAGTCTAACTAATGGAAGATGATCAGGGCAGGACAAGAAGCAATGGGTGGAAACTAATCAAGGAGAGAAGCAACTTAGAACTAAGGAGAAATTTCCTGACAGTTAGAACAATTAATCAGTGGAACAGCTTGCCTCCAGAAGTTGTGAATGCTCCAACACTGGAAGATTTTAAGATGTTGGATAACCATTTGTCTGAAGTGGTGTAGGGTTTCCTGCCTAAGCAGGGGGTTGGACTAGAAGACCTTCAAGGTCCCTTCCAACTGTTATTCTAGTCTAGTCTAGTCTAGATTCTATTCTATTCCATTCTATTCTATCTCTATCTCTATCATCTCTCTCTATCTCACTATCTGCCTCTATCTCATTCAGATTCGCTTTGTGTATCAGAAAGACCCACACGAAGTTCTGATTTAGTTTTAATAATTCTAACAATATCTAGTTCCCCCCCCGATATATTGGGGGGGCGTACTCCTCAATGGATCCAAAAGGAATGGAGTTACAGTTTCATCGCACTTGGAATGGAATACATTCTTGAAAACAATAATTTCTAAATTTACACTAGCTGATTTTCAGAATACAGGGTTTTTTCTTTTAAATTTTCAGTATGTGAGGAAGCTGCTCATCAAAATATCACATCTTTGGATAGGTAGAATGACGGGATAGGAATTTATTCCTACCGAGGCGATGTATAGATCTTGTTCCCTTGATGTCATTCTTACTTAGAAAATAAAACCGAGATTTAATTGTAATTAACAAAATATTTATTTCAGTATAAAAGTAACAAAACATAAACCTTAATAAGTTACATTTTCTCAGTTAAGAATTCACGTCTGCCTCGGGCGAGACTTGCTGGAGAAGAAGAGAAGGGAGGAGACAGAACTCCTGGAATGCACATATGCGCAGTAATAATACACATATCACATGTCTGCTTGATTAAAAAATACAGTAGATCTAGAAATATAGTAGAGAGGCTCAACTGGCAATATATTCACATTGTGACATAGAAGAATAAGCAAAATAGAAAACTCTACTTTTTCATTAATTTAGCTGCTGACATCTCAATTCTAAGGACCACATTGTACTGAGACATTCCAAGCCACAGAGGCCACCACAGAAGAGAAGAACCGAGCTGCTTCTCTTATGGAGTCTACCACTCATTAGTGTTCATCCCTAGAACAGGACATCGTCAATAGCAATATTTCTCAACCTCTGCAACTTTAAGATGTGTGAACTTCAGTTCCCAGAATTCCCTAGCCAACTCTGCTGACTGGGGAATTCTGCGAGTTGAAGTTCAGGTATCTTAAAAGGTGCTGAGGTTGAGAAATACTGATTAAGAGAGTTCAATATCTGGGTAGGATTCTTAGCATCAGGTATCCCCTTGCCAGTTCCTATTTTATTTTCCCATGATCATATTTGTGCCATTCCCCCCCCCCCCCCATGTTTATAGGCAAAAAGAACGAATGAAGAAGGCAAATGGAGGAAATGATGTAGATGAAAGGCTCCTGTTTCATGGAACAAGTAAAAACCATGTTGATGCCATCTGCCAGCAGAATTTCGATTGGAGGATCTGTGGTGTTCATGGTACAGCTTATGGCAAAGGTAACTTCTATGGTGTTTTGTACGTAATAATTTAATTGAAGTTGATACACTTCCTATATACTCCTGTACCATTTATTTGTACTCAGATGTTAGCAAAAGTGGATGGGGAACTCTGACCATTCAGATGTTGTTGAATTGGGTTTTAGTAGCTGTCTTCAATGACTGTATTGGCTAGAAATAATGGATGTTGATCAGCAGTGGGTTGCTCCCGGTTCTGTGAACTGGTGGCGGTGGTGAGAGGCTCTACCCACCCGGGGCGTTGCACACGCATGCTCACAAGTGAACCAGTAGCGACGGGGTTTAAAACCCACTACTGATGTTGACATCTAACATATCTGAAGGGCATCTGGTTAAAGAAAGATGTAGTAAAGTATTTAGCAGAAAAAAAACCCTCTGCCCTAGATATAGTATAGATATATAGTATAGACAGCAAAACCTATCATTCATCCGCAGACACAGGGTGAGTTTTCAACAGTACGCTGACGACACCCAGCTGTACATCACCACCCCGTCTCAATTCAGGGAGGCAGTTGATGTAATGTGCCGGTGCCTGGATGACGTTAGGACCTGGATGGGGAGAAACAGACTCAAACTCAACCCCGATAAGACTGAGTGGCTCTGGATATTGCCTCTGAAGGACTATACCGACTGTCCCTCCTTGGTTCTTGAGGGAGAAAAATTAACTCCCTCGGAACAGGTTCGCAATTTGGGAGTCCTCCTAGATCCACAGCTAAAATTAGATCAGCACCTTGCAGCTGTGACTAGGGGGGCTTTTGCACAGGTTCGCCTGGTGCACCAATTGCAACCATACTTGGAGAAGGAGGCTCTACTCATGGTCACTCACGCCCTTGTCACCTCCCGATTGGACTACTGCAATGCGCTCTACATGGGGCTGCCCCTGAAGAGTATTCGGAGACTTCAACTGGTGCAAAATGCAGCTGCGCATGCTGTGGTGGGTGTTTCAAGATACACCCATGTAACACCTATACTCCGCCAGCTGCATTGGCTGCCCATTGGTCTCCGGGTACAATTCAAGGTGTTGATCATCTTTAAAGCCCTACATGGCTTAGGACCAGGCTATCTCCGGGACCGCATCCTACCTCATACTTCCCTTCGACCGCTCAGGTCCCACAGAGTGGGTCTCCTCCAGGTCCCGTCAACCAAAGAGTGCCGACTGGCGGGGCCTAGGGGGAGGGCCTCCTCTGTAGGGGCCCCTGCTCTCTGGAACCAACTTCCCCCAGAGATCCGAATCATCCCCACCCTGCTGGCCTTCCAAAAAGCCATTAAGACATGGTTCTTCCTGCAGGCAGGGTGATTTTGAGACGACCTCCCATCTGACGTCTCCCCCATGTATGTATGATGTTATATGTTTTTTTAAAAATTGTTTTAAATTGTTTTTAATGATTTGTTTGATGTTCCCTAAAATGTTGTACGCCGCCCTGAGTCCTGAAGGAGTAGGGCGGCATAGAAGAACCTCAAATAAATAAATAAATAAAATAAAGTATGGAAGGTTCAGTTCTTTCTTTGGATTATGCTGATCCAGCTGTTCTGGGTCGACTGACCCTGCTTGAAGACCAAAAAATTTTAATATTGGATTTATTTGCTGCATTTATATCCTGGTATCCAGGAAGTTAATCTTTTTCTCCAGTTTTATCCTCACCGAGCTGAGATGTAGCGACTGGTCCAAACCAGTATGGATTTGAATTTTGGTCTTCCCAATCCTTGTTTGGCATTAAAGCCACTAAATACACTTCAATTTTGTTGAATTTGTAGTGTAGTCTCTTTTTCCTTATGTCTTTCTTCTTTATAGGAAGTTACTTTGCAAGGGATGCTGCATATTCTGATAACTACAGTGGAGTCAATTCTTCTATCAAGACCATGTTTCTCGCCAAAGTATTGGTGGGAGATTTTACAACTGGCAATTCGTCCTATCTCCGCCCCCCTGCCAAAAATAACCAGAGCAGTCTTTTCTATAACAGCTGTGTGAACAGTCTCCTGAATCCATCCATTTTTGTCATTTTTGAGAAGCACCAGATTTATCCAGAATACCTGATTGAATACAAAAATTAAATTTGTGAGTAGACGGTGTACTCCCTGTTTAACACGCTGCTAAATGAGCTACTTTCTGGATGACCATTGAAGACCTTAGCCTGTCATGTTAGCAGCATCAGCATTTTGTTGAGTGATTTTTAAACAAGTTTTTAATAGATTAAAAAGATATCCTCTGTCTTCACCTCCTCCTGCAATTGGGCATCATAAATGTAAAAAGCAGACTTAATTTTTAGTGTCAAAGCTCAATAAATCTATAAATGTGAAGTGCTTTTTTTAGAAGAGACATTATTGCTTTCTCAAGGAGGAATAATTTTGCTTCGATTATACTTGCTCTGATAGCTATATGTCATGTAAAATCCAAGATGATACTTTTGTATTCAACGGGGAAATTGAATCAGTGGAATCATAGATGACTCATTGACTAGGTTTTCTTAGAAGAGCAACACCCATAATGCTTATTAGCCTTAAAAAATATCCCCCACCCCACCCCCTTGCATTAATTGTGACATAGGTCTGCAGTGGTTTGAAAAGCTTCAGGTGTCTATATACACCCTGTATGTACATAAGGCGATGTATTATGTACATGTGCCTTATTCTCAAAGATGTGTGCTCGCTCATACGTGTTCAGAAACAATTTTACAATCTTAGATCTGAAGCATTAGATAGCTCTAAATACCAGATATTGCAACAAGAGCCCGTATGAAGAAGCACCGGTTTTAATGATCTCTAATGTTCTATTTGAAACAGGTCTACTGTTTTTGCAGATTTTAATATTTAGTAGTAACATAATCTCTTTCAATGCTGGTCCATCTTTCTAAGGCCATAAGGGTAGAGAAAACCTTTAGATCAGATTACCTTGTCTGCATCTTGACACTCCATATGAACCACATTAATCTGTCACTTAGATTCTAAAAATAAATACTTTTAAATGTCTTTTTGTAGTATGTTTTTTTTAAAACCTTGTATAGGACTGCAGAATACTCACTCAACATGGAATTCTAGAACAGCTGTAAAACATCAGGTTGAGGAATGCTATTGTAGCATTTTTCTCTGCTTTACTTTGCTAACTCTTGTGCTTCCTCTTTGACACAGTGATATGTATATCACTGTATATCGTTGTATATAATGATACAATTTTTTTTTATCCTTGCATCTCCTGTCACCAGGGACCAACTTTTTAAAAATTTTAGATTTTGGATATAAAATATATGTTGGGAATATTGCTTAAGAACTTGCCATCTGCTTAAATAAACTTTAGCAAAATAAGCCTTGTTTGGTTGTATTAGATTATATCATTTTGTTGCATCTCAATAGTCGGCTGTGGTGACTTTATCATGTGCTATTAAAACTTCAAGACACAGCCCTTTAGTGACAATATGATGAATGTAGTTGAATGGGTCCTGTACCGAGTTTCACAGGTCTGTAATGAAACCCTTGGAGCAAACCATATCTAGCTACAACTGTAAAACACTCTATGGTTTTTGTGCTTCAGATAGATATCTGAGTTTACCTTGAGGAACCATTCTTCCCAACATAGCAATAGCAATATAGCAATAGCACTTTACTTATATACCGCTTCATAGTGCTTTACAGCCCTCTCTAAGCGGTTTACAGAGTTCAGCATATTGCCCCCAACAATCTGGGTCCTCATTTTACCGACCTCGGAAGGATGGAAGGCTGAGTCAACCTTGAGCCTAGTGAGATTTGAACAGCTGAACTGTTGAACTAGCAGTCAGCCTGCAATGGCTGCATTTAACCACTGCACCACTTCAGCTCTTAGGGAAAACATATCTGCTTTCCCTAAGTATAAATTATGGGTTGATGCTATAAAGTTTACATGTATATAAGTTGGCTTTATTGTTTGCTGAAAATCTCAAGATAGATGCCTTATAACAAATAATATTTAAAAAATTACTATCTGTGATTTAGAAGCCACCAAGGGGTTAAAAAAAAAGTTTTAATGGTTATGTACTGTATGTTGCAAGTTTCAGCACTGGACCAAATCAGGGCGGGCTCATTTTGAAAGTGAAATCTGAGAATCTTAATAGCGGTAGTAGACTGCAAACCCAGGAAATTTTGCAAATAAATAAGAGCGTTATGTGGTAACAACTCTAGTAGTACACTGATTTACACTACAGATTGCAGATAGCTGCTATTTGTTTATAGCAGGGATGTCAAACTCAATTTCATTGAAGGATGCATCATGGCTGCGGTTGACCTCGGGGGGCCGGGCAGGCGTGGCCGACTGAGTGGGTGTGGCCGGATGGGCACGACCAGCTTGAAGCCACTCCCCAAACTGCTGGCATGTTTCCTCTTTGCATTGGATAGACTGGGACAAAGCCATACTGGCCCAATGTTTCCTCTTCACATTGGGTAGATTGGGCCGAAGTGACGCTGGCCCAATGTTTCCTCTTCACACTGGGTAGACCGGGCTAAAGCAATGCAGGCTGGCCCCTTACATTTTCCAGGATGGCCCCGCGGGCCGGATCCGACCACATCTGGCCCGCAGGCCTTGTGTTTGACACCCTTGGTTTATAGGGATGGATTTTTGTTTATCGGTATACATATTATACTGTAATAAAGCAAGTTTACAGGTGGTTTTAGAATCCTTTTATTTTCTACATGTAAAATAAATACAGGCAATTCTCAACTTACAACCATTTGTTTAGTGACTGTTCAGAGTTACAACAGCGTTAAAAAAAAGTGACTCAAGATCAGTGCTCACACTTACAAACCATCACAACATCCCCCACAGTCATGTGATCAAAATTCAGACACTTGGCAACCGGCATGTATTTACAATAGTTACAGCATCTTGGGGCCGTGTGATTGGCTTCTGCCATTCTCCAAGCTGGCTTTCAACAAGCAAAGTCAATGGGCGGGGGAGGGGAGCCTTATTTGCCCAATTACTGTAGGATTCACTTAACAATTACAGTGACTCACTGAACTGTGGCAAAAAAGGTCATACAATAGGTTAAGACTCACTTAACAACTGCCTTGCTTAGCAGTGGAAATTCTGGCCCCAAATGTGGTTGTAAGTTGAGGACTACCTATATAATCATAGGAATTAAACTATACATACAATGCAGGGGCGGGTTGCTCTCTTACCTCGTTACTGATGCGCTGCGTGCGCATTGCCACGTTTCGTGCGCACACTCACTACGTACGCACAGCCCCTCGCGCGATTTTGTTTCCGCACATGCGCAGGAAGCAAAAATTGCTGAAATCTCATAAGGGGGCGCGTGCGCGATTTTGGTGATTTTTTGCTTCCGTGCATGCGCGGAAGCAAAAAATCACCAAAATCGCACGCGTGCATCCCCTCGTGAGATTTTGCTTCCACGCATGTGCGGAAGCAAAAAATCACTGAAAAATTCTGAAAAAAAGATGGCGATGCGCGACGGACTGGTAAAGACGGCACCGGAGCCATCACGCGCAAATTGCGTAATCATCTGGCCGCTACCGGTGCGGCAGAGTCGACCACACCGGTAGGAACCCACCACTGATACAATGTCTAACATTTAACAAGCAACAAGAATAGTTTTAAAAAGTTTCCGTACAAAACACATTCTTTAAGATGATAAAAGCAGTTTTCTTCAAGATGTGTTTTAAAACAAGGGTCCCTAACCCCCAGTCCATGGACAGGCTTCGGTCCGTGGCATGCCAGCAACCGAGCCGCACAAACATGCGAAGCCCATCCGCGGGATGTAGGCAGCACATAAAACCATGCCTTTCTGGTCCGTGGGAAAACCTTTCTCCATGGAACCGGTGCCCAAAAGGTTGGGGGCTGCTGCTTTAAAAACCAACGATTTTCAACTGAAATAAAATATGAATTCCTTGGGAAAATTTTTTTTAGAACATGTTATATAAGTAACCGCAGTGCATTTTATTTCTAGTTCTCAGAGTTATTATGAATCACCATTAACCAAGCCAGAGGATAAAAAGGGTTATAAGCAGTGGTGGGTTGCTACCGGTTCGCCCCAGATCGGGCGAACTGGTAGCAGCGGCAGCGGGAGGCTCCGCCCACCCACCCGGACGTCATCACGGACAATCCGCGCATGCGCAGAAGCACCGCGAGTGAAGTGAGCGCGCGTGTGTTCACAGGTAGCGAAGGTAAGTGAAACCCACTACTGGTTATAAGCTATCATGTGGATAGAGAACCGGATTGGAGAAGACTGTTTGGAAGAAAGGGCAAAACATTTGGTTCCAGATTGTCAGTTACACTTTTGGCTGCAGAATTGTCCAGGTAAATCTGCCCATGATCTTAGACAGGAGAGGAACAATTCTTAAGAGAAAATAGAGGCTAAGCTGATGATTGACCAATTATAACAGCCTGAATGTTTTTTTAAAAAAACTTTCATTTTAACAGCAGCTAAAACAGTTTATTTTATGAGCATCCTACTTTTATTATTAGCAAATATCCCCTCCACACCATATCTCCACACAACATATGCTTTCAAAGTTTAGATGCATATCAGGCACTAAAGGTTAAGTTTGCAAGCACAGAAGTTTTAACGGTTGTATTTAGCGTTGTAAGTTGACTAAGGCTAGAAGGAAGACGGGGGTAAGAACTTTGGTGCCTTTAACGTGTTTTTCCATGTTACAAATAGGTTTTCAGTATGAGGTAAGTCAAAGCTTCTGAAAAGGAAATGGGAGGATGCGGCTATCTTAACGAGAAACAATCTTGATGAAGACACCATCCTGTGGTCCTAGCGTGCTGTGAGATTTGACCTGCAAAGGGATCTGGGAAGAGGGTGAAGAAACAAAATGCAAAGCAAATTAGGAAGCATCAGTAATATAGGAAAGGGAATGCTGTAGAACATTTAACAATCAATATACCAGGTTTCTCGGGATGTTTTCCAATCAGATCAACCATGGTGGACAGTCTGGCTGACAACCATCCTTCCTTGCTGGGTGCTACAGGGTGTTTTAGGAACATTTGGGGGCAATTTTACATGAAAGGTCTATCTTATATTTCAAAAGAACCTTTGATCCACCAAGCAAGCCTGGGATACAGTAGAGCAATCTCCACAATATTTTGTATATCAAACACAGTCTAGAGTAATTGAAGACGACTTGTGTCTCTTGAGCTTAATTCCATATCCTATTATTCTTGGAGTTAAAAACAACCAAATCATACCGGTGGATTTTTAAAAAACTATTATTTTGTAGAGAGTGTGTGTGTATGTATGTGTATGTATGTGTGTGTGTGTGTGTATATATATATATACATTTACACCAGTAAGCAATGTATATTTATATTGCCCCCAACAATCTGGGTCCTCATTTTACCTACCTCGGAAGGATGGAAGGCTGAGTCAATCTTGAGCCGGTGAGATTTGAACCGCTGACCTGCGGATCAGTATCAGCTAAAGTGGCCTGCAGTACCTGCTTCTAACCGCTGCGCCACCTCGGCTCAATATGTGTGTGTGTGTGTGTGTGTGTGTGTGTGTGTGTGTGTTTGTGTGTGTGTGTGTATGTGTGTGTGTGTACGTATGTATGTATTTTTCAAAATATGGGATGGGAAGACAAAAGATTAAAAATATCACAATGCTTGTGATTCTGAAGGAGATTTGGTATACATGCACTTATTTTGATTTCACTAATATAATTTCTGAAACCTCCGAGATTATCAAAACTTGATAGCAAATCACCAATTTTTGGTGGCATTCTCCCCTTTTGCTTATTCTTGAAATAAAAATACTGAAATGGGTTTGTCAGTCAGGGGTGTCAAACTCAAGGCCCGTGGGCTGGATCTGGCCTGTGAGGTGCTTAGACCTGGCCCTCACGGCCGCCCTGGAAACAGCGAAGGACTGGCCTGAGATGCCTCTGCCAGCGAAAATGGAACTCGGGATGCTGCGATGGCCTCCTGCAACTCTCTGCCAGTGAAAACGTGCGGCACTCCCGAGCTCCGTTTTTGCTGGCAGAGGGTTGCAGGAGGCCATCGCAGCCTCCTGAGCTCTGTTTTCGCTGGCAGAGTGCTCGGGCCCCCACAGGCACCCCCGACATGAGTGACATCGAGCTGGCCACGCCCACCCGGCCCTCAATGAAATCGAGTTAGATACCTCTGCAGCTTTACTAAACCATACCCCAGCTTCTCAAAAGCCGAATTGCTACCACATTCCTCTTAGTGACACCAGCCTGTAAATTTCAAACTTGAAAAAGGCTGAAAAAAGGGCAGATGCCCCCAAAATTGCCCTTTTGATCCTTCCATATAATGGGGTGTTTTTTTAAAAGGAGCAATTCTGTACTGTCTACTTCACAAATTGTGTAGTTTGCATCTTAATTAACAGTCTGAAGCCAGGTATCAGCTTCATTTCAACAACATGATTTAGGCAGGAGAAAATAAATGGAGACTCATCGGTTGGGTTTACACAACAGAGGTTTCGGGCCAATACAAAGTTCCCATACTCCAGGAGGCAAAGAAAATGCTGAATTGAACTACCCATTGTTTTATTTTCTAACAATGGCCTGTAACGTCTAGAGCAGGAATGGGCAACTATGCCACCTTTATGACCTGTGAACTTCAACTCCCAGAATTCCTGAACCAACCATGTTGAAGTCTAAGGGTGTAAAGAGTTCATAGTTACTCACTCCTGGTTTATAGACCTTATTGGAAATATAAGAGATACTTGAAGGTCATCTTTTATTTATTTTATTTATTTATTTATTGTTTGTTTGTTTGTTCTTCTATGCCGCCCTACTCCCGAGGGACTCTTTTGCTTTGTGTTCATTTTATTTATTATATTTATATATATATAATGAACACAAAGCAAAAGTATATATATCAAGCAGGAAGCCTTGGTGACCCCATATGTTGGATGCTGTGTTGAGGATTCGGGGAAATAGCTATAGGTCTACTCCAGTGATGGCGAACCTATGGCATGCGTTCCAGAGGTGGCACATGGAGCCATATCTGAGGGCACGTTGCCCTATGTCAGCTCCAGCGCACATGTGCGTGCTGGCCAGCTGATTTTCGGCCTTCTTTTCGGGCGTTTTCGCTCTCCCCAGGCTTTAGGAGGCTTTCCTGAACCCTGGGGATGGCGAAAAATGGCCCAACGGGCCTACCGGAAGTCCAGAGGCTTCAGTGAGGCCTGTGTGCATGCGCGAGGTGCAGCGCGGGGGTTGTGCACATGTGCGTGGGAGGGCATTTCATTGTGGATGTGGGCACGCACGCATCCCCTTTTGGCACCCGAGCCAAAAAAGGTTCGCCATCACTGGTCTATACATTCATACTAAAGAGAAATGAAAAGCAATTCTTCCCCCGCCCTCTAGTTTGCCATTTTTTTTTTTTTTGGTTACCATCTTCTCCAAGAAGTAAAAACAGGCACAAACCTGGGTCTCAGGGCAGGTTTTGAACATGAACCTTTGCAAAATTCTTAACAGTGCAATTTTTATTGTCATCAAGGCCAACTTCATGCCAATGCAGCCACGAGGACCCGCCCCAAAGGGCAGATAAGCAAAAGGATGTTGCTGCTGCATAGCTTCAGCCGTAAATCTGCAGGCAAAATTAAAATATTGGGTGAGAGAAGGCCTTCCATTTGCATTTTCCATTTTAAGACGTTGGGTAGGCACCAAATGGCTTGTTCGATGATTAAGATATAGCGGTCCTGTTCATATATAGGTAGTTCATGACTTACAATAATTCATTTAGTGACCATTTGAAATTACAATGGTACTTGTAAGTGACTTACAACCGGTCCTCGCAATTACGACCATCGCACCATCCCCATGGTCACATGATTGAAATTTGGGAACTTGGCAACTGGCATGTACTGGTTGCAGCATTCCAGGGTTATGTGATTGCCATTTGGGTATCTTTCCAGAGGCTTCCAACAAGCAAAGTCAATGGTGGGGGAGCCGGATTCATTTCACGACCATGTGATTCATTTAATTGCAATGGTTCGCTTAACAGCCATAGCAAAAAAAAAAAGTCATAAAACTGGGTGTGATTTACTTAACAACTGCCTTGCTTAGCATCAGAAATTTTGCTCCCAATTGTGGTGGGACCAGTTGAGGAGTAGCTTGACGGAGTGAGAATTAATCTCACAGAGGTGATGTTTGATCTTTTCCAGGAATTCAGACATTAGAAATGAAACCGCAGTTTAAAGTTCTAATTAAAATATTTATTTCGGTACAAAAACAATAAATTCTGATTAATTGCATGTCTGATATAAAATGCGACTTCCCTCATCGGAAGCCAGAAGAAGGAAAGAATGGAGTTTGGAATGCACACATGCGTACAAGAACATATCAATCACGTGCTCAGGAATGAACCATTATATTAGATAGAGATGCATCTCCCTGCATATACATGTAACAGGCAATAAATCACACTGTGACATAGCTATATCGTCTTCTGTGGGAGGGTATGCATTTTGCAATATGCATAATTGTGCCTCCCAGTTCTTTATTGTTGTTGTTGTTATCTGCACAATAAATAATATTGTGATTTTACAGTTTTAACATTGTGATTTGAACAATAAGCCCATGTACCTCTCAGGAATAAACTTTTCAGGTTCTGGCCAGAACTTTGGATTATAATGGAGGTGTCCAACAGCCACTTCTATGACAGCGCCAGCCGGGACTTGCTGCTGCAGCACCAAACAGTCTTTTGCTGCTTCCCGAGTAAACCTACAGGAACAAAGATTGCACATTGCAGAAATAAGAAAGAAAAAACATGGCAATTGAAGTACTTGAAGAGGCCTTCATTTGTAAGCCCAGGCCCGTGATGGCCCAGGCCACGCATGCCAGAGGTGGCACACAGAGCCCTCTCTGTTGGCACGCGCGCCGTCGCCCCAGGTCACATCTCCGTGGCGTTTCTTTCATGAGCTTCTGTTTCCCTGCAAATGATGAAACAGAAACTCACAAAAGAAAAAGATCTTATCTCTTGCCGCGCTGCCGGTGTTGGGATGCCCCGCCTCCTGCCGGCCAGCTGGTCTTTGGGTCTCTGCTGCGCATGTGCACATGCGCATGTCCGCACATGTGCACATTTGTGCATGCACGTGTGCATGTCCACGCATGTGGGCACATTCATGCACACGTTCGTGTGCGCGTGAGCACCTTTCAGTTTGGGCACTTGGTGTCTAAAAGATTCGCCATCACTGGCCTAGGGCTAGGCTGTTGTATAAGTAGAAAAAATATTATTAGAATCATTGCAAAGAAAATTGAATGAAGACAGCAAGATGGGAGCTGATGAAATTGAATATTTTGCTACTCCTTAAAATCTAGTCCTAGGCTTCTACTTTATTTTTAGGAAAAACTGAAATACTTTTTTTCCCACTTGGATTGAGACATTCCCATATAGCAATTTCTGTCTCCAAATGGGAAAGGCATGTATGTATGTATGTATGTATTTTATCTGGTTATATGCCACCCAATTGTGAAGGCAGTTGTTAGAAAAGAAAAGAAAAGGAAAAAAGGAAAGGAAAGGAAAGAAAGAAAAGAAAAAAAGAAAAAAGAAAAGAAAGAAAAAGAAAACTAAGAGAAGGAAGGAAGGAAGGAAGGAAGGAAGGAAGGAAGAAAGAAAGAAAGAAAGAAAGAAAGAAAGAAAGAAAGAAAGAAAGAAAGAAAGAAAGAAAGAAAGAAAGAAAGAAAGAAAGAAAGAAAGAAAGAAAGAAAGAAAGAAAGAAAGAAAGAAAAGAAAGACAGACTCAATAAACATTCCTTAGGATTTCCTGGAGTTTTCCCACTGGTTATCAATATTTCCCCCCCAGAATGCAGGGAAAGTTATGCCACATAAGGACATCATTTGCATCATGATTCAGCCTTGTTAAAGTACACTGTCATAGGGGAAAAGCATCAAAAAAGATCCAGTATTATGCATGAATTTCCTTCATTTGACCACCACACTGTTAAATTTTCAAACGACATTTATTTTGCTTTGTCTGAATTCAGCAGACAAAAGTGGAGTGACATTTTAGGTTCAGTTTTATAAATTCTCTGAGTTTATAGAAAGCGTGCAGAGAAGAGCAACAAAGATGATTAGGGGACTGGAGGCTAAAACATATAGAGAACGGTTGCTGGACCTGGGTATGTCTAGTCTGATGAAAAGAAGAACTAGGGGTGACATGATAGCAGTGTTCCAATATCTCAGGGGTTGCCACAAAGAAGAGAGAGTCAAACTATTCTCCAAAGCACCTGAGGGTAGAACAACAAGCAATGGGTGGAAACTAATCAAGGAGAGAAGCAACTTAGAACTAAGGAGAAATTTCCTGACAGTTAGAATAATTAATCAGTGGAACAGCTTGCCTCCAGAATTATTTATTTATTTATTTATTTTGGAATTCTTATATGCCGCCCAACTCCCTAAAGACTCAGGGCGGCGTACAACAGTGAAAAATACAAGAATAACCAAAATCTAAAATGATAATTAAAAACAATATAAAAATTAAAACACAATATAAGAAATCATCAACAACCATTCAACGTCATACATACTTGGGGGGTGAGCTCAGAGAAGGCTCTCCCCCTTGGGCCCGCCAGCCGGCATTGCTTGGCCGACGGGACCTGGAGGAGGCCAACTCTGTGGGCCCTAACCGGTCGGAGGGAAGTATGAGGCAGAATGCGGTCCCGTAGATAACCTGCTCCTAAGCCATGAAGGGCTTTAAAGATGGTGATCAACACCTTGAATTGGACCCGGAGACCGATGGGCAACCAATGCAGCTGGCGGAGTATCGATGTCACGTGGGTGTACCTTGGCACACCCACCACAGCACGCGCAGCCACATTTTGCACCAGCTGAAGTCTCCGGATACTCTTCAAGGGTAGCCCCATGTAGAGCGCATTGCAGTAGTCCAAACGAGAGGTGACAAGGGCATGAGTGACCGTGAGTAGAGCCTCCTTCTCCAAATATGGCCGCAACTGGTGCACCAGGCGAACCTGTGCAAAGGCCCCCCTAGCCACAGCAGAAAGATGATGGTCCAATTTTAGCTGTGGATCTAGGAGGACCCCCAAGTTGCAGACCCGGTCCGAGGGAGTCAGTTTCGCTCCCTCAAGGACCAAGGAGGGACAGTTGTCATGATCCTTAGGAGGCAATATCCACAGCCACTCAGTCTTGTCGGGATTTAGTCTGAGTCTGTTCCTCCCCATCCAGATCCTAACGTCGTCCAGGCACCGGCACATTACATCAACTGCCTCACTGAAGTCAGACGGGGTGGTGATGTACAGCTGGGTGTCATCAGCGTACTGATGGAAACACACCCCATGTCTGCGAATGATCTCACCCAGCGGTTTCATGTAGATGTTGAACAGGATGGGCGAGAGAACCGACCCCTGAGGCACCCCACATGATAGGGGCCTAGGGGACGACCTCTGCCCCCCTGCCAACACCGACTGCATCCTATCAGCGAGATAAGAGGAGAACCACCGTAAAACGGTGCCTCCCACTCCCAACTCGCTGAGACGATGCAGAAGGATACCATGGTCGATGGTATCGAAAGCTGCTGAGAGGTCAAGTAGCACCAGGATGGAGGAGTTCCCCCCATCCCGGGCCCGCCAGAGATCATCCATCAGAGCGACCAAGGCAGTTTCTGTACTGTAGCCGCGCCTGAAGCCCGACTGGTAAGGATCTAGATGATCTGTTTCATCCAGGAGCTGCAGAAGCTGAGTAACCACCACCTTCTCCACAACTTTCCCTAAAAAAGGTAAGTTGGAGACCGGACGATAGTTCTTCAAGTCAGCTGGATCCAGGGAAGGCTTCTTCAGGAGGGGTCGCACCACCGCAGCTTTTAACGACTGCGGTACGGATCCCTCTCTCAAAGAAGCGGTGACCACCGCCTGGATCCAGCCGCGTGCCACCTCCCTGCTGGCCGAGACCAGCCAGGAGGGGCACGGGTCCAATAAACAGGTGGAGGTACCCATCGCTCCCACAGCCCTGTCTACATCCTCAGGAGAAACAGGCCCAAACTCCTCCCATAATGATGGACTAGGACTAGCCCCTGTCAACTCAATGGACTCTGCCCAGCCAGAGTCCAGGTTTGACCGAATCTGAGCGACTTTATCCGACAGAAACTCAGCGAATTCCTCAGCTCTGCCTTGTAAGTGTTCCTCGCTCCCCCCTTTTGCAAGGAGGGAGCGAGTCACCCTAAACATGGCGGCCGGGCGAGAATCTGCGGACGCAATAAGAGCGGAAAAATAGGATCGTTTTGCCGCCCCTATCGCCACTAAATAAGATCTGATGTAAATTCTTAATAGTGTTCGATCAGACTCGGTTTTACTGGCCCTCCAGCGGCGTTCTAGACGTCTCTTCTGGCGTTTCATCTCCCGGAGCTCCTCGGTAAACCAGGGAGCTTTCCGGGATCCACTGCCATAGAGAGGTCGCTTAGGCGCAATTCGGTCTAGGGCCCCTGATGCTGCGGTGTTCCAAGCAGCCACCAGGGAGTCAGCCGAATTGTGTACCAGGGTTTCAGGTATTTCCCCAAGTTCCCTCTGGAATCCTTCTGGTTCCATTAGGCGCCTGGGGCGGAACCACCTAGTCGGTCCCGCCTCCCTGCGGGGGAGGAATGGGGCTGCGAAATCCAACCTCAGTAGGAAATGATCTGACCATGACAGAGGGGTGATGACTATGTCCCTTATCTTCAGATCATCTCTCCACTGCCCCGAAAGAAACACTAGGTCGAGCGTGTGACCACCCTCATGAGTCGGACCCTGGATTACTTGGGTCAGGTCCATGGTTGTCATGGAATCCATGAACTCCTGAGCTGCCCCAGAGGTTTCGCCAGCCGATGGCAAGTTGAAGTCCCCCAGCACCATAAGCCTGGGGAACTCAACTGCCAAGCCGGCTACTGCCTCGAGCAGCTCAGGCAGGGCCTTGCTTACGCAGCTGGGAGGCAGGTACGCTAAGAAAAGGCCCAGTTGTGAATGCTTCAACACTGGAAGTTTTTAAGAAGGTGTTGGATAACCATTTGTCTGAAGTGGTGTAGGGTTTCCTGCCTAAGCAGGGGGTTGGACTAGAAGACCTCCAAAGTCCCTTCCAACTCTTATTCTATTCTATTCTTATCTGGGAGAAGGAAATCTGAAATATTTCCTTCTCTTATATTCTGAGTCCATATTTGCTCCTTCCATCCAAAGACATATTTGGTTATGATGGTTCCAAGGCCATTATTCTCTACTGCCAATTTAAAATGTTTCCTAATATTTGTTTCTTTTATTGCTACTTTTAATTACCCACCCTAATTTTCTGACAGATTTATTTATTTATTTATTTGTGAGATTTATATACCGCCTCACAGTGCAAGCACTCTCTAAGCGGTTTACACCAGTAGGCAATGTATATTTATATTGCCCCCAACAATCTGGGTCCTCATTTTACCTACCTCCGAAGGATGGAAGGCTGAGTCAACCTTGAGCCGGTGAGATTTGAACCGCTGACCTGCGGATCAGTGTCAGCTAAAGTGGACTGCAGTACTGCTCTAACTGCTGCGCCACATCGGCTCTTTTCTTGATATTTTTCAAGCAGTTTTTGCGTTTTGAAAGTTTATCTTTGCATTGTTTTAAAGTACAAAAAAGTTTGAAACTTCTGATGGAAAAATATATGGTTGAAAACAAAACCAGATGCCGCCTGCTTTAAAAGCACTGAATTCAGCTTGATTTCTAATGTTAGAAAGACTATTGAGAATATGCTAACAGATGAATTTATATTGGCACAAGGTACAAATACCTACTCAACATGTTATTGTCTTGTGGGGTAAAAAATATTATGCAAAGCAAAAGAGTAGAAAGTCTTAAGCAAGGAAAAGTACAAGATAAGCCCATAGAAATCTAATTCATTGTAATTTATGATAATACATTTACCATAGATCTCCATACTTTTCATGTAAACCAGGGGTGGCCAAACTATGGCTCTTTGAGGACCTGTGGACTTCAACTCCCAGAATTCCTGAGCTAGCCATGCATGCATGGCTGGCTCAGGGATTCTGGGAGTTGAAGTCCACAGGTCCTCAAAGAACCATAGTTTGGCCACCCCTGATGTAAACCATACATGATTCCATCAAATCCACATATACATTCATACATTTCCTTTCATTCTGTAAAGATCTCACATTCTCTTTCTCAAAAAAGCCCGATTCAGTCTTAATGTACTCTCCATATAACCAAATCACATCCTTCCTTCATCCTGGATCTCATTTGTGAATTCAATCTGCATTAATTCAAACTCTATTAATTCGTCATCCCATCTCTTCTTACATCTTAAATATCCCACTGCCACCGCATTCAATTTATTTTTAGTAATTCCTCCCTCCATAATCAGCTCGTAACAACACGAGCAGAAGCGTATTCTTAAGCATGCAGATGTTGGCTTCTTTTGACAATCGTTCCTGACAAGAGGCCACATACAATCTGCAACCTTTCGGCCAGCATTTGCACACTTTAAAATTGTCTATCCATTTTTCCATCTATCAAAGGGGAATAATATATTTTCAGTTTTATTTTTTTGTTGAAGAATATTTGTCAGCCAATGTTGAAGAAAAATTCAACTGTATAACCTTGAACTAAGAGCCGAGGTGGCGCAGCAGTTAAGAGTGCAGTACTGCAGGCTACTTTAGCTGACTGTGATCTGCAGTTCAGCTGTTCAAATCTCACCGGCTCAGGGCTGACTCAGCCTTCCATCCTTCCGAGGTAGGAAAAATGAGGACCCAGATTGTTGGGGGCAATGTAAATATACATTGCTTACTGGTGTAAACCATTTAGAGAGTGCTTGCACTGTGAGGCGGTATATAAATCTCACAAATAAATAAATAGATAAATAGATAAATAGATAAATAAATAAATAAATAAATAAATAAATGCATACATACATACATACATACATACAAACAAACAAACAAACAAACAAACAGTAATCTTCTTGTAGCAGTTGAACAATTGCAGATAGCCACTTACCATCAGGAATTGAGATTGCCAACTCTGACATCAAGCATCGCAATTGTAAAATACAATGTCATGTGACCATGCCGATTTAGGATAGCAGTTCCAGCAGTTCCGGTTACCACCGTTAAGCAAATCCTGCATGGTCGGTTATTATAATATCATATGATTACCATTTGCAACCTCCTGCTGGCTTCTCCAATGACTTTGCTTGGAAGCCACCAGTGAAAATTGCAAATGGCAGTTGTGACTGCAGGAAGCTGCAACTGTCAACGTCTGAGACAGCACGCTGTTCAAAGTGGCCACAATTCGCTGTTTCCAAGTTGCCACACATGCATAGGAGGAGAGGGATGCATGGGGCCACAGATGGGTGCTGGGTGATGGGACTCACGCTGGGAGAGGAGCCAGGAAGGCAAGCCAGCTGCAGTCGGTTCAGAAGCCATCCAGGCCTGAAGAGTACTTGCTGGAGCCAGCCAGAGAGCAAACGGGCTCGAAGAGTGCTTGCTGGAGCCGGCCCAAAAAAGTACTTGCTGGAGCCAGCCAGGGAGCAAACGGGCTGCAGCAAGAGAACTTGCTGGAGCCAGCCGGGAGCAACCAGGAACAGGAGGGCGGAGCGTGCTGAGTCCGTATAGCCAGCTGGCTAGCAGAAGCCAGTAATGCTGGCTAGAAATCCTTTTACTTGTATTGTTCACCACGTGCCAAGCTGAGACTCCAGTAAAGAGACCCGTTCTGCTCACAATGTGGCCTCTTCTTTTGCTGGCTTGGTTTGGAACCGTAACAGCAACATCATAACTCAGGGGTACCTTCAACCCCCGGTTCACAAACTGTTGGGACCCAGGCCACGCAAGCGGTGAGTGAGCCTGCAAAGTTTCATTTGCGTATGAACAGGATCTAGGGTTTGTGCGTGAAACCTTCCTCCCAATCCCCGGTTGTCACAGGCCCGTGAAGCCAGAAAGATTGGGAACCGCTGTCATAATTGCAGACCAGTCACCAAGTGCCCAACTTGCAATCTTGTGATTGCAGGGATGTTGTAACAGCCATAACTACAAGGACCCACCATAAGTATCCCTTGTTCAGTCCTGTTATAACCATAAATCATTCTGAATAAGTAGATATTAAATACAGATTTACTGCTAGATTTAAACTCTCTACAAGAATCTGAACCACTAATGGTCAAGGGAAATTAACAGGAGTTAAGAATAGAAAGGAATTCAAGATGGGCTGGACTTAGATCTCTTGTGAGCACACAGGGATTCATGACTGATGATGTGTTTGACTCCTCCCTCAGGCTCAGCCTGGTCATCTCTTACAATAATAACCTTGTAATGGAATTTCATTGGAGCTTCTGGAGTTTCATTGTTAGAATTCTTTGCAATGTGAGTTTTGAAATGTTCAATTCACTAGATGTATGGTACATTGGTTTTGGGAATCTCTGTTCAAATACCCTCTCAATTTGCTTGCTCAGCATCTCTTAGATCTATGCTCATCATGAAATGAGCCAGTTTCCCTGAACGTTTTTCATCCAGTTGTTAATTAAATTTCTGCCGTGAGCTTCCTTCTTGTAACGGGGAGTGGATTTTCTTTTTACTGCTGTTTGTGACTTGAATTCAGCTAACCAGCAAATGCAGCTGACTCCCCACCGCAATGCTTGCCATTTTTCAAACAGAGGGACTTGAAAAAAAATTAAAATTAAAAACATATTATTCCTAATTCACAAATTTAAGTATAAAAGAATTTTGATTCATTAAACTTCCCAATGATTTTTTTTGTTTTAGGTTTGTAACATTTACACTTCTGAAGTTATTAAAGCTTAAAAATGCACTAAAATTTAGGAACATCCTGTACTGTCTCTTTCAAGACTCAGAGAAAGCCTGACCCCTTATAGGTTAAGAGAAGACTCATTCATTCCCTGGAGTGGTGTGAATCATCTACATAAGAAAAAAAAAGATGCTTCAACAGCCGCAGTGTCTCCTATCTTACTAACCTGAATGCTGGGGGATACATGCGCAGAGTCTCTGCTATCACCATATCAAGATATGGAAGTTCCTGTATATTTTCATAATCTGGAATGTCCTGTGAGAATGGGAAGAAAAAATGGGTTATTATTTTAACGAAATATTTATATTATACCTGTCTCTCAGCATCACAAACACAACATGAAAGCATGAAATACCAATAAAATAGTAGACCCTAACCCTAACTCAGGGGTCTGCAACCTGCGGCTCTGGAGCTGCATGTGGCTCTTTCATCCCTCTGTTGCGGCTCCCTGTCGCTCAAAATATGCATCACAACTGCCAATGTGCGACACCAGCTGGCATGTGATTTATTGAGCTTTTCGACCCATCTTTTTTTGGGGGAATTCAAAATGTTTTTGTTGCATGCAGAAATAAAAATGTGTTTTCTCTGTAGCAGGTCATTGATTACATAAATGCAACACACTATAGCTTTTTTATACATAGCATAAAGGTAAAAAAATATATGCAGTATTATCTTCATTTTAGATGTCAAAAGGGTTTTGTGGCTCCCGGTGTTTTCTTTTCTGTGGGAAACGGGTCCAAATGGCTCTTTGAGTGTTTAAGACCCCTGCCCTAACTGAACAAAAAATGCAAATAGCAAAAATAAAGAAAGATGAACAAGCAAATGATATTCCCTGATGAAAGATTGCACCTAGGCAGAGGTGGGTTCCTCCCAGTTCGGACCGGTCCTTTAGAACCGGTAGCGGGAATTTCCCCCCGCTCGCCAAACCGGGAGCGATGGCCACGCCCACAAACCAGCTCTCCCTATAGCCTATGGCCTATGTTTTTCGCTTCTGCACATGCGCAGAAGCTGTTTTTTGCTTCTGTGCATGCGCAGAAGCAGAGTTTTCAGCACTGTGCATGCGCGCATGCTCACATGGCGCAGGAGGAAGTGAACTGGCAGCAAAGTAAGTTAGAACCCACTCCTGCACCTATGTATTATAATATTTTTACCCAGGAAATGTGACAATGATTTTGAAGATTACTTGAAAATGTGGCAGCTCATATGCTGGCCCAAGAGATTTGCTTCAGCAGTGGTATGTTTATATGATGGATCCTTCACTGATTATTAGAATGTTTCCAAGTTCCAGTACTGATCATACTGTCTAAAGCTAGTATCCAGGTGTACAGAATCCTCCATTCTCCCTAAAGAAAATCTACAGGTTTTGTGTGGCTAGCCCGGAATGGTAGCCTACAAGCAGGCCTATGACAGTCACAGCTTACCTTCCATTCCCACCCTTCAAACCTGAGGCCTGAGACACCTATGTTTCAGAGCTGTTTTACTCAGGGAGCGTTATAACATTTATAGGATAGGGAAGGGAGAGATTATGCTAATATACATTTGGATTGTTGTGAGGACAAAATGGAATGATTGCCATGACCACAACTCAGCTTCCTGGAGAAAAGCTGGCCTGCAAAATGTGATTAAAACCCTATTTACAACTTCGGTTGGAAACCAATTCACACTGTGAATCAAGGAGCCACAGTGGATTGGATCCAGAATCACAGAAACTGTTACAGAGACAAAAGTTTGATACAAGGGCTTCCAACACATTGTAGGCATCTTGATGACGGGGGATGGGATTGTTCCCTTTCTCTTCCCTGCCATCTCCTAATTCATACCCGTCAATTTTCTAGGAGTAGCAGAGAAAATGGGGCATTCGCAAACATCATTGTTTCTGGGAGAACCATCATGGTCTGGTTATTCCTCAAGGCAGAAATTGGAAGAAAAAGAAAAATGAAGCCAACCTTTTGATCATTGTCACATTGAATAGCATCTTTGGATAGGGAATAAATATTAATTTACATTTCCTCCTTGGGTTTTAAATTGTAAAAAAAAAAAAAAAGCACTTTATTTATTTTATTTATTTATTTTGTTATTCTTATATGCCGCCCAACTCCCGAAGGACTCAGGGCGGCGTACAACATAAAAGATACAAGAATAGACAAAATTTCAACAATTTAAAAACAGTACAAAATTTAAAAAAAACAAAAAACAAAAAACAATATAAAAGCAACAACAACATCCATCCATTCAACCACATACATACTTGGGGGGTAAGCTCAGATGGTTACGCTGTCCCCCCCACCTGCAGGAAGAGCCATGTCTTAACGGCCTTTCGGAAGGCCAGCAGAGTGGGGATGGTTCGGGTCTCCGGGGGGAGTTGGTTCCAGAGCACGGGGCCAGCCACAGAGAAGGCCCTCCCCCTGGGGCCCGCCAGCCGGCATTGCTTGGCCGACGGGACCCGGAGGAGGCCAACTCTGTGGGCCCTAACCGGTCGGAGGGAAGTATGCGGCAGAATGCGGTCCCGGAGATATCCTGGTCCTAAGCCATGAAGGGCTTTAAAGATGGTGATCAACACCTTGAATTGGACCCGGAGACCGATGGGCAACCAATGCAGCTGGCGGAGAATCGGTGTCACGTGGGTGTACCTCGGCACACCCACCACAGCACGCGCAGCCGCATTTTGCACCAATTGAAGTCTCCGGATACTCTTCAAGGGTAGCCCCATGTAGAGCGCATTGCAGTAGTCCAAACGCGAGGTGACAAGGGCATGAGTGACCGTGAGTAAAGCCTCCTTCTCCAGATATGGCCGCAGCTGGTGCACCAGGCGAACCTGTGCAAAGGCCCCCCTAGCCACAGCAGAAAGGTGATGATCTAATTTTAGCTGTGGATCTAGGAGGACCCCCAAGTTGCGGACCTGGTCTGAGGGAGTCAGTTTCGCACCCTCGAAGACCAAGGAGGGACAGTTATCATGGTCCTTAGGAGGCATTATCCACAGCCACTCGGTCTTGTCGGGATTAAGTCTGAGTCTGTTCCTCCCCATCCAGATCTTAACGTCGTCCAGGCATCGGCACATTACATCAACTGCCTCCCTGAAGTCAGACGGGGTGGTGATGTACAGCTGGGTGTCGTCAGCGTACTGATGGAAACACACCCCATGCCTGCGGATGATCTCACCCAACGGTTTCATGTAGATGAAACTTAAACATCTTCCAGCCCTGCTTTCTAAAAAACAAGTTTTGGGGGTTTTTTTTCTTACTAAACTATTATCTGGAATTATTATCTTATACTATCTGGAAAATAAAACATACAAAGAGTGGTTGCAGGAACTGAGCTTAGACAGTCTGGCGAAGAGAAGGACCAGGGGTGACATGGTAGCAGTGTTTCAATACTTGAGGGGATGCCACAGAGAGGAGGGGGTCAGGCTGTTCCCTATGGCATCAGAAAGCCAAACAAGGAATAATGGATGGAAGCTGACCAAGGAGAGATTCAACCTGGAAGTGAGGAGAAACTTTCTGACAGTGAGAGCGATCAACCAGTGGAACAGCTTGCCAGCGGAGGTTGTGAGAGTCCCAACACTTGCGACCTTCAAGGGGAGACTGGACTGCCGTCTGTCTCAAATGGTGTAGGAACTCCTGCTTGAGCAGGGGGTTGGACTAGATGACCTACAAGGTCCCTTCCAACTCTAATAATAAATCTAAATCTAAATTATCTGCCCACCGTTCCCATTGAGAATTGTCAAAAGGAATAAGAAAGGCATGAAGCAATACTCTGATGAGCCAGGTGAGGGCAGCAAAACTATACATACCAATTATGTGAATAAAGCAGAACACTTTACTTCAAATAAAACACTACAAGATATTTTATGTTAACATTTCATATTAATTTTGAGAAACCTTCATTCAGGTTTGGAATATATTAGCATTAGAATTTAATTCCCACAATCCTTACCCTATTATGGTGACTGGCCATCATATTCAGAGATTATGGGAATTACCAGTCTGTGTGTCTTAACCAATATATAAAGGATTCGGATCAGGTCAGCATTAAAAATACATTTCATTTAAAAAAAAATACGAACAAATGTAGGGTAGCTATTTATCCTGGCCTTGCTGTTCTTCCTGAGATACATCACTATTTAGTCCAGGATCAGCAAACATGCCAGCTACAGATCAAAGTTTACTAAAAGACTGTGCAGAAAGAGGCACAGATGTTTGACCTTCCTTAGTTTCTAGGGGCAGGATAAATTTCCAGCTAAACCAGAACCATCTCGATTTCCTACCCGGCCAAGAGAGGTCAGGGAAACCTGATAATGTTAGGCAAGTTCAGAGCCACTTCGCTGAACACATTTGCTATTTGCCTTACTGATAAATGCAAGGACAGACTCTGGGTGGGCTTTAACGGAATCTCTTCCAGAGCTGTTTGCTGAAGCAGGCTCTGTGCTTATAGAAATTGTGAGGAGGAGGAGACAATGGCAGATGCCTGGGATCCATTCAAAATTGGAAGTGTGGGGTCCTTGGTGCTCAGAGATAGAATAGAATAGAATAGAATTCTTTATTGGCCAAGTGTGATTGGACACACAAGGAATTTGTCTTTGGTGCATATGCTCTCAGTGTACATACCGTATTTTTTGGAGTATAAGACGCACCGGAGTATAAGACGCACCTTAGTTTTGGGGGAGGAAAACAAGGAAAAAAGGCCTCTGCCTCCCAGCAATTTGCCAAACAGCAAACAGTACAGATGATATACACTGTTTGCTGTGTATTTCTGTGCATGTGTGCCTGACCCATAGAAATAGCAAAGAATTGGAGAAATGTACATTTATGGCAGTATATTAATCCCAGAAAGTTTTCTTAAATGTAATCACACTAACTCCTCCCAATTATTTAAATAGATCTACTCCGAACATAACTAAGTCAGGGTTTCTCAGCTGCCTTCTTTTAATACTAATACTTAATACTAATACTTAATACTAAAACAGGACATTTCAGATTATACTTTTACAGATCTTTAAAATTGATGTGGCTTTCTGAAAGTATTCTCTGCTATTTAAAAGAAGATACAATAGCACTGGGCCTCTTCAGAGCAAGCATTTATTTTAAAAAGCTTCTTCATTTTGTTAAGTTGTCTAGAACAATAATAAAGCAGTCTTTAAAAAATAAGTCTAATAATTTGAACACTCTACAAACATTTAACAAAATAACGTATTAACAGAATCTGCCTCTACCTAGGATAGAACTCACAACCTCCTGATTGTAAGGCAAGAGCTCTAGCTTTGAGCCATAGCAGCTATAGCTTGCCTCTTTTCAATTTCAGCAGTCTAATATTGCCAGCAGTTTATCTCCCAGCAATTTGTCACATTACAGCCACCGTAACCACGTGGCTTGCAAGCCTGTCAGCTGTAGATCGGGAGGCAGTTTATCTCTTCTTGTGCTCTTCTTGCGCTTTGCCCTGTTTGCTGCAAAGAGGTAAATTGCTGGCAGGCAGAGGCCAAAGGGTGGGGGTGGCTGGGTGGGGCTGCATTCGGTGTATAAGAAGCACCCAGGTTTTCAACCTCTTGTTGAGGGTAAAAATCTGCATCTTATACTCCGAAAAATACGGTAATCATCCCACAGTTCAACCCTGAGCTACAGTAAAATTGGAAGTGCAATGTCAGCCTGGACTTTATTACATATACCCAGTCTGTGTGAAAGGGGAAGGCCTGAACATCCGTTTGAAAAGGAGTTTTTGACAAAAGTACCTTTGAATAATCAGAAAAAGCAACCAAAACTGTCTTTCTGAAATTATACAACTCAAGGGGATTATTGCATGTTTGATTTCACTCCTTTTTCATAAATTTCCCACTTACAAGAAGGTGGGAAGAAAAATTCTAAGCTTGCTTTTTTTTGGGGGGGGGTCTATAATGTGTCGCTTTTTCTTTATAGAAAAAGGGATTCTTTGGGGCCAAGGGTTGTTTGGTCTTCTTTAATGCAAGGAGGAATTCATGCTTGAAACTCTCCCACCTATATCAGTGTTTCTCAACCTTGGCAGTTTGAAGATGTGTGGACTTCAACTCCCAGAATTCCCCAGCCAGCGTTGCTGGCTGGGGAATTCTGGGAGTTGAAGTCCACACATCTTCAAACTGCCAAGGTTGAGAAACACTGACCTATATTCTGAAGCATTAGCCCCAGAACGGCTACATGTGTGCATGTGTAAAAATTGTATCAAAGCTTGATAAAAAAAATTATAAAGAATCCCCAGCCCTCAATTTTTCAAGAGGGAAGGTTTCCAGTGACAAAGCTTAGGTAAATAAAAATTATCACTAACCACTACTACATTTCATGGCTCTTTTTAAAGCTGATCATCCCTTATAAGAGCCGCAGTGGCACAGTGGTTAGAATGCAGTACTGCAGGCTACTTCTGCTGCCTGCCGGCTGCCTGCAATTTGGCAGTTCGAATCTCACCAGGCTCAAGGTTGACTCAACCTTCCGTCCTTCCGAGTTGGGTAAAATGAAGACCCAAATTGTTGGGGGCAATAGGCTGACTCTGTAAACCGCTTAGAGAGGGCTGTAAAGCACTGTGAAGCGGTATATAAGCCTAAGTGCTATTGCTGGTAGTTTGAGGGACTGAAGAGAACAAATCATGGTATCTTCCTACTGTCTTTCTTTCCAATAAAGGAGAATATTTGTAGCTCAAGGTTGAAATGAAAGGTCCTCTCTGAGCTTGCTTGATTTCTCACAGACGTTTCATTACCAAACTACGTAACGTCATCAGTGCTCATGTCCCTCTTTCACCAGCATCACTTTCACAGCAGTGAAAAAGAAAGGAGGGAGTCAACAGTTTGATTTGCAAAATTTCAATGGTCTGGATTCAACGGACCTGTGGATGTGCGTCTTGCACCTATCACCATCTGCATCTCCTTAAATCAAATGGGTCTTTTCCTAATCTCATGCACTTGAGGGAAAGCTTAATGCAGCTTATTTAAGGAATTGCTGACAAGGGTTACATGATAATTAACCATGCTCTGAATCACCTTTTGCCTTTAAAATACACAAGACTTGCACAGCTATGGCAAAAAATACTGAAAACATGTTAACCCTAGTCTTATTCTTTTTCCAGCTGCTTCACCCCAAACACTGGCATGACTCTTGACAATAATAAGCTTAATTAAACAGGCAGTAGCTTAATTATAATGTCCCTTCAGTTCACTTGGCAAACCACGGGGCATCATGGCCATTGTCCTATTGACTGGCTCTCCTGTATATTACCAAATGCAAAGACCTGCATTTTTTTTTTAAAAAAAATTATTAGATGATTTTAAAAATACATAAAACATAAAAGACAAACCATGTACAAACATATATACATATATACATATATATATATGAAAATAGATACAAATCTATAAAAAATACACACAGTACAAACCTAACATACCCCGAAGATAAAACAAAAACTTAACATATCACATAAAAAATAGTTATTTTTCATTAAGCAGTTTAGCGTATCATTACGCTATATCGTTATATTTCTATATATCTTTCTATATATATCTTTCTATATCTCTACATATATCTCTTTTGTTTTACAACAACCAATAGAAAAAAACGAAGAAAGAAGAAAAACAAAAATAATATAAGTTATCTTCGTTATACAAAACCTACTATTTTGCTATGTTTTTGCAATTCAACCAATTGTAAAAATTTTCCTCAAATTTTGTAAAAGTCTGTTTCCTCTTTATCCTTTATTCGCATAGTTAGTCTATTCAACAGTCAACCAACTTAATGGTTGTAAATAAAATACTTGAATGTGCTGAAATGAATAGACTAGACCTGCATTTTTAAAGCACATTCATCTATTCAGTGATCCTCAACAAAAGGGGGGGGGGAGCCCTTAATTTTTACTGACCAGGAGTTTATTTTTGTAGGCTAATGATCAGATTTGGGGATCTCAAAATAGAAGATTTAAAAACCAGGGCCGGAAGAATATTTCCCACTTTAGTATCTACATCAGCTTTGGCCATCTTTTATATTAATGAAAATGAATTGCACCATGAGTTAATATGCTTCAGCAAATATTTCCCATGACCTACATCAGGGAATGTTGAGGCTGAACATAAGAATGTTCAGGTTGAAATAAACACAGATTAACCACGGCAAATCCTAGTCCTACAGTATAAAGCCTCAAGATCTAATTTCTAATAACCCAGCAGCCAAACCATTGAAGTGTTTCACTTTTTCTATTTTAATTTAAGGTTATCAAGTTAAACAGGGAATTCCCAGCACAATCTGGAGGGCATGAATGGAGAAGGATGATGATGATTGAGTTTATAAACAGCAATCAAATTCAAGTTGGTCAATGGGGGGCAGGGGGGGAAATATCCATAACTGGGAGATGGATCAATTGATATAAACCTATATCCACATGCATGGGTATAGGTCCTATTTAATAGCAATAGCACTTAGACTTATATACTGCTTCACAGTGCTTTACAGTCCTCTCTAAGCAGTTTACAGAGTCAGCATATTGCCCCCAACAATCTGCGTCCTCATTTTACCCACCTCGGAAGGATGGAAGGCTGAGTCAACCTTGAGCCTGGTGAGATTTTATCTCCCAAATTGCAGGCAGCCGGCAGTCAGCAGAAGTAGCCTGCAGTACTGCACTCTACCACTGCGCCACCAAGGCTAATAATCAGTGCTTTATTTTATTTGCAATTTATTCTTCCCTTTCTATTATTCCAGATCCATGTGCACATAGGAGTGTCAAGTATGCAGACACATGTCCATAGTGTATCAGTCAACTATTATAGGTGCATTCAGATCTTTTTTTGGTCATGCTTTAGATTGAAAAGTCTCTCTCTCTCTCTCTCTCTCTCTCTCTCTCTCTCTCTCTCTCTCTCTCTCTCTCTCTCTCTCTCTCTCTCTCTCTCTCTCCCTCCCTCCCTCCCCCTCTCCCTCTCCTGTTCATGCGCAAAAGTTATTTTTCTTTTTTTTGGGTACTTTCTCTAGTTGCCGCTAACTCACTCTGACACAATCTCAAATTGTATGTGGGTAACAAGTGGTGGAATTCATTTTTTTTACTACCGGTTCTGTGGGCGTGGCTTGGTGGGCATGGCAGGGGAAGGATACTGCAAAATCCCCATTTCCTCCTGATCAGCTGGGACTCGGGAGGCAGAGAATAGATGGGGGTGGGGCCAGTCAGAGGTCGTATTTACCGGTTCTCCAAACTACTCAAAATTTCAGCTACCGGTTTTCCAGAACGGGTCAGAACCTGCTGAATCCCACCTCTGGTAACAACCCACCAATCCCACGCCTAAATGGCGAAGTGTCCAAGGGGGGAAAAGAAGCAGAGAGAGGATATGAAGTTCTCTTTAAAAAAAAAAACCAGCTTCTCATCCTAATGGAAAATGACATAAGGTCCAAAGAGTATCACAGCAGTTAAACACCACCACAATTTTTTGTGTTACTGTTCTGCATGAGATATAATATCCAGAAATAGTTATTGCGGATATTTTACAGTAAAGAAATATCCAAACCTCCTGCCTCTTTCTCCCTTGTTTCCACCACCCTCCTGCACATCTCAGCAGACATTTTTTGGTCTCACTTAGAAGTCAGATGGTAAATTTAAATCATTTTTCCTCCAGCTGGCATGTGCAATGTGGAGGGGACGACGCTTTAAATTAAGGTCTGTAGATATAAAAGGCCCATGTGTTTAGTTTAATCAAATGTTCATTTCCTCAGGTTTGTGTTTATATTAAAAGACATCGGCAGCGGTGTGAATTTTGGTACGCCCCCCTCTCCCCGCAACAATGATGATCATGTGAATCTTGAACAGTGCTCCTTTACAACCCGCTTTTCATCTACACAGACTTTGTATGTCAAGCAGGCAGCCACAAGAAAAAAGATTTGCCCTCATATCTGTGCAGAAGGCAGGAAGGGATAACCTCGCTGGGGTTGGGGGTGGGATCTGGCTTTGAAGGAAAATGGAAGGTTTATCCATATTTAAAAACTTTAAAAAGCCCAGTCTAACATGCATTTGGACTGACAAGAAAAATGTGCGGGGAAAGTTATCAAGGACCCAGTCAATGCCACAACCTTCCTGTTTTCTCCAGGCAAAGCAAAGTTAAATGATGCTAAATGTGAATAGCTAGCAGAAAACACTGCTATACCAGGAGCTTTAACCAACCTGGGGCCCTCCTAAAATTCTAAGACTACGCTACCCAGAATTTCCAGTTAGCAACGCTGGAAGTTGTGCTCTTAATACTTGAAGCCACCAAACTAGGAAACTATACAGAATATTGATGTTATTGTTTCAGTGGTGAGCAGGACAGAGAACAAATGAATATGGAAGGACCTAGGCTTGCTTACACACACACACACACACACACACACACACACACACACACACACACACAAGAGAGAGGGGGGAGGGAGGGAGGGAGAGGGAGAGGGAGAGAGAGAATGAATTAAAAATAATCCATCTGAGCTGTCAGATTCTTTACCTTTTGTTGGATAGAAAAACTTTTCTGAAAACCAATGTTAAGAAATCTGCCAGTTACATTTCCAATATTCGCATGGAGTCTGAAGAATTTAATGATTTATTCAATTTGAATGTATAAACAATTTTCAATAGCAATAACTTGTTTGTGATCTTTCCTACAAGTTTTTCTCCAAACCAGTCAAATACTCAATACATATTTATAATAGGACTGTGGCCAATGGTCATTATTGCAAAATAGATCTGCCCCTCATAGGATTTGGTTATATGTTTTGTAGGTACCTTGACTATTTTCCAAATCCAACCATAGAACTTTCTTAAGAAATGGGCTTGTCAATGCTACAGGTTACCACAGACTCTCTATTCTGTTCAGCGTACGTTATTCCACATTTTTCTAGGGAGCCCAGCCTCAATTTTAGGCTCCTACTAGGAACATTGAGTCAAAATAAAGATTATCCAAGATTTTGAGCCAAGCAGACATTTGTACTGAATAGAATAGAATAGAATAGAATAGAATAGAATAGAATAGAATAGAATGAGCCGAGGTGATGCAGCGGTTAAAGGCAGTACTGCAGGCCACTTTAGCTGACTGTGATCAGCAGTTCAGCGGTTCAAATCTCACCGGCTCAAAGTTGACTCAGCCTTCCATCCTTCCGAGGTAGGTAAAATGAGGACCCAGATTGTTGGGGGCAATATAAATATACATTGCTTACTGGTGTAAACTGCTTAGAGATGTCACTTATATAAATGTCACAAACAAACAAACAAACAAACAAACAAACAAACAAATAAATAAATAAATAAATAGTTGGAAGAGACCTTGGAGGTCTTCTAGTCTTCTCTCTCTACTTGATTTTCCCTAGACCCGATGCAACTTTTAACATTTTTCATGCATCTTTTCATTGTGCTAAAGCACAGGTCATGACATCCACAGGTAGAAGTAAGCAATGGCACATTGAAAATTCTGTACAGTTAAGTGTTGGCCAGAGATTCTGAACGAAGCTAAGCTCATTTCAAGATCAACTTGAAATGGTGAATGTCAGCTAAGTCCAGTGATTCATGAATGGTTGTAACTGTGGGCATACCTAGAGTCCAAAATCTATTTATTTTAGTTATTTAGTCAACTTTACTTCCTATAACCAAAGTTACTGTGTTTTGTTAGGTAGTTAATAAAACCCAAAATACAATTAGAACTTTAGAAAATTAAATTAGAATACTAAAATGTTGATCATTAAAAGACTGATAAAAGAAATGCAACTTTCACAGATTTCCTAAACAATGGAAGATTGAGACCCAAATGCAATTTTTCAGCCAAGGTAGGAAAAAATCCTACCTTGCCTGTGAGAAAATCTGCTAAAAGGGTCTCACCTGCAGATTCAAAAGTAGAAAAAAAGGATGTCTGTTGGATAGTCAGACTATTAGTATTTTGGGGCTTTAAAGGTCAACATGCCTGGCAAAACCTACTATCCAGTTCAGATTGTTCAGTACTAATTTTGTACAGTCTCTATGTCCCCTAGCTTGGCTAATTCTGATTTGTGCCATTTCCAGTGTTGGGCATTTTTTTCATAGTGTATTGCGCAATGCACAAGGCAGAATGCAACCAAGGCATGGATGATCATTGCCATATCCTATAGGACAATGATGGCGAACCTATGGCACGCGTGCTACAGGTGGCACGCAGAGCCCTCAATGCGGGCACGTGTGCCATTGCCCCAGCTCAGCTCCACCGCGCATGCATGTGCGCCTCCTGCTGGCCAGCTGGTTTTTGGGTCTCTGTCGCGCATGTGCGGGGGATGAGGCACATATGGGAGACGCACATGGGGGTCACGCATGCATGCACAGGGATGGGGCGCATGGGGGTCACATGTGCATGCATGGGAGGCGGGGGAGCGCAGGGGCCCTGCATGCACATGCGTGGGGGTGGGGTTCACATGTCGGGGTTGTACATGCATGCATGGGGGTGCGTGGTGGGTCACGTGCGCATTGCATTGTGGGTATGCATGACGCACAGTGGCGGCAACAAAAAGGTTAGCCATCACTGCTGTAGGATCTGGGAGGTTTGCTTCTGATGTGCGAGGCATCATTGTGCAAAAGCGATCATCACAGTGGCTACCAATAACTGAGGAACAACTTTTAGACTTCTGACCTGATATTTCAAGACTGAATAATAAAGTATTATGGTTCATCGCAATCAGGTAAATGTTTAGCCTGGATTTGGTATTTTTAGCCACCTATCGAGTTCTTCCTGAGGACCTGGGATACGCAGATGTTGTTTGATGGTGTTAAAGGTATCATTGCAGGATGTAAGTTGTTCCAATTAAAGTTTTCCTTTGCAATGGATTGATGGTGATTTTGTTAATGCCAATGGTGTTCAAGTGATGCTCCAGATGTTTTGGGATTGCGCCTATTACTATTGATACTATCTTTGCTTTCTTTTCCAATAGTTGTTCTGTTTCTATTTGCAGGTCTTTTGTGTTTTGTGATTTTCTCCTGTTTTCTTCTCTATTCTGCTGTCTATGGGTACTGTCACATTTACTAGCCAGACTTTTTTCATTTTTTTTATCAACAATGATTACAATGATTACAAATATAAATGGCTTCATTTAATTTGCCTAAAACAGGGGTGTCAAACTCATGTCGTCATGGCGGCATCACGTGACATATTGCAACTTTTTCCCCCTTCGCTAAACCGGGTGTGGGTGTGGCCAGTGCGTGACAGATCCGGGCCGCGAGTTTAACAGCCCTGGTCTAGAACATTTCCTTCATCTGATTGCTAGGCAAGAAGGGAACAGCAATGACACCCCAAGATCCTGTTCTAGCCATCTGGTTTAAGAACTACAATGGTACCTTGCTCCCTGTCGGTAATCTGTTCCAGAAGATGATACAAAAACTGAAACTGACAAGCACTGAGAAAACCACGTGACCTGCTATTTCGGCTGGAAGAAGTAGCAAGTCATGAGGTAGCCAACATAAGCAAGTCCTTCCTTGTGCATTGACTACCAGGAGAAAGACGAGTGCAGGGACAAGATTTCTGCTTCAAAACACATTGAATACTGAGTTCGACGTGTTTTGCGCAATCGAATGCCGAGATATGACTGTATGGTTCAATCAAAGGAGAATAAACAATTGAGCAATCTATAGGCTTTGACAGCTTGGTAGAATCCGGAAAACTATCTCTGTATATCACCCTTATTTGGTGGCAATTGTGGATTGTGAGCTTTGAGCTGCCTTCCAGTTTCTCACTTCAAATTTCTGATGAATGCCATCAACATCTTTGTAGTTGAGCTTTTCAGTTTGAGACAGAGCTGTCACATTTCAAAATTGGATCTTGCAGTTTAGCTAGCATGTACTGAATTTGGAAAACTTTGTATTAATTTGGGAGAAAGATGTTGCACGACAGAGCAGACATAACCATGTCACACTTTTGGGTGTCAAAATTATTTTTCACCGGATGTAGAATAAAATCTGTACATCGAAATGAATATCTCAAAAATGTTGAGTGAGCTATGCCAATATGGGAGGTGATTCTATCATTTGACTAGATAAGCTTGAACTGGTAAAATTAATATTGAATATTAGTTTTATCTCAGCTAAGATTTAGCTGTGCTGACACAACTATCATAGCTTTGGTCAAAACTTGAAAACTTTTATTTATTCTGATAATAGGAAATTTTTTACCAATAAAGGGGAATATTTGCAGCTCAGGGTTGAAATGAGGGGTCCTTGATGTTCTCTGAGTTTGGTTGTTTTCTTGCAGAGGTTTCATTACCCAAACTAGGTAACATCTTCAACACATCATCAGCAAAGAAAACAACCAAGCTCAGAAAATACCAAGTTGTTTCCTAATCTCCAAAATATTTTGTAATGCTACTTTACCATTGTTTGATAACTTTAATCAGATAGGCTCAAATGCAGTTCACAGAGAAGTATATCATTTATGTTTTCATAACATACACTAACATACATATTATCAAAGTCCCAGGAGAAAACAGAATGGATACATCAAGGGTTTAACAATTAGAAAAGCAACTTCACAATCTTGTTGACTGCAAGGGAACCAGAACATATGAAGCCTCTGGTTTGGTTTCAGGGATCTCATTTCTGACTTTGTAGATCCCCAACCCCCTGTCCGGGGACCGGCACCGGTCCGCGGCATGCCAGAATTATGGAGTAAGCACCATTAGACACAATATGATATATTTCTGAGTAATCAGGCACAGATTTGGAATGCAAACGTGACTTGTTTGTGTGGTGAATATATATAATAATAACAACTGATTGATGAGCAAACAAGCGAAGCCCCATCCGCGGGATGCAGGCAGCATGCAAAACCACGCCCCCTCCGGTCCATGGAAAAATCTCTCTCAACGGAACCAGTCCCTGGTGCCCAAACGTTTGGGGGCTGCTGTTGTAGATTGAAGAACCTGAAAAAAAATCCCCTAGACTTATTTTTCCATCCCTAACTTTCTTGCTTGGTGGCATGTATTAAGCAATTTCCTCTCTTCCCTTCCCACCCCTCAATAAACAGAAGAGTATTCTCTCTTTCTTAATTCCATCTGACAGAAACTTAAGAGGTGATTGTTCCCGTTCACACCTCTTATATCACCTCAATAGACTGCTGCCAAGTGTTAAAGGCAGAATCCTTCTGCCGTACTCAATGAAGTGCCTTTCAAAAGTATTGTAAATCTGCTTCCCCCTCCCAGCCCCCATGCTTAGATCAGATTGGTTCATCCTTGATCTTTCTTGTCATCCTCCCTCTTCAAAAAAAAAAAAATCTGGGAAAAGATGAAAGCATTAAATTATGATATAACTTGGGCAAGTGAAAAGCTGAATGCTACATTGGTCTTATTTTAAGGATAATGGATCACTACTTTGAACTGTTTTATTATTGCAAGGCACTTCTATGAGCAGAAGGGACAAACTACAAAAGATTATTTTGGAGACTAACAAATATAAGCTTTCATGCATTGCTATCAACTGCACAATATGCAAATAGTATTTCCTTAAGAGCATTAATTATATCTTATGTATTTATATGCCTGTTTCTATGTCTAGCTCTGGGGAAGTCAAGAAAATCTATTTCTAAATTTGGAATCTTATGCACATTTATTATGGAGTAAGCACTATTAGACACAATATGGTATCTTTCTGAGTAATCAGGCACAGATTTGGAATGCAAACACACATTTGTTGTGTGGTGAATATATATAATAACTGATTGATGAGCTTTCACAAGTTTGCAGATCGCACAGCAATTCAGTCTTCTCCTCTGTCACTCACTGTTAGCTCTATTTTTATCTTGTATTTTAGATAGCACTGCGTAGCTCAGGGATGTCAAACTCAAGGCCCGCGGGCGGGAACCAGCCCATAGGGTGCTTAGATCTGGCCCGCATGGCCACCTTGGAAACAGCGAAGGACCGGCCAACGGTGCCTCTGCCAGCAAAAACGAGCTTGGAAAGCTGCGATGGCCTCCTGCAACCCTCTGCCAGTGAAAACACGTGGCCCTCCTGAGATCCGTTTTCACTGGCAGAGGGTTGCAGGAGGCCATCGCAGCCTTCCGAGCTGTTTTCACTGGCAGAGTGCTCGGGCCATCACAGGCACCCCCGACAAGAGTGACATCAAGCTGGCCACGCCCACCTGGCCCCCAAGGTCAAACACAACCCTGATGAGGCCCTCAATGAAATCGAGTTTGACACCCCTGGCCTAGATTAACAAAAAGATTGGCTATACTAATTGGTTTCTATAAATCAGGCCAGTTAAAATCCAACATATGTATTTTCACAAAATACTAAGCTTGGTTAGTATCACACCTGGCTTGGTTTTTTTGTAATTTATAGTGTTGTATGAACCCTGCCCTCTTGGCTATTTCTGTTTCAGTGTACTGATACCCTGTGCAAATTCAGAAAATCGGCTAACGCCATATCCAAATCAAGCAAGTTGCACAAACCTAGCCACTGGGGATAATGAACTAGTATTATCTCTCATCTTAGAAGGTCAGAAAGTTGTTATGAAGATAAAATGGGAAAAGAGAACTATGTCTAGCATCCCAGAGCTCTTTACATATTTATCTTAACTTTCATAGAGGATTAGTTCCACTACAGGTACAACTATTCATTTAACGATCGTTCAAAGTTACAATGGCACTGAAAAAAGCGACTTGTGACTGTTTTTCACACTTATAAACTTTGCAGCATCCCCATGGTCACTTGACCAAAATTCAGATGCTTGGTAACAGACTCATAGTTATAACGGTTATGTGATCTCCTTTTGCCACCTTCTGACAAGTAAAGTCAATGGAGGAACCAGATTCAATTAACAACCATATTACTAACTTAACAACTACAGTGATTCATTTAACAACTGTGGCAAGAAAGGCTGTAAAATGGGGCAAAACTCACTTAACAACTGTCTCGCTTAGCAACGGAAATTTTGGGCTCAATTGTGGTCGTGAGTCGAGGACTACCTGTATCTCAAGTCCCGCTATAAATAAATATGCGTAGCTACATTAAAACCTGTGATTCTCAGAAGAAAACATGAACTTAGCAAGGCCAGTTGTGATTGTGTTGTGACCTGATAACTTTCTACATACGCAACAAGTGTCCTGGAGTATTTTCAGTGATTGTTCAGGACATGAGAATTGTTAACCTAACTACTTTCTTCTGAACATCACCACCTCAGTCACCAGCAGATTGGTCGTATCAATGACTTAAATACACAACCTTTCCAGGCACTCACTGCATAAAATTGGGGCAGGGTGGTGGCTCAGTGGTTAAGACACTGGGCTTGTCAGCTGGAAAGCTGGCAGCCCAGGTTCAAGACCCGAACGTCATGGGTGAGCTCCCATCCTCATCCCCGCTCCTGCCAACCTAGCAGTTTGAAAGCATGTAAATGCGAGTAGATAAATAGATACTACCTCGGTGGGAAGATAACAGCACTCCATGACACTATGCTGGCTACATGACTACAGAAATGTCTTAGGACAGCGGCCTTGAGAGGGAGATGAGCATCGTCCCTCAGCAATGACTAGAGAGCAAAATCCGCAGCGACTTCTTTACGTTTACTTTTTTACTGCACAAAATAGGACTTGAAGCAAGGTTGTAAGAGCCATGATTTGTGCATACCGTACTGGAGCATCCTCCTTCACTTCTTTTCCCCTCCATTTCAAGCCCCATCAGACAGCCTGCCCATCTGTTTATGATTTTCCCTGAACAATACCTTGTTTCTGATTGCACAGATAAACATACTTGGTTATTTCGCAGGCAGCTGGTTACCTCTAATTACACTCTGACTACATCAGAGCCATGAAAATCTTTGCCACCCTAGGAGAAGAAAAGAGGTGTCTAATGAGAGCTATGCAAGAAACATTATTCTGATTTTGTTTACCGCCCCAGAGCAAACCTGTCCGATGGCCTTTAATCCTGTTGATCACCATAAAGTACTTTCAGCTTGAATGAAAAGGAAATAATGAAAATTTTGTAATCCCCTATACCTAAGGAGAAAAGGCTGAGAATTGAAACTTCTCAAAGCTTACGAAATAGAGAGCGAGCGAGCGAGCGAGCGAGGATATTTTTTTAGTCACCCAAATATTCGAAAAGTCAACTACTTTGGTGGAATCGTTATCTTTCTCTACTTTGCATAAATTCATGTGTCCATGGATATTCCTGGAGGAGTTGATTCCTGAACAATAATGGTTGATGAAGCTCTTAGGAAGGGAGTTTAAAAAATTGCATATACTCTGTGGAACTGACCAAAAATACTACAAGAAATTACTACCATTCTAGAATCTATAAAACAATTACAATTATCCTTTCAAAGGTTAGGATTTATTTTTTTACACTCCCAATAGTTCTAACAGTTTGATGCATGTTTTGCTTTTGTAGGCAGAGCAAAACGGTGGAGGAGTATGTGATTTGTACTGAATGTGCTCTGTCCTTGCTGGAAATTCATATTACAAGTAAACTTAAGGCAACTGTACATCTTAACTGAAAGATTCTGTGTCTGGCATTCTCTCTTCAAAATAATTATAGCTTCTTTGAGTTCTATGAAAGAAGCAAATCAGAATATACAGTAAGTAAAATCGATCAGTCTTGATCAGCCAACAGGTTCCATGTTTATTCCTTGTTAGGTTCTTACACTCTGTATGCATAATTTCTTGCTGTGAGACCAATAAATAAAGAAATAAATAACTAGCCAGCCAGCCAGTCAGCTTCATAAATCAGAAGAAATGAATACTCCAATAAATGCCTCTCCTTTCTGGCTTGATACATAAATAGTACACATCACACTGATGATAAGTACATATTATTTCTTTAGTATTGTGAATACAAAGGAAAAAACCCAGTGGGTGTATTAATTTTCTCTAGAGAGTACACAGCATAAACATTTCTGCTTGTGTGGGATTCTACTATAAAAAGATGAACAGCATTTTTATATCTGTTTATAAGGAGAATGTTAAGGGGAAAAGGTATGTATGACAGTATAATAGAGTAACAAAGATACAGTTTTCTTACAATTATCAAAGGCATAGGATTCCTTTCCTCCACTTTTGTATTTCTCTTTCAGGAAACAGGGGAATGTTGCAAATAAGGATGCTCTTTTATCTATCTGCAGTTATCTATTTTAGAAGGAAGTGATTCACCTGGAGGACCCAACTTTATTTAGTCATTTTATTCATATCCTACCTTTATTATTTTGAGCCATGAGCTGTGGTGGCTCACTGGTTAGAATGCAGTATTGTAGGCTAACTCTGCCCACAGCCAAGAGTTAGATCATGACTGGCTCAAGGTCGACTCAGCCTACTACCTTTCCGAGGTCAGTAAAGTGAGGGCCCAAATTGTTGGGGGCAATATGCTGACTTTTGTAAACTGCTCAGAGATTGCTGTAAAGCACTATGGAGAAGTATATAAGTCTAAGTACTATTGCTATTGTTTTTACAAATAACACAAAGTGGTAAACATATAGAACACATCTTCCTCCTCCTGTTTCCCCACAACAACAATGTGAGATGGGTTGGGCTATGTATGAGAATGTGATTGGCCCAAGGTCAGCCAGCTGGCTTTCAAGGTAAAGGGTGGGACTAGAACTCAGACTCTCCTGGTTTCTAGCCTTAGCCTTGTTGTAAGAAATATCCTTCTGGGTTCAGTTCCAAGTGGGGAAAAAGACACTGGATTCATGGAAGTTGCTTGGAAAGAAGGTTTAATGGTGGACAGGAGCACATGGCATGAGCCCCTGTACAGAAAAGGTGGATCACATGCTTCCAGATGTGGGTGAAGAGAAAAAGGAAGGACAAAATGCTGGGAGTTCCTTGCTTTATACTCTCTCTTGGGCCCCTCCCTGTTTCCTGTTCCTATACAGAAATGTATTCCATTGGCTGTCAGATTCCAGGGGCATGCTGGGGCAACTCTTGTGGGCTGTCCTGAATCCCAGGGGCATGGTTGATGGAATCTTACCAGGTCCCACGTGGTGTTATGAAAGGGCTTTGGGATTCCTATTATGGTTCTTTGTTATGTAGAAGACTGTTCCAGGCTAGGTGAGAGGAATGTGGCAAGAGTGGGGGCAGGGAGCTGCAGGAAGCTGCTTTGTATTTAAAACAGGTTTCTCTTTTCCTCATTCAGGGAAACATATTCTTTCCTTTTTCAATATTTCCTAGGATATTTCATTTTTCTAGGAGGGGATGGGTGCTAACTTCCTACAGCCTTAAGCACGAAACCCAATTTTTCATCTGAAGAATAGGCTAGCTTAGGGCATCTAAAATAGCTGGACTTCCTTATCATCCAGTCAAAAACCATCCTTCAATTATAGGAGCTGAGGTCCAACATATTTCAAGGTTTCCATACTATGGAATGCAACCATAAATAATTACTTTTCATGTATTTTGGAAAATATTGCATTTATGTACAGTATCCAGAATGGATTGTTCAATCTTAAGAGAAATTGGATTTTAAGAGAGAGTTCATTCTAATTATATGGTAATAATACATAATTTGGCTTAACTGATTTTATACATAATACATTAACCAAAATTACTCTCTGGCCTTTTTTATGACATAATTTTATTAAAGTTTTAAAAATTACAATTAATATTTCTTTAAAATGTAGTTATTAGGAATTTGTAATTAATAGGAATGTAATTATATAATTGCATTACCATTGTATAAAATACCCTTAAAAGAAATCTAATCTCCTATATAAAAAGAACTATATAGTGAGTTAAGAAAGAAAATGAAAAAAAAATAACTCCTATACTTTCTAAAATACCTAATGTAAAAAAGGACAAGAAAGGCTGGCTCCAAGGAAAATGAAAATAAAGATTTTTTTTAAAAAAATTAACTAAATAGAATTTTAAAAACTCATAACTAAAGTATATCTAATTTTAACTATTTATTTCATTTATATCCCGCCTTTATTATTTTTACAAATAATTCAGGGTGGAGAACACATCCATCCTCCTTTTCCCCGCAACAACAATCTTGTGAGGTAGGATTGGGCTGAGAGTGGGTGTCTGGCCCAAAGTCACCTAGCTGGCTTTTATGGCTAAGATGGGATCAGAACTCATGGTCTTGAATATATGTTTCTATTTATTTAAACATTCTTTAAATAATAATCCTTTAAATAATGGATTCTTGCATCAGTACATAATAACCTTTTTTTAAAACTTAGAATAAACTCAGTGTATCGAAAGTTCTTCATAGATTGGAGCAGTAGTGAGTTCCTGCCGATACGGTTAATAGCTGTTGTTCGGCACAGAGCTGAAGACGCTGCTGCCGTTCGCGGCGCGGGAGCTTTCCCCGGGCGCTGCTGCCGCCCGCATGGACACTGCCAATTGCGTTCTTTTGCCCTCTGCGCATGCGCAAAGCATTCTGCATGCGCAGAGGGCAAAAGAACGCAATTGGCGGCGTCCATGCGGGTGGGGAAAGCTCCCGGGGAAAGCTCCCGCGCCGCGAACGGCAGCAGCGTCTTCGGCTCTGCGCCGAACAACAGCTATTAACCGTACCGGCAGGAACAGGCAGGAACCCACCTCTGGATTGGAGGAACTGTTTCTTATGTCCCTGAAGATTAATTGCACAGTAATATCAATGATACCTAATAATATCAGTAACACCTAATTCAGCCTTGGGTCTTCATGGCTTTAACATCTGTCTGGGGGAAAACTTTCTTGCTTCTTTTATCCACACGTCTACTTTAAAAAAAAAAAGAATTCACCATCACTCCTGATGAATTGTTCTGAAGAACTTGAAAACTTAGCACAGGTTTTAATTATTATTATTATTTTAGTTAGTATCAACTAATCAATTAGAGCCGGACCAACAGAGTTATGACTGCTTTTACTCATAGCTGTAGTAACATACTGAGAGGATGAGAGGGAGTTAAGTAGCCTCTGATTTTATTTCCCCATCATTTCTCCATTGACTGCCTTTTGAGACATACTTCAGCGATACTATCAGCGATTCGAGATATATTTCAGCCATACTTTCTTCCTCATCTTGAAAGAAAGAAAAATCACCAAAGAACAAAGTCTGTTGTGTCTTTCTTAAGGGAGGGCTGGGTTGTTGTTTTTTTTACAGTACCCATGACCCCATGAGGCTTGCTTCACAATGAACAGTCACCGGGAAGGAAATAAATAACGAGAAGATACAGAATGAGTTGTTACGATCTCTTGGGAGGAAAAAAAAGAAAAGATTACAAAAATGTCCCCATAGATGAATGGATGAAGGGGCTTTGGAGGTTTAAAAAGGGCTGTTTGTTTTTTTAAAAAAATGTTTATTGTTCCATTGCCTCTTGAATAGGATTGCAAATCAAAAATTAAGTTTTCCTTTCTTCCTCATTATTAGAAGCCTGGGGTAGAGAAGAAAACTGATTACAAATCAATTCATAAATAAATACAGCACAGCAAGTAGACAAGAGCCTTCAGCAGAATGTAATAAGGTCTACAAGTAGAATGCCATTATTATAATCTCTGAAGGGAAGACAGTCCCTGTGGATTGTACAAAAAGCAGTTCCTGGTAGTCTACCAGTTTAAGTGCTGGATTAGCACTTGAATCACTATAGCAATGAAGGGCTATAGGATAGCTGCTATCGTTCCACTTAATCCAGGGCTATCAAACTCACGGCCCGCAGGCCAGATGCGTCACACCCTGGCCATGACCATGCCCGGTTTAGCGAAGGGGGGGGAAGTCGCAATACGTGACGTGACGACACTGTGACAATGCAAGTTTTACACCCCTGACTTAATCTAATTGAAAGGTCTTGGTAAGGATTTGTTGTGGCCTTAAAGCAGAGGTGGGTTCCTCCCAGTTCGGATCGGTTCGCCTGAACCGGTAGCGACCCCCTGGTGACATCACGATGACGTCACGGAACCGGTTCAGTCGGTGCTGGTCTATGGGCGCCGCCATCTTTTTTAAAAAAAAAATTGGATTTTTTTTTATTATTTCTTTTGGGGGGGGGAATTCCCCCCCTTCTGAACATGTGCAGAAGCTGAGTTTCCGGCACTGCGCATGCGTCGCCATCTTGTTTTTGGCTCTCTTTTTTCTGATTTTTTTTAATTTTTTGGCACTGCGCATGCACGCCCACGTGGCGCGTCCACACGGCGCGAGAGGAAGCGAACCGGCTGCGAGGTAAGTTAGAACCCACCCCTGCCTTAAAGGCATTGTTGAATTCTGGCGACTACTTGGACAAGCCCCTGCAGTTTTCATGGCAAAATTTTGGAAGTAGTTGCTTCCTTCCTAGGGCTGAGAGAATTTGACTGGCCCAAGGTCACGCAGTTGGCTTTGTGCCTAAGGTGGGATTAAAATTCCTTCTAGCCTGGTTCTTTAATCACAACATCCAATTGGCTCTTGGTGAAGATATATTGAGTTATATATGGAACACATAGCTCTGAGTTTCTAGAAGAAAGGAGACAGAAATGTAAATATCTCTGTGGCTGCACAGCAAAGAGCATTATTTTGGGATAAGTACAGGAAGTCCTTGACTTACAACAGTTCATTTAATGACTGTTTGAAGTTACAACAGCACTGGGAAAAGTGACTTATGACCATTTTTCACTCTTACTACCATTGCAGCATCCCTGTGATCACATGATCAAAATTCAGATGCTTGGCAGCTGACTTATATTTATGATGATTGCAGTGTCCTGGGCTCATATGATCCCCTTTTGCGACCTTCTGACAAGAAAAGTCAATCGGGAAACCATACAATAATTCACTTAACAACTGTGGCAAGAAAGATCATAAATTGGGGCAAAATTCACTTAACAACTGTCTTGCTTAGCAATGGAAATTTTGGGCTCAATTGTGGTCATAAGTCGAGGACTAGCTGTAACATGCACAGAACAGAAAAGGAAGAAGAAGGCAAACCAAAGAAATTAAGGCACGAGAAAAGAGAAATAATAAAATTAGTTACGGGGGGGAGGGAAATACAGCTAAATCTATACTATAGTTACACCATTCATTTTTCCATCTTTATGGCTTTGCATCCTTGCAAATCAACTTGCTTCTACCATGCCCAGACACTATTCAAACACTGTTTTTTATGTGTTTTTAATATTGCTCCATGTTGCTCCTACTGAGGATTTCATCAGTTCTATCCAATTGCAAATTTTCTTGGGCTTTTCCTTTCTCTCAAGCCATTCACTCTATTGTATTCAATCCACATTCATAGAACATTCATTCTTTTATCTATCTCTTCTTATTTTACTATGCATGCTTCTGAAATAGCACATTTCTGCAGTATTTATTTATCTATTTATTTGGGCTTCTTTACTGTTTGATGTATTGTCATATTTCTCCTGACATTTCCAACTCTCACATCCAGGTAACAAAGAAGGCAGAAGCATATCTAGCCATTTTCATTTCTTTTGATTAAAATTCAGACAATACCCACAGCCTTTCTGGAACCATTTGTACATCTTAAAAAAAAATCTATCCATTTTGCCAACCTTCTGTCAAGGTAAAAAAAAATTTTTTTTCCCCTACTATTTGACTTTTCCATCATTTATGTATAACTTAGAATTGTTTGCTTCATTTTTGGTCTTGCCACATTAATTCTCAGATCCATACACCTTGCTACATTATACAATCTAACATAATCTGCAAAGATTTAGGTTCTCAGTCAATAACAATGCACAGCCTGCATACAGAAATTCATATCCCAGCCATCACTTCTCTAATGTACCACATCTTTTACACATTTGTCAAAATATGTATCATAATACACACATACACAATTGAAAGGCACAGCATACATTCTTATTTTATATTCTGATAAATATTGAAACATTCACTAAGCATTTAATCGATTCTTAGGTATGTTTTACATTCCATATTAATCCAAGTCAATTCATTTTATTGTATGCTTTCTTGAAATTCTACAAATGTATAGTGAACTTTGTAAATAATGAATAGAGTGTATACATTATTGGCAAAGAGGCATATGACTACATATAAGGCAGATTAGGTTACAGTGCCAAATTATCAGTCATTCTTCTACTACTCTATCACCATTGCAATATATTGCAAAGTCACAAAAGTACTGGATGACTTTTTTCAACTCTTAATAATCGTTCAAAATCAAAAAGTCAGCAAATTAGAGACATAGAACTGTAATACAAAAGATTTATCACAAATACCTAAAATGTTGAAGAAGGAGTTTCTTTAGGATACATTAAAGGCATTATGGGGGGAAAAATCATAAATAAAGATAAAAATACTGATCAAATCCCTTTCCCAAAGATACCCAAATCCTGAACAATTTGGTCAATCATCTGGACTTCAAAAAAGCCAAAAATGTTGGCTTCATTAGGAGTGGTTGGTTCAGTATACAATCATAAAAATACAACATAAATCTATATATAAATTTAACACAACAAACAAACAAACAAACAAATAAAATCCCCGGAGACCTGATGCATAAAGATAATGGGAAGTTTACATCTGAATAAGTTTCTTGCATTGACAAGTAACAAGACAATATTTTCTTATTCATTAACCTTCTCACCTACAACATAAGTGTCTTATCACACTCAAAGAATGTGTACTCACATTACAACTCCTTCCTACTGCATTCTTTGCTCATTAAAGAAACAACTCCTCCAATTCTGCCCTTGTTTTCACATAATGAGGCCCAGTTATTGGGTGTGTGCTGAATTTTTACCATACCACCCATCCTATTGAGTTGGCATTGTTGTATTTGACTTTTGTGGGACCTGCTGTTTCTGATTTGCAAGGCTATGCTGACTTCTGAAATTCTGAATGCTCTGCAGTTTCAGAAGCTGAGCTCCTAGGAGTGACAATAAAAAATGATGAATAAATAAACTTGAGGGAGGCAGCTTGCTAAAGGGGCTTATTTAATCTCCAACTTTGAATATACGAAGGAAAATGAGATTCCCCTTACAGAGAGGAAAATATGTACAGCCTAAAGATCTTGATTGGCTGTGACAGACTGATGAGTTCTGAGGGTGGAATAAAGAACATTCCCAGTGGGGTCCTGAATCACCATCATCATCTCTGTTAACAACTGAGTTAGTTTATTTTTCATTTGTTTCTGGAACAACTGTGTTACATCCAACATTTCAGCAAAGCCAGTTTTCCCATCAGAGTTTAGTTTTCCATTTTCCCATTGTTGGGAATTCTGGCCTCATCTTACCTCCTGGCCCCTAAGTAATCCCTCACAATAAAACTTCAGCTTCTATAGTTTCATGCTAATATGTCTTTTCAACCCGCATCACAGCTACTCTTCAGATTTTTTTTTTACAAATTATGTAATAAATGGAAACAGCATGAGCCAAAAGAATAGAGGGGACAGGATACAAAATAAGATGGTTCACATATAATTTTGTGATTTTTGTGTAATTTTGTGAAATAATTACTTTCAAACCTGTTCAATAGTACTGGTTATTATGCATAAACATTTACTGAAAACTGGATTTACACGAGATACATTGGGTGGAAGAAGTGCTGTAAGTTCAATGCATCTATTGATGCTTATTGTCTACGATGAAAAATTCCACTGCTATGAATCAGCGGATTAAGGGAGCTTCAGAGTGGATCCCCACACGTGCACTAAAGTAGGGGTGTCAAACTCGCATCATCATGGCATCGTCACGTGGTGACATATTTTTAGACATATGTCTATTTTTAGACATATCGGGACTTTTTCCCCCTTTGTTAAATCGGGCATGGGCGTGGCCAGCACGTGATGCATCCGGCCCACGGGCAGGGAGTTTGACAGCCCTGCACTAAAAAATTGATCTGCAGAACTAAAGTAAGTTTTAAAAAGCTGAAAATATGTCAGAAGGAAGGCAGGCAGGAAGATGTTTACGGAAAGACACCCAAAAGGACTTCGCACACATCATTTCCATTTCATTTTGGTTAATAGTGGTATATTAACTCAAATTCAATAGATTGGAAAATTAATTTAATATGAAAATATTAACACATCCTGGAGGATCAACACAAAATTAAGCTGTGTAATTTAGGGAATACAGTGGAGAATGGACCTGCCTACCTGTTAATTTTTAAGGCACACGTTGACACACACAAAAGTTGTCCTGTTGAAAAAACACACTCACTTATTTCCACTTAGTAGTGACTCAATAAGGCCACAGTTATCTATTTTTAGAGCATCCCATTAAAACATGTATGCAGAGAGATGATGTGTAGCATTTGTGTTTCCTGTACTTGCACACAGGACCCCTTCTTCTGTATCTATTTTCTTTCACGATGAAGAACAATTTTAATTATATTCTTCCTGGCAGAAAGCCAACTATGATTACCAAACAAGAAAATGACAACTGATTCAGCCCATTTAAATTCCCTGCTCTAAATGACATTTAGCTAAATTGTATTTAAAAGGGGAAAAAAGAAATAACTAATAATGCTACAATTATTATTGCGCCAAGTATAAACCGTGATTAACTGTATTAAGAACTCCATTTGTTAAGAAAACTGAAGACCCAAAGAATAAACAAAAAGGGAAACTTGAAAGATTCTAAAACAGGAAGACAAGAGGAAGGGAAACTAATGCTCAACAAACATAGAAACTTAACTCTAAAACAGCGGCTCTCAACCTGGGGGTGGCCACCCCTTTGGGGGTCAAACGACCCTTTCACAGGGGTCGGGAGACTTCGTCTGGACGCCGCCATTTGGGTTCTTTTATCCTCTGCGCATGCGCAGAGGGTAAAAGAACCCAAATGGCGGCGGTGGGGCAGGGGTTGCGGCGGCGGGCGCAGCAGCGGTGTGGGTCATGATGGGGGCACGGGGGCGGGTTGCGGCATTAGGAAGGTTGAGAACCACTGCCCTAAAACAACCAGAAATAACTTGTTACTATGTAATTGCTTGATTTTCCATTAATCTAAAGGGCAATTTACAGGATATATATATTTTAGATGATAGTCAAGAGGTCACTGGGAAAAGCAAATTCCATAGAAACGCATGGATTGCTCTACATTCTATCATTAGTTCAACACTAACTCAATAAGGAGACTAAAATTTGAGATCATCCAGTTTTGGAACATTTGTGGAAAATTTGTTGAGCATCTTTATACAAGAGAGTGTCAATAACCAATCCGTTGTTGCTTCTGAACTAGGTGTTTGCTTAGCCTTTATAGGAAAAGCACATTGTCATGGTACGGTTCACAGAAATTGCTCTTAGACCTTAGTACAAGTTCTTTAAATGATATCTGAAAAGAAATATGGCTTCTCCTATCTAGGCAAAGATTATCTATGAAAGGGTATCAGGAAAAAAAAAGCACTGTAGTACACAACTGATAAGATCACACAGTGCTGGGCATCAAGGAAAGGATCTTGCTGTCCTTGGTCTAAGGTCTTATTGTAATAACTTGAAGATTGAAGCTAATGAGACTAGAAAGCTGTTTTATAAACAAAAGACAGATGGCAGAGAGCTTCAAGGCTGAGAAGGGAAGGTTAAAAAAGTGGGAGGCCCAGGATTTGGACCTTGAAACTTGACGTGTGTATAAGATATGGTGAGACACAGAATGTCATATGTATGGCTTTCTAATTCTCTAGCTGCTTTTCTAAACTTCTTGTGCTTGCCTGGGAACATGGCTTTGAAAAACAGTTTTCTAGCTATCCATGGTACAAAACCTTGATAGTGGGATCATGTTTTCTCTTCTTGGTTCTACAAGAGACAATTTGGATCTATAGTAAAGCAAGGCATGAGAGGAAATGGTTACAACAGGAGTGTCAAAAACTGGCGGCCCGCAGGCCGGATGCGTCACGCGCAGGTCATGCCCACTCCAGCTCCGTGAAGGGGAAAACTGTCGCGATACATTATGGGACGGCAATGTGATGTGGCGAGTTTGACACCCATGGGTTAGAACCAGTGGGTGGGTTGCTGCCGGTTCGGACCGGTTTGCCCGAACCGGCAGCGATGGCTGGCTATCTACGCCCCTGAACCGGTTCTCTGGTCACCGCGGCCTTGCAAAGAACACTCTGTGCATGCACAGAGGGTTCTGCGCATGCGCAGAGTGTCATTTCCTGATGTAGGTGTAGTGACGCATAGTGACATCGTGTAGTGAAGTCGCGATGAGAACCGGTAGGGAAGATAAGTGGAACCCACCCCTGGTTAGAACCCACCTTTATCCTGTCCCAACTTTTGGAAGAAGAAAATAAGAAATCCAAAGTAGATCAACTATTTGGATCTAAATCGGGATCCCATTTCAATCCCTGTGTGACATGCGATATATCATGTGAAGATATACAGCATGTCATCTTGATGTATTTGTCCTCAAGTCATTGAAAGTGCTAACCAGTTTCACTGCACGACTCCAAGTTGAAGTCTTATAATAAGGGAAAATATAGTTTATTCACTCTAGGACCAACACCTCTTACACGGGTATTGTAAAAGGTTGAGGGCCTTTGCCATAATATACTGTATAGTATACTGCATACTGTACAGTGTAGCTACAGTTTAGCAATAAGTCCAAAATGCTTAGTAGCAATTGCTCTTTTGGAAATGTGATAACTAAAGTAGCTTGCAGTTTGTAAACTTAGCTTTCTAGTGTGGCTCCACCAGTAATGAACCCTTCTGAGGGATTTTGACAAGTAATGTACTGAATCTCTTTGAACGCCTTGATCTACAATTTTGTTGAATGAAAAAAGCTGCATATTTTTTTCTAGCATCTATTTCCTCAGACTTGAAGTGATATTTTCTGTGTAAGGTTCCCAATCTCCCACCAATGCCCTGGGGAATCTAGGTCCTAAGCCCAAAATTAGACAAGATGCCATATTTAATTTTACAATTTTATAGCTACATTCCTTCCAGACAAATGACTTAAGTATTTAACATTGAGGTGTTACATAGCTTATTTATTTAATAATTCCTTAAGTCCCTTTTGATTAAAAAAATCAACCTTGATATTAGGCTACCTAATATCTAAAACTCTTTTGCCACTTGGCACATAACACCAATATGAAAACTGCATGATGGCCAGTCATTGAACAAAAGCTATGGATGGTTATTGTTTTATGTAAGTGTAAGCACTTACAGGAAAAATGAGCATGTACTGAATTGGAATTTAAGCCTTTTTAGAGAGATCATATTGCCAGCAATACAAATACAAAGGCTTCGGCTGCTAAAACTAAAAAGCAAAGACACTTTTTATCTTACTTACTTTGTTATTGCTGATTCTAAGGGGCAGTGCTCATCTCCATTTCAAGGCTATTGAGCCAGCACTGTCCGAAGATGTTTCCGCAGTCATGTGGTCAGCATGACATCATGGAGCACTATTACCTTCCCACCAAAGTGGTACCTATTTATCTACTCGCATCTGCATGGTTTTGAACTGCTAGGTTGGCAAGACTTGGAGCGAGGATGGGAGCTCACCCCATCGTGTGGCGCTTGGGTCTCGAACTTGAGCCATGGTGGTGCAGTGGTTAGAGTGCAGTACTGCAGGCTACTTCTGCGGACTGCCCGCTGCCTGCAATTTGGCAGTTCAAAGCTCACCAGGCTCATGGTTGACTCAGCCTTCCATCCTTCCAAGGTGGGTAAAATGAGGACCTAAATTGTTGGGGGCAATATGCTGACTCTGTAAACTGCTGAGAGAGGGCTGTAAAGCTGCAATATGCTGACTCCGTAAACTGCTTAGAGAGGGCTGTAAAGCGATATATAAGTCTAAGTGCTATGGCTATTGCTATTGGGCTGCTGGCTTTCTAGCCAACAAGCCCAGCATCTTACCCACTGAATCACCTGCTGACCTTACATATATACATACCAATATAGAAAATTAAATACATATTGGCTTAGATCACATACTCCATTATCTGATTAAAATTAAGAAAAATTAGAAAATTAACTGTGTGATCCCGTAAACTATATTGAATTTTATCAGTATAGATAATAAATCAAGATTGGTTACATAACATAACAGTATAAGGTTGTGTGATGGATTACTGTCACGATTTCTGGGGACAGATACTGCATACTGAGTATGTGAGCAATAAAGCAGGATTTCATTTTTACTTCCCACCATGATTAGTGTTCTGCCAAATGTAAACATTTGGCCAGGTATATCATTACAGGATCCTACATATCTTAGTGTAAAACACAAATAGAGGAATAGCACATACAGGATCCAGTTTCCCAAAAGTAAAAAAAATCTAAAACAGTTTTCTCTGGGGTCTGAGGTTTTCAGATATATCATGATGGGATATCATTAGCGTGTTGGCTGGGATTTGGGAGAATTATAGTCCTGCTACATCTGAAAGACAACAGGTGGAGAGATCTGTTAAACCAGGGCTATCAAACTCAAGGCCCGGGGGCCGGATCCGACCTGCAGGGTGCTAAGATCTGGCCCGTGGGGCCGTCCTGGAAACAGCGAAGGACTGGCCCGCAGTGCCTCTGCCAGCGAAAATGGAGCACAGGAGGGCTGCCCGTGGCCCTCCCGAGCTCCGTATTCACTGGCAGAGGATTGCAGGAGGCCGTCGCAACCGAAAATGGAGCTCGGGAGTCCGTTTTCGCTGGCAGAGAGCTCGGGCCACCACACGCGCCCCCGACACGAGTGATATCAAGCTGGCCATGCCCACCCTGGCCCCGAGGTCAAACACAACCGAGATGCTGCCCTCAATGAAATCGAGTTTGACACCCCTGTGTTAGACAATCAACCTCCAGAGGAATTGAAAACTAGCCCAGCACAAAGTAAGATAGGGGGGGAGGACAAAAAACAAAACAAAAAGGAAGGCTGTTTAAAAATAGAAAGGAAAGAAGGAGGAAGATCTTGCAACCTGATAAATGATAGCAAGGACCCTTTACAACTTTTGAACATTGGAAGAGGGGAAGAATGAAGGCTGGCAGAAAATTATAGGGAGCATTTTGTTTGTGAAAAGTAAACGCCCATCCCCTGCTAATATAAACAGTTCTCTCTGCTGAAGCAGCAAATAGGGAGCTCACTGGAATGTCTGCTTTCGTTTCACAAAGGAATTAAAAGGTCATTGGCACCAATCTTTGAACAGGCGGCTGACTGCTTCTCCAGGCTGCTGAGACAAGGACCTGGCAGTGCCAGTGGCTTTTCTATTCCTTCCCTTTTGTTCCCTCTCTCTTTTCCCCTTGGTTTCCCCCCCCCCCCGCAAAAAAAAAACTCAGTTTGAGCCAGTGGCCATTTAATCCAGAATCACTTGCATCCCTTGAGGCCACACGTATTAATAGCCCAGCAAGCATACTTGCCCAGTTGTTGTAGGGCATTTTTAAAATTGTAATCAGATAGAGTGCGGTTCGTAATGGGACTTTTCAAAACAACTGTGAATAATGTTTCTAACACTGGGAATTGTGTTTCCTACAAAATACTTTCTTTACTATGAATAGATTTGGAATACACATTTATTCTCTCTCTCTCTCTCTCTCTCTCTCTCTCTCTCTCTCTCTCTCTCTCTCTCTCTCTGTGTCTCTATCTCTCTGTCTCTGTCTCTCCTCTCTGTCTCTCTCTCTCTCTCTCTGTGCCTCTCTCTCTCTGTCTCTCTATCTCTCTCTCCTCTCTGTCTCTCTGTCTCTCTCTCTCTCTGTGTATCTCTCTCTGTCTCTCTCTCTGTGTCTTTCTCTCTCCTCTCTGTCTCTTCTCTTTTCACCCTCCCCCTGGTTTTCTTTTCTGCTGCTAGAATGAAAAGGATGGGCAATTAACTCAAAATGGCCATGTTCATACATGCTTCAGGAAACTCCAGGTGAAATCCCAAACATAGGTTCAGCAAAGAATCTGTGTTCCCAACTAAACTTGGCTCTTTGGAGCAAGCACTGAAAGGAATGCCAGCAGACATGCAACATTTGCAGTAGCATTATGGTGAAATAATCCAAATCCAAATAATCCTGGCTCAAAAACAATAACTGTGGGAGGGACCTTGGAGTTCTAGTGGACGGATCACTTAAACATGAGCCAGCAGTGTGCAGCAACAGCCAAAAAAGCTAATATCATCTTGGTTGCATAAGCAGAGGCACAGAATCAAAATCATGTGAAGTATTAGTACCACTTTATAAAATCTTAGTAAGACCTCACCTGGAATACTGCATCGAGTTCGGGTTACCACATTACAAAAAAGATGTTGAGACTTTGGGAAAAAATGCAGAAAAGAGCAACTAAGATGAGTTAGCTGGAGATTAAATCATATGAAGAATGGTTGCAGGAATTGGCTATGGCTAGTCTGAAAAAAAGGACCAGGGGTGACATGATAGCAGTATTTCAGTATTTGAGGGGTTACCACAAAGAGGAGGGCGTCAACTTATTTTCCAAAGCACCAAAAGGCAAGACAAGAAACAATGGATGAAAACTAATCAAGGAGAGAAGCAACCTGGAATTAAGCAGAAACTTCCTAATAGTGAGAACAATTAACCAGTGGAACAGCTTGCTTTCAGAAGTTGTTGGTGCATCATCACTGGAGGTTTTTAAGAAAAGACTGGACAGCCACCTATCTGAAATGGTATAGAGTCTCCTGCTTGAACAGGGGGGTCGACTAGAAGACCTCCAAGGTCCCTTCCAGCTCTATTCTGATTGATTGAAATTTTAACTACACTCAGGACAAGATCTGTTCAAAGGAAAACAGGAATAGGTCTGGCAATGTTGCCCACTGCATGGCTGCGTTCAAATTAAAGTCAACCCACATTTTTAGAGTATCATACATTCAGAACTTGGAAGCTCACCAGTTGAGGGGACTGTGGTTGTGGCTAGAACTATCTGAACACTCACCATATCACAACAGAAAGTGAAAAAAGCCAGCATGCAAGCAAAAATGCCATTTGATTAGAGAGAGAGAGAGAGAGAGAGAGAGAGAGAGAGAGAGAGAGAGAGAGAGAGAGAGAGAGAGAGAGAGAGAGAGAGAGAGAGAGAGAGAGAAAAGGAATAGGATAGAAAATGTAATTTACAAGGTGAGAGTAAGGTATTACCAACAATATCTTATGTGGGGAAAAACCCAATAAAGAATTAATGCAGGGGAATAAGAAGGATGAATTGGTGGAAAGCATTAATGAAAATTATTATTTTTTGCTTCCATTCATCTTGATATCTTTAAAGCAGCAAATACTCCTTTTTCAAAGTTAAAACAATTCTAAGCACTGCCTGTATGTATCACTTCTGTTTGAGGGTGAAGTTGCAGAACAGGAACATATAAATCCAGTAGAAGTCACTTGTGGAAAACAAAGGACTAGATAAAAGGGGGAAAGCAAATAGCAGTAAGTTGATTAAACATCAGAACCACATTTTTGTATGTGACTGATAGACTTTTTTCTTCGGAAACAGAAACATCTTTTTCCATTTAATTCTCCTGCTCTGTCTTCTCAAATCAAGCACAACTCCTTTCTCAGAAAAGGATACAACAATCTCCTCCAGAACAGCAAATTCCAGTTAGGGTACCTTGTTATTTCCATTTATAGTAATGGAAATACAGAACCCGGAAAATGTCTGAGAAGGTACAGAAAGCAGAGCTGAAAATGGTTTCCATTTGTTATGGGGAGGGGAAAAACATAAGATTTTTCTTTCTTATTATCTGCTTTCAGCAACCATGACAATCAAATCACTACTGCAGTGTCTGTCTTCACTTCAGGCATGGAGATACATTACAGCAGCCTTGCAGCCTTGACTCTAAAGTCCAGCAAATTGCATTGTGTTGTGTTGATAATTAGAACTCCTGTTCCATGTAGAAAGATAAAGTCGCTTATTTACTTGTAACATTTATAGGCTACCCTATTCCCAAGACTGGGCAGCTTACAGAAAAGAATAAAGAAATTAAGTACGGTAATAAAAGCATAAAACATAAACAAGAAAACATCATAAAGTGTTTAAGGGAAAAATGTAATCTGTATTTGTGACACCACATTCTAAATACCCTGACAATAAGCCAACTTTTTGTTGCTTTTCAAAATTACACAAGGAGTGGGATGGGGGACTATTAATTTCATGGGAAAGCACATTCCAAAGTCCACCACAGAAAAATCTGCTTCCAGGTCCTCTCTTCCTTTTACTCTTACATTGGGGATGGAGTTGGGAACCCAGAGAACTTTGTCTTGGTCAACCAAATAAGATGGCAGATTCCCTCTGGAGAAGAAAGCCTCTCTTAATTTAAGCACTTATAGGCAATATTTATTTATTTGTTTGTTTGTTTGTTTGTTTGTTTGTTTGTTTGTTTGTTTGTTTGTTTGTTTGTTTGTTCTTATATGCCGCCCTACTCCCGAGGGACTCAGGGCGGCGTACAGCAATATACAAGAACACTAGGTAATAAACAGTAATTAAAAACCAAGTTAAAAGTTTAAAAATTGAACAATTAAAAATATTCACCAACCAGACATACCCGGGGGAGAGCTCAGATGGACTAGTCTCTACCCCCTGCCTGCAGGAAAAGCCATGTCTTGACGGCTTTTCGGAAGGCCAGCAGGGTGGGGATGGTTCGGGTCTCTGGGGGAAGTTGGTTCCAGAGCATGGGGCCCCCCACAGAGAAGGCCCTCCCCCTAGGGCCCGCCAGCCGGCATTGCTTGGCTGACGGGACCTGGAGGAGACCCACTCTGTGGGCCCTAACCGGTCGAAGGGATATGTCTTTTAATGGTACCCCGAAACACACCAGTCAGCACTAGCTAAAAATGGATGAAGGCTTTGTTGGCCATGGTCTCTATCCATTGTTCTAGCAACAGTCATGAGTTCAAGAGTAATTCCAAGTTGATAGACCTGCTCCTTCAGAAAGTCTGTGACCCTGTTTAGAATTGAAGAATAGACCAACGGAAAACCTGAAGGCTTTCGAACGAACAACTCAGATTTACTGGAATTCAGCTTCAGTTTGGTTCCTCTTATCCTGACAACCTCCAGAAAACAAGATAGAATATATCTACTGCATCTCCTGTCTAGTCTGAGCAGAAGATCCTTGTGTAAATATACCCTCAAAGGATGAATGATCTCCCCCAGTGGCTCCTTACAGATGCTGAGTAACAAGGAGGAGAATGATGCACCTTGCAGAAATCCACAGTAGAGCAGTCAAGGATTTGAGCACTCCTCCCCCCACCCGCTAATATTGAGAAAACCACCCATTCAGGAAGGAGCAGAGCCTTTACAATACCCTCTCTATGCCTTTACATTTCTCCATTCCCTCCATTAATTTCCATGTTAAATGTTTCATTTTAACCACAACAATACTTAAATGTCATAAGTATTGATGGCACTAAATCATAATAGAGCATTACATTATTTAAATGGTCGTCAGAATAGTTAATATGCCTTATGACGGGTGTCAAACTCAATTTCATTGAGGGCCGCATCAGGGTTGTGTTTGATCTCAGGGGGCTGGAGTGGGCGTGGCCAGCTCAACATCACTCATGTCAAGGGCGCCTGTGGTTGCCCGAGTGCTCTGCCAGAGAAAACGGGCTCCTGAGCTCCATTTTCGGCTGCGACAGCCTCCTGCAACCCTCTGCCAGCGAAAACGGAGCTCGGGAGGATCCACCTGCAGCCCTGCTGAGCTCCGTTTTCGCTGGCAGAGGCACTGCAGGCCAGTCCTTCGCTGTTTCCAGAGCAGCCCCGCGGGCCAGATCTAAGCACCCCACAGGCCAGATCTGGCCCCCGGGCCCTGGGTTTGACACCCCTGCCTTATGGCTTAATCTTTTAAAACTGGAGAGATCATGGATTGAGTTTAGGACTTCCTGCATGCAAAGCACACGTTATACTGCTGAGCTAGGTCTTCCTCCCTTTATACAACAGGATTACAAATCCAGAGTAACTTCAAACCCAGATAAAGGCAAAACTAAGCTTAATTAAAGCACGCAGCTTCATGGTTCAAAAGGATACTTCATCTGCTAATTCTTTCACTATAAACTAGGAGGAAAGAGATGGGTGAGACGTGAGAGGATAGAAAAATATGAAACTTAACTTTCAGGCATGTTGCAGAAACGAAAATAAAATGACCGTGACTGGTACTGTTATTACAAATAATAATTTGATGGGGAATATATCCCCAAGCTGAATCAATAAGTGTGGCATTTTACAGAAAGAGAAGAAGAAAAAAGGAGGATGGAGCAACAGCAGGAAGCTCCTTCCTAAGCCGGAGATAATGAAATGCTTCTAACCAGGCCTGACTGCTGAATATTACAAGAGCTATCATCTTGTGTGGGTTCCATGGGGCTTTATTTTGTGCTTCCCTGCGTGGAGTGAATGCTGTTCACAGTGGAGTTGTGAGAAACAGTCATTACTATTTATTCAGAGAGCAATGAGTGACTGTTCTAAATAGAAGCACCTGGAAAGACTTGGTGCGTTTTAATTCCTCTAAATCAGGGGTCTCCAACCTTGGCAACTTTAAGCCTGGAGGACTTCAACTCTGGCTGGGGAATTCTGGGAGTTGAAGTCCTCCAGGCTTAAAGTTGCCAAGGTTGAAGACCCCTGCTCTAAATTATTATTATTGTTTTTCCTTTGCAAACACATTCCCCATGCATGCCTTGCTCAATCCCAAGTCTTAGTCCAAATCGAAAATTAGACTGGGAAATCTGACTTGCAAGCATGTCCACGAAATGATTTTAAAGTGATTTAGCTGCAGTTCTTTTTTGCAGAATGGTGGTTCTTCTCCAAGGAGCTACCCTTATGAGGAAAGGAGAGGATAGAATTCTTTACTAGCCAAGTGTGATTTTGCATAAGCTCACAGTGTGCATATAAATAGCAAGTAATAGGTCATAGATCATAAATCATAGTTACAATCATTAATCATATGTTACAAATAACAATTGGTAAATCATAAGAAACCAATAAGAGAACCTTTCCCAAACAGATATCTTCCAGTTTGGACCAAGCTTCCCATTTGATCAAAGTGCCTTGTATAAAAAAATACTATGTCAGTAGTTAACTATTAAAATGGAATGGAATGGAATGGAATGGAATGGAATAGAATAGAATAGAATAGAATAGAATAGAATAGAATAGAATAGAATAGAATAGAATAGAATAGAATAGAATAGAATAGAATAGAATAGCAGAGTTGGCAGGGACCTTGGAGGTCTTCTAGTCCAACCCCCTGCTTAGGCTAGGTTTAGGGCAATGATGGCAAACCTTTTTTGGCTCATGTGCCAACAGAGTGTGAGCACGCGCTAGCACATGCACACATTCCCACACCCATGCCCTCCCCCGTGCATGCGCACAACTTCCGTGCTGCCCCCGTGCATGCGCACAACACCCCCCACACATGCTGCCCCCCGTGTATGCGCACAGGCCTCACTGAAACCTCCAGACTCCTGAAGCCTGGGGACAGCGAAAAACGGCCAAACAGGCCAACCGGAGGTTCAGAAAAATGGACTTCAGGTTGGCCTGTTGGGCCGTTTTTCACACTCCGGAGGTTTCAAGAGGCTTCCCTAAAGCCTCCAGAGTGCAAAAAATGGCCCAACGGGCAAACCGGAAGTCCGTTTTTCCAAACTTCCAGTTTGCCCATTCGGCCGTTTTTTGCCCTCCGGAGGCCGGAAACGGCCTTCCCCAAAGCCAAAAAACAGCTGGCCAGAGCGTGCATGTGCGCTGGAGCTGAAATAGGGCAATGCCTTGTGTGCCCTCCAATATGGCTCCGCGTGCCACTTGTGGCATAGGTTCGCCATCACGCGTCTAGGGAGTAACAGGAATGCATCCACTATGGAAAATCACTAGGTTAAAAAACAAAAACAAAACCTCACCCTTTGTTAGTCCAATTTTTTTTAATTAAAAAAATTGAAGATAAAGTATAATACCTGCCACTTCAAACTACTGGAACGAAGTCAAGATAGAAATCTAAGAAGCAAAAGTAAGTATCTGTTTGTTTATGCACAACATTGTACACATTATACACAGATTGGAGCAGTCTGCTTGCTTCCCTTCAGGTTGAAGAAAAAAAAATCCAGAAGTCTGTTTTGGAGCTAAGTATCCAGAAATGAATGCTGGAAAAGCAAATATATTGCTTCTGGTTTAGTTATGGAGAGATCCTCCCTTCGATTTCTCTACTACACCCTTTTGAGTGTTTGCTCCTTTAAAAATAAAGCCCAATGTAAACCCAGAGAGTTTACTTGTAGACACAGCAAATGGGAACCATCATCACTTCTACAGATTTGAAATGCTGAAAAACAGCAGCTGAAATTATTTTCCTGTCCCAAGCTCCTGAAAATTTTTGCAGTAACAAAACATCCCTGACTCCACAGAAAAGAGAGAAGGAATGTTAGTTACAGTGCCTTTTCCAGTACTGTACTAAAAAGGAGAGTCTAATAAAATTTTGTTCAATTTCACCACTGTTTCTTATGTTTGGGGGATTTAGGAGAAGCTATCAAGCCATCAAACCAGCATTTGTCTTCCAGGACTAGAACTAAGAAGCTGGGAAGATGAATAAAAATAGTTCCTTGTAATAGGAAAATTGAATCTTAAAACAACAAACAAACAAACAATCCTAGTTTTGGAATAATTTTAATTACAGTGATCCCTCGTTTTTCGCTGGGGTTACGTTCCAAAAAGAACCCGTGATAGGCGAAATCCGTGAAGTAGTAACTTCAGCTTTGCGCATGCGCAGAGGGCAAAAGAACGCAGATGCCGACATCCAGGTGGGAGGGGGAAGCGGGTGGGGGAAGCCCCGCGCCCCAAACGCCACCAGGTTGTTGAGCTGTGTGAACCGGGAGGATTTCACCCCTGGCCTCACGTGTATTTCACTGCTCTTGGCAAGCTGTTTTACCAATCAGCCAATGAGAATGCAGAACACAATGCACGATGCAAATCCGTGAAGCAGCGAGACCGTGAAAGGTGAACCGTGATATAGCGAGGGATCACTGTATCCCTTATTTGAACTGAAAATAAATCAGCTTAGATTTCCAATACAGCTTATACTATGGAAGAGATTCAGAACCACATTCAAAGTCGGACAGAAAAATTGTGTAGAAGTCCCTATTGTGCTTTATCATTAGCACACAGAAGGTTTTAGAGCAGGGGTGTCAAACGCGTTGTCCCGTGACGTATCGGGACTTTTCCCGCTTCGCTAAACTGAACATGGGCATGGGCAGCGCATGACGCATCCAGCCCGTGGGCCGCGAGTTTGAGAGCCCTGTTTTAGAGAATTCTAACATTTCTGATCCCAATATGTATGGCAGAATGCCGCTGCTGCCATTCTATCATGGCTATTCAGACATACGTTCTTTTCTGGCACTCTGATAAGTGCAGAATGGGGAAATGGTACCAAGAGGAAGGATTTCGTGTGACACCCGTAAGAGAACAAAGAAGGTGTTTCATAATTTGTGTATGTTTTCAGAATGATTGTTTTGTTATAGCTAACTACCAAGGATGGAAATAGCTAAAAGAGGCTGAAATGAGGAGCCGGGTCATGTAAAGGAGAGCAATTTCATCAGAACCCTGGTTCAAAATAAATATAGTTACAATGAAATTATTCAGAGCCCAGGATGTTGTTCTGAATATCTGAACAGAATGAATTTCACAGTCTTTCCGGCTAAATATCTATTCCTAGTCAACAACTACTCAAAACCTTCTTCATTTTTGCTATTTAGGGTGAAATACAATTATGATAGTAGCAAATACCTGGAGCAACTTTGCCAAAGTAAAGAGCCCAGAGATCTACCATTGATCCTGTTCAGCCCAGAGATCTACCATTGATCCTGTTCAACATTTTGGCTTTAGACACCTTAGCCCAAACTTACGAAATCGTCTATTTGACATCATTTCATTTCTCTAATTTCTCCCTAGTAACGCTGGAAAGGCAAGGCCAACTCTTTCAACTGAGCCTGGAAGCAAAGAGGCAGTCAATGAAAACCTTTTCAACTGATTTTTTAAAAATACTTTAATTGATACTTTTACTTGTTGCATGCACTAACTTTTATTGTATTGAACATTCTGCATGTTGCATGGCTCCTTTAAGAGACTTGATCCTGATCATTATCAAACTGTTGATTGCAGCTGCTGCATCACCTTTGATTTTTACACTTCTGATATTTAGGAACAGTGACTTCATCTTTTCTTTTCAGTCCCAGGAAGAATGCTTCTGGTGGCGCAGTGGTTAGAATGCAGTACTGCAGCTAATTCTGCTGATTGCTGGCTGCCAGCAGTTTGGCAGTTCGATCCTGACCGGCTCAAGGTTGACTTAACCTTCTGTCCTTCCAAGGTTGGTAAAATGAGAGCCCAGATTGTTGGGGGCAATATGCTGACTCTGTAACCTGCTTAGAGAGGGCTGCAAAGCACTGTGAAGCGGTATATAAGTCTAAATGCTAAGTGCAATTGCTATTGTACAGTCTGGCTCCTAACATCAGGGATCCATTCAGGTTTATTAGTTTCTCTCTTAGGTTTTGCAAGGAAGGGATGGGAGAGCTTTCACTTTGCAGGAATGTCATGCTAACACTTGAGTTCTAAATATTGAGAGTAAAAAAATAAAAATAGCCACTTTTTTACTGCATGTAAAAATGACAGTGTGAAAGTTAGCTTTGCCGATATGCTAGCAGTTGTGAAGCAAAGTGGTCAGTCAAATAAAGTCGCACTCCTAAAACATAGTTTAATTAGTTAATTGGAATCTCCTGGGAACCCATTTGCTAAATGGAAAAAAATGATGTTTTTCCACTGAGATCAAATTGCGAATAAAACGGTTTTCTAGCAACCTTGTTATTAGAAGATTGTGCATTTTTGTTTGTGTATAGACCAGGGGTGTCAAACTCGCCTCGTCACGTGACATATCACAACTTTTCCCCCCTTTGCTAAACTGGGCGTGGTCAGTGAGTGACACATCCAGCCCGCAGGCCATGAGTTTGACATCCCTGGTATAGATTATGCTTCCCAAAGATCTGTCTTCAGCTGATGTCTGAAGCAGAAAGAAAGGTGGGCAAAACTCAATTAGATTTTACCTATACAGAAGAAGAGATCAAAGTGCTCTAAAACAAATCTAGAGAAGTAAATTCTATGAATACACAGCACTTGTTTAAAATTGGTTTTAAAATTCTATCAATCCTTCAGGGGACCATCACTATTTTTAGAACCTGTCCCTGATAAAATGCTATTTTTGTTTTGCTTTTCATGGAGAAAACAAAGCATACTTGGCTTTATAACATCTCCATGCTGCTTGTGTAAAAGCTGTATCTCTGAAAGAGGAAGGAGGGGGGTGGGTTTCTCTGACTGCAGTCTGTATGCAAGTGAACACCAGGTCATTGCCCCCTTCCTCCAGTGATCATGGAACCAGGCAATAAAAACAACTGAACATGATTGCTGCTTAAAATATCAATTGGAAAGACACACAGCGATAAAAACTGGCATTCTCTGCAAAAAGTATTTTTAACAGCCTCATTGTTACTCCTGAATTGAGAACATTATCTCCTTTAGAAAAATGGAAGGATAATGCTAAAAACACAGCTATGAGTGAAATGTGGTAGGATATGGTAGGATGACTACACACACACACACACACACACACACACACACACACACACACACACACCTTATATTCAATCACTTTCAATTCTCAGGCAATTCCCAGACTGCCTGGAGAAATTGGTGCAGTTTTCTTGGCAAGATTTTTCAGAAGTGGTTTGCCACTGCCTCCTTCCTAGGGCTGAGAGAAAGTGACTGGCCCACGGTCATTCAGCTGCTTTTGCGCCTTCTAGCCTGATGCTTTAACCACCACACCAAACTGGCTTTTATAAACAAACAAACAAATTCTGGGATAATGTGAAAAGACAGGTGCAATTCCACTTTTACCTCGCAGCTGACAAACGGTGTATTAGCAATAGGCGCTTCTGCTTGATACTGTATTTCTTGTAATTTTTCTCACTATATGTGTTCTTTTCCTTGGGCCAAATTATATCACTGATATATATAAAACAGCGCTTTTTTAAAATGAAAAGCAGACAGCACTCAAAACCATTTTTTCATAAGTAGAAAACCCGAGAAAGTGGCCATTTTTAATAGAAAACAGCTGGAAGAAAATGGTATAAGCCCGTGGTGGCGAACCTATGGCACGCGTGCCACAGGTGGCACGCGGAGCCATAGCGGCCGGCACGCGAGGGTTCCCACCGGCAAACCGGAAGTGCGGAAAAATGCACTTCTGGTCTGCCGGTGAGCTGTTTTTTGCACTCCGGAGGGTTCAGGGAAGCTCCCTGAAGCTCCGGAATGCAAAAAACTACAAAACGGACAAACCGGAAGTGCACTTTTCCGCACTTCCGGTTTGTCTGTTTTGTAGTTTTTTGCATTCCGGAGCTTCAGGGAGCTTCCCTGAACCCTCCGGAGTGCAAAAAACAGCACACCAGCAAACCGGAAGTGCGTTTTTTCGCACTTCCGGTTTGCCGGTTTCGTCGTCCCAGGCTCCGGTAAGCCTTTGCGTGGGGGTGGGGGGGGGGTGCGCATGCGTGGGGGGGAGGGAATGGGTGTGGGCACGCAAGCGCGCGTGAGCGCGCCCCCCCTTTTTTGGCACGCGAGCCTAAAAAGGTTCGCCACCACTGGTATAAGCAATTCTACCTCTCCTTACCCTCCTCTGGCTTTGCTTTGCTAAACTCTCAACCTTCCATTATTTCATTTTATTAAAATAACAATTACAACATTAACAGAGGGAGCCTCTGTCATCATACAAGGTCCTGTTTGTCTTATATAAATCACACATTTGGGATTAGAGACATCAGAGAGAATGGCATTTTTGCGGCTCAATGCGTCCTACTGTCTCTCCTCCAATTAAATGGACCTTTAATTATTTAATGATTTGAAATATTCACAGAAGACAGAATTTTATAACAATTTATTAAATGTCTTGAGACTAGGAACAGTGATGCTCTGTTTCTGTACCTGCCATCGGAAATTCGGGATTTATCATCATGCTAATCACATCTAGTTTTTATCCACCAAGCTTTTTACACACAGAATTTAGTAGCAGACAAACTCAATGTTATACTGTAAATAACTTGGGCAGAAGATAGAGGAGTAAGACTTGGTAGAGAGGTTAAGGACAAACTGGTTTTGGTTCCACATCAAACTACAGATAAGATGTCACTTTAGAAGGCTCCGTTTTGTCAAGGCAGGCAGGCAGGCGTACAAAACCAGCAGAACAAGAAAAAGGTTGTCTCATGGAAATAGCCTTGGTGCAGGGGTGGACTGCTGGGAGTTCGCAGGGGTTCGGGAGAACCTCTAGCTAAGATTCTGTGCAGTTTGGAGAACCCCCAAATCCCACTCCTGGCTAGCCCCACCCCACCCACCCTGTTCCACTCCTCTCAGAAGTCCCCATGCAACCCGTTTTGGATGCAGGTAAGTGCAGGGCGCGCGTGGAGGCTCGGGGAGGGTGAAAAACGGGCCTACTGGAAGGCAGGAAACGGATCTGTTTCTGGCCTCCAGAGGGCCTCCAGAGCCTGGGGAGGCCATTTTCACCCTCCTGGAGGCTCGAGGAAAGCCTCCGGAGCCCAGGGAGGGCAAAAAAAAACCCGCCGTGGTGCAGGAGGTGGACTAGAAAATTTTGGTGGTCTGCAGAAAAATTATTTGCATTTTAATATTGCACTAAATACTATTTATCTTTTTAAAAAATTCATATTAGTGGTCCGCGGGATTTAAAATTATGAATTTAGTGGTCCCTGAGGTCCAAAAGGTTGGTGACCCCTGGACTAGGCCATGCCCACCATGGCCATGCCCACCATGGCCACGCACACCCAGCAACCGGGCAGAGAACCCCTTGCTAAAATGTTTGAAGCCAACCCTTGCCTTGGTGGTAGAACCAGGAAGTGTTGGCACTCTACGGAATTGACCTGGAGGGGGATGAGATACTGTAAGAATTATTTAAAGTATCTCTTTGGCAACAAAATGTTCTCAGGTACCAGATTTGGACCATCTATTTTTGCTGATCTATTTATTAACTCCACTGCTGTGTCGCCAAACACAGTCAAGGTTCCGTCCTAGACAGGAAGGGCTCTCAAAGGCTTCCTGTTTGGGCTGGAACTTTCTTTGATGCAACAATGGAAGCTTGGATCTGCTGCTCTGCTCTTTAGCTCTGGCGTCCCCCTTAGTTGCTCTTTAGACGCAGCTATAAAAGTAGCATAGCATTCAGAAGTTGCATATTCCCCACAGATAGGCTGATACAATGCATTCCTTTTACCTACCCACCGCAGCAGTCTATTAAATTCTTGGCAACAGCAAATACAGAACCAACTTAAATGCTTTATCAAAGGAGGGCTTTCCTTCAATATGGCACCAGCCGATTCATAAATTCTGCTTCCCTGTGAAGTTGCTGTGTAATCAGTAACTTCTTGGCTCCTCCGTATCCAGTTAAGTCAACAATCTTTGCTATTTTCCTCATGCAACTTTTAAGTGAGGCATCTATAGCCAGTTCATACATTATGCTGAGCAAACTAACCTCATCAAGACTTAAATGAAATGTGCAAACTCAAGCCAGAAGAGATTATAAGCAATCATCTATGGCTTTGTATGATGTGGAACCAGACCGACTGTGGCTTATTCAGCAATCTAAGTTAACAACCTTGTTTATTGGCCCAATGTTTGAGTGCTATCATGAACTGTACACCTAGACAGGTTTAATAGAGATTTCCGCTCTTTAGGAGTACACAGAATCAGGATGTAAACTGACTGGAGTTATAAAAGAGCCTTCATAGAACTCAGTACTGGTCATGAAGCTGCGTGGCATCACCATGTGCTGTTAACATCAATTTTTCTCAATGGTCCCACAGTAGTGCTTTTACCTTGTGTCCATCATAAATGAAACATCCTAAAATTGTCATTAGGCACAACAGTGTAGAATGCTTCCATTTCAAACATGCAAAATCAAGAAGTAGCACCTGGACCTGAACAAGTCAGTAGCTTTCTTGTATGGACAGAACTGGTTTTGGCAAGTGCTAAAAGTAATAGCCTCATCACCTCCCTTTTGGTCTCAGCCAGCCTCTACCATAGCCATTTCTCTCCCAGCCTCTCCCCTTTCCAGGAACAATGTGTCTCCTGAGTTCTTTTCATAAGTGAGTGAGTTCCATCACTGGCCACATATCCTAGTCTTTTATTCCACTTTTTCTCCAGGTCATGAGAAGAGCAGAACTCCACGAATATGTCAAGGTGGCGCAGTGGTTAGGATGCAGCATTGCAGGCAAACTGTTGACTGCCAGCAGTTCGATTCCTGACTGGATCAAGGTTGATTTAGCCTTCCATCCTTCCGAGGTGGGTAAAATGAGGACCCAGATTGTTGGGGGCAATATGCTGACTCTGTAAACTGCTTAGAGAGGGCTATAAAGCACTGAGAAGCGGTATATAAATCTAAGTGCTATTGCTATAAGGGGGCAGGGTAGGGGAGGAGAGGTCATTTTTGTTCTATGCTGCTTTAATAATATTTTGAAAGGTTCACAAAATAATGTTTTGTGAACATATGTTGTTGTTGTTTTACAGTTTCCCCTATAGTTGTCAGTTTTAATTATTATGCCCCATTTTAGAAAGAGAAGCTGTTGTTCAACAGTCAATTTCAACTCGCTTGCGCTCCTGGATCTAGTTAGTTGCGCAACCATGCCAACTATTTCCTTCTCTGTATGATTATTTCTGTCTTGGTATATTTGCATGTGTTTATTTCACATTATATTAATACGGGAGATACCAAATGGTGGTTGGGAAAGAGGACAGATAAACCAAGAAGGAGAATTCCAAGAAGAATCTCAGAATTAGATCCTCCCATCATTCTCCTTCATTATGGCTGGGTATACACTAATGGCAACAGTTAGGTCTAACCTATGTGACGAAGACTCAGAAGTGATGCCACAGAGACAGGATTAGCAATGGGGACAACAGACTTTATTCCAGCATTCTTTTCTGTCAACACAAAAATGGGTGGATAAAACTTTAATTCAGTTGTAGCGAAAGGACTTTCTGATTTCATGACAGGATACAGCAAGAAATGCTCATGGGTACCAAACTTTTTCCAGGCACATTTATGGGACTCTTAAATTAAACAGAATTTAATTATTGTTAATTAATTAATAAAAATATTAATTATTGTTTAAAAAGGCCAACACATTTGATGACTGCCCCGTTTTGTGAGACTTTTAAATAAGAATGCCAACAGCTTTTGAATGAGAATGCTAAAAACTTAGAATTTAGCAAATTAGCAAATTTTAGGTGTGTGTGTGACTGGAAACCATAAGATCCTCTAGTCTAATTCATCCTAATTTTTAATTTGTAGCTGGTGAGAAGTTCCTATGCTCAAACAAAAACCACAATCCTTCCAAGTGCTCCAGAATGTCCATAAGGACAACTTGGTACACAAAAAAGTAATATTTTGCCTGATGTCTGAAAAACTCCAGAGCTCACACAACTTCTTGTAGTGTTTTAGTTAATCCTAAAAGAGTTGTCATCCAGCTATGGCTTTTAATTTTCTCTCCATGGACCAAGTTAACTATGATTGACTTCTACAGAATTTATAAGGTGTTTTAGTTATACAAGGAGTAAGAACATCAGGAGAAGTGCCTGAGTTATTTAACTGTCTTCTTTCATCTTCCCATGCCTCTAGAAAGTTAATAGAATAACAGAGTTGAAACCTTGGAGGTCTTGTAATCCAATCCCTTGCTCAGGCAGGAAACCCTATACCATTTTCAGACTAATGGTTATCCAATCTCTATTTTTTAAACTTCCAGTATTAGAGCACCCACAACTTCTGGAGACAAGTTGTTCCACTGATTAATTGTTCTAACTATCAGGAAAATTCTCCTTAATTCTAGCTTGATTCTTTCCTTGATTAGTTTCCATCCATTGCTTCTTATCCTGCCTCCAGGTTGACTCCCTCTTCTTTGTGGCATCCTCTTAGATATTGGAACACTGCTATCATGTCACCGCTAGTCGTTCTTTTCATTAAACTAGACATACCCATTCCAGCAACTGTTCTTTATATGTTTTAGCCTCCAGTCCCCTAATCATCTTTGTTGCTCTTCTCTATACTCAACTCTATATTAGATAATGCATATAAATTATGAGTGGTAATGACCTTAGCATCAGGTTGCAAGCAGAAAGAAAGAAAATTAAGACAATAAAGAAGCTATCTATGGATTTCTTCTTGTTCTTTTTTTCCCTTGCAATCATTTCCCTCCCCAAAGTCATCAATATAACACTCTGTGAGCTGCCCACGACAGAAGTAATACTAATCTGAAGTGATCCCTGGTAACTGCAACATGTAATTTCAGACTGAAGGCACCAATTTGCTAGTCACTTTGTAGTGACACTGCAGTATTACTGTAACAGACTTTCTGCACAATTATCTTCATAGATTAGTACGCTATTCATTCTGTCTGCGGGGAAGGGAGAAAGGAATATGATCAATTTGCTATTTCCATAATAAAGACGGTGTTCTCTCCTAAATCTTTTGAAACATGACTTCCAATATTAAATAAAATAAAAATACATTATGTGCAGAAAATGATGAGATTTGTGAAACTTTGTTAAGAAAACGAAAGATTGCATTCACTTTCATAATCCAAATTAAAGAAAACATATGAGAGAGAGAGAGAGAGAGAGAGAGAGGGAGGGAGGGAGGGAGGGAGGGAGGGGGAGGGAGGGAGAGGGAGAGGGAAGGAGAGAAAGAGGGAGAGAGAGAGAGAGAGAGAGAGAGAGAGAGAAGGAGGAGGAGGAGGAGGAGGAGGAGAAGAGGAGGAGGAGGAAGTAGTAGTAGTAGTAGTAGTAGTAATAGTAATTTGGCAAGGTTAAAAAAAGAAAGATCTCATATTTTCAAAAAATCATTTTTAGCTAATCATAAAAAATTGATACAATATGGGAAACTGGAATTTTACTTTATTGTTATTCTTTAAAGATCTATCTTAAGTCCCACTGTTAAAAGATAAGAAATTAAATAAAGAGTTTCAACTACTCTAAAAAAATTCTGGCAATATTATTTTTGAAACACAGAAACAGATTTTGAATGTCCCTACTCCTCACCTCCATTGAGAACAAGGAAATAAAATCCGTAGGAACCCCGCTGAATTCACATATTGCATCAAGCATAGTTTAGTGACTATGGACTGTTGAATTAAGAAAAACTGGCTCAGTTTCCATATCACACTATGTTCCAAATAAGGGCATAAAGCTTGTTTTAGGCCAGAGGTCTGAATTACAAGTAGCATGCCATGAGTCTCAATTAAAAAAAATACTGAGTGGAGCCCATTAAAAAATACATTTTATTTTACTTATATTTAATTTTAAATTAAAATTCAATTTGATTACTCTCCACACTAGTTTTTCCCTTCCGGGTCATTATAAATTCCATAATTTGTAGGTGCTGTATCTAGGGGCCATATCCAAAGGTTTAGCATAGAGCAGTTGGAGTTTAAGTTTGCATCCTCAGGTTTAACTTTGGCTGGGTTTCCATATCCTGCAGCTAAATCAAATATTTATTTATTTAATTAATTGGATATAAAGGCTACCCGGCTCCCAAAAAACTCTGAGTGAGTTACATTTTAAAACTAAGAAAATTGAACTTTAATCTCCCCTTGATAGGTTCCATCCTGGTTTTTTTTAATCATAATCTGTGGACATCCAATAGCAACAATGAATATATACAAGTTTGCACTTTATACTTTTAGGACTTGGAAGTTATGAAATGGGAGAGCAAATTGTCAGTAGAAAGAACAGGTTAGTGGAAAAAAGAAGTGTTCTAATCATTACAGGGTTTTTTTTCACATTCATGAATCTAGAAAAAAGAAAAACATACGAGACACAAAGTTGCTTTGCTGTACGATCAATTGATAATTATTTGAACTGAAAAAAGTTTTCCAAATTTTGTTTTGTTTCAAAATACCCTTTTATATTTTTCACAAAGATCATAATTTGCCAAAGAAACCAGTTTTCTGATTAGAGAATGGAAAGGAAATTAAGGTGAATATCTAAATTTATCATGTATACATACTTCCCTGTATCAAAGAGAAAAAAACAAACTCTTTTCTTCCCAACAAAAATAAAACATTTTCTTAGCATATACCAACACAATTTTAAAACGTTTTCAATTTCAGCTTTTATATCATCCTAGAGTAACTTCAATATTAAAATCCTGTTGAATTAGCCGAATGCTTTAAAGTTAATCATTCCTGTATCTACTGAAATGTCTTCTAATTGCAGATGATCTTTATCAAAGCACCATCATATCTGGGATAGAAATTCCAAAGAGCCACTAGATGGCAGCAGAGGGGTTTTTTTTGCATCTTTTTGGTTATTATGACCACCAGGGGGCACTAGGTGACCAATGTAATCCTATTTGGGACTTGTCAGGAAGAGATAGCCAGACTTTTATTCTATGGGGTTCAAATGTTCAATGGTTGTAACTGTGAAAAACAGTCGTAATTCACTATTTCCAGTGCCATTGCAACTTTAAACCATCATTAAATGAACTGTTATAAGTCGAGGACTACCTGTGTATTTAAAGGAGCTAATAGTGAAATGTCCTTCATGTACCGGTATACTTAATTCACTTTAAAAAAATCCTAATAAACACTAGAAGACTATTAGAAGTCTTCTAAATAATAATTATAATAAATACTAGTAATTAATTAATAATTATAAATTTTTGAAGATGTTTCACTTCTCATCCAAGAAGCTTCCTCAGCTCTGACAGGATAGTGGGATTTCATTATCCTGTCAGAGCTGAAGAAGCTTCTTGGGTGAAAAGCGAAACGCCTTCAAAAGAAAAAACAAGAAAGATCAGTTGCCTCCTGAAAAAGCACCTTTGGGACAACCATGACCTGGATGACTGAGAATCTCTACGGACTTTTAGTTTCAAGTAGTTTCAAATGAAAATATTTCTTACTATTTATAGGGCCCATGGCAAAGCAATTCCAACTTAATCAGGTTAAATTGGGTATATTACAAATATGTAATTTGATGGTTGGAGTCAGGGGTGAAAGTCACATTTTTTCCCCTACCGGTTCTGTGGGCGTGGCTTGGTGGGCGTGGCAGGGGAAGGATACTGCAAAATCCCCATTCCCTCCCCATTCCTGGGAGAAGGATATTGCAAAATCACCATTCATTCCCCATTCCTGGGGGAAGGATATTGCAAAATCTCCATTCCCACCCAACTCAGGGGCCAGCCAGAGGTGGTATTTGCCGGTTCTCCAAACTACTCCAAATTTCTGCTACCGGTTCGTCAGAACCTGCTGAATTTCACCCCTGGTTGGAGTCCTGTTTTGGAAGGGGAGAGTGAGTGTATGATTTTGGGAGGGGTGGGGAGCAACCAAAAGGTATAATGTTTGGAACGATGTGGAACTGAGGTTGGGAATCTTGTATTTTCAAAGGTTGGGTGGGAATGGGTTTGGGACATAGGTTGCCTTTAGAAGAGGGAAAAATTATGTGTTTTGTCACCACTTTTTGCTCTGGAACTTACAAAAAGGGGTTAGAGACGACATGAAATTTTAATATTTAATATTAACACCAATCAAGATGTTACCAATGTTTCCTACTGCATTCAGCTAGTGCATGAATCAATAAATAGAAAGTGTGCTAATTCAATCTAGCAGTATGGTCAGCTGCAGAAAGTAGGAGACACCATGAAATGCAAAGCCAAATGGAGTTTCTCTTTACTTCACTGAAGGTTCTGCTTTATATAACCATTACATACAAATGAGTTTCCATGCTTTCGGCAACTGGTATTTCAGCTTTCACTTTGCACAATTATTGACAAATAAATGGACTCTTGATTCCCATTAATGCTGCCCTAATTTATGTACATACCTGGAGGAAAAATTCCATTCTGACTATATACTTATAACTATATACTCACACAATCTGGAACATTTTTTAAGCTACAGCAACATTAAATTGTTGCCTAATTCCATTAGCGATTGCTTCTAGGGATTTAGTATTTCTTAATAAATTAGACAAGCATTCTCATTGGTATTCAGACTTTGTAAATAGAATGTGCATAATTTAGGGTGGGGAAAGGGGGATTAGGTGATAGAATACACCTTCTTTCCTTACTCATGCTGTATTCTGTCATTTACCTCTGTAACACACAGGCCTGGTTCATGATTTATTATGTGGCTTGTTTGGTTTTGATTTAACATGTTGTTTGAATTTAGATAGTTATGGTTTGGTAAAATATACCAACTTCCTTCCTTCTTCTCTTTAACTGGCTTTTTCAGCACACTGGTTTATGATTATACTTTATATGGTGTATAATAGGCTTTTTTGTTTCCAAGGGATGGGGTTTTGGCAAAGTTATTGTTATTGGTTTGATTTTTCTTTCTTGTTCTTGTTTTAATTCCAATCATCTGTACTCTGTAAATCTCCTACAATTGCCGTTCAGGTGATGTGGTCTATATAGCAATCACATAATAAAATATAAATAAGGACACTGCTTAAAGAGGCAACAACCATTTTTCTCAGTTTCTATCACTTACAAATAGCTTGGCAAGGAAAAAAAGCTGCTGCAACAGGTTGAGATTTTGCCAATCTAGGAAAATGTCATTTCAGAATAACTGATGCTTATAGACTCAACTGTCTACATTCTCTTGACCAAAGACTTCTGTAGATCCCTAAGGAATACAGTGATTAATAGTACTTGGAGAAACTAAAGAGACCTATTCTTAAGTGTAAAATAACTAATGTTCAGATTGAGTATTTCTCTTCTAAAGATTTCCAGCCTTTCAAATTTAATTCTGGACTAACTTTACAGAAATATGAAATTGCGCTGTATTCCAGAAAACATAAGACAATATTCAGTGTTTACTGTCAATATATATCCATAAAACAATTTAACCTGATCAATCATTGTAATAATTACGATGCCTAAGTCACTAGTATGAAATCTCCTTTGCCTGACTTATAATATGAAACATCCTATTTACTAGGAATATTTCTGTTTATAACTCTCTCCATCAAAGCAAAATCTTCAAAAGATTTTGAATTCCCCTAAAATGACTGAAACATTTCTACATCATCAGAAAGTTTACAGTTTGGAGCCAAAGAATCTTATGGCTAAAAAACAACAATAATACTATTATAAAATATACCTTAAAATATCTCATTTCACACACAGCTTTGAAAATGGAGAAAGCGTTAAAATTAAAATCCTGTGCACAATTCTCAAAGATTCATCGATAGGACAGGGATCTTAAGTTACTGTATATACAAAAATAGGTCTTTTTTTGAACTTGTAAAATGCCATTAAACAGTGGAAGATGCAGGATTTGGCTGGAATGTATTTTAGAAACTCTATTAATGATTCAATATCCTCTCTAATAAAGTTTCATCTTCTTGAATGCTAAACTAAATTTACATATGCCCTTTATTTTCTAGACTTTAAGTGGGTGTGCTGAGTAGCACTGAAAAGAGCAAAAACTATGGCAGGTGTGAAAGGTGAAAGGTGTGTAAGGGAAGAGAATAATAGAAATATCTGTCAGTCAAAACCCATCTTTGAGCTTTTACCCTTCATCTTGACAGGCAGATTATAATTTCATTGTTTTGATCTGATGAGAGGAACTACAGAAGTTTGACAATCTTCACCCTTAAAATGGAAAATTTCCCAGTGATTCAAGCAAATATTAAATGTTGCTTTATAAACAGTGATCTTTCTAAAAATGAAAAAGGAGATTGGCACTTGCCTTCCCTAGGAAAGAATTGGTGATTTTGTTTTGTTTTATTTTATTTTTCTATAAAACCCAGTTGCTTGTAACACAGGCTTTATAGTGTAGAACATATATAAAGAAATCAAAGTCCCTTGGTGTTTTTGTTTTTGGGCAGGCAAATTATATCTATTTGCTGCACTCACTTCTGTTGTGTGCCTGTGTATGCACAATAGTCTCTTTCACCTCTGGAACTCTTCTTCCAACTTCTGTTTACACCGCAGTCTCTCCTGATATATTCAGCCTTTTCAGCAGCATATTGATTCAAGAAATTGTAGCTTCTGTAGTTCTGGGTGTAAAGTGCTTTGAGACTATATGGATGTCACTAAATACATGCAATCGTTCCTGGGTGGTTCCTTGACAAGATCATCTCTGTAAGTATGATCTTTGGGTTTTTTTTAAGAGTCAGAGAAAGCTGTTTTTGTTGTTGAACGGTTCACTGAATAATAACCTAAAATATAAAGTATTAGAGTAGAGGGGATGATCCCAAAAATCTCTGTTTTCATTGTTGTCTATGAACTCCATGGAGTTCCAGGGATATATCTGGGGGCTATAATTGCTATGGTATGAAACCTACAGTGAAACAGACTGAATTCTGATGGAGAGGATGCTTGAGTGTGTGGCCTCTCTGCTGGTGCATGTAACATGAAATCATGGCTTACTATTAAGTTTAGTTTTAGGTTTGGGTTTAGTGGAACCCGCACTGCATATCGGACATTAATACAATTGAGAGAGTCCAGAAATATTTCACAAGAAGAATCCTCCACTCCTCCGCTCACAACAAAATACCTTATTCCACCAGACTAGAAATTTTGGGATTAGACAATTTAGAACTACGTTACCTTTGATCTGATCTAAATGTAGTTCATAAAATCATCTGCCACAATGTCCTACCTGTCAATGACTACTTCAGCTTCAACCGCAACAATACATGAGCACACAATAGATACAAACTTAAGGTAAACCGCTCCAAACTCGACTGCAGAAAATACGACTTCAGCAACAGAGTGATCAATGCCTGGAATGCACTACCTGACTCTGTGGTTTCTTCCCCAAACCCCCAAAACTTTAACCTTAGACTGTCTACAGTCGACCTCACCCCATTCCTAAGAGGTCTGTAAGGGGCGTGCATAAGCGCACCACTGTGCCTACCGTCCCTGTCTTACTGTCCTATTGTCCTCATTTATCTGTACTTACTTTGCTTATGTTATGTTTATACAAATACCTGCTGTCTTTTACATGTTCGACAAACAAAATAAATAAATAAATAAAATAAATAAATAAATTATGTGTGAATTTGGCCAATGTATCACCAATGTAGCGGTAGGGAAACAGCCTTGCAATATATTTTTGTGCTCAGACAGTAACAAGCTCAGTGAAGGAAGGGAGACATGTTCATCCAGTCATGGTCATTGACGTAGATGAGAGTGTACAACTTTTGGGAATCAAGAGCTTCTGAGTTGTTGAATAGAATGCTACATGTAAACTGATGGATTAAAGTTAGAAAAGATGGTGAGGCCAGAACAAAAGAAAAATCTATGGAGATTCTCAGTCATTCGGGTCATGGTTGTCCCAAAGGTGCTTTTTCAAGAGGCAACTGGGTTTTCTTTGTTTTTCCTTGAAGAGGTTTCACTTCTCACCCAAGTTTTTCTTGGATGAGAAGTGAAACGTCTTCAAGGAAAAACAAAGAAAGTCCAGTTGCCTCTTGAAAAAACATATTTGGGACAATAAAATAAATGGTTATTTCCTTTGCCTTTACATTTAATTACAATCAAACCCCTTTTAAATGTTTTGCTCCGAAATATTGCATATAACATGGCCCTTTATCTGAATCAAAAAGTACAGAAATACATAATGTGGATATGCTGGGGCTAAATTGTAGGGATAATATAAACATTTGATTTGCATTTCCTTTTAGTTCTATCTTTTTGTAACCCATGGTCTTATTGTTGTTCTGTATTTTATACATTTTACCTGATATGGGTTCATGGATAATCAATAAAGTAAAGCATTGGGTATTTTTTCTTCCTTTTATGATATTAGAAATGGCTTGCAATAGTGGCAAATATCTGTAGCTCAAGTATAGGATGTGGATGAAGGTTCATTCCCTGAGCTTGTGGGTTGGTTTCCGAACATTTCATTACCAGGCTAGGTAACATCTTCAGCAGAGTTTAGGGGATGTCAGTGTTCTTCTGTTTATAACAGCTTCAGGTGTGGGTGTGTCACAGTGGTGGGTTCCAATTATGTTTACTACCGGTTCTATGGGCGTGGCTTCGTGGGTTTGGCAGGTGTAGCAGGGGAAGGATACTGTTAAATCTCCATTTCCTCCGGATCCACTGGGACTTGGGAGGCAGAGAATAGATGGGGGCGGGGCCAGTCACAGGTGGTATTTACCAGTTCTCCAAACGACTCAAAATTTCCGCTACCGGTTCTCCAGAATTGGTCAGAACCTGCTGAAACCCACCTCTGGTGTGTTAGGTGAGGATCTTGTGATGGGTCTTGTGATGGGTCATGTGTGAGTCATCAGTGAGAGTCTTATGACAGGTCTTGTGATAGGTTACATAAGGTCATGGTCCTTGGGAGGTGAACTGCTGGTGGGGGTGGGGGGACTTGTGTGGGTTGGTTGAGGGTTGGTGCTCTGGTTGGCAGTGCAGTTGATTTGGATTCTGAGGGGTTTGTAGGATGGTTGTAGGTCAGTGTGTCTATTGATGGAATTGCTTGTGGAGTGCCAGGCTTCGATTAACTCACAAGCATGGTGGGTGGTACCGTGGCCGATGATTTTTGTGTTGCTCCAATCGAACTGGTGCTGTTTGGTGTTGGTGTGGATAGAGATTAAGGATTGGGGATCGTGGTGTTTGACTGCCAGCTGGTGTTTGTGGATCCTGGTTTATAATTGATGTGATGTTTGTCCCATGTAGAATTGGTTGCAATGGTTACAGTTGATTTTGGAAATTACATTGTTTCTTTCATACTTCTGTATCTTGTCTTTGGTTCTGGATAATTTCTGGCAGAGTATGGCTGTGGGTTTGTGGGCTACTGCTATTCCTAGGGGTTGGAGGATTCTGGCTGTCATTTCCGACACAAAAGGTGTAAATAAGTAAGTAAATAAGTAAAACTACTGGGAAAAACTGAAAATGCAGGGCCAGATTATGTATTTCAGCTCACAGGCAGTGTGTACACTGATGCAAAAGACTCCCAAGTTTAATATTTGGAATCCATTAAAAGAACTGAGAAGGCTTTTTGTCTGAAAGTATGGAGAAGTGCTCCTAGCCAGTTGATAGAGCAAACAGATCAATGGAACAGTGTTTATGCATTTGCAACAGAATACATGCACTTGAGAAACAGACAGATACTTCTGGCCTGTGAAAATGTTATAAAGCATCTTCTCCATTCACAGAGATAGATTGCACTGACCCTCCATCTGGAACTGATCCGTCTCTATTGCTTTGGTCACCATAAAGATCACAGATGGGGCATGAATTTGCCCTCATCAAGATGGCTTGATTTTGACGGAAATATGCATTTTATTAGTCATGCGGGGCAAATGTAAACCACATTTTAAACCATCCTGTTTGTCTCACTTTATCAAGGACATCTCTCTCTCTCTCTCTCTCTCTCTCTCTCTCTCTCTCTCTCTCTCTCTCTCTCTCTCTCCTCCCTCCCTCCCTCCCTCCCTCCCTCCACTCACCCATTGTCTAAACTGAGAATCAGGATGCCTACTTACATGTTTTGAAAAGAAGTCATCCACCTCTTGCAGCAGCTTTTCCTGGCATTGGGGGTTGGTAGCCAGCAGGTAACTGCCAAAGGAAAGTGTGCTGTTGCTGGTTTCATAGCCAGCAATTAGGAACACGGAGGCTTGTCCAGCTATCTCATCATCAGTCAACCACATCGGCTGCTTTTTGGGCAGAGCTTCGGGAAAATCATCTTGACTGACTCTGTCTGACTGCTCCATGACGATGTCAGTCGTCGGGATCCGGGCATCAAGCATCAGCTGGAGAAAGTCTCTGCGTCTCTGTAAAGCATGGTGTGAAAGAAATTAAAAACCAAGGAGACTGGTAGTACTTCTTCCAACTAAGAAAATATTTAAAACTATAAATATATGGAATCGATGAAGTGAGCTGCAGTTCAGGGGTGTTTACGCTTTTTCATAAAATGTGATAGTTAGAAAAGTTGACTACTATACTCCTGATTTTTTTTGACACAAGACCTCTCTGCCCTGCAAGGTAAAAGAAGTTACTAGTTGAACAGCAAGTTATTAGCTAGATCAAGGGTGTCAAACTGGATTTCTTCGAGGGCCAGATCAGCATTGTAGTTCTCTCACGTGGGCCGGCTAGGGGGAGAGGAGATGGGATATACGCCTCCTGCAGCACTTTGCCAGCCAAAATCGTGTGCAGTGGGGCTGTGCGAGCTCGCCCGCGCCCCATTTTTGGCCTGGATGGCTTTCTGCAGCACTTTATTGGCCAAAACAGAGTGCAGGGGGGCCCTCGCACGCTCGTGCCCTGTTTTGGCCGCCAGAGGCACTACGGGCCAGTCCATTGCTATTTCCAGGACAGCCCCACGGGCCAGATTTAAGCACCCCATGGGTCTTGAGTTTGACGCCCCTGAGCTACATAGACATACATTTGCAGGTAGTCTTCAACTTACAACAGTTCATTTAGTGACCATTCGAACTTACAATGCCTCTGAAAAGTTACATATGACCATTTTTTCACACTTACGACCATTGCAGCCTCCCCATGGTCAAAATTCAGGCGCTTGGCAACTGACTGACATTCATGATGGTTGCAGTTTCCTGAGGTGATCACTTTTTGCGGTCTTCCAACAAGCAAAATCCATGGGGAAGCCAGATTCACTTAACCGTGTAACTCACTTAACAACTGCAGTGATTCACGAAACAACAGTGGCAAGAAAGGCCGTAAAATGGAGCAAAATTCAGTTAACAACTGTCTCGCTTAGCAACAGAAATTTTGGCCTCCATTGTAATCTCAAGTCACAAGACTTCCTGTATTCTGACTGCTTCCATGTCTTTTCTACAGAAGACAGCAAACCCTCCTTTCTTCATTGCTAGGCTATTACACCCACATTTTCCAGTCTTTTTTTAAAAAAATCAGAGGTGAGTAACCCACAGTCCGTATGTCACATTTCTTCCCCAGAATTGAATCAGTGATTTGGTAGCAAACTTACTGTTTTCAATGCTGCAAAGTTTTGCATTATGTTTTATTGTTGTTGCTTGGCTAACATTTAAACCTTAAAAAGGTATGGGAAATCACAAGAGCCAGATACATTGGGGGGGGGGGATGAATCACCCCAACCCCAAATTTGATTCCACTCTCCCTGATGACTTTATTGCATTGTGGTGACAAGGTTGGTGAACTGATTATGTAACAGTGATGAAAATGTAAATACATCTCTTGGGGGGAAAATTGCCTAACTCACAGGTGGCCAAACTATGGTTCTTTGAGGATCTGTGGACTTCAACTCCCAGAATTCCTGAGCTAGCCATGCATGCATGGCTAGCTCAGGAATTCTGGGAGTTGAAGTCCACAGGTCATCAAAGAACCATAGTTTGGCCACCCATGGAACTCTTCAAATAAAGTTCAGAAGTTCTCCTTCCCAGCTAAACTAAATGCAGTCTGGAGAAGCCCACGTTTTTTCTTTCAACTTTTTTTTTCTTTTTTCTGAAAATCAGTTCAGCATCTTGAATTTGGGGTCAGATTCTAAATTTTTATAGGTATCCTTAACACTGAAGTGGGGAAACTCCATGCCAGCTATCCTCAATAAATGTATCAAGGCTACAGCTGCAAATCACATTAACCTAGGATTTCCTTTAATGTTGGTTTGTTGGACAAAACCAAAGCCACTCTTGCAGGCCACCAATGACTTGTGTAAGCAAAGTGCTTGCTGGCTTATTTTCCTTCTACTTTTTAGCTTCTATTAATAGATTGATTAGCCGTTTGGGGGAGAGCATATAAGATCTCCCAAGATTACTCACACGTGTTATGCTATGTCAAAAAACCAAAACAAAGCAAAAATACCCACACTGTGATTTATCACAAAACATAGATCGAGCAACACTCTGCAAGTACCCTCTGTTAAACTTAGACTGCCCCTAGAACTAGCACAAAGCCTTTTTCCTTGGCTATATGCTTCTTTGAATCCAATATTGAAAATAACCCATGAATATCTTAGATACATTTTGCCTTTTTCAATTAGCAGGGTATATCTCCTCCCTTAAACAAAGGCTTTTAAAAGAATCCTTTCTAATAATATTAAGCTGGTGCTGACTCAGCAATGTATATGACATTCTCTTGTTTTCAGCTCCCTTCCCTAGAATCTGCCCATGTTTTTTTTCTGTTTAGCAATCACTTTTTATGACTTTATGAGTGAGAGTGACCTGACCCACTAGCCTTCAGTCCCCCATAATTTTATTTGTTTGTTAGATTCATATCCTGCCTTTCCTCCAAGAGCTCAAGTCAATTTACATTTCCACATTCCTTACGTTCAGCGGGACTGAGAGAAATATATCTCAGTGAGTTTCTATAGCTAACTATTGATTTAAACTGGGTTTCCAGATCCTACTATTAAAATTTATACATCAGGGATCAAGACATTCAGTGATGCCTAGTATTTGAGGGACAGTCTACAGAATTTTTGGATGACAACACAAGTGAAGCTCCTCTCTATTTTCTCCAATGTGATATGAGAAATATTGCAATATTATAGCATTCTCATATCATGTATTATAATATTATAATCTTTTAATGTGTTTTATTTTCCCCCACTATTGCCAATACTGTAATGTTTCTCCTTATTTCCATTGGCCAAGTTGATTTAAACAAACTTTAAAATGTTGGTCAAACACAAACATTGTTAACACTGTCCAATTTCCTAAAGACCCTAGGATGAATATATTAAAAACACCTCTGCAATATTTCTAGGTTTATTGTATTTTCTAATCAAGCAGACATGCGATATGTTTTACTGCGCATGTATACATTCCAGGAGTCTCCTCCTTTCCTTCTTCTCCTGTGTGCCTCGCCCGAGGCAGACGTGATTTCTTAGTTGAGACAATGTAGCTTAATAACGTTTATATTCTTTTGTTACTTTTGTACTAAAATAAATATTTTGTTAATTAGAATTGAATCTCGGTTTTATTTTCTAAGTAAGGATGACTTCAAGGAAGCAAGATCCTATATCGCCTCGATAGGAATAATTCTTATTCCGTCAATAAATGACACAAAAAAGTATGCAAAGGTGTTCATTGGCAAGAGGCGGGAGGGGTAGGGTGCCCAGATGTCCTGATTTTAATAGGAGTGTCCTGATTTTTAGAAGCTTGTCCTGATTTTGTCCTGAAATTCGAGTTCCCGTCCTGATTTGTCCTGAACTTTTGTAAAATTTTAGGATGATCAAGATGAATGTTAAATGAAAGTACATTTGCACTACTTGTGTTTTAGTTCAATCGCTTCATTTTCAGGCAGATTCTCTTATGTATTGTTACGGAAGATTTCATGCGCATTTTTAGTGTGTTATATTTTAATGCTTTCTTTCAGGGTTGTGATAAATTATTTAAAATACTGTAAATGTTTTCTTAGTTTAAAGTGAGCGGTCATGTAATAAAATTGTGGTTTTATTTTATTTCCTTTCGCCCCCGAGGCACCTGAGGAGCCTGCAAAGCCAGCTTGGGGGAGGGGGGAAAGAAAGGGGGCGAAAAGTCCGCCAATCCTGCGCCCGCCAAAGCGAATCCGGGCCAAAAGCGTGTTTCCGTCCAATTGAGAAGTGCTATTTTTTTTAAACTGTCCTGATTTTGGATCAAAGGTATCTGGGTACCCTTGGGGGAGGGGAGAGAATCAGAACTGGATATATTTTCATGTCTTTTGGCTGATCCTAATAAAGCTATGACCCTTTTCCATTTACCCATTTAAAACTGAATTAATTTTAAGGGTGACTCGCATTTTTTGACTAGGTGAACATATTCCATATACCATTTGTGCTGATATTAGATGCAACAAAGCATTTTTGCCTCTTTGCCTATTTATAAGATATGAGATTTTGTGTGTATGGTGGTGGTGGTGATAGGTGTGTGTGTGTGTGTGCCTTCAGTGTTGACTCCTGGTGACTGTCTGGACAAGATTTTTCAAACGTGGCCTCCTTACTAGGGCTAAGAGAGAGTGACTGGCCCAAGGTCATCCATTTGTATTTAAGATGGGACTAGAATTCAAAGTTTCTAGCCTAGTGCCTTAACCATTACACCAAACTGGCTCTCAATAAGATTCATTAATTTTGCTTTATTTTTTATACAGGTTTCTCTAAATGCTTGCAAGGATCTAAATAGCTCATATGCACTCTTGAACAGAGTGTGTATGTGTGTGCATGAGCTGATCAAGAGACCCAAATCCAAAAAGTACTTAGAAGTGTCCAACTGGATCTGTGATTCCTTAGATTGTGCCTACTGTTTCAGATTTTTACCAATAATCTGTCTTAATAGCCATGATCTCACATTTTTCACTGCCAGTTGCAGCTCAACTCACCGTTCAGCTCTTTCAATAAATAAATATTAAGTTACTTGAAAAAGCAACTTTCAGAAGAAATCTACCTGACAACAATTTATTGAAGATGACATGGACATTTAGTCTAGTGTGCCAGGCATTGGTAAGTACATTATGGCATTAAGTTGTTTTGTTTTAGAAACTCTTGTGAAATTTGTCAGGAAAAAAACAAGAGAGGCAAGACAGGTGCAAAACTACAATTACTTCTGATGCTAGTGCAAGCTGAAATAATGTTGATTATGCATCGTTATAACAGTTTAAAAGAGCAAAATAAATAGTTCAGATTACATTCCTGATATCATGATAGGAAATAGAGGGAGGGCAAGAGGCAGGAGGAAAGGGCAAATGAGATAAAGAGGGTGAAGGAATAATTCATTACATAGGTCAAAAGACTTTATCAGATTATTGACACGGGAATGGTGAGAAACAAAGGAGCAGAAATATTTAACATACTGCACTTTGACTCTGCAGCTGGTTAAGTGGCATGACTCAGCTAGAAGGAAAGGCCATCCATAAAGTTCCTTGGGCAGGGGAAGGGTGTGTGTGTTCAACAAAACCAATTCTGGGCATTCAGGCTAAATTCTAAGGAAATAATTGGCTTAGCCATTTCCAAGTCCTGCACCCCATTTCCCTGATAAACTGCATAGTCTCTTAACATCTTATGGAGAGTTTATAATGATTGAGATAGCAATGTTATAGGAATGCAATTTGGAGTTGGCTGGATGCAGTGCTTACAATGGAAAAACAATATCAACGCATTAAATTCTAGTCAATGATGGTAATAAAGGCTATTGATTGATACTACAGAAGTATATTTCTGCAATTGTTATGGGGGGGGAACCATATTCCACCTGGTAGTATTGCAAAATTCCCATCAGAATGCACAAGACAACTATATTTGCAGCTATATGCCAAAGACCTAATTAAATTGTTTACAAAACAAGTTATGAACAAGTATCACCCTTATGTAAATGTTCCTTTTCTCCACATGTTTTAAGCAAAAAACCAGAATCTCCATAGATCCACATTTTGCTTCATCTGGGAGGCAAAGACTACCGTATTCAGTACAAAGTCACAATATTAAATATACTCTGAACAATACTGCAAGTTCCTGGCATGTCCCCATCCAGATTTCATCATTTCTTAATTTCAGCAAAATAGCAAACTATGGCTAATTAAAGCCTTTGAAATTACGCCCAGGAAAGAGGGAGGGAAGGAGTCATGTTGGAAAGAACACTAAGAGTTCTAATATTTAATTTGTTTTTCTGTTTCTTTGTTCGTTCATTCATTCATTCATTCGAATTTGTTGCCCGTTCAATTTCAATGGACATCTCTAGCAAGTCTGATTTGATCCCCAGAAAAATATACCCAATTCTAGTCAACAGCTTGCCAGGGTTAAAGATAGCAAGGCAGGAAGAGGAAGAGCTGGAAACAGAGATGTCAGTTATACAAATATTATGCAAGTGACCATAGGAGATAAGGCTGAGAATAGGTCAGGTACCAGTGATGTAAGGACAGCAGAATGAAGCTTAGGATTTAATTCTGCATGAAATAAACATATGACAGTATGTTAGAATAAACATATAAGTCATTAGAATGTGTTCTTTGTCTCTTTTAGGGTATTGTGACTGTAATAAAGGGGTTTTATACAGTATATTCAGATTGATTCTAGACTTTCAATGAGTGCATCTACTTTCAGAGAGGACTATATGAGTGGGAAGTCCCTTGACACAGTTCCATATTGGAACCTTGTTTTGGTAGAAGATATATAAAACATTTTTCCTCTTCTACTTTGTCAATGAACCCATTTATTTACCTTTATGTGTATTCATGGGTAGTATATGACATGGATGTAGGGATTTTGACAGATACAGAGGGAAGGAATACTCAATGGGAATGGGGCATAAAGATCTTACTCCCTGCACTTGCTTTAAAGCGGTGTTTTTCAACCTTAACATCGTTGAGATGTCTGGATGTCAACTCCCAGAATTCCCCAGACAGTATTCTGGCTGGGAAATTCTGGGAGTTGACATCCAGACATCTCAACTTTGCCAAACTTGAAAAATACTGCTTTAAAGAAAAACGGAAATACTGAAACCAATGGAAATGGAAAAATAATTTTTGGAAGGAAAAAAAATTAAAAACCACACACGCTACACCAATTTTAATTTATTTATTTGCATTGTTGTTGTTAGTTGCGAAGTCGTCCCCGACCCATTGCGACCCCATGGACAATGTTCCTCCAGGCCTTCCTGTCCTCTACCATCCTCTGGAGTCCATTTAAGCTCACGCTGACTGCTTCAGTGACTCCATCCAGCCACCTCATTCTCTGTCGTCCCCTTCTTCTTTTGCCCTCAATCTTTCCCAGCATTAGGCTCTTCTCCAGTGAGTCCTTCCTTCTCATTAGGTGGCCAAAGTATTTGAGTTTCATCTTTAGGATCTGGCCTTCTAAAGAGCAGTCAGGGTTGATCTCCTCTAGGACTGACCGGTTTGATCGCCTTTCAGTCCAAGGGAATCGCAGGAGTCTTCTCCAGCACCATAGTGCAAAGGCCATGATTCTTTGGTGCTCTGCATTATTTGCATTACTTGGTCACTAAATATTAATTTAGCTCCCATCTTCATGGAACATAAAACTGCTCTACTAGCTGAAATTCATCTTGGTCAAAGATTCAGTTTCTCACAGTGGCCAAACAGTGCCCCTGGACTGCTTGCAAGCGGAATAAATACAGGTAGTCATCAAGATACGATCCTAATGGAGCCTGCCTATTAGGGCCACATATCACAATGGCCATTTAGCAAAACAACCTTGCTTAAATGACCTTCACCCCTACTTTCCTGATGCAGCTGTTAAACAAAAATGCACAGAGCACAGGGTGCTTCAGGGTTGTGGGAGACCCTTGGAAGTCTAGCACAGGCCCAGAGCCACCCCTGCAGACTTCATTAAGGCAGCAAAATTAAGCAGTTTGTCCCGTAGCTGCCATTTTGATGCACCCCCCAAGTGGGCAGGACAAAATGGTGGCTGTTTCCAGGTTGCTGCCATGTGGCCCAGGGACAAATTGCTCAATTTTGCTGCTTTAACAAAGTCTCACAGCACTGCACAAAGCTTCTGAAAGCTTCTGCAGCAATGTGCAAACCTTATTAAGGTAGCGAAATGAAACAATTTGTCCCCTAGACTGCGCAGTGGTGACCCAGAAGTGGATGCTATTTTGTGCAGGTGAGATGAAATGGCAGCCATTTTTGAATCGCTGCTATGCAGCTCAGGGATGTGTGGCTTGTCTGCCTTCTCCAACATGAAGGGGATGATCTTGGAAGATCTGGAGATCTTCAAAAAGGCAGGTGCGATGAGTGACAGGTATGTGAGAAGGAGGCACAAGCACTGTGGGGTCCTGGTGGGATGGGATGGGAGGCAGAGGGCTCCATAGCATTGCTGTGGTCAGTTTGTAAGAGCGAATGATCACAGTGGTACTGCAGCTGCTGTAACTTTGAAATGGCGCCAAACACTTAAGGAAGATCTTAAGATTATTACTGTCCCTTGAGATGATGCTGAAAATGCTGTGAATGAACAAAACTGCTGGAAAACACTCACTGTCCAATGGACCTGATGATGATGATGGTGTCATAAGTTCAAATGGCCATTAAGTGACTGGTTGGACTTCAAAGATTAGCAATAGACAAATATTCCTCTCCAATTGTTGTTCCCTTGCAACCAACCTTTGAAGGAACACCGAGGCTTCAAGATTAGAAGCTATTGATGGATCTATCCCCTATGGCTAGAATTATCATAGAATTATGCCCAATGCTTCAGATGTAAACATGTCATAGATTTAATAAGAGCATTAGAAAAGTTAGCCTTTTAATTTTCAGTCTTTCTTAATGATTTCTAACACGAAGATTGCCTTTGTAGCTGCTGTAAACTGAGCTTTCCCATTGTGCCCCCAAATCATTTTCTTGGTTAGAGATAATTCAGACCCCATTAATGTGTATGTAAAGTTACTGATTCTCATCCTAATGGGCATTAGTTTATCTTTACTTAAATTGTGTTTATTTGCCTTTTGGTTAACCACCCAGTTAAAAAAATACCTCCAGAGGTCTTTATTTTATAGCCTAAGGGCCTTATTAACTCACTGCTTGCCCCTAATCCAAGAGCATTTGCAAGCAAGTTAAAAGCACTGATGCCAAGACATACATTTGATGGAACCTTCTTCCTTCCGTTGAGAAAACTGTTCATTTATTGCTATTCTTTGTTTTCTGTTAGCCACTTGTTAACAGTTTGCAAAAGAGGTGGCCTTCTTATCCCATGAGCACTGAGTTTACTCAGGAGCCTTTGATGAAGAACGCTGTTAAAGGCTTTTTGAAAAAAACTAAATAGATAATGTCAACAGGCTTATCTACATCCACATGTGTGGTGGAGTCCTTGGTCCTGAGTTTGTTTACTTGCAGATGTTTCATTATCCAGCTAGGTAATAACATCACATTACCTACTGGGATAATGAAACATCTGCAAGCAAACAGCCAAGCTCATGGAGCACCAAGGACTCCACAGTTCAACCCTGAGCTACAGATAACTTCCAAAAGGTTAGTGGGAGAAATTTTCTTTTCCATGTTGATTTTCCTACAGCAAAGTGGATAGCTAGGTGTATACATATATATTTTCAATTACTGTTTCTGCCAGCTTGACTGGAACTACTGTATAAACCTATTGATCTATAATTTCCTGCAGCATCCTTGAATCTCTTTTTAAAAATTAGTCTCACACTGCCTACCTTCCTGTTCTCTGGCACAGAGCCTAATTTGAGTGATAATACATAAATTTTGCTCTGCTGGAAATTTCACATTTGAGTTCTTTCGGAATTCTTAGTGACATATGTTCTTTTTTAAAATCATACCCAATTAGATTGATCTAGGCTCAAGAGAGAGAAAAGCACTGGATCCTGGACCATGTAGTTTCTTTATAGCTTTTTCCCCCCTCTGGACTTTCCCCTCCCTCTGAAGTAAAATAATGCCTTTCTTTTGTCTGCTGTACTTCTCCATTCACTGGTGACTGCAGAGCTCCAAAAAAGATTTCTCTCCTCCCACACCTGTGTCAAGGTTGTTACTTTATTGGCAGCTCTGTCGTGTTGATGCTGGAGGAAAGGCTCCCAATGAGAGGGGAAGGTAGCATGGCAATTTTCTTAAGCAGCCTGCTCTTCCACACTTGGTTGGGTGTCATCAGGTCTCCATTACAGTAGAGTCTCTGAAGATGATCTGGCATAATTTCCCTTCTTATCCCCATTTCTTTTAATCGTTTAGATTCCTTCCCTGAGAAAAATCAATACCAGCTCAGTACAATCTCTTTTCTATTAAATACAAATGCAACACTTTAATGCCTTCTCTGAGGTCTCCATATCCGCTTCAAGAATCCTTTCATTCCGTTACTATTTCACTTCCCAATTGCTTCCCTGCCTGGTTTTTCTGTTTCCAATCCATTTATACAAATTGTCCCATGGTTTCCTTTAAGACTGTTGTCAAACATCAAGCTTTTTTGAGGAAGGCAGATTCCCCCCCCCCTTTTTATTCTTTCCTCACAAAATGGACTAAGGTTTTACAAATTCTTGTACATTACTGGGATGCTATGCTAGTCTCTTCCTAGATTTTTCAGTATTTTCTTCACTAATGCCCTCAATTTTTTTTTAGAAGTTTCCTCTTTTATAATCAAATGTGATTGTATTCCACAGTGCTGGGAATTCCTCATTCATGTGTGTACGCTGACAGTATTGTGTTCAGTTGGCTGCAACTAGCACCAGATCATTGCCACTACTTAGATTTAAGTCTAGACTTGTCTCCCCCCTCTGCTTAGTTCCAAGGCACATTCCAAGAACTAAATCACATTTGTGACCAGATATTGTCAATCATAATGATTCTACAAGGAATTTGGTCTTTCAGTGTGTTAAGGAGTTATTGTGCTGTTAAGCACATACACAGCGAAATGTGTTGTAGTAATGGTGTTGCAGTTTGATTTGAATGCTTTTCAGTCAATAAAAAGAATATCTTTAATATCTACAAAATAGTAGCAAAGTTAAATAGGAAGTCCAAGTCATACACAGGTATTCAGTCAATGCGAAGTTGTTACTTCTTGCCTATCTTTGTTTTAACTCACAAAGATTACAGCTATCACTTAATTCTATACTATCACACTGAGTTACTCTTCTTTTCTTCACAGCAATTTCACACAGTCATAAAGTAATCTACTCATCAGTAAATCAGCAGAGAGTCTTCAATCCGGAACACACCGTCAAACACCACTCACCAAACTAAACCATCAACCACCAACCACATTGAGCATGCTCTCTTTTTCTTACTTATATAGTAATCATCCACAATGCATTTAAAGCAATATACACATAACAATGATTTGTGGCTTAATCATATATTAACACACCCAATTGTTTGTACAGGGTTCTAACACAGTGTTTTCTAGTATTTTAGATTTTATAGCCTCCTTGATATAAAGTCAGTTGCTTCTCTCAATGTTTCTTTATCTTTCCTATAAAGTTTGTATCACAAAATTTATTTATTTAATTTGTTTACTGCCCAACTTGTCCCAGGGCAACTCCCAAAATGATTGCATCCCACCGATTCTCTTCCATACGGTTTTTGTTATATCCACAATATTTACAAGTTTCGTTTGCCACCTTGTACTCTAAATCCCCCATAGAGATCTTCTTCAACAAACTATTCAGACATTGGCTTTCCTTCTTAGATGTGGGTTGTAAACAGGAAACAATAATATTTCTTTTCAGGGAATTGAAGATAGTCTATGTTGCTCATATATGGACTTTCATGCAACCTTCAAAAATATGTTCAGGTTCATTTCTGGGTTTTGAAGCAGAGATGAACAAAAGTTGTATGTATGTACTGTATATTATAGAAAAACAATATTAAGTTCTTCAAAACCATAACTCAAGTCTAGCCTTAGGGCACAATCCAGACAAAATTAAATGAAATCAATTGGGTATAAGCATTTTAACTGATGTACTGAAATTTCATTGATTTCAGTATCGCTTAAATGCACTTAGCTCCCCCGAACTCTGGCTTTAGTGGTTTGTGATGCAGTTGTTCGGAATAAATCCCTGCAGAGTTGGGAAGTTTGTCAGCAAAAAGAAGGAAAGCAGCCTTCTCATTTTTGTTATAGAAATTACGAAAACAAAATTGAATATTTTTCTTTCTTGGCTGAATTTATAAGATCCCTCAGTGCTTCATATCATTGCCAGTTGTACTCGGTACGATCGCAGAAGACAGCAAAGCCCACACCAAGTTTCCTGAAGGCAGGAATAAAAGGCCAAGTTAAATGAGCTGTCCTCTTTAAGCAGTTCGGAGAAATATAATGAGCTGGGGCAGGGGTGGGCAAACTATGGCTCTTTGAGGACCTGTGGACTTCAACTCCCAGAATTCCTGAGCCAGCCATGCATGCATGGCTGGCTCAGGAATTCTGGGAGTTGAAGTCCACAGGTCCTCAAAAGCCATAGTTTGCCTACCCCTGAGCTGGGGTAATCAGCAGTCAAGACTGAGTTCTTAAGCTTCTGAGAGGGACACCCCCCCCAAAAAAAGACAATCTAGCTCTTTCAAAAACTAGCTCTTCCAAATACAAATAGCTTTTATTTTTAAGAACCCAACCCATTTCAGAACCAAGAACATGAGCTCCTTTTTTGAGGGGGGGGCATTAATTGTGATAAATACTTTAGACATCCCAATTCTTAGAAAGGGAATCCAATCACGTATGAAAGGTGTTATTATTTCTACAGATTGCTCCAGCTTGTTCCCAGCATTTTAATGTGCAAAGTATTTATTATGCTTAATGCCTTGGAAGGAGGAGCCTGCGGTTCCAAAGAATATTGGGTAGTAAGAAATATCAGCCGCTTGCATTTTAGAAAATTAGTTTCTCTTTTTGCATGTTCTTCCTTTTATCTCTTGTACCACAAGCCCACAGTACAAAGATGCTTTTTATAGTCAGCATAAGCAGGAAAAGGAAAGCTGATAAAAAGATAGTTGAGAGAAACAACCACAGGAAGGCCAAATTTGAAAGGTCATTCCATGATTTTTTGCTACTAGAGGAGGAAAGAAAGATGGCGCCTCTCTGTTTCATTCGCTCTACCAAAATGGATTCTGGTCTCAAATCTAATAGAGGAAATGGTCATTGGATCTTTATAAACCATGTCAGTGTCTCCTCCTGCTTCTGAGGGCATCAAACTACTTTGGAGGTAATTGAGGCAGACACACCTCTATCTGGCAATTTACACCATAAGTCTGCCTCCAAACATCTGCAATATTTAATAGTAAAACTGGCTCTGGTTGAAAGTGAAATCTTATCTCTCATATAATTTGTAGGCATTTTGCTTCTTCCTAAATGCCTTGTTTGAATGAGTTGGCAAAATTCTCCATGCATCTCAGCAGTTACTGCTTAGGTTTAGATTTCCATTAGGTTCCTTTTCCATTGATCTGCAGTAAAAAAGGCCAATTAACCAAATTAACCATAACCTATGTGTGTTGGTGGGTTTACAAAGCAAGCAAATTCTTAGCTCCGTTTTTTGTAAGCTTTTAAAAAGCCACTCAGATGGAAATGCCACTGAAGTCGATGTTCCTCAAGGGCTGAATCAAGAACAATGAATTATTAATCTGCATGACAATTTTCATGATAGGAAGCAGTGGGAAAACCGAGGAGGAACTGTGTGTTTTAGAAATTCCCTGTTTGGGCTAGTTTACATTTGATTGTAGCTTTTATGAAACTCATTTAAAATTTATGATGGCCCTTATCTGAAAAACATTTTTCATTCTTCTGCCTTATACAAACAATAGGCTTTACAAACCAAATGTTTGTAAAATGTATATATATATTTCACAGGCAGTCACAGTGCTGATACAATGATGATGATTTAAAAGCTGCTATTTTAATAAAAGAATTTTTTCACAGTGGTTTTAGCAGGTCAACCAACAGTCTAGCTACTGTAAACATATTTTCCTGGTTCATATGTTTCCTTCTATCTGTTTTTCAAATTAGCTATAGAAATGGTCTTATGTAGGAGTCTCATTAATAGCATCTTGGCTGATTTAAGATGTTGATGGTTATAATGATGATGGTGAGGATGACAATGATTCTTACCACTTGTAGTTATTGTATAATCCTCTGGATGCATCTTAATGTGGGGAAAATGCTAATTAATTACACTTAATATAATAACAATAAATTAATAGGAATTCCATCATATTCCAGAATTCTCGGAAAGGATTACTTAGCCAGTTCTTCTTCCTTTCCCCTTAGAACAGCGGTTTTCAACCTGGGGGTCGAACGACCCTTTCACAGGGGTCGGGAGACTTCGCCCGGACGCCGCCATTTGGGTTCTTTTACCCTCTGCGCATGCGCAGAACGCTTTGCGCATGCGCAGAGGGTAAAAGAACCCAAAGGGTGGCTGCGGTGAGTGGGTTGCGGGGGCGGCGGCAGGGTATGTTGTGGCGGGGTCGCAGGGCGGGGCGTGGGTCACGGCATTAGGAAGGTTGAGAACCACTGCTAGAATGTACCTGTTCTGTAGATACAGATTTTCAAAAAATAGCTTCTTGCAATTCTGCTTTTATGACCTCAGCTTTCATGGAAACAGAAAGCAGCTAGCTACTTTTCTCAAAAGCAGATTTTATGAATCTGCACAGCCATAATATTCTTGTGGCCTTCTTCTTTTCTCTTCTGAAGAAATTTGAAAGGGAGGGTGGTGGTGGGAAAATATATTGCTGGGAGTGCAATATATATTGCTGAGGGGGGCAGTTAAATTGGGGGTGACATATATATTACTGAAACAAAGAGGACACAAGCAACTTTGCGTCAATACGTTAATTTCAGAAGTGGCTACATTCAAGTTTGATTTCTACAATGTGTTGGCTTATTTAAGCTTTCTGAAACATGCCTTTTAATACTAACACAGGTCCACATAAAACAATTTACAAAAGATACATTTTCAGTACTGCCAGTACTACTGGAATGTTGGGTGGAAAGCAGGGGTAGGTTCCTCCCGGTTCAGATTGGTTCGCCCGAACCAGTAGTGACCCGCTGGTGACATCATGATGACATCACTGACCTGGTTCAGTCAGTGCTGGTCCGTGGGTGCCGCCATCTTTTTTTTTGAATTTTTTTGAATTTTATTTTGAATTTTTTTTCTGAGCATGCACAGAAGCCGAGTTTCCAGTACTGAGCATGGTCGCCATCTTGTTTTTGGCTTTTTAAAAAAAACATTCGGATTTTTTGGTACTGCCAATGCATGCACGTACACGCCAGTGGTGGGTTCCTACTGCCTGGTGCGTAGCTCCGGTAGGGAGTGGCTGATTGCGCAATTTGCTTGCGACCGCTCCAGAGCCGTCTTCGCCGGTCCGTCATCGCCATCTTTTTGTGAGAATTTTTGGGCTTTTTTGCTTCTGCGTATGCACGGAAGCAAAATCTCACCGAAATCTTGCGAGGGGACGCGCGTGCACGCGAGATTTTGGCAAGAGTTTGCTTCTGCGCATGCATCCCCTCGCGAGATTTGTGAAATCTCAAAATCGCGCCCAAAAATTCACCGGAAAAGATGGCGATGCGCACGACGGACCGGCGGAGAGGGCTCTGGAGCGGTCGCACGCAAATTGCGCAATCGGCCGCTCCCTACCGGAGCTGCGTACTGGACAGCTCCGGCAGGAGCCCACCTCTGGGCACGCCCACGTGGCGCAGGAGGAAGTGAACCGGCAGTGAGGTAAGTTAGAACCCACCCCTGGTGGAAAGTATAATTAAGTTGCATTTAAAAAACAAAGTACATGATTTTTTAAAAACCCCTAACCCACTTTGTGTCCTGGATTAAGAACGTCTCTGCACCCTCATCTAGGCTGTGACACATTGGGGCCCAATGCTGCAAATGTACAGTATACCTTCGGCTGGAACAGATTGTCTGCTCTACCACCAGGCTCAGAAATGGGTGTGGGGTGATTTACTGTTAATAAGGTCCCACTTTCTTCCTTCTAGTCAAGATGCAGAACATCTAATGTAAGCAAATTTATTTTGGCATCTGAAACACAAATTCAACAAGCACATCCTCTCCTCCCTGACTGAATAATTAACACAGCAAAATTTAAAAGTAAGAGTTTTCTGTCTTTTCATGATAATGCAAACCAGCTGTTTGAGGTGACCTTCTCAGCCTTTTAGCTGCTCCCTCCAGAATATGAACAAAACCCAACACTGTTTGACAGCCCTTTCTTAGTCACTCTGAACAATATTACAAATGGCTGCAAGAATTATACTGGTCAGATTTCTTAAACTTGTTTTCACCACTGATGGGCAGCAGTTGTTCCAGATTTTCTAGCCATACCTCGAGATGCCAAAATTGTACCTAGCACCTTCTACAGAGTGCAATGCATGTCTTCTCCTGCCCCATCCTTGTAGCTCAGATTTACAGTCTAGTTTTTCCAGGTCAATTATTGCTTTACTAGCTACAGTATGTGTTATGTTTTTCCTATGTTCTTGGAAAAAATAGCAACCAGCTTCAAAAATCAGCTGCCTTTGGTGCTTCATATGCAACACACCACCAATAATTATATTTGAGTCAGAGAAGGATTAATCTTTCTATTAACAGCTAACTGGAAGAAAAGAATTTTGACTTGCAACTAGAAGGAAGTAGGAAAGGCCTCTAATATGATTTATTTATTTAAGAAAATTAACATGGTCTCCCAGCTTGTACGACATAACTCTGAGCAGTTCACAGCAACAATAAAACTATCTAAGAAAAAAATATCTTAAAAAAAACAGCACCCATGCACTAAAACAACAGTCCCCAATAACAACACAGCACAACAGGGCTTCAACAACAGAGCCAGTTTGGTCTAGAGATTAAGGCACCCAGCTAGAAAGCGAGATATTGTGAGTTCTAGTCCTGCCTTAGCCAGGAAAGTAAGATGTGTGATCTTAGGCCGATCACTCTTTCTCAGCCCAACCCACAACACAGGATTGTTGCTGCGGGGCAAACAAGAGGAGGAAAGTGTGTTGAGTTATTTGTAAAAATTGATAATAGAAATTTAATAAATAAATAAATATTCAAGGATCAAATATATGATCAAGAATGAAAGCAATAAATATAAAATAAGTATGTGGAATAACGGGATATACAGAGATGGAGAGAGAGAGACAGCGCAAATGCTTTGTGGAAAAACAGTTTTTAAATGGATGACGTACTAGTCTTGGAACTTATTACTTTGAAGTGCAATTTTCATTCTAGTTTTAATGAGAACCTTTAACCACCAGGAAAACATTCTTGTAGTCTTTTCATACTTTCTGTTGCAATGAACATCAAGAAGAGCAAAAAAAATCTAGAAGTCAAGGTTAAAGCGATCAACTGAACTCTTTAGAATATTAAATTGAGCAGCTATAGTATTTTGAACAGTGTCCTACGCCAGTTTAGCTATCATTCCTATCATCGGCAGAGGCAGAATACTTTTAAATGCCAGAAAAAGAGAGAAGAGAACGTAACAGAAAAGGATTATTGAATTAATGCCCAGTTTATGAGTTTTCCAGTAGTAGCTAACATTTTTAAGAAACAAACAATATTAACATACATTGTTTAACCAACAAAAAAGCTTGTGTATTAATTTCAATACAAGTTACATAACATAGGACCGTTTCATGTAAGTTAGCAAAATAACTGTTGCAAATATAATATACTTACAGAAAAACAAATAAAACTAAAAATTGCCTGAAAATATATACACTTTAAAGAACAAAATGCTTTAAAATCCTTTTCTTTGGCCATCTGTCAAGAAAACAAACATGAAGACAAAATGTATGGATCATTTTTCTGTAATGCCAGGATAGATTTGTCCATCCAATGTTGTATAATAGTTCTCACAATTATACTGTTCACCTTAAGTTACTGATAGATTCCTTATGTTAAGGATATAACTTTGGAGAATGTATAGATTCTTTCTTTTAATGCTGTTTTATTATATTATTATAGAGCATAAGTAGTACATTACATTATTTAGGTATGGTAGTTTTTTATGCAGTGTTGAATGGAGATTATTAAAACTCTTAATGTTTAGATAACTTAAACCTTTAAAGACAAAGGAAAAAAGGTTATATCAATATTTACTATGATTTCTAAAATGTTAATGTTAATAAGCATAACATTGTTTAAATTTACAACTACCACTAATTGTTTAATTCATATATGCATCCTTAACAGAAGTATGACTACTGTAGAATCAGTCTCACAATCCTATAAATTTCTACCCAAATATAGCAATGTTAAGAGAAGCCCAAATGAAATCAATTCATTTTTGAACTTTTGAATTATATCTCTAATATGGATAAATTGTTAGATATATAGAATGAAATTAAACATATCTTTAGTTTGGTCCAGCAACACATAAAATGCCTTACCTCATTTGGATCCTGCTGGTCTCGCAAGGCAATCATATTCTTGATGAGACTGATAAGAAAACCATTCACTTCATCTCGTTTCTTATTTGGCAAAATGCGAAGTAGAGGGATCATTATAAATGGAAATGCAACTTTAATAGAATTTTGAAAGAGCAACATTAGCAGTTGTTCAATTATCAATTAATGCAATTAATCCCAACCCTTAACTTCAGACTATTCTTTCTTCTAAATTGAGAAATCTACTTTTCTCCCTTTTTAACTTTTTTTAATGATCTAGCTTATCTTCTAAAAAAAAAGTGAGATAATTTCAGTAAAAAATTAAAAATAAAGGTTGTTCCAATTGATAACATTGTCCAAAACGATTTTGCTACATTAGATGCTGAAACACATTTAATGCATGACAAGGCCTTAAAAAAAAAGTTCCTACAAGTTGTGATGTATGATGGTTCTAAAACACGATTGGGAGGTTACTAATTCATACCCATTAACCTGTCTTGCTCTAAAATCCAATCTGCCTCACTCACTAATATCTGCATATTCTTCACAAACAATATTTACAGAGTCCTGAAACAATTATAAGGTCTGTCTTATGGCTGTGGCAAGGTGTTGTGTAAATGTACCATTTAATTAACCATGAAGCACAGGGGTGGGTTCCTGCCGGTGCGGTCCAGTGCGCAGCTCCGGTATGAACCCGCCGATTACACAATTTGCGTGCGATGGCTCCGGTGCAGTCTTCGCCAGTTCGTCGTGCGCATCGCCATCTTTTTTTAATAATTTTTGGGCTTTTTTGCTTCTGCGCGGAAGCAAAATCTCACCAAACTCTTGTGAGGGGACACACGCGCGAGAGAGATTTCATAAGATTTTGGCAAGATTTTGCTTCCGCACATGCGCAGAAGCAAAATTGCACAAGGGGCACGCGCACGCATGAAATGTGGAGATGCGCGCACAGCGCACCGGTATCGGTAAGTGAGCAATCCGCCCCTGATGAAGCAGAAGGTCAGTGAAGACTTTTCATATGAGAAATTTGCCCTGAAATATTTGTCCTTTATAGGAACTATCTTGCTGGTGTTATTACTAATATCTTACTTATGTTCGCTGCACAAATTTGAAGCTTAATCAGTATTTCTTATGTAAGCAGCCAGTACTTTAAAGTGAAGAACAACGAATTTCTGCTTTACACAGAGTGACTATTGTAATATAGATGGATTCAAAATAAAAGTAAATAAATATATATATATATATATATATATATATATATATATATATATATATATATATATATATATATATATATATATATATATATATATATATATATATATATATATATATATATATATATATATATATATATATATATATATATATATATATATATATATATATCTGCTTTCCCATACACAGAAAGGCAGCTTGTAGTTCAATTCCATTTGTGTTTACTTGGAAGTAAGTCACCATGGGAGGCATATTCCCATGAAAATATTAATAAGACATTATATTTTAGCCACACTGAAACTGGAACATTCAGGAAGAAAGTTATAGCAATGAAGACACCAATATTACCACTTGCAAAAAACAACATAGTAGATATTCACTGTTCATTTTAACTGACATTTGTTAAATAAAATATAAAGTAGCATTGTTAAAGAGATATTTTCTTTTATATTTATTTCAAACATTAATTTGTGGCATAATGCTACTTGACTCACAGTAGCATTGATGCAGTGGTGAAATCCTACCGGTACGCCCTGGTTTGGGCGTACCGGTAGCGGCAGCCACTGGTGGTTCGGAGAACCGGTAGCAGCGGCAGCGTGAGGCTCCACCCACCTGCCCGGATTTCGCCATTTTCTTGTTTTTAACCCTCTGTGCATACGCAGAGGGTGAAAAAGCATGTATGATGGTGGCGTGCAGGCACACGCGCAAAGCGCGCGCTTCTGAACCAGTAGGGAAGATAAGTAGATTTCACCGCTGCATTGATGGTATACCCTTTTCTTTTTGATGATTTTGTATCAGCTACATCCAATCAGTACTGCTAATAAAAATATTCTTAAAGATTGGGATAGAGCTGTATAAGGACAAATCCAGAAAAAAATCAGTTCAGAAGTTGGCATTCAGGAACAACAGGTAGTCCTTGCTTATTGATGGTAATGGAGACTGGAATTTCCGTTGTTAAGTGATGCAGATGTAAAGCATGATGTCACATGACTGTGTTGCTTAGCAATGGCCATCCCAGCAGTCCTTGTTGTCATCATTAAGTGAGGATTGTGGGTCATTAAAGAGGAACTCTTTGCCTCTTCCTGCTTATTTTCTAAGAAGCAAAATAAATGGAAAAACTGGCAGGAATTTGCAAGTCCTGAGTGATTAGTATACAGGGCGGTGGGTGGGTGAATGGCTGCCTCAATGCGGTCAGAGCATGGCGGGGGGGGGGAGTGTGCAGATGGCAGCTGCCACACTACACGAACACAGATGGGCGAAGTTCATGGCTGGCTGCCACTTCATTTTGCAGACAAAACCAGCTGGGCAGGCCCTGCCAAGTGCAGGCAAGAGTGCTGCAGGTGGCCACACATGACACAATATAAGATCCCTGGGATCTCGTACCCCATAGCCACGCTCCTTGAGAGAAAAAGCAGCGGGAGTAACTTCAGACCCTCTGTGCTGACTTCCCTATTAACTTTGCTTGTGGAAGGCTGGCAAAGAAAGTCATCAATGAAGATCACGTGACTGTGGGACCCTGCAACTGTCTGTCATACTTGAGAGCTGGTCGCCAAAGGCCCAGCTTGCAATCATATGACCACAGGGGTACTGGGACAGCCAGAATTCTGAGGACCAGTCGTAAGTACCATTCATTCAGCACCATCAGTAACTGAACAATCACTGAACGGGTAGTTATTAACAGAGGACTATCTGTAGATCTCAGGCTATCTTGATCCTGCAGGTTTAATTAACCCATATCATACACCTGGTAACTTATTTTGGAGTAGAAGAAAGAAGCATTTCTCAGATCACAGAAAGCTTCTTCTCCAAATACGGATGGGATTTGAGGAATGATAGAAACAGGAAATTAATGTATTACCTATAATTTCAGTCTATTGAACAGAAGATGTGGAGAATGGTTGCTTGCAGCAAAGGTCATTGAATACATCCTCTGTGCTTTTTACAGTTATTAAATCAAGGAAAAATAACAAGATTTTGTGGAACTTTGATAACTCCCAAAGGTTTCCCAACTTTCCCAGAGACTTGACACCTTGCAGAGCAACTAAAACAGAGGTCTTCAAACTTGGCAACTTTAAGACTTGTGGACTTCAACTCCCAGAATTCTCCAGCCAGGTTTGGGGACCCCTGAACTAAGAGGATGCTTAGGCATCTCTAAATGCAAATTGACGTGTAGTCGCATCATAGCTAACAGCAGAAGAGCTGAGAAATTTTGCCAGCTTTTGAATCTTTCTTAGCTTCCTTTGATATTTCTCAAATGTTTTGATCATCCATTTGGATTCAATGTGGAGGAATAGATGCAGTCGCCAATGTGAGATATACTTACCAGCAAGGATGAGAAGAGGTTTAAATATTAAAGGTTCAAAGAATCTTCTGGTGTACTTAACAAAAATGTCATTAGGAGTCTTCTGAGAATTAACACGGGTACCAAAAGCCACACTTGCAACAATATCCAACATGAAGCAGCCATAATTCCTACAACAAATTCAAAACATGGATGTTAACATGTTGTTTTTTTCATTACATCTTATTTTTTGCTGCAAGGCATTTTGGGGGGGGGGGGTTTAAAACTCACATCATAGCATCAAGAGTTATTTATAACAACTTGCCAGACTATATGTAGCTTCTTTAATGATGATTTTTAAACTGTATTTATAATTCTTGTTTTAGGAGGGAAAATCCTATACCTATACAATACTTTAAAACCATAAAATGGAAAACCACAGTTTCTTATGATGCAGCACCACACATATTATCATAATGAAATCTGATGAACAGCTGGAAATCAGTTCCCCCCTCCTTTCTCTAAACAGAATTTTCAAAGACTTGATTCATCATTTGATGCTTCCTAGATCAAGTGATAATTGCATTTATGAATGTGACACCCCAAATACAATTCCAGAATGGATCTTATTTAAGATGTCAATGGCAATGAAAACATTTTCCATATTCAGTTGCCAGTCACTAGGTACTGAAATGAATGTAATAACATCTTTTCATTTAAAAAATAAAATAGTATTAATTGCTTTAATTTTTTTAAAAAAAAATTTTTTAAATGTTATAAACAATAAACAGTCCCTTTCTTCTGCAGAAAGAGCAACTACGGTGGTATGCAAGAGCTATTGATCAGTAATACATGGATTAAAAAAATATAAACGTAGCATCATTTTTATCTGCCATTTTAAATAGTACTTTAATTCTTAAAACTTTTTTTTTTAAAAAATCACTATATACTATCCAGAAATAGATTTTACTCATTTATTCTAAAAAAAATCATATTGAATCAGGCTGTCTGAAATGTTCTTTTTACCACTTAGTAGACGTTTTTATTAACTTAATGACCCCAAATTATCATAAAACAGCAACATAGAATAATAGAGTTGGAAGGGACCTTGGAGGTCCTCTAGTCCAACCCCCAAACTCTTTCTGTTCAAGCTGGTTCCTTGGAATAATCAGTCAGTCAGACATTTAACTGACCAGCAAAGCAAAACAAAAAAGTCACATTTAGTCCCATGAAGAACTTTATAATTTTCAAAATCTTTGCCTGAGTGGGTTTCAGACTCCCTTGCTTCTCTAACCTTTTTTTCTCTGTGCGTCATTTCTCTTGGATGATAAATCTGCAGGAAAGAACTAGAACTACATGTGCTAACATGTAGAGTCAATGTTTTGTAAATAAATACATAACCCATCCAACTTCTCCCAACAAACCATAGTCCAGTGTCACCATAATGTTAAGCTGAAGTTAATCATATCAGGAAGCAGGTATTTTGGAGCTCATACTTGTAACTGTGCTAGAAGAGAGGAGAGTTTATATAATCTAGGCTTATTTTTTTAAATTAAATTTACAAGCCACCCATCTCACTATTGAAATTATTCTGGGCACTATCCTACAGGTGATCATGACATGCAAATGTAGTTAGAGTTTGGGTTTATTTCCTTTCTAATTTTTAAAATTTCATTTATAGACAGCCTTGATTTGGATACCCAAGTACCCATTGTTTTAGACAGAGGTGGGTTCCTCCCGGTTCGCACCAGTTCTATAGAACCAGTAGCAAACCGCTGGTGACGTCACGGAGCCGGTTCTGTCACTGCCGGTCTGTAGATGCCGCCATTTTTGGGGGGGATTTTTTTTCAAAAAAATTTGGGGGGGATTTTTTGCTGATTTTTTCTTCTGCGCATGCACAGAAGCCGAGTTTCTGGCACTGCGCATGCTCCGCCATTTTGTTTTTGGCTTTTGGGGGGGATTTTTTGCGAATCTTCAGCACTGCGCATGTGCGCGCACGCAAAGCGTGCAGCATGGCCACGCGGCGCAGGAGGAAGCGAACCGGCGGCAAGGTAAGTTAGAACCCACCCCTGGTTTTAGTTACACTGTTTTTGAAAAAATAATTATTACCAAATCAATAGGAGAAATATATGCTTGTCTGTCTATCTTTGAAAGTAACAACTGACAACAGAAAAAGGAGAGGAAAAATTAAAACATTTGTAAAATAATTCCATATTTAGGATAGTTTGGCAAATCAATGATGATAAAATTTTCCTCTAGAATATAATTTATTAAAGTACCTTTGAATGTCAAAAGCAGTACCAGAATCTGCACAGACCTTTAAGTTATTCAGCAGGATATTGCATGCCTCATCAATTAGCGGAGTCATCTATAAAGAAGCACATGTATATGGTCCAATTTTAAAACATATTGTATTTTTCTACATTAATTATATACTGCAGGAGCAAACGCATCTCAAGAGCCTCTCATCGATGGAGGAAGTTATTTTCTCAAGGAAGAAAGTGAAGAATTACATTTATACAAATGAGATTTCATGTTTTAAAATGCTTTCTCCCTTACTGAAATGCCCTGACAGTCCGCTTTATCGTGACAATTGTGAGAGTTATTCTTGGCCAAAAGAAGCACTGGATTCTTTTTATGACAAAATGATACCCAAATTGTACATGGTTTTACTAGTGAGCTGGAAGCAGGGATGTTGCCGTGGATAAGTAAAGTTGCTATCTGTAGAGGTTCCTTAGCAGAAAGGCCTGAAGCTTCTTAAGTAATTATGCTTGGACAGCTTTCTTAGTATCAGAGAGTTTTTGAGGTTTTTTTGTTGACTGGTTTAAAGACAAGTGTAAAGACAAAAAGAGGACGAGGTCTTTCTGCAGGACACCAAGAGCATGGGTAAGGGCTATCAACACCATCACACTGTTGCTGATCTACACTTCCTCCCTGAATTTCATCCAACCCAATTTGACTCAAGATCCAACCCAATTTGACTCAAAATGGCCCATTTCTGGACCATAATATTTTGGTCCAGAAATGATACCACAAGTTCTGTTGGCAGCAAGTAGCACCTGTACAGAAAAACCAGCACCGATTATGCACTAAAAGGAGGCTAGCAGACAGGTTCTGGATGGCTTGCACATTGACTAGTCTAGCAGAAAAGCGGAGTGCCCTCTATGACCTTCTTTGCTCAGCAATTTCTAGTAGCATTAGAGAATAAAATGATATTAATGTGACCCAGGGATGACCTTCCAAACCACTTACGTGACCAAAATTGTACAAACATCCCTTCCATTGAATCTTTTCGGTAAACAAAGGAAGGAGCCTAAAGATCCTATCAAGCTCTATCAGCTTCTTTGACAATCTTTGTTCCTGCCAGCAGGAAAGCCATTCTAGAATTATGACCTTTAAACTTCTGCTTCTGTTCATTAATCATTGTTTTTGTAATGCAGTTTGTGCTAGGATGGTATTTTCCCCTCTCCTTCCAATACCCCCTATCTGGTGTCTTTTGGTTTAGTAACCCTTTGCCCTTAAAAAAAAATAAGCCCACATCCTTTCTTACAGCAAATGCTACTTAAACAGGAAGAATTAGAAACCAGAAGCAGATTCAAGTGGATCCTGCTGACCAAGCCATTGACCAATAATATTTTAGCCAAACTGGAAACAGCTACTGATACTTTTTGTTGAAAGATATTTCTTTCCTGGACTGTAGACTCCATGCATTTTTTTTCTTTTGCATTTAACCCCATCATACCGTAATATATTGGTTGTGCAAATGTTTACCATTTCAGCTTGATATAGGCACAAGAGAAACTTTGTTTTAACAGATTTAACAGATTAACAGAATTGGAAGGGACCTTGTAGGTAATCTAGTCCAACCCCCCGCCCAAGCAGGAGATTGGAGACCCTACCAGGGGTGGCCAAACTATGGTTCTTTGAAGACCTGTGGACTTCAACTCCCAGAATTCCTGAGCCAGCCATGCATGCATGGCTAGCTCAGGAATTCTGGGAGTTGAAGTCCACAGGTCTTCAAAGAACCATAGTTTGGCCACCCCTGCGATACCATTTCTGACAGATGGCAGTCCAGTCTCTTCTTGAAAGCTTCCAGGGATGAAGCTCCCACAACTTCTGAAGACAAAAAACACAAGCAAGCTATGCGGTTCTGTGAGCACCCCATCACCACAAACTCTATTTCTCCTTCCCTGCTCCATTAATTTTTGTGCAATTGCAGTTGGTTTATTTAGGCCAAAACAATAATACAAATATTTATGTATGTCTGTATCTGCACCTGCACGGACACACACAAATATATCTATGTATATGTACCTACATAGAAAGATCTCTTATTGTCTTTATGCTGAATGTAAACAACATGGATTCATTTTGACACATTAGAATAATCTGTAAATCCAGTATTTATCATGTTTTGTGACTTTTGCCAAATTTGGTCACTTCAATAAAATCTTTTGGTTAGGGCAATGCAACAATTAAAATATTCTGTCCATCTCTGTTGATGGTGCTAAAGAATTTCATTATCCATCTACCTTGGCCTAAATCTACATAGGAGAAATAAAAACCAGATTTGCCTTTTCTTCTTTTTATTCAATAACTTACTGATGATCTCCTAAAAACCTGTAGGACTATTTTGATTTTCTTTTTTATTAGCTAAATCCTTACAGAAATAATAACCCAGGAGTCAGAGGAAAGCAAGGTGTGACACACTTCCCCCGTTATCTTTTTCCTTTATCCAAAAGAAGCTAAGCCAATTTCTATCAGACCTCATTCAAGTCAAGCCCACCCAACACTTCCAGAAAGGGTGTGTCTTTTTCTCCTCCTTCATCCAGCAATCCTCCCTTCCCGCCTAATCCCTCCACCCGCTACCTTTTTTGTAGAAATATAATATTCTCTATTTTTATTCTACCTAAAGATTTCTGCCTTGGGCAGGGCGTTGGACTAGAACACTTCCAAGGTCCTTTCCAGACCTATCATTCCATCACTCCCAAATTAAGTTGGCTCCATGCAAAAATGCTTCCCTTTAACACGGGTATACAGTTAGTTCCTGACATAATACAGCCTGCCCATTATGGTCATAAAGCATGATGGTTATAAAGAAGGTCATCACCTGACCAATCCGATTTGATGACCTTTTAGTGGCAGTTGTTTGTTAAGCATGGTTAACTGCCATAAACAATTGTTGGCAAAAACGTTGAAGATTGTGGTCACGTCACCATGCAAATGGCCATAAATGTGCGCTGGTTGAGGGGTGGGTTTCAGCCGGTTCTGACCAGTTCTGGAGAACCGGTAGCGGGAATTTTGAGTAGTTTGGAGAACCGGTAGCGGGAATTGTGAGTAGTTCAGAGAACCAGTAAATACCACCTCTGACTGGCCCCGCCGCCATCTATTCTCTGCCTCCCGAGTCCCAGCTGATCGGGAGGAAATGGGGATTTTGCAGTATCCTTCCCCTGCCATGCCCACCAAGCCACGCCCACCAAGCCACACCCACATAACTAGTAGTAAAAAAATTTGAATCCCACCACTGCGCTGGTTGCCCAATGCCTGATATGTGGCATAACTGCGGGAGGGTGAGTTGGTGAGGGAGGCAGCTGTCAGAAGTTCTGAACATTGGGGAAGTCCATTGTAACTCCCAACCACCAGTTATAAGTCAAGGACTATCTATAGACGAATGATGCTTCTTCAAACTTACTGCTTTCTTTGTAGAGGCAGGAGGCCTTAACGTTGCTTGCTTGGAGAGAAGACTCATATATCTTTTAACCTTACTTTGAATTCCTTATTTCCTTCTCTTGGCGAGAAACCTTGTCATGTATTGTACTGCCTTAACTTTCTTTTTTTTCTAACGAACTGAATAGGTGTGCACATTTTCACTGACATTCCCTCAAAATGTCCTGTTTCACCACCTTTATTTGAATTAATTCTTCATTTCATTCTCATGAAGTGAATGTGTCAATTTCCCCATTGGCTGTCAATTACTTAAGAACCTGCTAGCTTTTAGACTCTGGAGTGCTTCCGATTTGTGTGTTAGCTTGTAAGCTACTGAATTTAATTACTAAATACCAAGCGATTATTTGATAGCTCTACATGCCATTAGCCAAATATTATATGATGGATTGGGCTGAATGATGACTATGTATAGTTTCATTTTTTAATTTCCTGAATGCAGAAGCCTGTTTAATAATTTGTAGCATTCAGTTTTAACAAAACTGGCATTCTGGTCTGATACACTATACTTAAAGGAGTCCTACATTTTAGTAGTTCTATCTGCAAATTAAATTTTCACTTAGCCGAAACAGCTCAAATTCTTAGCCATTTGAAAGATGAAAACATCTCCCTTAATTATTCCAAACCTTTGTTAACTCAGAGTTAACATTTTATTTAAAAAAGTTGTTGGGTGAAGACTTCACACAGCCGAACAAATTAGAAAATGGAGCTAATGGCCACAAGAGGTAATAGCTAAGTTGTGCCGTTTTTTAAAGGGTTTAGACCAATTCGTGGAGGTTAAGAGAATGTGTGGCTGCATGTCAAGATGATTATATGCTATCTCCAAGTTCAGGCACACCATGCTTCTAAATTAACAGTTGCTAGGACACAAGTGGAACAGAAAGTTATGCCTTCCTTTATTGGGGAATCTGGTTGTCCGCTGTGAGGAATGGAATGCTGTGCTACATAGACTTCAGTCTGATTCAGGAGTATTGTTATCACAACAGTGTTATCTGATGTATGTCACCTTCAACTTCCAGAATTTTCAGCAATACTGCAGTCATGCAGGCTAGGGAATTCAAAGAACTGAAGTCTATATACTTGGTAGATATACCAGAGTGAGTTACACTGAACTTCAGCATGAAAGAAGACTTTTTTTAAAAAAGCTGAAGTATTCAATATTCTCTTTATTTGATAAATCATAAATTAAATTAAACTAATTAAGCATCTGCTTCATTATTGCCATGAAGATACCAGAATCAAAGGCACAGACAGGGAAGGAGATTGTGATTCATTGTACTCTTCTTCTGTCTCAGTGATGGCAAACCTTTTTTGTCTCTGGTGCCAAAAGGGTGCGCGCATGCGATAATGCAATGCCTTCCCCCCGCGCTGCCCCCCCGTGCATGCCCACAAACCCCACCCTACTGCCTCTCCATGCATGCGCACAGGCCTCACTGAAGTCTCCAGACTTCCGGTAGGACCGTTGGGGCGTTTTTCGCAGTCCCCAGGCTTCAGGAGGCTTTCCTGAAGCCTGGGGAGAGCGAAAACAGCCGAAAAGAAGGCCGAAAATCAGCTGGCCAGCGCACGCATGTGTGCTGGAGCTGACATACGGCAATGCCTCGCGTGCACTCGGATATGGTTCCATGTGCCACCTGTGGCATGCATGCCATAGGTTCGCCATCACTGTTCTATCTTGTACCACAGCCTTCTATTGGATGGTCTCAGACCAATCCTCATTCTTTCCAAAGTTTTGCTATCTGTAGCAGCAGGCACCTAATTTTCTGGTTTTCTTTCTTTTCTTTCTTTCTTTCTTTCTTTCTTTCTTTCTTTCTTTTTTTCTTTCTTTCTTTCTTTCTTTCTCTCTCTCTCTCTCTCTCTCTCTCTCTCTCTCTCTCTCTCTCTCTCTCTCTCTCTCTCTCTCTCTCTCTCTCTCTCTCTCTCTCTCTTTCCTCTTTCTTTCGCTAGCTTTCTTAAACACGCTTTTTGAATGTTTCCATCATCAGTCCTCTTCATTTGGCACAGATGTCCTAGCAACTACTATAGCCAAACTGGTTAGCAAGATGGGAGACAATAGTTTAATTTTTTTTAAGCACTAAAATATGTTGAGATATCAAACTTTACAGAATATTCTTGCCATTTAAATTATCCAAACCTTAGTACTAGTACTTAAGACTTATATACTGCTTCACAATGTTTTATAGCTCTTTCTAAGCAGTTTACAGAGTCAGCATATTGGCCCCAACAATCTGGGTCATTGTTTTATTGAACGCGGAAGGATGGAAAGCTAAGTCAACCTTGAGCCTGGGAGGATGATCCAAAAATGGTATTCTCAAAATCTCTTTTTATAATTTGTGATTCCTGTTTTAGATTTTGCTAGGTAATGCTAACCTGGCTAGGGTAGAAAAATCTCAGGCATTTAGATATTTTCACTGCTTATTTGGCACTGAAGTTTATATAGGCTTGTTAAACAAAAATTCAAGAATCTCCAGATGTCAAAAAATCATGTCATATGTGCCTTTATAGAAGTTCTTGTTTCCAATTCCTGTAATTATGACCCAGGGTTATTCTCATCAGATTTCATAGTTTTCAAACTGTGCCTAGATGTTAAATTTCCAGCAAGATTTTATTTAAATTACTGTTAAATTGTGACGAGATTGGAAAACCACTTCAGAGTACCTAGCTAGGGCTGCGATTTTATTATGTATGTATAAAATGAAAGCAATGTCGCTTTTTGAATCATGCAAAAGGGGCGTCTTAAGCTACATCATAAATTTTATTGATGCAAGTTTAGCAAGTTGCAGAGCCTTCTAAAAAGTCAGTATTGTAATCTGAGAATAGAGGTACGTAATCTGAATTGTTAGGGCCATACGTAACCCTTGAAAAGTTGAGATATGACAAAGCCAGATGATTATCATCATACTGTGTTTTTATGGTGATGCAAAAGGGAAATTGCTAAATATATAAAGGATGATTGTCGTTATTTATAAACATAAATTAAAGGGGTTTTTTTCCCTGTCCTCACCCACTATTTTGTCTGGTTCTGCCTACATCTATAGCGAGCTGATTAAAAAAAATGAAAATGGTGGCTTTGTTCTTTTATACATCTTCCAATAAATTCTATTAAAATACCTATAGTAAACAAAATAAAAATAGGGATATAATGAAACATAACGAGCAACATAAAATCAAAAATTAACACCACTGAGTAATATAAATAAATAGATGGCAAGAATCACAATTCAAATACTCTTCTAAATAACTTTGAATGTGAAACTTCAGTCAAATATTTAATCATGTAATAGTGTTCAATTATTTAATACTTTTCTTCTCTGTCACATTAAACATTACAATTTGCTAACAATTTTACAGATTCCTGAGTACTATATCCCAGACTTCCGGGAGCTATATGGAGTTCCAGGAATTCAAGTGAGGCAATGCTATGCAGATTAATAAATATCTAGGGGTTTTTTTGTAAATGATTTTATCCTATTAATCAAGTTATTAATTACTAATTTAACTCTGTAATATAAACGAGGAAGAACTTCATCAACTATATGCTCCAATTACTTAGGATTCTGCACCTTTGTTTAATCAATTTTCCATAGAGTGTGTGGGTAACTTAACTATGCATTAAGCCACACATTGATAATGACAAGAGTTCAGTCAGGAAAAATAAAAAATCAATATACTTTGGGTGATGTCAGCTGAACAGGGGAACAAAGTTATTTATCAAACCTGACAAGAGATTCTTAAACATAGGATATTCCATTCTTCTAGACTATCCCGCAGCACTAAATCAAGCCTTCCTGTAGTTTGGTACAATATAATCAATCATCCATTCTTAACATACTTCCATAAAAATGAATTGGAATGTCATTAAGCATTTCAGCCATCTTAAGATTTAAGAACAACTACTGCTAATGCTAATGCTTAGTCTTATTACAAAATTATTACAGAATTCTCATATGCCACCTTTCCTGCAAAAGACCAGCAGTTTTAATGGAGATTTCAGTTCATTTTATCACTACATGCTGTTATATCACCACATGGCTGTTTGGAGAATTCTGGGAGTTGAAGTCGCCAAGTTTGAGAAACACTGTTTTAAATGAACAGGAATGGTCCATATCCACCCAGAGTCAATTGCAGTTCTTAACAGTCTAATTTTCACTCAATTATTTTTGCTCTTTTCATGTGTTTACCGATGACTGAAGTCGTAATTATATGTAATTAAAGAGATATGTACAGGCAAACAGAATTCTACACACACACACACACACACACACACACACACACACACACACACACACACACCGGTAGAATTCTGTTTATACATATAACTGTGTGTGTGTGTGTGTGTGTGTGTGTGTGTGTATTCCACAAAAGAGATTTCTTGGTTCATTTTAAAATCCTAAAACATTAGGGTAGTTGTTTGCTATCCTACAGAAAGCATCCTAAATCAATAATTTTAAATGTAACAGAAAAGAGGAATAACTTTCCAAGAACAAAATGGCACATCAAATCTGACATAGTCTCCTTTTGTGTCATATTAAAATGTTTGTTTGTTTTTTGTTTTTAAGGTGTATCCATTGTTTTAGTTCACATTTAAATATTTTCCAATTTTCAAAATATACAAAACTGAAATGTAGTTTATTATGCACACTTTTCAGGGGTGGGTTCCACTTACCTTCGCCACCGGTTCACATCGCGACATTTCGTGCATGTCCCCTCATAGCAGTAGCACTTAGACTTATATACCGCTTCATAGTGCTTTACAGCCCTCTCTAAATGGTTTACAGAGTTCAGCATATTGCCCCCAACAATCTGGGTCCTCATTTTACCGACCTCAGAAGGATGGAAGGCTGAGTCAACCTTGAGCCGATGAGATTTGAAAAGCTGAACTGCTGAACTGCAGTGCTGCACTTTAACCACTGCGCCACCTGGGCTCATGCAATTCTGCTTCTGTGCATGCTCAGTAGCTATAATCAGCCCAAAACACAGTTGAGGAGCTCATCAGCTGTGCTTCGGGCAAAGGAATAAAGGTAAGTATAAACCCGTGGGCAGGCGGGAGGGCCCTTTTTCAATCGAACCGGATCCTTGACACCATTGTGACGTCACCAACGGGTTGCTATCGGTTTGGGCGATCCGGTCCGAACCGGCAGGAACCCACCCCGACACTTTTTCTGTTGTAATTTATCCAACACACACACACACACACACACACACACACACACACACACACACACACACACACACACACACACAACTATACATAAATGCATACATTCAGGATAAGAATATACATACAAAATATTTTCAATGTGAAAATTTGCAAAAACTGCATTTATGAATATTGTTAACAAAAATGTGTATGTTTGGAAAAAAATGTGTGTCAAAATACATGCTTATTTCAGTGCAAACTCTAAAAAAAATTCTCAAGTTCAATTAACCAGAGAGCCAACTTGGTATGATTCACATGCTGGCCTAGAAACCCAAAGACTCTGAATTCTAAACTAGCCTCAGCTATAAAACCTTAGGAAAAGTGAGCTTGATAGATCAAAAGTGAGAAACTGAGTTGAATTAAATGTGTTGCTAAATATCGGGCTGTTAAAGAAGTTTATTCAAAAGTTTTTAATGAGGTAACATCAATCCTGCTTCTTCATTACATTGTTCCAGAGACTAAAATGAACCGGAGCTGGGCAGAGATGGAGTATATTGGGGAGGACGGGGACCACAGGTGTTACTCAATGAAAGGACTATTTGTTCTGGACAGAATCACATTTCCGTGAAGGAGTAGATATATAGACCTGGATCAACTGTGTCACAGAAGTCAGTTTTGTTGATTACACAAAATACATCTTTAGACCCGTTGATGTGTTCACTGGATTGGAACAAATGGGATTTTATAGTTCCTTGAGTTTTCTATCTTTATTTTGCTCTGTAAATTGCTCTGTAATATTTTGTGAAGAACAGTACACAAATTAAATAAATAAACAGTGGGACCTCTTTCATAAACTTAGCAAGGTTGTTCAACTCTTTGATATAACCCACTATTTTAGGTTCCCCCATGATGATGTTGAACTTTAACCCTTCAGGTTGAAATTTTCCATGCTTGATTGCTGCCAGTACTTGTTTTCAGCAAACAGCAAATGAAGTAAAATTCCACAAGCATGTTTTGTGTATTTCCTAGTAACAGCATGTGCCTAGCTTTATGAAAGGCAGGGTAAGAACAAGATGAATGTATTTACAGACTCCTTAAAAAAAATCTGTCTGCAAAGGACCTATTGAAATTATCATTGTTGACCTGTACTGTAAATACAAATTTTTAGAGAGCGTTTAGAGACCCCAGCCATAGTTTTTTTGGGGCGGAGGGGGGCATATTCATTTTTTACATAAATAATTGGAAAATATACATTTTACATGAGGCCAGGTGCTCATTAAAGAGTTCACTGCATTTTGCCTACATCAAAATCATCACACAGATGATCCGAAATGCAGATTTGAAAATAGTGAATGTGTCAGGCCAGACATATGAAGACAGCCAGCAAGAAAGAGATTGCAGCATAAAACATAATGTGGGCAACATTGAGTAACAACAGAATGTAGTCAATACAGGGATAAAAGCCTACAATCCTCATATATTCCTTGGCTGGAATAGAATGCTAAATACTAAGATGCAGCACATTTTCCTTCTGAACCTCAAGCTTTACATAGAAAAAATAAAATGGAATGCTAATGGAAATTGAACTGCCTCCTGTTGTCCCTTTGCTTCTGTTTTGTTCTTTATTGCTATTTGTAGGTTCAGGTGAATAACAACACTCCTCTCTTCCTCTAGATCAGTGTTTCCCAACCTTGGCAACTTGAAGATGTCTGGACTTCAACTCCCAGAATTCCCCAGCCAGCATTTGCTGGCTGGGGAATTCTGGGAGTTGAAGTCCAGACATCTTCAAGTTGCCAAGGTTGGGAAACACTGCTCTAGATCAATTCAAATATATTTTTGAAAAAACCTTGGCTCCAGGTATCTGTCATATGTACTTTTAAGGTAAAGCATTGCACTGCCTTGCATTCCCTTTTGTTATTTGGTCTTTGCCCCAACAAACCCTTGCATTCTGTGGCTCTTCTGTGCATGTTTTTAATTCCCAGAGGGCAATTTGGTGGTGTTGGCCTCCCTTGTGTCTCTTTATTTTGCAGTTCATGCAAATGTTATGGTTTTCTTCTCACTGCTTTCTCTGCATGGATGGTGGTGTTGTATAAGCCGACTATAACATACTTGCCCATCTTTAAGATTTTGTAACCTGTGATTTATGTTGTATGAATCTACTAAATTGTGGCTTATTTCTGTTTAAAATGACTTGCTATGAAGCATGAATACAAATATTGTGTTGTTGTTGTTGTTTTTAAAAGTGCAATTGTTTGTAATTTTCCTTTCTGAGAATCCTGCTCCTTTTCCTCTCTCGACATTTTTTGCTTTCTTTCATGTCCTGCCGCTTAAAATGCAACAGTGTGAATTTTCCTCTTGACTTAAATAATTAACTCTGTAAACAGAGACATCTATCCCTGCAAAGCACAATATCCAGGAACTATTTGTCCATCTAAAGTGTGTCTGGCTCCTGCCAGCAGGGTCTGGCTCTGCGCATACCAGGGGTTTTATCTTTTGTTAAGTTTAAGGAGGGGAAGGAACAGAGGCAAAGATTTGTCTTGTGCCAATGACCCATAGTAAGAGGGATTAATTTCTGTCAAGGCAATACAAAACTCTCTTCTTTAGCCTCTCTCCCTCCAAATTATACAGAGCACATTTGCATTTATTGCTTCCCTTACTTTAAATCCTGTCAAATTCACTATCAAACCAGGGAGTAAGCTAGTTGTCTAGGTGCATTACCAATGATATTGTCAGTTCTGATTAATCAGGGGTCCTTGGCAGGCTTATGGCCAATTAGAATTTACCATAATAAGGGGGTGACAGCTGGTGTTGCTAAGCAACAGCTGTCTATAGAACTAAAGAAGCCAGACACATTTAGATGCTACTGTAGAGTTCGACAGCAGCATGTCAAAATAACATAGGCTTCTGTCCAGCAATTTTATTTCCTAACCAAAGAACAGGCAATGGAGTGAGAAACATATTTCCTTTTCAAGAATATGACTGTGAGGGGAAAAAATGATCTCCTCCGTATACCCTTTGGAGATGAATTTTCAGCAATGGAGATGCTATCCTCATTTTCAATTAAGAGAACATATTAATGAACTGGAAGTTTATCCCACCATAAATTAAGTCTCCAGATGCTTGATGAGTGGATATAGAGAAATCAGCTATTAGACTAGTGAGAAATTAACACCCCCAAACACTTTCAGATGCCCTCTCTATACGTGCACTATAATCTAGAGAAATTAATTTCAGAATGATCTGTTTAAAAGACAGCAAGAGTTCTTTTTCTAGGGCAGGCCATAGTTAATGCCAAGTTACCAATGAAAGATTAATTACTATTCCTTAGCTGTCATCTAGGCAAATCCCACTCTTAGTAGAAAATGGGATCCAAATTTTCAGTTGGTTGGAGTAAAATAGGTATTAGGTTAATGGAATTATATTGTTATATTACATTTCAATTTCTTGTGTTAACGTGAGCTGGAACTCAAGACCTACTGTGTTTCCCCAAAAATAAGACTCGATCTTATATTTTTTTGAACCCTGAAATAAGTGCCATGCATTCAAAAGCCCGACTGGGCTTATTATCAGGGGATGTCTTATTTTGGGGGAAACAGGGTATTGCTTTCCTGGAAGAGCCCAATAATACTACGGAGTTGGCAAAGTAAAAAAAAAATCAACATTTTTGTGGGGAACTGGATAAAAATAGGCATGTGCTAGAAAAATTCTCATTTTATTTGTTTGTAAATACTGTTTTATATGTGTGGGGCCAGAGAGTTATTCTTAGAAATATGTCTGCATATATTGCAACAAGTTATATGAAAACACTAAATAAACATACAAATGAAGGGAATTAGAGAAATAGCTTCAGGCAATCCTCATTTAGAAAGCCAAAGTAAGATCATAAGCACAGTTGTGATTTCTCTAAACATCCATTTTGTTTAACGACCAAATGATAACTAAATGAGGTCTATCAGCACAAGCTTTAATTTAAGGGTGGGTAACCTGCAGCCAATCCTCTTTTTAGCAGACTTTGAAGCTTCCTCTGGCATTAGATGCTGAAAAGTGACAGCACTGTTTTCCACTATTTGTGTTGGGAAACAGATGAAGAAATATAATATAGTAGGGACTGATGTTGACAAAGCAGTAATAAGCTGTGTTTGGGCCTTGGTTGTGCAAACACTGAGCAGGTGCCGTCTTATCACAAGGCTGGGAAAACGTCTTCAAATGACAGCAGGAAAAGTTTTGGGATTTAAAACTTGGGGATGGCAGGGAGGGAAGAGAGGGCAAGAGATAGGCAGGCAGTCTCATTTATGTGTTTTGCATATATTGTTTTCTTGTCTATAATAAAGCAACTTTCCTAAGCTGTCTACAAAACGTCTGCTGTTGGCTATCCGAGTTGATTTTATGGACAGTAGAGATGTGTCCAATATGCAATCTGAGATTTAGGTTAAAAGAGAGATAAGTTAAAAAGTGAAGAACACCCCTACCACAACAAAGGCCAACTCACATAACTGATGTGGTCCACATAACGTAGTTTGTGGCCACCAAAATACTAGCACACAGCCCTCCCTATTCTAACTCAAGCAATCCTGAGATGAATTCTCTTCATTTGCAAAACACACAACATAGATTCCAACTGTTTACCCTAAGGCAGGGGTGTCAAACTCAATTTCATTGAGGGCTGCATCAGGGTTGTGTTTGACCTTGGGGGGCTGGGGTGGGCGTGGCTGGGGTGAGCGTGGCCACCTGCCAAGGTGGCGCAACAGATAGAGTGCAGTACTGCAGGCCACTTTAGCTGACTGTGATCCGTAGGTCAGCGGTTCAAATCTCACCGGCTTAAGGTTGACTCAGCCTTCCATCCTTCCGAGGTAGGTAAAATGAGGACTCAGATTGTTGGGGGCAATGTAAATATACATTGCTTACTGGTGTAAACCGCTTAGAGAGTGCTTGCACTGTGAGGCGGTATATAAATCTCACTAATAAACATCACTCGTATCGGGGGCGCCTGTGGTGGCCAGAGCGCTCTGCCAGCGAAAACGGGTTCCCAAGCTCCGTTTTCAGCAGCCACGGCCTCCTGCAACCCTCTGCCAGCAAAGACGGAACTCAAGGGAGCCGCACACAGCCCTCCTGAGCTCCATTTTCGCTGGCAAAGACATTGTGGGCCAGTCCTTCGCTGTTTCCAGGGCAGCCCCGCGGGCCAGATCTAAGAACCATGCGGGCTGGATTCGTCCCCCAGGCCTTGAGTTTGACAACCCTGCCCTAAGGCTTTGTTCTCAAAAGTTTTTTTTTAAAGAAAATGCACTTTTTAATGAAACATCTTTGAGGAAATCTCAGTTTTTATATACTAAATATGAAGTGTTTAAAAGTTGTTTACTTTTGGGGGCACTCTAAGGAAATGACATACAAAATGTCTTGTGGTAACTTCAAAGGCCAATGAAAGCATTTTTGCATAAACGTTCACTATCAAAGGCCATGTGCACTATAATCCCTGCAAGCTTATGCACTAATAAATTGATTCTTTTTTAAACTGCCACAACAATTTTAAAGTCATTCATGTAATCTCGTGTGATTTATTAATTTTTAATGTGCCACAAAATTCCTTATTTTGCTGCAAAAAGATTAATAAAGTCAGTCCGCTGGGAAGCTCTTGAAGAAAATATATGCTTGTATAAGCAGGGGGAAAACCAAGTCAGGAAATTTCCCATTGGCACTGTGAAACTGGTTATTTCCACAGTGGTGACTTACAACATCATTTGGCATTATTCAATATCCCTGTGCCAAAGTAACAGTAATAAGGATAGGTTTTTCTTTGCTGCACTGATGCTTGGATAATGTTATGAAAACACTTTTAGTCACTATAAGAAAATGGCCTAAGGTATTATGAAACCAATTAGATCAAACTCTTGGATAAGACAAACATAGAGACACATCACATCACATCGAGACCGTGGCAGGAAAGGAGTATTTCAAATCCCTGCTTTTCCCCAGAGATTGTTAGATAGCAAAGGACTGGTTGATTTGTGTTTTTTTTTAAGCTTACATCCACAGCAAATAACAATTTGAACTTATGCAGTTTCGTGTACAGAAAATAAAATAAAAAATTGAAACTACTGGTCACCTCAAAAATTCAGCTGCTACAGTTTTGGCAATAATGGGGTGTATGTCTTTTGTGCATGCCCTAAATGCAATGGATGTTGTGTTGCACTGTTCTTCTGAACCTAATGAATAGCAAGTGTCTTGGAAAGTATTGTTTTTATGGTGTTTCATACATGAAAGTTGTTCTAATTGAGATTCTGCGAAGGAACACTAACCAAACATTTCTGCCAAATATATACTGAATGACTATGTGGAAATTGCTCTTCCTGTGATAATAGGTACTTTATAACTTTTGGGGGGACTCCAAAGTGGTATATAGATTTCTAGTGTCATATCCTTTGGGGAGGGAGATATATCAATCACAGGGATCTGGAGTCCAAATCTGATAGAAAAACGCAGACAGACTGCATATCGGTTATTTGTCCAGTTGAAACAAAGCTCATTCTTCATTTTCTGATTAAACACCCCGGAAACCCTTCTCCTTAAAGGAGCAGTGACTCTACAAAGGACAATCAGAAAGGTATTAACCGTGTTGCAGTGGACGAGTGGATCACTTTTTATGCAATAGTGCACATTTGAGAAACACGAAGCAGAAAGAAAAAGAAAAGGGTTTTGTATGTGCAATTGTGACACCTGCCTGCATCTTACCTCCTTTATCTTTGCAATACTGAAGGCTGGGGTCAATATGCTCCGGACCTTTTCCCACTTCTCATCACGCAACATGACAATGCTGTCTGCAAATGGCTTAAAAACCAAATCTGGACGCTAATGGAAGACAAAGATAGAATAGTATCAAAAACAGATCAAATCTAAATAGCAATTTAACAACTGATGAATAAGTATGTTGAATGCAAAGTAGGATAATAATGTTCAGATTCCAGAATTTTGAAAAGTTGTGTATAGGTCTGCCTGCACACCTTGCTTGTGTTGTATATATACAGGTACTGTAATTCCGAGAATGCAGAAGACCCCTGAAAAGTTATGGCATGGGTTTCTTTTCCAAGGAACTTCCCTTTGCACTGTAGAGGTTATATTCAGTCCCCAAAGCCCCAAGTGCTAATGCACATTTCTTAGAATATTCATGACTGGGAAAGCCAGTGTTAACAAGGTCAGCCAATGAATAGGCATAGCAACTAAGTCAGCCAATGAGAGCTGAGTCTGTGCAGAGAATCGAAACTGAAAACTTAAGCTGAAGGCTGGGCGTGGCTCAGTTCACTCTGCACTCTGTCCACTCTGTACTCTCTGAACTCTGAACTAGAAGCTGCTTGTGTTTTACTTTTAACTGTTGCTACATTGAAGAAGAACTCTGCTAATTGTATTGTGTATATGTATATGTATATATATATATATTTATAAAGAAGTTAATGAATCTAGCTGAATCAGTCATCTGTGTGTGCTTCTGGAAATAGATTTTTCTGCAACAAACATTGGGGTTTTCTTATAACTGTATAGGTATTATATTCCAAGTTCCTGTAGGGGTATGATTTCATTGCTCTGGAACCAGAGTGCTGTCCACAATTGTTTCTACTGGAAATTTTGTAAACTTCCAAGAAAAACCATGATTTTAAAATTCAAAACTAGTAGAGACATATTCTAAAGAAAGATTGCAAAGACAAAACTTCATGGGTCCAAGATTTAATACCGTTGACTTCAGTTAAGCTTAAATTCAATTTATCTAGCTTTAACCAAGCTGAGAATAATATTATGACAATTCAACATTTCAGTAATATTATATGAGGAACTGCTAAACTGTTGAATTATTGGAACCTTTGTAAATGTGTATTAGTTGTAATAGCATTTTTCACAATGCTAGGGATAGATAAAAAATCAAAATGCTGCATCTTGACATTCATATAGTGTAAATTCTAGCTACGTTCTCCTATTATCTCATCCGTCTCCTAATATACGCTGTTGGCCACAGGGTGGACACTTTGCCCTAAGAAACCGCAGTGAATGATCTCAGAAAGCTATGCCCCGTGTAATGTGCGCAGGGGAATGCATCACTAATACACTGAGTCAAGAGGACACAGCTATCAAGTGTGCTATACAGATTTCTGCTCTGAGAAACTCTGGTTCTCAATTACACTCCAACAAAATTGAGGTACATTTAAATTTGTTGCCAAGCAGCACCACTAAAAAAAGCAGCACTCCACACTGCAATATTTATTGCAAATCTGTTGTAACTTGTCACTCTGATCAATGGTTGTAATAAAGAATGGGTCGGTTCTGGCCTAAATGTATACCATCTGAGCATTCCCTTCAGATCCCTCTTCAAAGTTGTTTTTCTTAAAGCAGTACAGAACTCCTTAGCTCTGTATCCCATACAGTACAACCAATCCCAACTCAGTTTTTTTATTTATTTATTTATTTAAAAGATTTATATGGCTGCTCATCTTAAACAATTCAGCACAGCTTTCAATAGTTTTCCCATGCCTCTATATCTGTCTCCTGCAATTCCTATATCAAACATTAACTTAACTGTTCATGAGGTAGAAACCTATCCATTTGTACTTTTATAATAGGCTTTGATATCATCTGTCTGTAAATGCTAGACTCTAGCCTCATTTCAAACTGAAAAAGTCAAACCAATCAACCAATTATGCCTTTCTATAGGATACTCCATTCTGTGTTCCTCACCCCCCTTTTTAGGTTACTATTTCAACAATCGTTCTACATTCCATGACTGCTGATCTTCCTCAAACCTCATCAGGCATTTTTTAACTAGCCGTTGTTCCTTTAAAACAGGGGTCTCCAACCTTGGCAACTTTAAGACTTGTGGACTTCAACTCCCAGAATTCTGGGAGTTGACATTTTCAACTCCCAGAATTCTGGGAGTTGAAGTCCACAAGTCTTAAAGTTGCCAAGGTTGGAGACCCCTGCTTTAAAATGTCTTTAGAAAGGTATCGTGGATTGCTGCTACTGTTGTTGCTTTGGTACTTTTGCAATCCTTAGTGTTCTCTGGAGATGGGAGATACTTCTTTATTTCTCAGTCTGAATTGTCAGATTGTCAGTACTCAGTCACACTTGAGTGTGATAATAGCCATTTCTATATTCCATAACGATAAACCCTGAAGAAACAGTACATTGAGTCCAACAGTAAATAAATTATATTAATAAATTTGTTAATCAAATTTATATGGCCATCCATCTTACCAAAAACAACTCCGGATGGCAGCCATCTATTTCTATAATTGAAATGAATATATTTCTTAGATTTTTTTTTCCTACTGAAATTTTATTCGGTAGAACAAAAGCAGAAAGCCATGCATTTAAAAATGTCTTGTTTTGTTAATGAATCATAATTATATTTATAATCAAGAGTATTTATAGTGAGTAATGATTGTCTTGTACTAGGAAACCATTCCCGTGTGTAAAGAAATGCTATGAACAACATCATCCCTTAATTAATATTTTTTTTTGCCAGATGTTACATGTATGGAAGAGAAATACCCACCCAACTCATCTGATCTTGTTTTACATGATTATTCCCCCCCTTAATCTGTATCATGTTTAAATCTTACTCATGACTTAAACTAATTCACAAGTTTCTTGAAAAGCTACCATTATTTTCCTTCAACCCAATATATCCTACCAAAGTGTTCTTGTAAAGCAGGGAGGACTGTGTACACTGCCCTAAACACAAAGGTGGGTTCTAATTTTTTTATTACCAGTTCTGTGGGCGTGGCTAGGTGGGGGGCATGTGACTAAGTGGGCACAGGCAACTTGACATCACTCACGCACACTCAGTCACATGACCCCCCCACCAAGCCACGCCCACTGAAATGGTGGCAAAAAAATTTGAGACTTTTTGAGACTTTTTTGGGGGGGACACTCCAGCCCATATCCAGGTCGGGACTCCGTGGGGTGGCAGTGGTCATCTAGGCTTTCCCTCCGTTGCCCTTCCTGGCCGAAAAGTGCCCCCTCTAGCCTCTGACGGGCCTTCCCTATGTTTGCAGCCTGACACCCCACTCCTGCTGGCGGGCTGAGCCGGGCTGGCCGGGTCTCATCCGTGAGATGAATATGCAGGAGAAAGACTGGACATCAGGGATGGCTTCACCGAGGACGCGCCCAGGCTCCAGTCAAGAGGGTGACCCTGTTTCCGTGGCTCGCCGGCCACAGCTTTTCTGCTGGGAAGGGCAATGGAGGGAAAGCACGAAGATGGTGGCTGCTTTCTTCTCGCCGGCTGACCTAAGAACTTTTCGGCATTGTTGATGCCGAGCTCCTGGAGAGCCATGCTCATGCTGGCAACCAGATCTGTTTCGCCATAGTTTGCATGCAGAGAGGTTTTCCAGCTGGGTCCCACCTGCCCCTCTGATCCACCTGCCCGAGAAAGCGGCTTTTTATTTCTGCTGCCGCTTCTTGATAGAACCAGTAAGGGGGACCCTCCCAGTCCCACCGGAAGACCCCAAGTTCAGAAAGCTTTGGCGAAGGACTGGAACTCAGAGGGGGAAAGCATCGCCCCCACTCCCTGTTCCTGCCTTTTATACCGTCTTTGCAAAGGAAATCAGTAGATCGCCCACTTGCTCTCTTTGCTCCTCCTGCGCTCACTTTGGCGCTCTGCTCAAGAAGCGGTGGCAGAAATCAAAAGCAGCCACTTTCTCGGGCAGCCGGGTCAAAGAGGCAGGCGGGACCCAGCCGGAAAAACCTCTCAGTGTGCAAACTACAACAAAACAGATCCGGCCGGAGAGGGGAGGAGAGGGGTGCAGAGAGGAGGTGGGGTCACCTCTCCATCCCCAACTCCAAAACTTATCTTTTTTTCACTGTGGTTTGCATGCCTAGGGTTTCTATGGGGGTTTTGTATGCATGTGTGCCATCCGTATGGCCTCTGCACCTTTTTCTCTCTCTCCCTCTCCCACTCCCTCTCCCTCTCTAACACAGTGTGCCCCATGAAATGCCCAACTTTTGTTTTCTGAAAGCTAAAACATCCACAGTTAGTGGATTTGGAGTTTTGGAGCTTCTTCTTTTAACAATCTCCACTAAAATTTTACACCTATTCTTCCAGTAAAAAGAAACAAACCAACATCACACAGCTGCACACAAAAATGCAGAGGGACAGCAAACTATCTATCACCATATGTCCCCTGGAGCCTTCAGAGGACTAGCACAACCTTGACATAGGGAATATAAGAGCCGAGGTGGTGCAGCGGTTAGAGGCAGTACTGCAGGCCACTTTAGCTGACTGTGATCTGCAGGTCAGTGGTTCAAATCTCACTGGCTCAAGGTTGACTCAGCCTTCCATCCTTCCGAGGTAGGTAAAATGAGGACCCAGATTGTTGGGGGAAATATAAATATACAGTACATTGCTTACTGGTATAAACTGCTTAGAGAGTGCTTAGACTGTGAGGTGGTATATAAATCTCACAAACAAACAAACAAACAAACAAACAAACAAACAAACAAACAAACAAATAAATAAATAAATAAATAAATAAATAAATAAATAAATAAATAAATGTTCTCCCCCCCCCTCCCTCCTTATATCACTTTTCACCAGCATTATGTGAGACATAATGGCATTGGCAGAGTTTTTCTCAATCTCAGGAAATACAAGATGTGTGGCCTTAAATTTCTGGAATATACCAATCCACTTATTGCAAGTTCTCTCCTCTTTCAAACTGAGTCTATACAAGAGGAACAAAGGGACTCAGCCCATAGGCTTGTATTTTAAGATACTGCCTAATAAAGAAGTCAAGAGTATAAACAAAAACCCTTGAGGCTTTTTCCCCCCCGCCTGTCGCATCTTGGAGCCAATGTCAAAAGATACATATAAATATCACTTTAGCACAGTTACACATGTCATTTTTTTCTGAAAAAAGAAAGGCAAGTAAACACAAAAATGCCAGTCAGTAAAATATATGTTTTCTCCTTTTGACACCCCCCCAAAAAAGGGGGGGGGGGCATACGCCTCAGCAGGCAAAGCTATGAATAAAGTTACAATTTATTAATACCTGGCTGTGACAATCCTAGTCAAAATGCTTGTTTATAACTGCAGAATCAAAGCTGAAGAAATGAATGCAAAGACAACCCTAAGGCTATGTGGCACGGTTCTATCCTTCTGAACTCAGAGAAAGTGGCATCAGTGTGTTCAAATGTTGCTGATTTAAACCTGGATATCTGAAAGTCTCCTGCTTCTATGGTTATCAATAAAGAGGTTCATAAGCAAAGTCTCCTTTGTGTTCACACCACCTTTGTGTACAAGCCCATTCAGTTTTCCTGCCCCCAATATGGCAATTGTTTATCATTGTCTTCAGATATTTTCTACTCTCCAATCAAAAGCCACAATCTTCCATCTAAATCAGCTGGCTGGGGAATTCTGGGAGTTGAAGTCCAGATATCTTCAAGTTGCCAAGGTTGGGAAACACTGATCTAAATATTAATAAGGTTCAACCTTGTTTGGCTTTCTGAGATCATCCAAGATCACCTTGGTGCCCTCACTTAGCTAAGAAAGCTGACGATAGAAGATAATTACAGTAGAATAAAAGAATTAAGTGGACCATGATGGCCAGGCAGTATAGCTTCAGCTATCATTGGGTGTCTACTGGTCACTGATAAGACTGATTGATTGTGCTTTTTTAAAAAAATAAATTTTTATTGTTTTTCTCCACAATACATCCATACCTTAATTCTTAACAAAATACACATCATTATACATTTCTAATTGATATAACATAAACCCATGTCTTAATTTGCACCTTTTATACTTTAATTACCCGCCTGTCATATTAATGTTAATTACCCTTGATGTCATATCACTCCCCTCCCTCTATCTCCCTCTCTTCCCTCTACCTTCCTTCTCCTTCTCACCCACTTTCCTACTTCCCTCCTCTCCCCTTCTTCCCTTCCTTCTCTACTTCCTTTTCTCCTTCTTAACCTTTCCCTGAGTGTATCTATTCACAATCCATCTTATAGTTAACAGACAGGTAACTTATGTCCCTAATCCCATTTAATTACCAGTGCTTCTCTTAAACTCCTTTTCCCACCCCCAGTATTCCTATCTATGCTTATTGGCTAAGATGTCAATGGACACTTGAAGCTCTTCTGCTCCATCAAATGATGTCTTTTTTCAGTTGCGACGCCTTCAGTTCGGAACTTCCTCCTAATACATTTTTATACTACCTCTTTTTTCCACAAATCTCTCCCCAAAGCCTTTAGTGTCAAGTCCACCGAAAGTAAGCAAAGTCCATGTATGTAAATTGAATTTATATTCTTCCTTCTATCTACTGAAATTAAGCCCAGTTAAATGTAACAAATGAGAAAGGATATTTTCCTTGCTACATTACAACCATGAAATCTTCTGTTTCTTTATATAGAACTTTAGATGATAAACTACTGGATGAAAGATACATTTTTTTTATTGTCGTCCTGTAACTGCCATGCAGAATAAGGGTTGTACACAAATTGTTGAATAATATCAAGATAAAGGGAGAACTTAAAGATAAAGGGAGAACTATGCCGCCCTGAGTCCCTCGGGAGTAGGGCGGCATAGAAGAACCAAATACTAAATAAATAAATAAATAAACTTAACCCTGTAGCTTTTACTGCTAATAAACCAATAAACCTTTATAGGTGAAAAGGTTCTGCTTGCACATGTTGTCACTATATGGCAGTAGCAAAACTGAGTTAGATCAAATTAGATCTGGAATTAAAGATATTTTCAAGGTCTGCCAGTTCAGTGATACTTAGAGATCATATAACCCATGATATCATCAATTTGCATTCATGTCAGTAACTCCCAATAACTGTTCTGCAAGGCTATCATGAGGGCAGTTGCACTTTCCAAAATCAGTTAACTCTCTTTCTGCCTATTTATTTATCTGCTTATTAAATGCATGTGCTCATTAAACTCAAACAATGTAATTCTGTTTGGTTTACAAAAAAGAATCAAATAAAATACAAGAAGAGTCCTCCACTCCTCTACTTGCAACAGAATACCTTACGCAACCAGACTTGAAATCCTGGGCTTAGAAAACTTAGAACTATGTTGCCTTCGGCACGACCCAAACATAGCTCATGAAATTATCTGCTACAACTACTGTAGCAGATAATTTCTTCCTGTCAACAACTACTTCAGCTTCAAGCACAACAATACACGAGCACACAACAGATACAAACTCAAAGTGAACCGCTCCAAACTTGACTGTAGAAAATACGACTTTAGCAACAGAGTGGTAAATGTCTGGAACTCACTACCTGACTCTGTGGTTTTGTCACCAAACCCCCAAAACTTTACCCTTAGACTGTCCACTGTTGACCTCACCCGATTCCTAAGGGGCGTGCATAAGTGTACCAGCGTGCCTACCGTCCCTGTCCTAATGTTCCCATCTTATGTATATAAACAATGTTATATCTATGTAAATTACCAACATGTACTTGACATAAATAAATAAATAAATAAATAAATAAATAAATAAATAAATAAATAAATAAATAAATAAATAAATAAATAAATAAATAAATAAATACCATACAACAAAAAACAGTATCAGGCAACATCACTCATATTCATATCATCTGCGATATTCATTGGTTGTGGCTGAATGTGGGTCTTTCCCACTCAATTCTACCCACAGAATAAAGTTTCTAAGGCATAGTGATGCTATTATTGAATGTTTAATGCATTATAGGGTCACAATCTTTGTTGTGTTAAAAACAAACAAACTGTGCAAGTAAAACTGTACTGTAAAACAAGACTACAGCAGCAACTCATGCAGAGCAATAATGAGTAACTCCTTCAAGCATTAATCAGCCTGCACCAAGTGCAGATTCACTAACACTGAGCACTGAGAGTTTTGCCAACATTCCTAACTTTGGAAAACTAAAAGCAATGACTCAAATTGTAGGTGAACTGCTCACAGGTTCTAATGATCTTTCATTATTTAATGAAAATGTATAGGTAGTTGCCTATGGAGAGGAGTTCTTATATGTCAGATAACTAGATATTAATATTGAAAGAGGTACTCAACACTGACCTGCTGACTGCAGAGGGCAAGCAAACGAGCTGCTTCCAGTGATGATCAATAGGTCAGATCATGTGTTATTCAGCGTACACAGAGAGGATCCATATAATGGTGGGCTTTTTTTTTAATTGCCTCCACAACTTGGGCAACTCCAGACTTCAGTTCAAGAAATCTTCACCCACTTTCATCAATGCGACAACTTTTGCAAAGATACCTCACATTGTTCTTCAACAATACTTAACTGCCACAACAATCAATAAAAATATTGGGTGGCTTCTTTGGTCAATGCCCCCAGGATGAGTCTTTAAAGATTGCAACCCGCCTGCAGAGCGAACACTTTTGTGCAGAAAACGCAAACAGCTGACACACAATAGAAGTTAAATGTCAGATAAAGGTTTTTCACTTTGAAGCAGGGAGGGTTCCAAAGCCGCCTCACTGACTATATTATTTTCTTGTGCAAAAAAATACTAACAGGTTTCTAGCCGTATCGCCATTTTTTGGTATCTAGGTAATCTCGGCTTGTCCTTAAGGGGAAGGATTAATGACTGTATCCCCTGTAAAGAGACACGTAAGGAATGAAAATGGAGTAGCATTTATTTGAAATGCAGCTCAGCATGTTGGTGCATTCATATATAGACCGAAGTGATATAATGGTTCAAGTATGAGATCACAGAAATCCCCACTCACATCCCCACTTGGAGATTATGTTCATGGAAAGACCTTGTGCCAGTCATTCACTCTAATTAGGGTTTTTACCCTGAGTTTTTTTTTTTTTTGAAACAAGGGTACAATAAAACTGCAATAAATAAATGGACCTTTTAAACGCAGGCTTAATCAAGTCTCAATGTACTCTGCTAATAATTCTGTACTTTATTTCACATTCCTTTCCAAGCAGATTTAATTCATTACCATATTACAATTATAACCTGTATTTCAACAAGATGATCCTCAAGAGGCCCTATGATAATTACTTACTATGCAAGAAAGACTATTTTTTAAAAAAAAAAAAAACAACTCATGGAATATAAAAACATACCATGGCAATTAAATAGCAGATCAGCACTAAAAAAAAAAAAAGCCCTCCCTGTTAAATGCCACCAAATGCTCAGATGCATAGAAAGATTTTCAGTTGGCATGTGAAATGCTAACAGAAGACACCCATTAGAAACCTGGCTGCCAGCCAATTCTGGACACAATGCAAAAGGCTAATTGTGACCTGTAAAACTGCACCGATTTAAAAACAACACCTCAAGCCAAATTATTTTAACATTGCCTTCTCCTATAAAAGCTGATGTGTTTTGAGATTCTCCAGAAAGTGTCTTATTCTTCTGACATCTTACATGCTTATTTTTAAGTAATAGAGAAAGAACTTTCTGTGTGGGTTCTGTTCTCTTGTTCTCTGTTCTGAACTCTCAACATTTAACCAGGAAAGCAAGGGAAGTAGTAAACATGAATAATCTGTACATTTAATCTCTTCTGTTTATGGTAACACCAAAACAACCTTGGTCGATCTCAAAAACCTAACCATGGCCAGACTTGCTTACTATTTGGATGACTAGTCATCTGGAAATCCTGGGGCCAAAAATTAAATCTGAGAGGAAAGTAATAGTAAACCATTTATGTACTTCTGCCATAAACACTATGTGGATGGGTAGATTACCTCACCAGGGCTCAATCTAGAGAAAAGAAGGACTGGTGGGGGTGGGGGAAAACATGATAGCAGTATTGCAGTATTTGAGAGGTTGCCACAAAGAGGAGGGGGTGAACTTATTTTCCAAAGCACCTGTAGGTAGGACAAGAAACAATGGATGGAAACTAATCAAGGAGAGAAGCAACCTGGAATTAAGGAGAAACTTCCTAACAGTGAGAACAATTAACCAGTGGAAAAGCTTGCCTTCAGAAGTTGTGGGTGCTTCATCACTGGAGGTTTTTAAGAAGAGATTGGACTGTCACATGTCTGAAATGGTATAGCAGAGCTTGAGCAGAGGGTTGGGCTAAAAGACCTCCAAAGTCCCTTCCAGCTCTATTCTGATTGATTGTTACCAAAGGTAACAATCCCTTGACCATATTTACTTTATTAGTTTATTTTACGTCTTTAGTCTCCAAAATAGAAATTCTCACAGAATAGGATTCCCGTCACAACCAGTGAGCAACCCATAATGTTTTATTTCAGACAGATGCTTGGGAGTTTAAATGACATTTAACAGTTATTTTTTAGAAATGTCTATAGTAGAGCTTTTGTAATTTTACAGCAAAAGCATTTACAGAACACGATTGCTGGCTGTATACACTTCTCAAGCACCTTTCTTCTAAGAAATTTAGACAACAAACTATAAGAGATGGCAGCGTAATTTCCAATTGTTTTCCAACAGAAAAAAGAATATACCTCTAAAATTCCAAAATATCCTCCAACTTCTGTCTAATACCACCCTCCCTTCAAAAAAATGCTGGATTAAAGGCTTTTGGCCTGGAGGCTGCAAAAATAGGTGCTGAGATGCTGAAGAGTCAATACCCCTGAAGTCATTCTCCCAATAGTTCAGGCCAGGGAGAAAAACAGAGTTCCTCCTCCACAGCAGAGATGGGAAACGATGGCCCTTTTATGACTTGTGAACTTCAACCCCCAGAATTCCTAAGCCAGAATTCTGGGAGTTGAAGTCTACAAGGGCCATCGTTCCTCACCCCTGCTCTACAGGGTCAAAGAGCAGCCCTTTCTCACTCTACATTCCTCAGAAGATAGAGGAAGAGGAGGAGGAGGAATAAGGAAGAATATCTCTGATGATTTTAATGTTTTCATACTGTGAGCTATCCAGAGTCGCTTTGAAAGAGATGGGCAGCAAATAAATTTAATAAATCAATGCTCACTCTTAATAATGAATACTGCATCAATTGTTGCTGTCTCCCCATTCTCAGTAAGTGCAGCTACTGCATTTTGTAGGCGTATATCTACTATTTGTGGTTTTATAGTAGAGAGGCAATCCAAAAATGAACAATGAAATAAAAGGGCACATTACAGGACATATACTTCTTCACAAGCACAGTAATTTTTAAGTTTGACCAACCTAGCAATAGTTTCTGGCAGGCATACATGAAATGCCTGTTCACATTTCATTTAGTCCTTTAGATGTACCCTTTCCAAACCTTAGATTGATCCTTAAGAAATATTATATGCAAGATGGCCTCGGATCAACTTTTGTGGAACAGAAAGACCAGTCTATATTTATGTTCATAGCAAGTTGTGTGCACATGATAGTTCTCCCTATCCTGCCATAAAATCCAGGATGGCTTGCCAAAAGAATGCTCAAGATCATATGAGAAATCTGATAAAGAGACCCTCATCATTTGAGAGCTGCTGAAGAATAAAAATGAAAACAGATCTGCTTCGCTACATTTTTGACAGATCAAAAAGTAAAAACTGTGGTGGAAATACTGTGGTCTGAAATGTGCATATCCTTTTGGAGGGTGAGGGCTATGCTTGGCCTCTGAGTCATATATGGGGCAGATGCACTCCTAGAATTGTGTGGGAAGGGCCAGGATAAAAAAAAAGGGACGGAGTGAGAACAAAAACTACATTTGCAGTATGTTAAAATTAAATTGAACATTCACTGAATGTGACTAATATCTTTACCCACTATGTGGTTAAAGCTTTCTCCCTTTTGTCACATTAAAAGTGTAATTTGGTGACAACCTTTGGTGGAGAGTGGGTAGGTAGCAGTGGTGGGTTCCTACCAGTGCGGTCCACTCTATAGCACCGGTAGTGGACCACTGGTGACGTCACAGTACCGGTGCGGTCGGTTGCTAATGCCTGGGCGCCGCCATTTTTTAAAAAAAATTTTTTAATTTTTTTAAAAATTTTCTTCTGTGCATGCCCAGAAGCCGAGCTTCCAGCACTGCGCATGTGCTGCCCTCCTACCCCACAGTGAGTCCAAGCAGGGGAGGATGGCTGAGGGAGCGTGTGAGTTGCTGAAAGAACGGGCGGCAGGAGCTATCTCCATTCCCCTCCCTTCAGCAGTCCGAGAAGCCACAAACGTGCGGTGATGATCCTAGGCATTTTCACACGTTTGAGGCTTCTCGAGCTGCTGAGGGGAGGGGGAATGGGCGGCAGGACCTATCTCAGTTCCCCTCCCTTCAGCAGTCGGAGAAGCCACGCCCACCCAGTCACATGGCTGACAAGCCACACCCACAAAATAAGCCACGCCCACAGAGTGGTAGAAAAAAATTAGGAACCCGCCCCTGGTAGATAGCCTTGAAGATGGAAGTCCATGCTTTAAAAGGACAGCATAGTCTATCACTGAGTTATCTGTAACAGCTGAATTGTATATTTTCTGAATGGAAAGCACAATACAAATACAGTCCAATACTCTAAATGGTGCTAAGTTCCTTTTACATTTTTATTTACTAACCACAGAAAATCCAGCAACATAAGCAAACTCCCAGTTTGTAGAAACTCCCAAGTTCAAATGGAAAGTTCTCATTCAACTTCACTAAATGTCTCTCTGGAGACTATATGGCATTATAAACAGCACGCCAAAACCTCTGATTATCCAGATGTTTTGGGTGTCCTCCAGCCTATTCCGATAAATGAAGTTGAACTCTACATGCTTAGCTTTAAACAACTTTTCATGCCCGGCTGAAACTAATGGGAGTTAAGCACATAATTAAAATGCTTTTCTAACTGAGGTTTGCTTCAGAAGTCTGCTTACCAGTCTTTGTTTGAATAAGTGTTTCCTAAATTGCTGACATTCTTCTTGTAATGAGTGTGACACAGCTAAAAAAATATTTTAACATCAAGACATTTCTTCTTGCTCTTAAGAGCAGGGAGACTAGCTGACTCCCAGGATATGTTTGTTGAATGAGGATACAGTCTCTTTTCCTGTGTTTTCATGTAAGGTATATCCTAATATTACAGTCAGGGATTTTAATAATGCAATAGTAACATGCAATATATTACGGGGGGGGGGGACTGGGTGTTATCGTGGTTGCCCGAAGGCCCAGAGAAACTGACAGAAACAGCATCTTATCCCACATACAGTTGCAAGCTTTGCTATAGTGCAGTGACTCTAATGCATGGAGTTCCTCTAAACATTCTGCCATCTAGTATGTGTGAATATTGCATGAATAATGCTGATCATGTGATTGGTCAATCAATGTTTATTGCAATTTGCTGCCAAAGTACCACCCTGGGAATGTAGTCAACAATTCTATCCAGTATGTGTTAGAATTTCAGCAGTCTCTAACCTTGGCAACTTTAAGCCTGGCGGACTTCAATTCCAAGAATTCCCCAGCCAGCTTTGCTGGCTGGGGAATTCTGGGTGTTGAAGTCCTCCAGGCTTAAAGTTGTCAAGGTTGGAGACCCCTGTGTTAGATGAGTGACAGAAAAATCTGTCAGAGGTAGGTTCTTCCCGGTTCAGACCGGTTCTATGGAAAATGGAACTGGCAGTGACCCAGACCTGCCACGCCCCCGTACTGGCTCTCTCGGCGGCGCCTATGATGGCGCCATCTTATTTTTTGCTTCTGTTTTTGGCTTCTGCACACGCTGGTTTTTTAGCACTGCGCATGCGCGCGGCATGTCAAGGAGCGAACCGGCAGTGAAGAAAACCAGAATCCACCCCTGAGATCTGTCCCTCCTTTTCCCCAGTTATCAAGGGTGAGCACAAAGAAGCTTAAAGAAGCAAGTAACACAGGTACCTGTAGAAAGAAAAGCTCTCTTGCCTTGGCTCTGAATATGTAGGCAACTGAGATTTATCAGAGCCCCTCCCTTATCTGAGTATTTTGCATCAGAGAATATTTTATTCTGGCAGATTTTAACTGGTAATTTTAGATGCCGCAGCTGCTCAATATAACTGTTTTATATACTGCTGGTTTTAATAAATCGTTTATTTGGATTCTATTATTGCATTTGGTTTAATATACTGCCCAACACAGCATTTTTAGAAACACAAAAGAAAAAAGCAAAGAGAAACCAAGATGATGATAAAACTGTTAACAGTATTTAAAAGCCCACTAGTAAAACTAATGCCATATTAAAGATGAGATGCCTGATAGGAAAGCAAGAACCCAGTCTGACTTTCAAATAAATACAGCAAAAAGAGACATCAGAGATGTCTCTAGGACAGAAATGCACAACTTTTTCCAGGCTGAGGGTTACACTATCTAGGGCTGTTCTCCAACAAATGTAAGATGGATCCAAAACAATGTTAAATATGATTTTATTTCAATCTAATTAAATAATAATAATATGCCTATTCTCTTGTGGAATATGTAAGATTTTCCCTCTTGATGCACACTGAGAATTACAATGTGGTAACAACTGATGATCTCCAAGAATCACATTCTGGAATATCTCTATTCCAGAAAGAGTCCATTTCACAGACCAGAAGCAGCAAGCACTAAATGGAAAACTCTTTCTCTTCTCCGCCATCTGTGGGTGGCAACATCCGGTGAAGATGTTGTGATATAGATGCTGTCAGCTTTATAACTACCTCAGTAGAGATGCAAGGCAGAAATAGAAAATTACCAAGTTTCTCACACAACCATATGCAATAGTAAATATTTATTTATTTTGAAGGCCACTTTGAAGGCAGAAAATTAGAATATAAGAAGTAGCAGTAACAACTGCTCCTCCTAGACCCACAGCTAAAATTGGATCAACATCTATCAGCTGTGGCTAGGAGGACCTTTGCACAGGTTCGCCTGGTGCACCAATTGCGACCTTACTTGGAGAGAGAGGCCTTACTCACGGTCACTCATGCCCTCATCACCTCACGTCTGGATTACTGTAATGCGCTCTACATGGGGCTACCTTGAAGAGCATCCGGAGACTGCAATTGGTGCAAAATGCAGCTGCGTGAGCCGTAGTGGGTGTCCCAAGGTACACCCACGTAACACCTATTCTCCGCCAGCTGCATTGGTTGCCCATTAGTCTCCGGATGCATTTAAGGTGTTGGTTTTAACCTTTAAAGCCCTACATGGCTCAGGGCCAGGATACGTGCGGGACCGCATCCTACCGCATACCTCCCTACGACCAGTTAGGTCCCACAGAGTTGGTCTCCTCCGGGTCCCTTCAGCCAAGCAATGTCGGCTGGCGGGCCCGCGGGGGAGAGCCTTCTCTGTGGGAGCTCCGGCTCTCTGGAACCAACTCCCCCCGGAGATCTGGACTATTCCCACCCTGCTGGCCTTCCATAAAGCCATTAAAACATGGCTCTTCCGGCAAGCGGGGTGATATTGAGATCAATCCCCCATGTATGAATGTTGATGTGTTTTTAATTTTTTGTAATTTTTAATCATTTTATGGTTTTATATTGTTCTTATATTATGCTGAACGCCGCCCTGAGTCCCATGGGAGTTGGGCGGCCTATAAGAACCATTAATAAAATAAAATAAAATAAACTGGCTCCTCAACCATAAATATATGTAAGTTAAGGAAAAATGTACAAAGCATTCCTTGTATTAGAAGATTTTTTGTGAATACTGTTCACAAAATATGTTTGGATAAATGTTCACTAAAATGAACCATTGTTTTCTATGAATTCAGAATTACAGTATACACAAATCAACTACAAATAAAAACAGAGAAGGAATTAGAATTTGCAAGAATTGAACAAGGGCATAATGCCAGTCTATATTATGGCTGAACCTAATATATTTAAAATATTCAAAGTTTAGTGCCAGGAACCTTTGTCCCAATGTCCCAATGTCACATAGGTTAGATTCACACATTAAAACAATGACTTTTCAAACCATGTTTTGCTGAATAAGTTACAAGTCGCATAGATTCACACTTTACAATGAACAGTTCACGGAAGACATATAAGCAATCCAGTTAAAGTTCTCAAAATTCTCATTTGCAGAACAAAAATAAATCTGTTTAGTTTTTCTGGTTTGGTGTACATGTGGACTCTGTTAACTTCCCCAGTGGGGAAGGGGAGGGGATCTCTGGGGGGACAGGGAGTGGGAGCATTACGGTCATAACAGGGAGAGGCAGGTATGGCGGGAGCAGAGGGGTAGGCCGCTCTCGGAGAACGAGAACTCGCTGTTTACAAGCGATTCCTTGTTCTGGCCCCTCTGGTTTGGTTCCACCTAGCTCAACCCGAGTGCCTGGTAACCAGGGATGTCAGGGCCCTGGGCTCAAGCTGCTGCTGGTAAACGCCAGGTCGATTACCAACAAGGCCCCCCTTATCCGGGATTTAATCCTAGAAGAGGGGGCTGACCTGGCATGTATTACCGAGACCTGGCTGGGCCAGGAGGGGGGGGTGCCCCTTTCGGAGATATGCCCAGACGGGTTCTCGGTTCAGCATCAGCCGCGACCCCAGGGAAGGGGTGGAGGAGTGGCTATTATAGCTCGCCAGAATCTGTGTCCTCGAAGGAGCCCTGCCCCGGAGATTGTTGGGTGTGAGACTCTCCTTCTGAAGTTGGACCTAGGGGTTCAGGTGGGCCTTTTGCTAACGTACCTGCCTCCTAGCTGCGTAGCAAAGGCCCTGCCTGTTCTGCTCGAGGCGGTTGCAGGGCTGGCGATTGAGTTCCCCAGGTTGATGGTGCTGGGGGATTTTAATCTGCCATCGCCCGGCGAAGCCTCAGGGGCAGTCCAGGAGTTCATGGCTTCCATGACAACCATGGACCTGACCCAAGTAGTTCAGGGTCCGACTCATGAGGGTAGTCACACGCTTGACCTTGTGTTTCTCTCGGGGCAGTGGAGAGATGATCTGAGGCTGAGGGGTTTAGTCACAGTACCCTTGTCGTGGTCAGATCATTTCCTTCTGAGGTTGGATTTCATGGCACCACTCCCCCACCGCAAGGAGGCGGGACCGATTAAGTGGTTCCGCCCCAGGCGCCTAATGGAACCCGACGGATTCCAGAGGGAACTTGGGGAAATACCTGAATCCCTGGTACACAGTTCGTCCGAGTCTCTGGTTGCGGCCTGGAATCAGGCAGCAGCAGGGGCTCTGGATCGGATTGCGCCTTTGCGGCCTCTCCGTGGAAGTGGATCCAGGAGGGCTCCTTGGTTTACCGAGGAACTCCGGGAGATGAAGCGCCACAAGAGACGCCTAGAGCCACAAGAGCCCTACATGGCTCAGGGCCAGGTTACCTTCGGGACCGCATCCTACCACATACCTCCCTACGACCGGTTGGGTCCCATAGAGAGGGCCTCCTCCGGGTCCCATCGGCCAAACAATGTCGGTTGGCGGGGCCACGGGGGAGGGCCTTCTCTGTGGGAGCCCCGTCCCTCTGGAACCAACTCCCACCAGAGATCCGGACTATCCCCACCCTGCTGGCCTTCCGTAAAGCCATAAAAACTTGGCTCTTCCGGCAGGCGGGGTGAATAGGAAGATCAGATTCCCCCCTTGAATGTTGTTTTTATAATTGTTTTAACTATGCCTTTTAATTTTAAATTATGATAATTGTTTTTATTGTACGCTTCTTATTCTGTTGTACGCCGCCCTGAGTCCCACGGGATTGGGCGGCCTATAAGAACGTCTATTAAATTAAATTAAATTAAATTAGAGCGACGATGGAGATCTAGTAAAGCTGAGTCTGACCGGACACTTTTAAGAACTTTCATTAAGTCTTACTTAGTGGCGATAAGGGCGGCAAAATGTTCGCATTTTTCCGCTCTTATTGCGTCCGCTGACTCCCGCCCAGCCGCCCTGTTTAGGGTGACCCGCACCCTTCTTGCTAAGGAGGAAGGCGGAGATCCCTTGCAGGGTAGAGCTGAGGAATTTTCTCGGTTTCTGGCGGATAAAGTCATTCAGATTCGGACAGACCTGGACTCCGATTGGGCAGTACAGGCCGAGATGACTGGGGCGAGTCTTAGTCCGGTTATATGGGATAGGTTTGAACCGGTGACTCCTGAGGATGTGGACAAGGCCATTGGAGCTATGAGCTCAGCCACTTGTTTATTGGACCCGTGTCCTTCCTGGTTGGTTTCGGCCACCAGGGAGGTTTCACGCGGCTGGCTCCAGGCGTTGGTCAACGCTTCTTTGAGAGAGGGGTCCGTCCCGCAGCCTTTAAAAGCTGCGGTGGTGAGGCCCCTCCTCAAGAAGCCTTCCCTGGACCCAGCGGATTTAAAGAACTTCCGTCCAGTCTCCAACCTTCCCTTCGCGGGGAAGGTTGTTGAGAAAGTGGTGGCACTCCAGCTCCTACGACTGTTGGATGACACTGATTTTCTGGATCCCTTTCAATCTGGCTTCAGGCGCGGTTACAGTACGGAAACGGCTTTGGTCACCCTGATGGATGATCTCTGGCGAGCCCGGGATGGGGGTTATTCCTCTATCCTGGTGCTACTTGACCTCTCAGCGGCCTTCGATACCATTGACCATGGTATCCTTCTGCGTCGTCTCGGAGAGGTGGGGGTGGGCGGCACTGTTTTGCAGTGGTTCTCCTCCTTCCTCTCTGACAGGACGCAGTCGGTGTTGACAGGGGGGCAGAGGTCGAGCCCTAGGCCCCTACTATGTGGGGTGCCACAGGGCTCGGTCCTCTCGCCCATCCTGTTTAATATCTACATGAAGCCGCTGGGTGAGATCATCCGACGACACGGGGTGAGGTATCAGCAATATGCTGATGATACCCAGTTGTACATCTCCACCCCGTCTCAATTTGGGGAAGCCGTAGACGTAATGGACCGCTGCCTGGCCGATGTTAGGGTCTGGATGGGGAAGAACCGGCTAAAGCTTAACCCTGACAAGACTGAGTGGCTGTGGATATTGCCTCCTAAGGACTCGACCAACTGTCCCTCCTTGATTCTTGGGGGGGAGAAATTAGCCCCCTCAGAACGGGTCCGCAATTTGGGTGTCCTCCTAGACCCACAGCTAAAATTGGAACAACATCTTTCAGCTGTGGCTAGGGGGACCTTTGCACAAGTACGTCTTGTGCACCAATTGCGACCCTACTTGGAGAAGGAGGCACTTCTTACAGTTGCTCATGCCCTTATCACCTCACGGCTGGATTACTGCAATGCGCTCTACATGGGGCTACCCTTGAAGAGTGTCCGGCGACTGCAATTGGTGCAAAATGCAGCTGCGCGAGCTGTGGTGGGTGTACCTAGATGCACCCACGTAACACCTATCCTCCGCCAGCTGCATTGGCTGCCCATTAGTCTCCGGATCCAATTTAAGGTGTTGGTCGTTACCTTTAAAGCCCTACATGGCTCAGGGCCAGGTTATCTTCGGGACCGCATCCTGCCGCATACCTCCCTACGACCGGTTAGAGCCCACAGAGTCGGCCTCCTCCAGGTCCCGTCGACCAAACAATGTCGGCTAGCGGGACCTAGGGGGAGGGCCTTCTCTGTGGGAGCCCCCTCCCTTTGGAACCAGCTCCCCCCAGAGATCAGGACCATCCCCACCCTACTGGCCTTCCGTAAAGCAATAAAAACTTGGCTCTTCCGGCAGGCAGGGTATGAATGAAAGTTTGTTTTTTAATGGATAGTATTTTAATATGGCTCCTTTTAAAAATTGTTTTTTATGTGTTTCTATATCTGCTGTGAGCCGCCCAGAGTCCCCCGGGAGTTGGGCGGCATAGAAATTTTAATAAATAAATAAAATAAATAAATAAACTTAAGTGTGCATGCTGGCTAGGGAATTCTGGGATTTGAAGTCCACACACCTTAAAAAGTTGCCAAGGTTGAGAAATGCTAGACTATGTAAAAAGAATGATGGGTGCCATGCAGTCGGTGTCAGTTTTAACTTATTTCAGGGCAAATTGGGATTATGGTATTTGGGAAAAAGTGGACGGATGCTAATACTTTAGCCACATCTGAATAAGCTCCCTCTAGAATCATTGCCCCTGCTGTAAAGATATATACTTAATTCTGTGTAATACTTGTGCAATTAATATTCTGTCACTTGGCTAAGGGAATGAATATATATCGAGCACTTTAAAGTTAAGCCTTTATTTAATTTGGAAATGTAATGTTGGTGTTCAATTAATAAATAGTGTACAGGAACATTGCTTTTACTATCTCCTGTCACTGCAAAATTAGGGATACTGACAATTAGGGCAAGAATTACTCCATTTTGCAGGGCAGGGATGGGTTCCGGTTTTCTTCACTGCCAGTTCGCTCAGTGACCCGCCGTGTGTGGGGGCACGTTGTACATGCTTCGCATGCGCACATCTACATGCACAGTGCTAAAAACACAGCTGTGCATGCGCAGAAAGAAAAAACAGCTGCGCATGCGTAAAGCAAAAAACAAGATGGCAGCGATTAGGGCGTCACCAAGAGAGCCAGTTCGGGGGCGTGGCAGGCCTGGGTCGCTGCCAGTTCCAGCAACCCAGGCCGCCAAGTTACTACTGGTTCTATAGAACCGGTCCGAACTGGGAGGAACTCACCTCTGCTTCAGGGTTACCACAAAGCAGAATGGGACAGGGAGCGGGGAAATAGCTAGATGGGGTTTTGTAGCCAAAACAAAACAGTTTTCCTGTGGGAACCAAGGACATTCTGAGAGGTGGCTGGCCAGAGGAGGAGCGAAGTAACCAAGCAACCCACCAGCACCTTGATTGGACAACGTGACCAGTGACTTGGGGGAAAGGGGAGACTTTTACTTTTTAATTAGGTTAAAACCGTGGGAACTTTCAGAGTCCGCTTTCACCAGTTGTACCAATATGATGTATCCAATAAATTGTTCTTTGAGGAATTTGCCTGCCTTAGAGTTCTGCTTTCTATGGGTTCATGACTTGGAACGCTGACACATACATAGACATCATTAAAATGATCCCATAAAAAGATGAGTTTTTTGGCACTTTAGAAGTACACAAATCAATTCTAAAGTATTTCTACCTTGTATAAGCATATACAGCATCTTTCATCTGTATCTTCCTTGCACTATTAAGACATCAAAAGTTTTGATTAACTATCAGAACTTTTTTCAATGGAGCAAAAACTTGAGCGCATTCCATCATAATAAGCATATTTAAGCATTTGTTTTAGTTGTAAGGATATAACCGCAGATTTAGTTTTCCCAAAGTAATTCAATGATTGTGAATTAATTTGCAGACTTTCTAAGAGATGGAAATAATACACGTAGACATATGCATTAATTTTTATATTGTACAAAACCTGCACAACCTTGGTCCAAAGTTTAAAGTTCTAGATCTGTCTCTTAGGCCATTTCTCCATAGCTGCACCAAATTGGTTATCGTATTTTATATCAATAGAAACATCAGTTAAAATGCTCCATAAAATAAGAACCAAAAGAGTTAAACCAAAACAATAACATTTCAGTGTGGCATTAAAATGAGAGTGACAAAACATAACACATATGAAATAAAATTAATACTTTAGAGGTGGTCCTCAATTTATGAACACAATTGTGACCAGAATAACTGTTGTTAAGCAAGGCAGTTGCTAAGTAAGTCATGTCTGATTTTACAACTATTTTTGCCATGATTGTCAAGGGAATTAGTAGTTAAATGAATCTGGTTCAGATAAGTGCAGTGGTTCAGTGAATCTGGCTTTCCCCATTGACTTACATGTCAAAAGCCGCTTTGGAAGGCCGCTAATAGTGATCACATGACCCTAGGATGCTACAATTGTCATGAATACATGTCGATTGCCAAGCGCCTGAATTTTGATCCTGTAACTGTGGGGAATGCTGTGATGATTGTAAGTACAAGGACCAGTCATAAGTCACTTTTTCTCAGTGCCCTTGTAGCTTTGAATGTTCACTAAATGAATAGTTGTAAGTTAAGGACTACCTGTATTACGATTGGTGATCAGTACAAAAACATATATTCGGCACAACGATCTGCAGTCAATTCCATACGATACTAACAGGGATAGGTTCCTTCCGGTTCGGACCAGATCGCCCGAACCGTTAGCGACCTGCTGGTGACGTCATGATGGTGTCACGGATCCGGTTTGGTCAGTGCCGGTCCGTAGACGCTGCCATCTTTTTTTGGGAATTTTGGGTGAATTTTTCTGTGTTTGGATGGCTTCTCCTCTTCCACGGCTTGAAAAATTCAGCCCGCGGGTTAATACTGACCTTTATTTCTTTGCCCGAAGCACAGCTGATGAGCTCCTCAGCTGTGTTTCGGGCTGAATCTTGCTACTGAGCATGCGCGGAAGTGAAATCCCACAGGGGGAATGCGCGAAACGTTGCGATGCGAACCGGTGGCGAAGGTAAGTGGAACCCACCCCTGGACACTAATATATCACGGGTGTCAAACTCGATCACATCATGTGACCTATCGTGATTTTTTTTGCCTTTGCGGAGCCAGGGTGGCCATGGTCTGCGCGTGACGCATCCGGCCCACAAGCCACCAGTTTCACAGGCCTGTAATATATCATAATATACAGGTAGACAAATTATGATTGAATGTTAAGAAAAACATACTAACACTAGGAACAGCTTAGTAGTGGAACTAGTCACCCATTTGTTGGAGATAGTTTCAGTTCGATTTTCCCACTAAGCAGGGAGTTTGATTCATTAATATCTTCTGGCTAAATGGATCCTCTTCTCCCTCCCTTTTTTTATTAATTCATAAGAGAAAATAATTTTAGGGAAAAGATTAAATACCTTTGCCAAGTACCACAACTGGCTCCTTGATCTACCTATCCTCTTATTATTAATGCAAGAAACCATGAAAGTTCCTGCAACTGCTTGAATGCACACTGTTTAATTAAGGTTTTGGAGAAAATGTGCCTCTGATAAAGAAATCTGCCTAGAATTAGTGGGAAGCAGGCAATCAAAAGCCGACTATATTAGTACTACTGTTCATCTTTTATTGTAATGTTTTAAAGGAGTAGGAGTTACAAAGGGAAGAGTCTGTTGTAACTAAACACACACAGAATGTTCAATGTTTAGTACACTGAAGCATTCACACAGAGCCCCACCTATAACAGGTGAACACCATCTGAAAAGCCAGTTACAATTCACATCAAATATTTAGATTAATCTAAATATAAATCAACTTTACTTTGTTAGAGTGAGCTAGTACTAATGCTTACTTTGTCTCCAGACTTTAGTGCATTTCTAGGTTGAAATCTACATTAATTCATACAAAATAATAAATATTTGTATATTGTTATTTTTGTTCATTATTGTTTTGTTAGCTGCCCAAAGTTACTCTGGTGACTGGATGGCCTTATAAATTAAGTTTTTAAAAAATGAGTCCAGAATCCAGTTTAATCCAGAGTCCCCTTGGGAGTTGGGCGGCATACAAATACAATAAAATAAATAAATAAATAAATAAATAAATAAATAAATAAATAAATAGTTCATGTGTATGTTAAGGAGGAAAAAAATTAGGCCATTACAGGTAGTCTTCAACTTACAACAGTTTGCTTAGTGACTGTTCAAAGTTACAACAGCACTGAAGGAAGTGACTTATGACCATTTTTCACACTTATGACCTTTGCAGCATTCCCGTGGTCATGTGGTTTACATTCAGATGCTTGAAAACAGACTCATATTTATGACAGCTGCAGTGTCCCACGGTCACATAATCAACTTTTGCAATCTTCTGACAAGCAAACTCAATGGGGAAGCCAGATTCACTTAACAACCGTGTGTCAGGCTGAAGCCATATTTTATTTGGGACTTTGGCCTGCCACACTTGATGCTTTAGAATGTGTTCTTGCTGTGGGAATTTGGGAGGGGCTGTTGCATGAGCAATGTAGCCATGTAGCCATAACAAATTCCTTTTAGGTTTTCAAGGTCATCCTTTGTTCAGCACCTGGCCGGAAGCTGATGGGAGTAACGGACACATTGGCAAAAGGTGACTCGTCAACGTGATGAACTTGTGGGTGTGGGAACAAGGGAATGGACTTTAAACTGGGTGGAGAAACACTTGTAGCTTTAGATTCGGATTTCTCACAGATGTGCCAATTTATCTGTTAATAAATTGGAACTTTGAGGAATACTTTGCCTCGGATTTGGTTTTGGATGCTATTTGGAACCCTGACACCGTGTTGCTAATTTAACAACTGCAATGATTCACTTAACAGTGGATAGAACGATTGTATAATGGGGTAAAACTCCATATCTCACTTAGCAACATAAATATCTCACTTAAATTTTGGGCTTAATTGTGGTCATGAGTCGAGGATTACCTGTACTGCCTCCCTAATAATAAAGTGGATAAAAAATGGAATATATTTAGTTCTACTCTTGTTTGTTGTATTTAGTTGTCTTTATAAAGTGGACACACCCGCAGGAAATCTCACCGCTGTCTGGATTCATAACTTCCTTCCAGGCCTGCTGTAAATACTGCACACATAATTAATCTAGGCCTCAAAAAAAAAGCATAATTAAAAAACTGTGAGGAAAGCCTAAAATGCTTTTCTGAAGAACATTCAAAGAAAATTTGTTTGAAGATCTGACAAAGCCAAAGCAACTAAATATAAAGATACAATCTAAGAGCCTGTTGCCCACAAAGGCACAGGAGGCTGAAGTTTGAAACCTGAATCTCTTCCTCATCAGATTGATTCAGCAGATTACCCCCAAATCTACTTTTAGGGTTGCTCTTTTGGTTCCGGCAAAACAAATTAAGAGAAAAATTATCAACCTGTTGGAAAGCAGAAAATGAAAGCACAGGTGGGACAAAAGTAAATATTTAAGTATACTCCCCACAGCTTTAGTTTTTTAGAAAGAGGAATGCAATAGAGCAAGGGTGTCAAACTCGATTTCATTCAGGGCCATATCAGGGTTGTGTTTGACCTTGGGGGGCCGGGGTAGGCGTGGCCAGGGTGGGCATGGCCAGCTCGAAGTCACTCATGTCGGGGGGGGGCGCCTGTGGTGGCCCGAATGCTCTGCCAGAGAAAACAGGCTCCCAAGCTCTGTTTTCGGCTGTGACAGCCCCCTGCAACCCTCTGCCAGTGAAAATGTCGCTCAGGAGGGCCGGGTGCAAGCTCCATTTTCACTGGCAGAGGCGGTCCTTCACGGCGAGGCGGTCCTTCACGGTTTCCAGGGTGGCCCCACAGGCCAGATCTAAGGACCCCATGGGCTGGATCTGGCCCGTGGGCCTTGAGTTTGACACCCCCACAATTGAGACTCACAAGTATGGATGAGGATGCCACAGAACCACATGGAACATGAAGGAACAGCTGCCATGGTTATTGCATCTTACTCACTGACATGGCAAGCAGGGAAACTGTGTGGCATGTGCTGTGCCATCAACATGAAGGGCAAGGGTACAGGTAATCCTCGACTTATAACCACAACTGAGCCCGAAATTTATGTTGCTAAGTGAGACATTTGTTGAGTGAGTTTCGCCCTATTTTACGACTTAACGGCTTAACGACTTTGCACAACACTTTGCCAAAGATGCAATTTTTTCCAAGACAGTGGATTTTGTGCATTACTTTTATGACTATATTTTTTCCTAATTCATTTATTTATACTGGTAAATTCCATCCCAAAATGTGGGGAAATATGAATGCCAAAGTGCTTATCCATATTACTAAGAAATAGTTTTAAATATGTTGACATTTTTAAATGACATGAATTTCTACTAATGAGTCTTGAAATCATTTGGAACATTAAAAACCAGAATAAATTTGTCTAGCATATGTGGATTCACATTTTTTACACTAACATTCTAAACAGAAAATGAGTGACAAGATACCCTGAACCTACACTTAGGCAAAATGCTTTCAATATTCCCAATTTCATAAAATTAATATCTTAACTACATTTTTTTATTAGCAGCCCTTGTCAATCCTTTAATGGAAAGACAGGTTATACATTAATTCAAATGAATTAGTAAAATACTAGTAATACTTCTTTCTAGTATTACAGTATGTCATAGAAGTGAGTACACCGCCTCACATTTTGTAAATATTTAAGTATATCTTTTCATGTGACAACACTGAAGAAATGACATTTGGCTACAATGTAAAGTAGTGAGTATATAGCTTGTATAACAGTGTAAATGTGCTGTCCCTCAAAATAACGCAACACACAGCCATTAATGTCTAAACTGCTGGCAACAAAAGTGAGTACAATCCTAAGTGATAATGTCCAAATGGCGCCCAAGTAGCCATTTTTCCTCCCTGGTGTCATGTGACTCGTTAGTGGTACAAGGTCTCAGGTATGAAGGGGAGCAGGTGTGTTAAATTTGGTGTTATCGCTCTCACTCTCTCATACTGGTTACTGGAAGTTCAACACGACACTTCATGGCAATGAACTCTCTGAGGATCTGAAAAAATGAATTGTTGGTCTACATAAAGATGGCCTACTAGGCTATAAGAAGATTGCCAAGACCCTGAAACCCTGAAGCTGCATCACAGTGGCCAAGACCATACAGCAGGTTAACAGGACAGGTTCCACTGGTATTAATGCTTAATGTTTCAATTATTCCTTTCTATCACAATTTCATCAATGTTCCTAGTTTGTACCAAAACAAATAAAAAACAGTTTGTTATTTTAATATCCCATCCAAATCTTGCTAATGACAGTTAAGTAGTATTATTCTCCCCCATGTCTCTAAATGTGAAATTTCTGGAAGTTGTGCCCATTTAATGCCAGGGTCAGTATTTCTTCTTGACATGAGTGGGTCAGAAAAAAATGTCCTGAAATATCAACAAAAGATTGTTTTCGTTTATTGTCCAAGGGCCTCTGAGCATTGCATTGTGCTGACCTCAGAATTATTCATTTATCTCAAAATGGACTTTTGCATTTTGGGTTCTAATGGATTTGTTAGGAGTCTTTTGTGATAACAAGATGGGTGGGATATATATTTAATAAATAAAAACAAATAATGAATATAAATTAAATAAATTAAAAATAAAACAACATGCAGAAGGGCATGTAAAGCAAGCAGTCAAAAAACAGATTTCTGAAACTGGTAAAAATAACAGCAGAACAGCAGAAATGAATCAACCTGATAAAGACCTGCTTAAATAAAAATACCAGTAATAATAAGTTTGTTCTAACTTTTATCTTTGTTTCATTTGACTACATTTGTTGTAGTTCTGCTAGGCCTTGCTTGTTTAAATGGCCAATCCTTTGCGCAACCCTTTATCTGTTACAATTCTTGGACTTGACTGAGTCTTCGCCGAGATTTTCTAACCAGGCCTTTTTATCCACATCCCACTTCAAGAAGGCACCTAGAAATCTATTTATTCTAGTTTTGTAGGATTGACTAAAACGAGAGAGGCCTATAGGTTGGATCAAAAAATAATGTTGCATGACTCTTCAATTGCACGTACAACAACAAACAAGTTCAATTTAGATCATCATTTGCATGGAAAAGAACTCTTATGGAACTTGCCTGTCAAATTTCTGTGCATGTATATGTAAAACATCACAACTGATAGTGGTTTTTGTTATAGTTTCTTTAAGCCATTCTACTAGGTTCATAAGGTCAAATCAGTTAGACAAGGGAATAATTTCAATGAATTCCAGGAAAGGAGCAAGTATCAGATGAAAAATTTGTGCATTAGAAAAATGACAGATCTATAGCCAGCTCCAACATAGTTTTCAAGTATGCTGTGGACTTAAATCAGAATGACGTGCCTTTAAATTTATCTCAAAAGCAAAACTGGACACTTATACATTATCAAAAATATAAAAGGACTCAAACTGGGCAGCCCTTCAAACAATGGCTTCAAATAAAGGAATGTTCTCTGTTACTTGAAATATGTTCATTCTAATGCTCTAATGCTCAAATTAGCTTATGAAACAGATATTTCCCACCCATGCCAAGTTCCCTGAAGGAGGACAGAGAATAAGAATGAGATTTTTTTTTTAAAAAATGTAACAGATTCTATACTCATTCTAATCTGAGAGGGGGGGGGAAACAATCCTAAGAATATTTTGTTTCAAGAATGATCTGTATTATCATAGCATTGTGGTCAGCATTTACGCCAAAAAGCTTAATGTTTTATTCTCTCTGTTTCATCAGAAAGGAGACAGGAAAAAACAATGCTAGAGAGCAGTTTCATTTTTGCAGAGTAGACTGAACACAGGCTCTGAATAAAAGCATTGGAGAGGGCTTATTGGAGTGATATTCAAAATATAGTACTTCTTACCTAAACAGTTTATTGAGCTTTACATTTGTGAAAGCTACACAGAATGATTTCTATGTACTACCGGTAGGTTGAATGTTTCTGTCTCATTGCATATCTGCTTTTGCTTGAAATACAATTATGTTTGCAGACTGACTTAAGTTTGATTGTATTTTATATAAAACAGACTCTCCAAAGGGATTGTCACTTTGACCTTATGGAGGCTGAAAGCAATGTTGGCTTGACTATCAGCTTCTTATAATATTATTGTTGGTGCTAAATTTGAAAATGGAGGGCTGAAACAGAAAATTGTGGGGCTGAGGGTAGGTGGGGTTCTCTGGACACAAGAACAGTCAACCCAACTACTGTATCCGGGTTCAAATCAGGAAAAGGTAATGGCAAACTCTTTCTTTACTGATGTTAAAGCAGGGGTCCCCAACCCTTGGTTTGCAGACCGGTACCAATCCGCGGCCTCTTGGGAACTGGGTCACGCAAGCAGTGGGCGAGTGCACGAAGCTTTATTTGCGCATGAAGCTTCTAGGTTGAGCAGAGCATGCAAAACCATCCCCTCCCCATCTCCATCTGCTGCCACTGCTACTGGTCCATGGAACCAGAAAGTTAGTGACCGCTGTGTTAAAGTACATGGACATGGCTAAAATATTTGTTTGGGTGGCAGACAGATTCCCTGGTCAAACCTATGTTAAGAAAAACAGACTGGAAACTTAAAGAAAATGGATGATTTTGATGAGATTACTATATAATACCTTTTTTTAGTCTTTCTTTTCTGTGTGGCTGTTAATAAATATGAGCTTTTTGAAAAATAGAAATAAGCAAATATTTAACATAATTAGATATAATTATTATTAGAAATAGATGGTAACTTTGGGAAGTTATAATTATACTATAAATTGATAGAAATGAATGAAATGTGTTTATGTGCAGAAACTTATGGAATGCAAAGGAAGTAAATAATAGCGGTTAAATTAATTAATTGGAAGACTATTTGTGTAATCCAGATGACAAAACTAGACAGGGAGGCAGTGAGAGTTAAATAACATATGCTGAAAATAATACTATGGAGAATTGGAATGCAAATATAGTTTACTGTATTTAAAAGATGATATATGTTAATTAAGTTTCATTGAAGGTATATGACTTTACATGTATGTTTTTGATTGTGGAGAAAAATAAAAAATAAATTACCTGAAGGTGCATGGACTTCAATTCCCAAGGCAGCATGAAGTTCGCCCATCTTAAACTTGCCAAGACTGAATAACGCTTATCTACAGATAGGGATTTTTCCATTCCCCTTTTACTGGTTCCTACTTACTTATGAGCAATCATAATGCAAAATCCCCATTCCCAACTCACCCCACAGTAATGATCATGCAAAATCCCAACTATTTTCCTGCACTACCCTGGAAGCAAAACGGGGTGGGGGTGGGGGGGCGACGCCACCACCCCGCCCCCATTTTGGGCCTGGAAGGCCTCCTACACCAACCTGGCACCCAAAATGGGTCATGGGGGCCACACGACGCCCCCACAGGCCCCGTTTTGGACCAGGACGGCCTTCTGCACCAACCTGGAATGGGGAGTTGGGGACTGCATGACGCCCCCCCACAACCCATTTTGGGCCTGCATGGCCTCCTGCACCAACCTGGAAGCCAAAACGGGGCATGGGAGGCCATGCAATGCCCCCCCGTGCCACATTTTGGGCCTGGACAGCCTTCTGCATCAACCTGGAAGCCAAAAGGGGACTCCTGGAAGGGGCAGGGTAGGCGGGGCCAGCCAGAGGTGGAATTAGCCGGTTCTCCGAACTGGACAAAAAGTTAACAACTGGTTCATCCAAACTGGTATGAACTGGCTGAATCCCACCTCTGGATCTGGCCCGCGGGGCCGCCCAGGAAACAACAAAGGACCGGCCCACGGTGCTTCTGCCAGTGAAAACAGAGCTTGGGAGGGATGCGTGTGGCCTTCCTAAGCTCCATTTTCACTTGCAGAGGGTTGCAGGAGGCCGTAGCAACTGAAAATGGAGCTTAGGAGCCCATTTTCGCTAACAGAGCACTCAGGCCATCATAGGTGCCCCCGACACGAGTAACGTTGAGCTGGCCACCCCCCACCCTGGCCCCCTGAGGTCAAACACAATGCTGATGCAGCCCTTAATGAAATTGAGTTTGACACCCCTGGTGAGGAGGAAGAGGAAAAAGAGGAAAAGAAGAGTTGTCACTTGCTGCTTCTATGTCCTTGCCTTGGATAATTGCCATCTCACAGAGCTTTTGAGAAACAATTGAGCAGTAGCTTTTTCAGTGCATTCAAAGTTGAACAAGGGAGCTTCCCCCCCCCACCCCTCCTATCTCTTTAAAATGTTATTTTGGATTTCTTATTTGAAGTAGCTAGGTTTGCACGTTGAATCTGGGTGAAGCTTCATTACAAAAACCTATCCCAAATCATTTAAAACAGATGTATTTGTGCACCTTGTCTAGGTTGACACCATCAAAGTGTGCTAAGTCTGGGAACGAGACAGGATCATGAAGAGATTATTAACTGGCCAGAGATGGAATTTCAGCCTAAGGCATGAGTGGCCTTTTTTAAGTCTCCAGGTATTATTTCATCAGTCTTGAATACAGAATTTAGGAGCTGGAAATATGAAGTAAATTCACGAAGAAATTGGCTATACAGGTATAAACTTCCAGAAGTTATTTTACTAAAGCAGAAATAAACAAGAACCGGTCATATGTAGCCTTCAAGCCCATTATCATTGTATCCAAATTCTGCCACTAAAATAAAAATTAAGGCAAGAATGGTGTAAGATTTTGCATAGATTTAATACATTTAATAGCAATAATAACCACTATGCAACCCCTCCCCAATGTGCAACGTGCCTGAAATGTAAATGTAAATGTATGTCACATCAGCACAACACTGTAACACTACACCATCTATTATAACCTCTTGCTATCATTCTTCCCCAAAATTAAAATGTGACCTATTAAAGTTTGTTGCAAAATCAAAACCAGAAGCGCACACAGATGACTGATTCAGCTGGATTCAATAACTTCTTTATAAAAACAGTAGTATATATATTTATAATACCACAAGTAGAATTCTTCTTCAATCAGTTACAGGTAAACACAAGCAGGAGAGTTAGTTTCATTTCAGCAGAGTTCAGAGTGGAAGAGAGAGCAGAGTGGAGACTGGAGCCACACCCAGCCTTAAGCTTAAGTATTCAGTTTCGATTCTCTGCACAGACTCAGAAGTGGTTAGCTCCCATTGGCTGATTCAGTTGCTATGCCTATTCATTGGCTAACCTTGTTAACATGGCTCTCCCAGTCATGAATATTCTAACATGACCAATGAAAAGTTGTCCATCTCTGCTATAAAATAGACAGTGGAGATCCATATTCTCATCTCAAACTGAAGATAACAATAATGGCATATCTTACTCCTGGACAGAGAAATGATGTTACATCTCTTTTCTACAAGTTCTCATTCAGTTTGTTGACAAATAATTTGTTTAATAAAGTCTTTCAAAGGAGTTTTGAAGACATTCTTATGGATGGAGTTTGACATGCATGAATGTGTTGTCTTTTCTGTATTCTTTCAAGAAACCTACAAGTTAACTGTAAAATTCCATAACATTATGGAAAAACACTGTTCACAGTTTATATACATTGTTTATGTATCGAGATCCTTCCATTTCTTTCTCATATGCTATCGTACTCTACTTCTTAGGTCCCAAAAGTGCTTTTTTAAAGAGGCAACTGGACTTTCTGGTCTTTCTTTGAAGACGTGTCACTTCTCATCCAAGAAGCTCCTGAAAAAGCATCTTTGGGGCAACATGACCTGAATGACTGAGAATCTCCATATACAGCTACCTCTTAGGAATAACGTTGATGAAATTCTACACAAGCAACTAGCTACTACTGTGTACATGGCTTTTGAAAACAAATTTGGATTTTAAAAAGTGAGACAATCCAATGCATTTTCTTCTCATAGCATGAACCTAATAAGTCAAATCAACTTGCATGTTTTTTTTCCCAATAGGTATGGGAAGGGAAACTTCAATTGAAGTAATGTGTAATTAACTTCCCCAAATGTAAACAGCAACTATGCAAATCCTTGTTTGGATTGAGCAGTATATAAACTGTTAGCAAGCAAGCAAATAAATAATTCGAATTCTCAATTCAGTCTGCAATTCTAATAGAAACAAACAATTAAATCCCTGTTATTCTTTCCCTTTCAATCATCCCTTTATTCCGAACCTTTGATTTTAAATAATTATTTTATTTAAAAGTATTTATAATGACAAATTATGTAAACGTTTTTTTTTAAAGAGATTACACCCTTCTTTACATGATTGTCATCTTACCTTGTACAGTACGATACTGAACCAATCCAAAGTGTTTGTTGCTGATCTGAGCAATGGACTTACTGCTGAAACTCTTAGCCATAACAAAGTCCCATCCCTTTTTGTTCATATGTTTAAAACATTTATAAGAAATATGGGAAAGTTCTGGAGAGATGTTTGTCCCTCTTTAGAGTAACTTACATCGTACACCAAAGAATCAGTGAAATACTGAAAACAATGAAACAGTCAAATAGTCCTTGTAGAATTCTTACTATTTTATTTGCTTGGTTTTCCTCCTTAATTTAAAATTATTTATTTACTTGACGTTATTTGCCACCCATCTCACCTATGTTTTCCTTCAAAACAAAAGTTTTCCTAGTGTGGTTTTTAAACATTTTATAGTCACAATTAAATGTTTAAGACGTCAATTGCTTAAAAGCATAAAAATGTGTCAAAAATGCCATACTATAGTATAAATGTAACATTATCATGATAAAGCCTGAGAACATGGAAGTGTTTTAGTTTTATACTTAACAGAGAACAAAGTAAATTGATTGGGGAGGGTATTATTGAAAACGGTGCAACTACTGAAAAGACCTGCTCATAGGAGACATTCAGAATAGGACCACTGAAGACAATATTAGGACATGAAACAGAGAATCAAAGAGAAGGAACCACAGTTTTAATTTGCTGACTTACCATTCTGTTCCTGAAGTTTCTGAAATCATCCTCTAAGATACATTTGATCATATCTGGCTCAGATATCACTATGTACATTCGACGGCCAATGTAATACCTGTATTCAGTTACAAATGAACAGAAGAGGAAGGTTCCATTAGCGACTAAAGTAAGCAAGCAGTAGATACCGTATTTTTCGCGCTATAAGATGCACCAGACCATAAGACGCACATTAGAGGAGGAAAACAAGAAAAAAAAATCTGCCCATGCCTCCCAGCATCCATCCGGTATTCAGCTGGCTAGCATCCTTGCAGCAAACAGCAAACAGCCTGGTCAGCTTCAGCACGTTATCGCAGCCCCAGCACATGGCTTGTCAGGGCTCCGCTCTATTGCACCCACCACCGGTCAACTGAGCTGAGCTGCTGCTGCCACTGGGGAACGCTGAAGCCTTTGCTGCCGAGCAGCTGATTGGCGGTTGGATCGGCTTCCCGGAATACCGTTGATCAGCTGTTCTAGGTGATCGGCGGCAATGGCGAATGGCTAGCAAATGGCGGTGGCAAGTGGCGGCAGCAGTGGCGACAAACGGCGGCGGCAATCCCCACCACCTAGGACAGCTGATTGGCGTCAATCCGAGAGGCCGATCCAACTGCCAATCAGCTGCTCAGCAGCGAAGGCTCCAGCGTTTCCCAGTGGCAGCGGTGACAGGCGGCGGCAACCAATCCCCCTCTCCCCCGCCACAATATTCGCTCTATAAGATGCACAGACATTTCCACCCACTTTTTGGGGGAGGGAGTGCGTCTTATAGTGTGAAAAATACGGTATATGGACTTCCATGAAATAGCAACACTAAGTATGGAAGGAAGTCACAAGCATACAGTACACTTTCAAATATCAGAGGCTAATAAAAATTAAAAAGGATTTGTTCAATACCGGTATTCATCAGAAGTTTCCTGGTCACTACTATTATAATGTAGTAAAGAATCTAGTTTGATCTTAAGAAAAGCAATTTCATTCCTGATTTTTCTTTCGGTTTATGTGAGTTGCATATCAATTTCTGGAAGCAAGATTGAGCTGGAGAGATAGGCAACAGAGTCCCTATTCTCCCTATTCCAGGAAAGCTAAATAAAATATTAATTAACATTTTTGCTATGTCCTCATTGCAACCACAATTGTAGTTCCCATGCCACACTAAAGCAAGATGTGACTTTTGCTGTGAGAACCCTGTCAACTGTAATATATTATTTATTATTTATTTATTTTATTTTATTTATTATTTATATACCGCCTCACAGTGCAAGCACTCTCTAAGCGGTTTACACCAGTAAGCAATGTATTTTTATATTGCCCCCAACAATCTGGGTCCTCATTTTACCTACCTCGGAAGGATGGAAGGCTGAGTCAACCTTGAGCCGGTGAGATTTGAACCGCTGACCTGCGGATCACAGTCAGCTAAATATTCAAGCAATCATAGTTTTATGCACAGGACTTAGTCTAAGAAGTGAACCCAGCCATTGTGTTGCTTCTTTAGACCTAATAAATAAATGTCTACCAACAGGGTTTAGCATAGTTCACTTTAATGTCAATCACACTACGAACATTACTGAATAAACAAGTAGTCTACAATAGCACATAATCCAAATTCTTACAAGAATACATGTAGCTTCTGTGTAACTTCCCCCTTCCAACTGTAATCTCACACTTTATCAGAGGGATAAAGTTAACCATTTCAAAGACACAATGTTCTTGACAGAAACCTGACTAACATGTGCTATATTTATTTCAAAATATACAAGCAAGTGGATGTTTGATAACAGGTCTACCTGACCACCTATAATGACATTAATTGCAGCAATTTCTTGTGTCATCAGTAACTTTAGAGAAAGAAGTTGAAAAAAAAAATTGCAAACAGAAATCCTACCAAACACAAATGAATTTTAAAATAGGCGAGGGAAATTGAGCAAAATGTGTTTTATGTGAAGATGCCTTTGCTGCAGCCAATCTGCAATCAGGAAAAGATGTATGAAGAAAAAGTGAAGTATAAAGCAGCCTACTACTTCCTTTCATCTCCAGCAGCAGCTCTTACCTCAGACACTTTGCTCTGATTTTTTCCACCAGCATATCTGCAGTATATTTCACCCAGCCTTAATTGGTAAATAGAAGATGTTAAGTCATGGAAACAACTGGGAGGATGCACTGGAGCACTCAGATGGAAGACAGATAGCTTTGGCTTTTCGAGATTACTAAGTACAACCTTATCATAGGTAAACACCACCAATATTTTTCCTATAATTCAAAGTAATTTGGTTTCCTTTCAAATTCTTATTCAGATAGTTTCAAAGGGATTTGCAAACTGTGCTCAAAAGGATATGGTGTATAGGTTTTAATGAGTATATTCAATTTTGTGTTTAGGCAGTGGGAAGAGAGAGCATTTGTATCTTTCACTCCTCAAGTAAAACACCATTTTATTTGTCTTCATTTCTTCATTATGTAGTATTAGTTATTGAGTACCACATTGCTTTCCTCTACGGAACGCATTTCATCATTTTCCCCATTTCATCAACCAACAATTTCGTGGTGTTGGCCAGAGTAACCAGTGATGTATGCTGCTCCGCTCCCCCCCCCACACACACACACTACCCAATGTGAAGAGAAAATATCAGACCAGCATGGCTTCAGCCCGGTCTACCCAATGCGAAGAGGAAACATGCCAGCAGTTTGGGGAGTGGCGTCAAGCTGACCACACCCAGCCAGCTGGCCACGCCCACCTGGTCGGCCATGCCTACCCGACCCGAGGTCAACCACAGCCCTGATGCGGCCCTCAATGAAATTGAGTTTGACACCCCTGTGTTAGGAGGATTGGCTAACTCCTTAGAGGACAAAGCACCGGCCAGATCCATTAGGGATGACGTTCTATAACAAGTATGTCATTATGAATTTGGGTAGGCAAATCAAATACCTAGGCAGAGTTTTGGGTAGGCTTGGTTTGGAAGCATTGTGTGTGTGTGTGTGTGTGTGTGTGTGTGTGTGTGTGTGTGTGTGTGTGTGTGTGTGTGATGGATGTAAGAGCACTTAGTGAGCCACCAGCTCAACACAAGCAAGTAGCTGATGCTGCAGCTAAAAAGCCCAATGCAATGTGGGACTCCCTGAAGAGAACCGTATGTACAACTGATCATGTTTAGCTTGCAAAGGATTAAACTAAGCGGAACCATAATCTGATTCTAAAAGACTTTGTCATGTGCAAGGACAGATGTGTTCTCTATTGAAACAGAGAGCAGGCAAAAACTTGTGGGTTCAAAATAAAGGAAAGGAGATTTAAGATGAGGATTAGGAGGAACTCTTGATATTAATAGCTATTACAGGGGTAGAACATGAATGGACACCCACCCCTCCTGCTGGAGTTTTTCCAACAGAGGCTGTTGCATTAGAATAATAGATCCCTATGCTAAGCAAAAGAAATGGACGAAATGATTTAAAATGTCCCTTTCAACTCATACATTCTCTATGAAGAGATATTGCCAGAAATGAAAGCTTCTTAGAAAATACTCTTTCGAATATGAAGGTGATTTTTTTAAAAACACAACTTGCTGGGGGTGGGGGGGAGAAGGGAAGGGATTTTGATTTATCATTTGTGCTAACTCCAATCCAGATGATGATTCCACAATATAAAAACTGAAGAGAGAATCAACAAACATACCATTCATTCCCTACAAAGTGCAGATTAAGCTTCGCAGAGACTGAAACCCAGATTCACCAGTTCTAATCTTTCGGCACATTTGTGTTTATTTCTAGTTATACTGTACATAAATGGCCCTGTGACCCATGGCCTGCAACATAGCAGGAATCAGGAAAATGGACAAGTAGTGCTACTGTACATAGTTCATTAAACAAAAACTGATAGGACTACATATCTAAGTCAAAACCTGTCTTTCCTTATACAAGGAGCTTCTGTTTTGATTCTCAGAGTGTTTCAGTGTGTTGGTATGATATATTTCATCTTATATTATGTGAATGAAAATACTGGTGTTGCTTTTTCCTCACTCCAACATGGTACAGCTTGCTTGGCTCCCTGTATCACAAAGTTTTCTCATGGGTATGAGTATGGGTATGTCTAGTCTAGTGAAAAGAAGGACATGGGGTGATATGATAGCAGTGTTCCAAAATTTGAGGGGCTGCCACAAAGAAGAAAGGGTCGACTTCATGGGTGGGAATCGACCGGTTCGGACCAGTTCGGGTGAACCAGATACTCCGACGATCAGCTGGGAGCAAAACGGTTCGCTCCAACAATAGGTGGGCCCGCCCATCTGCTCCTGCGCTTTACTGACCTATATCTTCTCAGCTGATTCACACGGCAGAGCAGCTTGCCGCGCCTCAGCTGTGTTTCTCCCCAGCAATAACGCGGAAGGTAAATATCACAATGTGAATAATTGCCAGTTGTGCATCTCCACTATTTCTAGATTTACTGTATTTCCTAATCAAGCAGACATGTGATATGTTTTACTACGCATGCGTGCATTCCAGGAGTTTTTGTCTCCTCCTACCTTTTTTCTTCTCCTTCAAAGCCTTGCCCGAGGCAGATGTGAATCCTTAGCTGAGAAGATGTAGCTTATTAAAGGTTTATTCTTTTGTTACTTTTGTACTAAAATAAATATTTTGTTAATTAGAATTGAATCTCGGTTTTATTTTCTAAGTACGAATGACTTCAGGGAAGCAAGATCCTAAATCGCCTCTTGATAGGAAAATTCCTATCTGTCGGTAAATTTTCATAAAACTGTGCACGCACGCACGCACAGCGCACGATCACCGAACCGGTTGTTAAACCGGCAGGATCCCACCACTGGTGGACTTATTTTCCAAAGCACCAAGAAGGCAAGACAAGAAGCAATGGATAGAAACTAAACAAAGAGAGAAGAAACCTAGAACTAAGGAGAAATTTCCTGACAGTGAGAGCAATCAACCAGTAGAACAGCTTGCCTACAAAAGTTGTGCGTGCTCCATCACTGGAGATTTTAAAGAAGAGACTGGACATCCATTTGTCTGAAATATAAAAATATGTTTGAGCAGGGGGTTGTACTAGAAAACTTCCAAGGTCCCTTCCGATGACAATGATGATGATGATTTACCTGGAAGGTGGATAGCCTACTGTATCATTTAAGATAGGATGCTCACTGATACTCCTTGGCCATCTCAGAGTCATGTAAGTGCAAGAATCCTGCAGGCCAAACATGGAAATCTCACCATTTGGGGGTGAGGTGTAGAAAGCCATTTATTTTCTACTAGATGAAAAGGAAATGGCTGAAAAACTCCAGAGAGAGTTTTCCACAAAAGATACAATTTGTTTGCTGAGACTTCTATCACTCCGATTCAGCCTTATGAACAATCTTGTCTTCAGATGTATCCATATTTTTATATCTCTACAGGCAATTTCAATTTTTGAATGGTGTTGGGAGGAAATATAGATTATTATGGGCTAGGAGACTAGGCATATTTTCCCATATTTATCAAAGACATTTGCTTATCAAGACCAATTCTGTTACATCACCTCAAGAGGGAGCCAAAGAGATTTTGTTCCCACAAATTAGGTTGCTGGGTTACTAATGTCTGTGTACGTTTTCTTGTAAGTTAAAAAGGAAGAAGAAAGAAACTGTGAGGGAGAAGAGGTCTAGATCGGCATACTGTAAGTTGTCACCCTTCAAGATGTTACTGTTTTATGTTTATTTTCAAAGGGTTGCACAGATCACATACTTCAAAAACAAAAAACCCACACACCCCTCAAATACCGATTCCTATAGGCAAATATCTATTATTATTGAAAAGTTAAAGATATATTGCGCACACTTCCGCTGTCCTACCACTTTATTCATTTATCTGTACTATATACGCACCGGTCAAGAAGTTTAGCTGCTATGAAAAAAACAACCATGAAATAAAATAAAGCTTCAAGCAAACAAAGACACCAAATAGTGAAAAGAAAGAGAAGTACACAGATACAACAGTTGTCAGCTAAAGACTTACACATCCAATTAAACAAGAACCTACTGCATCACAAGACTTTTTCTATACCAGTATAGCCTGGGGAGGAAAGGAGAAATATATATTCCACAATGTAGAATTGCCCCCCCCCCGGGCAAATAAAAGCTGAGATGAAAAAAATGAAACTGGTCTGAGGGCATAAGCAGGCTGATACTGTATGTCAAAAAGTCTATTTATAGAAAATAATAGACAAAAAATGACATCTTCTATTTTTTATAGATTTTTCTCATGTTCCTAGAAAAATCATTATGCATATTTATTTATTTTTACTTTTGCGGATGCCTTCTTATTCTTTTTTAAAACATGTACCGCTAAAATAGCCATTTACCAGGGATATAACTTGCTCCTTGGGAGTTTCTTGAAATCACATCTTAAGATGCAGGAACCTTGCATCTTTTATTTATTTATTATTTATTATTATTTATTATTAGGTTCTTCTATGCCGCCCTACTCCCTAAGGACTCAGGGCGGCGTACAACATTTTAAAAGAACACTAAACAATAAACATTCATTTAAAAACAATTTAAAAACATTAAAAAGGTTAAAAGACGTTCAACAACATACATACTGGGGGAGATCTCGGATAAAAACTAGTCTCAAACCCCTGCCTGCAGGAAGAGCCATGTCTTGACGGCTTTCCGGAAGGCCAGCAGGGTGGGGATGATTCGGATCTCTGGGGGAAGTTGGTTCCAGAGCATGGGGCCCCCCACAGAGAAGGCCCTCCCCCTAGGGCCCGCCAGCCGGCATTGCTTGACTGACAGGACCTGGAGGAGACCCACTCTGTGGGCCCTAACCGGTCGGAGGGAAGTATGAGGCAGAATGCGGTCCCGGAGGTAACCTGGTCCTAAGCCATGTAGGGCTTTAAAGATGATGATCAACACCTTGAATTGTACCCGGAGACCAATGGGCAGCCAATACAGCTGTCGGAGTATGGGTGTTACATGGGTGTATCTTGACACACCCACCACAGCACGCGCAGCCGCATTTTGCACCAGCTGGAGTCTCCGAATACTCTTCAAGGGTAGCCCCATGTAGAGCGCATTGCGTATTTTCCTAATACATGAATACCAGAGTACCCATGAAACATCTAACCTGCTCATTTCATAGTTTGGCTGCTAATAGATTGATATATTTTGAACTACTGATAACCTACTACAGAACAATTAGAATTAGAGTGAGTCTATCTTTAACCAAAGTGCAATCTTGTGGTTTTTAAACTAGTGGCGGACAGTCAGAGGTAGAATAAATAGAGTTAGTGTAAATAAAGCAAAAATCAATTTTTAGAAGTATGTAGTGGGAAAGACTCAATAGGAAGAATTATATCCCTCTTAGCATATATGAAATCTAGAGAGAATGTTATTAGTGAGCATGTTATTATTGGGAAAGAGTTGTCAATCAATCAGAATAGAGCTGGAAGAGACCTTTGAGGTCTTCTAGTCCAATCCTCTGGTCAAGCAGGAGACCCTGGCCTATACCATTTCAGACAAGTGGCTGTCCAGTCTCGTCTTAAAAACCTCCAGTGATGAAGCACCCACAACTTCTGAAGGCAAGCTGTTCCACTGGTTAATTCATTGTTAGGAAGTTTTCTCACTGTTAGGAAGTTTCTCTTTAATTCCAGGTTGCTTCTCTCCTTAATTGGTTTCCATCCATTGTTTCTTGTCTTACCTTCTGGTGCTTTGGGAAATAAGTTGACTCCTTCTTCTTTGTGGCAACCCTTCAAATATTGGAACACTGCTATCATGTCCCCCCTAGTCCTTCTTTTCTCTAGACTGGCCATATCTAATTCCTGCACCCATTCTTCATATGTTTTTGTCTCCAGGCCTTGATCGTCTTAGTTGTTCTTCTATGCACTTTTTCCAAGTCTCAACCTCTTTTTTTGTAATGTGGTAACCATAAGGATTTATAAAGCAGTATTAATACTTCGTGTGATTTTGATACTATGCTTCTGTTTATACAACCAAGGATTGTATTAGCTTTTTTGGCTATTGCTGCACATATGCTGGCTCATCTTTAAGTGATTGTTCACTAGCACTCCAAGGTCCCAATCACACAGTTGTGCATGTTAATATTTTCAATAAAGTTTGAGGTATAAGAAGGCTTCTAGCAAAATATTGAGCAATTGAAGATATCTCATTTTGCTAAAAATTCTAATTCAGCTCTTTCTTTAAAAAACAATGTTTTTATCCCATATTCTTATTTTCTATTTTTATTTTGATCTCTCTTCATCACAGAAACAGTCGGCCACATTCTCTGATCAGAAATATAAATAGTGATGTAGTTGTTTGTCCTACTGAATCTCTGTGGATATCTAGTTTCAAAAATCTGAAATATATTTTGACAATGAAAATATTTTGAATGAATGAAAATCAAAACTGGAATAAATTCACAATTCTTTTTTACTCTTTAGTTTATATTCTCTTTCTTTCATCTGAACAGTGTGGTTTATATTTAAATTTTGGAGCTCAATGATATCTTTTTTGAAGTGGAATACTCCAAACTGCAGTCAAAAACCATGATTTGTATGAAAATGCAATGTGAAACTATCACACTGACAACAGATGTAGCCTGACTCTAGCAAACCCCCTAAACTTTATCCTTAGACTGTCCACTGTTGACCTCACCCGATTCCTAAGAGGTCAGAAAGGGGCGTGCATAAGCGCACCAGCGTGCCTACCGTCCCTGTCCTAATGTTCCCTCTCATCAGTACTCATCTTATGTATATAAACAATGTTATATCTATGTATATTACCAACACGCACTTGACAAAAATAAATAAATAAAATAAATAAATAAATAAAATATCAATGCCTATTGTGATAACATAGACAGACATATCGGCAGTAATTACAAGTTTGCTAATCTGTTCTCAGTTTCTAGTTAATTTATCCATGGAAACTTTTACTTGAAAAACAAGTGTTCAAATCTTTAGAGATGCATATTATTCTTATATCAAACTTTCTAGTCAACACCTACCATCTTCAACAAGAGGAAGCCTACAGCTCCAATTAGTTCAATTACATGAGAGGATTATTCATATACAACCAGAGGGTATCACATTAAGGAAATACAATTTAAACAAAATGTATCCAACATTAGATCATTCATCATTTCAGAAACCATGCCATTGTTATTTGCATGCTATACTCTGGATTACAAACTGCTGTTATCTATACTGCTCCAATTGTAGCATCGCCCAGCGGATTTGATCAAAATGAGCATTTGGATAAAGTCTTCAAATGTTCTGAGCATTTAATATACATTTTCTTAGCAATACTTATTTGCTCATGCTTTTTAAAAACTGTATAAGGTAACTCAGGAGTATTCTCAATATACTGCAAATGATGGAGTTCAGAAGAAGAATGTTAGCTTATTAAAGGCACCTTGTAAGTTGGTGATAAGATCTAAGTAGGGGCCTCCAGAACTCAGTTTGTCAATTGCAAAGCACAAATATTCCTTAAGGTGTTTTGTAATATTTTGTCTGCTTTTACAGAATGCTACTTGTATAATAAGAATCATGGACCAATATCTAAATAGTCACAGTTGTTTTTCATTTTAATCACTCTTTTAGACTTATCTACATTCAATCCAAAGTCTTCTTAAGTTTTTCTCCCTGTCATTCATTAATGCTACATTAGACATTAAGTCTTTATACAATGTTCATTTGCCACCACTTAGGTTCTGCCTCGCTTCACAGACAGGCACTCCATAAAGAAGAGGCTTGTATGCGGGGAAAACACCTGTGTTCCATTCTCTCTGTTTATAGCAAGGCCATCAACTTGCAGACAGCTTTGATCTGCCTTTCTGTTATCAGTTCTATGCATTTCAAACATGTTGCATGCATCATAATAAAAAGGGAGAAAGAGCAGGATGTAAAAACAAGGCTTTGCTTTATTCTTTAGACCAATGTCTGGCAGAGCCACACAGACAGCACCTGAAAAACCAAATGCAAAGGAAAGCGATATTATCTTTTATCTGGCTGAGAGAGAAAGGGAAAAATTGTCCTCTTAAAAGAGAGGGGAGGTGGGGGAACAACCATGCTGAGGTGAAATGCTTTTTTCTAAAGTGTCCATTCATTTCTGAAGAAAACAGAGGGAGCGAGGTTGTCCTGTCCCTTATTTTTAGATAGCCACATTCACAGTAGGCAGTGAAACTCCCAGCAAATAAAGCACACATTGACTCCTTTAAAAATAGATATTCAGCCATTACGTCTTGCCTAATTATTTCAGAGGTCAGAAAATTAATTCACCAGAGTATAGTGCTTCAATGCAATATATTGATTCCTTATAAAAATTATATGTACACACACACACACACACACACACACACACACACACACACTATGTGATTTAACAGGCCCCATGAAAAGCTTGGAAGTTGTTTTGACAAAGCCAACAATTTTGAACCTTTGGTGTCTGTGTGCATCTACTTTTAAATGAAAGCATAGTTGTATTCATATTTTATATTAGGTAACCTCATTCTCTGGCAAATTTCTAAAATTGCTTTAAGAATGGACATGACCCTTAAGATTTCAGGAGGCAGAGAGGCTGGAAAGAATAAAAGACTCAGCAAAGAAGCTGCTTACAGAAAATAAACAGGGAGGAAAGTACATTTCTATTTTTACATGCATCATAATTATAGGTACATTAAGCAACACAGGTTGGCAGTTTGCTTTTCTTAGGTGAAGAAAGGTATGTCCTTGGCATACATACTGTGAACTTAGCCCATTTTATTATTTATAAGAAATGTATTTTATCACATATATGTAGTGTTTACATCAAAGGGGGATGGGAAAAGTGTTTATGGGGTGTGAGTTGTGAAGGACAGCCTTTCTCTCACTTTGAATTAATATGTTGCCATTGCTTTAAGCTATTTTTTTCCTCCTGCACATTTTACATGGTTTCAGAGTAGGATTGGGAGGAAAAACCGAGTAGGAAACTATCTTCTGCTGAGTTTGAACCCATAATCTTTCTTACTCAGAATTGTCAATATTGCCAACAACAGCCTTCTTGGGGTTCAGGCAGGATTTTTTCCCCAGCCCTACCTGGAGATGCCAAGAGCTGAAAGTAAACCTTCAGTTTGTTGACCTTTGTTCTTATAAAGTTAAACATCTGAGAACAGACTCATGCACATTGTTTTGTTCAATCTGATTTAGAATATAGAAGCAGTCAGTTATTCAGAAATAATAGGTGCTTATGGAGTAATTCTGATCCTTCAGCAAGAAGATAAGTAGCTGAATCCGGTGGTTAGCCCATAAACTACAAATGGCAGCTTTCTCAGTGAAGAATTGCCCTATAGTCCATTCATGTATCTATCCTGGCCAGTAAATACTTCTGGCTCCAATTTTTTTAGCTGTATACAGTAGATTTGATTCGCATAGCATTCTAAACCATAGTTTAATAATATGCAAATCACAATATTTGGTTTTATTTTAAGTTCATTGTATGAATCAACTATATTCCATTCTGGTTTAGTTTGATATGAAAACTGTGTCTGAATATATCCATGTAACCATAATTACCGTATTTTTTGGAGTATAAGATGCACCGGAGTATAAGACACTCCTTGGTTTTTGGGGAGGAAAATAAGAAAAAAAAATTCTGCCTATCCATCTGGCTAGCGTCCTTAGCAAACAGTCTGGAACAGGTATATTAGCCTTGCAAAGGTCCGTTTTAAACCCTGCTTTTTCAGCCTTGCAGAGCTCAGTTTGAGAGGTTGTTTTAGCCTTGCAAAGGTCCGTTTTAAAGGCTGCTTTTTCAGGCTTGCAAAGCTCGGTTTGAGAGGTTGTTTTAGCCTTGCAAAGGTCTGTTTCAGAAGCTGGGCGGGGCTACATTCGGTGTATAAGATGCACCCAGATTTTCACCCTCTTTTAGGGGGAAAAAGGTGCGTCTTATACTCCGAAAAATACGGTATGCCTTGATCTTGCATTTTAGGCCTTTCAATTCTGACTTGTTCTTTGGTCCTGCCTTTTGGCTTGTCCCAAGTTTCTGGGTTCCGATTCTTAACATTGCTCAAGTATTGACGTAACCCAACAAGCAATTATTTCCCCCATGTTCTATTTTAAGCAGGTTTTAATCATATCCTTTGACCTAGACCAGGAGTTGGCAAACTTAAACACTTAAAGAGCCATTTGGACCTGTTTCCCACAGAAAAAAAAACACCGGGAGCCACAAAATCTGGGTGGGCATGGCCAACTCGACACCACTCACTCCCACCCAGTCACATGACCCCCTAGCCATGCCTACTCAGCCGGTCATTAGGACAGAGAACTGGGAACCACAAAACCCTCTCTCCCCCCTTCTCTCTATGTTTCTTTCTCTCCCCGTTTTTGTATCTCTCCCTCTCTATCTCCCCCCCTTTCTGTATCTCTCTCCCACTCTCTCTCTCTGTGCATCTCTCTATGGCTCTCTCCCCCTTTCCCTCTCTATCTCCCCCCTCTCTCTGTATCTCTCTCTCCCCCTCTCTCCCTCTTTGCATCTCCATGTCTCTATGTCTCTCTCCCCCGCTCTGTCTGTATCTCTCTCCCCCTCTCCCTCTCTCTTTCTCTCTGTCTCTCCCCCCTCTCTGTATCTCTCTCTCCCTCTCTCCCCCTCTGTCTGTATCTCTCTCCCCCTCTCTCCCTCTCTCTGTGTCTCCCCCTCTCTCCCCTCTCTCTGTATCTCTCTCTCTCCTCCTCTCTCTGTATCTCTCTCTCTCCCCCTTTGTATCTCTCTCTCCCCCTCTCCCTCTCTATCTCACCCCTCTCTCCCCCTCTCCCTCTCTATCTCACCCCTCTCTCCCCCTCTCTCTGTATCTTTCTCTTCCCCCTCTGTATCTTTCTCTGTCTCTCTCTCTCTCTCCATCTCTATATTTCCCCCTCTCTGTGTATCTCTGTGTTAAAGTTTTTATTTTAAAAAAAGGTGTACACCACAGAACTGGAATAGAGAAAACAAGTGGGAAAGTCACAGAAATGAGGGTGGTTGAAATAGGATGCAAAGCCCCACAAATAATATAAGAAGAAATTGGATGACAGGGAGTGAAAGTTAAACACCAAAAAAGGGTGCAAATGAGGATATAAAAATCAACAAGATTTTAATGCACACAAATCCTAGAAAACTATTCCCACTGCCAATTACAGTCGCTTCAGTAAAACATCACACAATCGATGATCGAACAGGCCCAGCAATGATATATGCTCAGAATATGTTGAGCTGATCTGTCAGGAAACGAGGGAGAGGTGGAAATAGAAGCCAAATAATCCCACCCTAATATCACATGGGATTCAGAGGAATGACAACTGCAGGAAGAAGAGAAAAAGGCCCTTACACAGATTTCCATTTCAAGAAATTTCTGGGGACTTTTTTTGGGAGGAAATGAAACTCTCCCTTTCTTTTTTTACCCTACCTCAGAGGCTTGCTGTGAATATTAAAGACCCACAAAGACGATGAAGGATGTTGCCTAAAAGAAACCATTCCCTCCCTATATAATAGGGATGTAAAAGTTCCCTTTAAGAAAAGGAGCACCTGAACTGTCTACCTGGACAGCAAAGAAGCCTTGAACCCCTTCCGAGGCCTGTCCTAGCTCTCTTTCTTGTGAATAATTGTGTGTACGTATCAGGCATGTAAATATAACACATGTATACATACAATTGTGTGTATATATCACATACACATGTATGCCAATAATTGTATACACATATCAATATACATGTGTACACATAATTGTAAATATCACACACACACACACCTGACCATATACGATTGCAAACATACATCCACCCATCTCCCTTACAGATGCATTTAAATCACCCAGCCGTGTATACCGACACACGTGTCCATGCACAGGAGATGTTCAGACATGATCCTTCAAGGGACCCACCCCGAGGGTTGCCCTTCCCCACCCAGAGGAAAGCAAAAAGCCGTCCGATGCCACACGGAGGAGCAGCAGGCACCACAGGCCCTCGGGAGGGAAGTGGGAAAGGAGGACCATCCAGCCGGGCGTCGCTCAAGGCGGGGAAATGCGCAGCAGAAAAAAGCCCAGCCAAAAAGCCGAAGCGGGAGCTGGCCTTTCCGGGCACCGCCGGAGAGCCTGGGGAGGTGAAGGAGGAGGAGGGGGCAGGGATGGGGCCTTCCCAGCCGAGGCAGCATCGCCTCTGCCTTTCCTCCCTGGGAGACAGGCCCGCCCGGCCTCCTGCCGGGCCTCTCCTTTCCCCACAGAGGAGCAGCTTGAGCTCCTGGCGTGCGTCACGCTTGTCCCTCCACAGCTGCTTCTCGATCTCGGCGTTGATGCGCTTCGACTCTTTCACCTTGCCGCTGAGGCAACAGGCCATCATGGACTCCAGCTTCATGGCTGTTGCCGCCGCTGCTGTTGCCACCGGCATGGGCAGAGTGGCCGCTGACGCAAGAGACGGCGGCGGACGAGGAGGAGGAAGAGAAGGCGATGGAAGGCAATGGAGTGTGGAAGAGACACACTCAAGGGGCCAAAGAGCCGCTTGTGGCTCGCAAGCCGCGGTTTGCCGACCTCTGACCTAGACAATTCCACAAAAACTTTCCAGTATTTCTGATATTAAGCTTTTGTAGAATTGTTGTTCTTATTAATTAGGCTATGTTTTCTAATGCATTCAGGACCAAGAAACTTCATACCTATTTTCCACCAGGGAAAAATATATTATTTTTTAAAAAAAGGATTTCCTTTCATTAGTAAATTAAAGAATATATTTGTACTAAATCTACAATGGTGCTTGGGCTGTTATCTGTTCAGGGTGCTGACAACAATCCCAATAGAGGAAAAAGTCCATTCAGAGGCATCAAAACAATTTGAAGAGCTGCATGTGGAATCATTTTTTCTGATAGTTCGTTTAAGGGTTTTTTCCACTTAATTGACCCAAATGATAGCATACCGCCAAGAAAGCTTGTTTCCGCATAGGCTATACCTTGACTGCAGATGATTAATTTTAAAAAAAGAAGTTTTAGCATAATTTCCAAGCTTTATTGCATATTATCAACAACTGTCAAGTGAACAGAGTTTCAAATTTCACCCAAATTCAATAATCAGAACTGCAAACTGGAAGAAGGGACAGGAATACATGGCATGCTATTTCAGGTTTACATATACATAGTCGCCCCTTATTGTATCACTATCTTGCTCATGAAAATTCGCAGCTTACAGAAAGAAACAACAATTGAAAAGATTTTGCAGCGGACATAAGGAAGTGTCCCACTGACTTTAAATTGAATTTTCGTATATGTTATGAACTTTTAGAATTCCTCCCCATTTATCTATAAATATATAGAGACATAGAAATGCATTTAGCTATTTTCATTTGATTGTATGCATATGTTGTATTTGGATTGCATACAAAGCCCGTAGAAAAAGTGATGACTGAATAAAGTATAAGAAAAATAATCCCACCCATCTATCTCCCCTATTGCCTTCCTTTCCTTTCCTTCCTGGTAATGAAAACAGGCAAGGCTGCGACAACATTTTTTATGTGATATTGCACGCAGAAAACTATTCTTTCAACTTGCTCTTTTAAATGTCACTCTAAATGCATCAGCATATGTTCCACTTTATTATTTTTTTCTAAAAATTTCCACAGTGAAATGTTGAATACCCTGACTTAAAAAGTGAGCCTGTGTTATTATGTTACCATATAATCCAAAAACATTTTTATCACGTCTACATTTTAAAAATATTGAAAAGGGAAGAAAAGTTTGAGTTGTTTAAGTACACAACATTGCTAAATCAAGCTTTTAGTGAATGCTGTTTGTACAGTTTTTCCAAAAATAGTCAATCCTTGAAGGCCTGCAATAAACCGCTTACTCAAGGGTCAGTAAGTAACAGCCTGTTCTGCTGCAGCTGCTAATTCAAGGGTACTTCTAGATGGAAAGCTTTTTAATGCCACTCAGTAATTGCTATTGTGTTGTATGCTACATGTAGAATTGCAATCAACTTCAACACTTTATGGGTGGAGTGTTTTTTTTTAAATATGTGAAGAATATGTGTTAAAGCATCCTTAATACACTTGCGTGATATTTTTTATTAAAGACCAAAAAAAAACAAAAAAAAAATTCAGTGCCACTAAAAAAATGAGCTGTAAAAACAGTTAAAGTGGGACTGACCAGAAAAGCAGTTGAGAAGATATGCTCAAGTAAAGGAAGACAACAAGGGAATCCAAGGCCCTGAAATGTTGTTTGCATCAATCAAAACCACAGAAGATATTAAAATGAACCACATATGCAATCTGTTGTTCTATTTCTTCCAGTATGAGTGGAATTCTGTGAACTTTGAAAACATGTGACAGCAGCAAGGAAATGATTTGATATTATATACAAGCAGCAGAGGTTTTTTTTCCCTGCTACTTTTCCATAACTCTGCTTTGACATTCAGTTTAATTCTCAATGTTTCTCTTCTATAAGTCAGTTTGAGTTCTTTGGTACAGAAAGTACATTAAATAAATCAAATGAAATAACATTTCTCCATTCTGCATACTAGATATATGAGCAGATATAGGATCCTCACATTTGAAGAGTGGCTATACCACAAAAGAACATCTTTTGCATGTAAATTATCCCAGATGTATCTGCAGTTAAAACTGAGACAGTAACTAACCACTTATATTAATCTTACAATGAAACCAAGAGCTTATAAAAAGAAGAATCTGGGAATGAAAACAAATATTTGGGGTGCTGTGCAGATATGGGGAGAATACAGTTAATGGAAATGGGCAAATTATTAAAATTGTTTAATCAAGGCAGGGAAGTATTTGAAGAAAGAGAGTAACTTAATAAACACATTTTATGACTTGCAAGTTAAGTGTATAATGTATAATGGTAGTTTTGCGTGGGGGTCACAGAGCCCCCCCCACAACCATGGGGCTGATTGGCCCCATGAGAACTCCCACACACACACACAACTGTATTAACAACTGCTAACCTCTCCATCTCTTTATTTTTTGAAATTTTATAATTTTAAAGAAGTTAATCTTAAATTATTCCATTTTTAAAGCTTAATTTTATTGATTAAATTGTATACCACCCAGAGGGAGATGGGTGGTTGAGAAGTGTGAAATGTAAATAAATAAATACATACATAAACACATAAACACATAAACACATAAACACATAAACACATAAACACATACATACATACATACATACATACATACATACATACATACATACATACATACATACATACTTGATTGGTACCAAAATATGGTTTCTGGGAATTCTGGGGGATTATATAGACCTGACATATCTGAAGGCTACCAGGTTGGTAAGCCTGGATTACCTTTAAAAAATGAGACATTAGCACAGAGCATTTTTTAAAAAAAAATTATTTTTCACCATCTCCACATACATATCCATACATATACCATAAATCATATTAAGATATATATAGTTATACATTTCTATCCAATAAGTCATAAAAAACATCCTAATTTTGCACCTTTTGTACTTTTATCACTCGCCTGTTTTCCCCCAAAATTTCTTATTACTCCCCTCCCTCTATTCCCTCCCCTCCCTCTCTTCCCTCTACCTTCTTTTCCCTTCTCTCCCTCTTTCCTACTTCCCTCCTCTCCTCCTCTCCCCTTCCTTTTCTACTTCCTCTTCCTCCCTCTTGTCCCTTCCCTGAGTAAATCTAGTCATAATTCATTTTATGGTTAACAGACAGGTAACTCAAATCCCTAACTTCATTTAATCATCGGTGCTACTCTTTAACTAATATTTCCAACCATATTTATACATATATTGTATTTTTTCCTAGGTATATTAATTATGATATAAGGTTTTCATATATTATAAAAAGAGAAAATTAAATTTTGATGAATTTGGAAAGGAAAAAGAGAATTAAATTATATAATTGTAGGTGAAATTATTGGAATATTATAAAATTCATATAATTATTATTTTAAAAGGTTTTTATATAAGATTTGTACAATTTACAAATTTGATTTAATGTTGAAGAGAATTTTGATAATTTGTGGGTTTCTGTATATTGGGAAGTTGGTAATACCATCAGCCAATGGATGGATTTGTAGCGGTAAGGTTAAGTTTTGTTTAGACATTGAGGAGGATTTAAAATAAGAAAAATTATGTAATAAAGGTGAGAGGAGGATCTGAAAAGGTAAAAGGGATTAGAAATTTAGGGCATTTGGAGATGAATGAATAAAAATAAAACAAGTAAAGTTAAAAATTAAGGAAAGGGAGAAGTATGGCCCAAAACTAAAAATATAAAATGGATGGACTTGAAGGATAAGTATGAAATGAGGTACAAAAGAAAATGAATATGCTTGGAAGATAAGCAATAGCGATTACATCAGAAGAAAATGGAAAACTAAAAGTAGTAGACCCAGGAGACAAAAATAGGTTAAAGGAGGCAGCATTATGACAGTAGCAGAGAGTATCCTGTTTGGTGGGTGGACATCCTAGTATTCCAAGATTGTTTTGGCTTCTATTGTTGTTATTGTAACAGGCTTTACCAGAACTACATCGGTGAGCATATGTCATCTCTTGCTCCTGCTGATTAGCTGAATCAGTATTCCATTTCATTAATGCATAATGAAAGCAGTTAATAGGATTGGGCTTCTCAGCTCTGAATAGGAACGTGATGCTAATAAGATAAGAGGTCATCTCTCTTGCTTGAGCGGAAGAAACTGTGGACAGTACTTTATCTTGGCAAACGGAGTGTTTTTAAATGTTTTTCGAACCCAGTTGCCATTGTCATTTGTCCATTTTATTACCTGTGTTTGGTTGTGACATTTTAACTCAGCTCATCTGAGGCTCATTTTGTCTGCATTTGAAAAAAGATAGCTTTTATCTGGCTAACCTTTTGTGGTGGCAAAGTTTTCAGTAGTCTAGCCTACAGCTTTTACCAACTATGAGGGCAGGGCTGTTTCAAAGATAACATTTTCCTTTGCACTCTGAAAAAATAGTTTGTTTGTTTATTTATTTATTTGATTAAATTTAAATATTACCCATCTTGCTATCGAGTGACTAAGAAAAATATTTCATATCATTTACATTTTCTTAACACAGAAATGATTAAAATTAAATACATTGAATATGACGTATTAATGTATTACTTTGATCGGTTGGATAAAGATTTTATGTGCCTACAGTATCTGTGTGAGCAACATTCCTGTATGTGTTGCTGTTTTACATACACACAAACCCACAACTGTTCATACATATTCAGTCTATTTACATAAATGTACCAACCTGAGCAATGTCCCAGAAGAAAATAAGAGAGAAATGGTAGGCACTGTGTAAATTGCTGACTTTTTGATTTTACATACCTCACATCTTTTCTTATCCCATTTTATATATATATAAGATTGCCAACTCTGATTTTGCTGCTATCCCATATTTCTCCAGGGCACTTGACCAATTAATTCCTTCCCTTCCTAAGTATGGTTGACCGTGACATTGGGACAACTGCCTCTTTCCAGTTCAGCCTGGTTTTTACATAATTCTAAGCTATATAAGCAATCTCACTGTTTTATGAAAAAGAAACTTGATTATGTAGCTGGTCCCAATGCAAACTGAGAAACAACACAGCTGTTCTCTGGATTTTCAGTTTGTTTTGCTATAAAAATACCACAATTGTTTTGTTGGGTTAAAGCTAAATCCACATGCAGTATCCCAGGATTCTGCATCCAGACATACATTATTCCAGCCAATGCATATTATATATATATATATATATATATATATATATATATATATATATATATATATATATATATATATATATATATATATATATATATATATATATATATATATATATATATACATACACTTCTCTAATATTAGGTTATTCAGGTTACCTATAGGGTGACAAAAGTAGGAAAAAATTATTCTTGAAACTCATTTCAAGTCAGGATTCAAGGGTCATTGTGACCTCTCATAAGTTAAATCTGAACGGAATAAGAATATATGTAGATGTTATGTAGGCTTACAAATAAATAAATAAATAGGAACACAGGACTCTGAAAAACAGGAACCTATGTTCACATTTGTTTATTTATTTGGTATATAAAATCAAAATGGGGCTTTTCAGGAAATGGCACGGGTGTCAAATTCACGGCGTCATGTTGCCATCATGTGATATATCGCGATGTTTTTTCCCCTTCGTGGAGCCAGGGGTGGTCGTGGCTTGTGCATGATGCATCCGGCCTGTGGGCCACCAGTTTGACAGGCCTGCCTTATGGTCTCTGTCTCTGCGGTGCGAGATATTAGTGAGTAGCCAGCTGGCAGATCAGCAACTGTAAGCTTTTCTCCTATTCTCTTAAGCAATAAGTGGATATTGTGGAAGTAAGAATGACTTCTAAGGATAGATTGGTATGGAAAGGTATGGTGGCTTCTGTTGGTATAAACAAGATTTAACTACTTCTCTTTTTCATTTTCTTATCTCGGCTCTTTAATTTTGCGGGCCTGCTGTTTTTACTTCCCCCCCCCCTGAGTTATGAATAACACTGTTTACTCCAAAAGGAAATAGCTAGATGGGTTAGTATGTACATACATATAAACAAAAATATTAGCAACTGCTTACAAAACTCCAATAATAAGAGAGAGAAGAGTAAGTTTTACAATGAGGCACACACATTCACATAAGAATAATTGTGCCTTGCAACACACTATGATCTGTCACCCATGCCACTAAATGAACATGCAGCTCATTATCACTAGTGATGTCATTCATCATTAAATGAACATGCAGATTATCCAGGGGAAGATTTGGCTGAATACTGTATGGTAGGAGAATCCAATCCATTGTGACTGACTGATTGATTGATAGATTTTGTGCATTTTGATTCAGTGTTGACTCCTGGCAACTTTCTAGACAAGCTGTTGCAGTTGTCTTAACAACCTTCTTCAGAGATAGTTTGCCCTTGCCTCTTTCTTAGGACTGTAAGAGTGTGACTGGACAAGGTCACCTGGCTGGCTTTGTGGCTAAAGCAGGACTAGAACTCATGCTCTCCGGGTTTCTAGCCCAATGTTTTAATCATTACACTGGCTCTTTGGTAAAATGTGATTCCAGTATATTTGTTCATTCAAGCTATGTTTCTTCCTTTGACTTTTCTGGGTTTGGGGCAGTGTCGGGGTTTGTTTGTTTGTTTTTTGGCCCATTCCAGGAAAAATAGCACAAACATTGCCTTTGCTGATATGAGGATATTTAAGCATAAACGATGGGAAATATATTCAAGTGGATTATTTGTTCTAGTATACTATTTGACACAATAGCAGTGTTCCAATATTTGAGGGGCTGCCACAAAGAAGAGGGGGGGTCAACCTATTTTCCAAGACAAGAAGCAATCGATGAAAACTGAAAAAGGAGAGAAGCAACCTAGAACTAAGGAGAAATTTCCTGACAGTTAGAACAATCAACCAATGGAACACCTTGCCTTCAGAAGTTGTGGGTGCTCCAACACTGGAGTCTTTTAAGAAAAGACTGGATAGCCATTTGTCTAAAATAGCAATAGCCCTTAGACTTATATACTGTTTTATAGTGCTTTACAGCCCCTTTATAAGTGGTTTACAGAGTCAACATATTGCTCCCAACAATCTGGGACCTCATTTTACTGACTTCGAACAGATGGAAGGCTGAGTCAGCTTGAACCAGTGAGAATCAAACTGACGAACAGCTGGCAGTTGGCAGACAGCAGAATTAGCCTGCAGTACTGCATTCTAACCACTGCACCACCATGTCTCTTAAATGGTATAGACTCTTGCTTGAGTAGGCGAACTATCAGAGACCCAGAGACCCGAACTATCCCCACTCTGCTGGCCTTCCGAAAAGCCGTTAAGACATGGCTTTTCTTGCAGGCTGGGGGTAGAGCTTAATCCACTCGAGCTCACCCCCAAGTATGTATGGTTGTTGAATGGTTGTCGATGTTTTTTATATTGTGTTTTTAAATTTTATATTTGCTTTTAATTAATATTTAATATTTGGTTTATTCTTGTATTTTTCTCTGTTGTACGCCGCCCTGAGTCCTTCGGGAGTTGGGAAGCATATAAGAATACCAAAATAAATAAATAAATAAATAAATAGGCGGTTGGACTAGAAGATCTCCAAAGTCCCTTCTACCTCTGGTATTCTGTATTCTGTATTGCTTCAACTTAATATTGTTTTCTTTGACAACAATTCAGATTTTAGTGTTTCTATCACCTACTCCTTTTTAAACTACAAATACCATGGACTATATCTAGTAATTAATGTATACAAAATATACCTTCTACCACTGAACCCATACCAAATGTTTTGATGCAGTTATGTGAACTCCCATTTTTTTAGGTTTCACTGAAAAATGAAATTTGTTTGCATTTGGATATTCCATATATAAAAACAGGCTTGATTTTTCAAACACACCCCCAGAACAGTTATCTAAAGAAGGGGAAGAAAAAAATGTGCCCTAAAAACCTGAACTGGAATAATTTCCCAGAACCTGAAGGCTTTCAGAATAGACGGACTACAGCATATTGTTCTGACTTGATTAAAGCTGAAAAGTTGATTTGACATCCTGTTGTCAAGGCGACCAGTTCACACTGAAAGAAAACAAGTTGTGATCCTATCGGTCAAATGATTCAAGTGACCTTAGGAAACAAAAATAATAAAGGTAATAAAGGTTCAACTTTCAAAGCTCTGTGTTCATCAAAATGAAGGAGGGGGTAAATAAAGCTCTTCATGTTCATTTGAAAACAGTTTTCAATCTGGAATGCATAAAATGCAGCCTCTTCTCCAACCCTGTCATGTCAAACCCTTGAAGTCAGTTATACATATAATGCTTCCACATAGCATTCATTACCAGAATTCATAAGGACCACGAGAATTGCAAAAACGAACACTAGCAAGGTTTCTTGAGTGACAGGAGATGATGCTTGAGACATTTTTCAGGCATAGTAATACTGAGTGTACACAGGATTGTGTGCATCCCACAACACCCGCCAACAATTTGTGTGCCAAGAATAAAAACAAAAAAACGCCTTTTCCTTGTACTTCAGTAGACGGTATAATCTCTTCTGCTACCCAAGAGTCATAGTTTTAAAGGATTCTGAAATCAGCACTCCCACAGAGAGTTTTCCATATTTTGACAATTTCTTTTATTTACCCATGATGGACATGAAATGAATTTTCCTCTCCACTGCCACCAGCTATAGCAATACAAGAGGGGAAATAAAGAAATGCAATATATAATGTATACGGCTCATAAATACCATGGATGTGGCCTCTAGAACCATTCTAATACCCTGTTTCCCCCAAAATAAGACATCCCCTGATAATAAGCCCAATCGGGCTTTTGAGTGCATGGCAATAAGGCCAAGCGCTTATTTCAGGGTTCAAAAAAATATAAGACAGGGTCTTATTTTCGGGAAAACACAGTAGTTGCCCTCAGATGGTATATTCAGCAGTGGCAAAAGAGGAAAATGACTAAACATTCAGGAAGTACATCCATTACTAATTAGTCATCTAATGAAATGTTATTTTAATTCGATTTAAACAAACAAACAAACAGTTTTTGTCTGTTCCAACTTCCACCCATTTCTTCATCTACATGCTACTTACATTTGGAGAGCATTCTCCAAAGCAGCAAACAAAATTTGTGCACTCTTGTCTTTAGGAGTCACTGAAACCCTAATCTCATTTGCCCGGTCAGTTAGGGAAAAGTCAGGAAGACATATTGTAAACTGGATTGAAACAAGTCAAAATAAGACTCCGGCAACTGAGGGGAAAGTCTCCAGAGATGCACATCAACTCTTCTTCTGCCCTCCCCAGAGACGCCCTAGATGTTGAAGAACCTCAACAACCTCACTTAGCTATAGTTGCCAAACTGCCTATCAGTTAACAAACAACTATGTTTGAAGCAACTGCTGGACTGGATTTCACTAAAGAAAAATTCATCTCTTCCTGGCTGCAAAGTTTTCTTTGAATGAAGCTCAGCTTCTAAAGACTTCACGGACAGGTCCATGCCGACTTCTTGGCAACTGTATGCAAACTGGTTGAAAAAGCTTGTTACTAATTTGTATCCAGCTGAGGGGATGAATTTGGTTATTCTTCTATTTTCAGTACTTAGTTTGTTGTTATTTTTACTTGTCTAAAGTTCCCAGATCCATTAACAGACACTCTAGAGTGGGGTCTAATGTCACAACAACCAATTTGTTCCCCAGTATGAGCTGCATTTCCTGAAAGCTTCTGTCAAAAATTCACCTCAGAAACCTGGAACCATGTCACAACTGCTGTTTGTTTCTAGCAAATAAAATGCTTCTGGCACTCTCCGTATTATTCACCTCCACACTTTTCTATGTCAATTTGCTCCATAGTAATGGAATATTACATGTGCTCAAATGTTGGCACCCTTTCTAATAATAAAGAGGCATGCAATCTCTAATGGATGAATCAGCTAAAAAAATTAGTTTAAACTGTTTAAAATCAGCTTTTAAAAGCAACAACAGTAGGTTAACATTCTTTTTTCTGTTTTTGGTCGTTTTTAAAAGTTAATTGTTTTAATGAAAGTATAAATATATACAAACTGAATATATCAAGCAATCCCCTATCACACATAAGAAGGCAGGTATTTTAGCCAGTTATAATCAGAACATATTTGAATTTCAGAAGGCATGTTCTGAGTGATGTAGTGGCCATGAGGGAGCTTTTCCTTTCACAAAATGATTGTCAAGCCACAAAATGGTGGCTGCTTTAGATAAAACAAAGAAATCTATGTTTTGTATACTATACATCTGTTAAGTCCTTGGACTTACGATGATACCAAAAGCCATGCCGGCTGCAGGTCTCTGCTGATTGGCTAAGACGCGAGCAGCCGGCAAGCGGGAAAACAAAGCCATGCCATTGGTCCGCCCGTTTGACAGCTAAAAGGGAGCTGTCAGCCGGCACATGTTGTTGCCATTCTGAGTTGCCTTACATGCCTGTTAGCAATAAAGACTGTTTTCTTGGCACAACCTGCCTTGCCTCAGTTATTGCCCACTCCGGTTCTCCATACAGAACAACATCTACATATATTCACTAGAATCAAAATAAGTTTAAAGTATAAACCTTAACAGAGATATAGAAATGCACTTGTTTTAATTGATTAAAAGGAAATGGATTTTTAATCCAGGAAAGCAACTATATCATAATTTCCCCATGTACTAAGGAACTGCGATTTTGTGGCAGCATCTATATTTTGAAATAATCTACAATTTAAACTGAGTTTGGTCTTCTGGAAACTATTGAATGTTTGGAAATTATTGAACATTTCTCGATGGCCTAGAGCAGTGATGGCGAACCTATGGCACACGTGCCACAGGTGGCACGCAGAGCCATATCAGAGGGCACACGAGGCATTGCCCTATTTCAGCTCCATGGGCAAACTGGAAGTTCGGAAAAAAGCATTTCCGGTTTGCCGTTGGGCTGTTTTTCGCACTCCGGAGGGTTTAGGGAAGCTTCCTAAAGCCCCGGAATGCGAAAAATGGCAAAATGGGCAAACCGGAAGTTCGGAAAACGCACTTCCGGTTTGCCGTTGGGCTATTTTTTGCACTCTGGAGGGTTCAGGGAAGCTTCCTGAAGCCCCGGAATGTGAAAAACACCCCAATGGGCAAACCGGAAATGCATTTTTCCGAACTTCCGTTTTGCCGTTTTTCACCGTTCCAGGCTTCAGTAAAGTCTTTGCGCGGGGGTGGGGGGTGCACATGCGCAGGGACAGCATGGGGGGGTTGTGTGCATGCATGGGGGAGGGAATGGGTGTGGGCATGTGGGCACGTGCTAGCGTGCGCACACACACCCTTTTGGCACGCGAACCAAAAAAGGTTCGCCATCACTGGCCTAGAGTGATACATGATACTTAAGACAGATGAGTGTATTATGATTTTCCACTTTTATCATTTTTTAAATTTAGATGTTTCATTATACTAAACAGCCAATAATAATTAAGTATTTCATAGAAAATGAATATATGAGAAGAGACTATTTTGAACGTTGACCAGAGGGAACCAGAGAGAACTAATTGAATTAATATAGTAGCAGAGACCCATTAAGACAACAGAAAAATATTATTTGACTAAGGTTGTTTTGGTTCAATTGTGGTCCTAAGACAAAGACTACCTGTATTGTTTGTATTATTTTTTTATCTATTTGTAAACTTTAGAAAATTATTTTAATTCAGCATTCCATTCACTATTATTTTGGAAGTATCACTTCCCTTTAGAATTTTTTTAGAAAATGTTTTTGTACTTTTGCCAACATTGGCCTTTCTTCAAAGCAGCAGATCTTTTCACTCAGGTATGGACGTGCTACCGATTTATCTTTTAGGGAGGGTGGAAGGGGGAGGAAAGACTTGCTAGAAATCTAGATTTTAGCAAGAACTTATAAAGTGCAAAGTTCTTGAAGAAAGTAAATGCTAAATACTAAAGAACAAATAATCTATGTCTAAGGCAGAAATAAATCAAATAAGTTTTATATCATTAACATAAACTCTTGAATATCATAATAACAAATGGTAATAAGAGAAATATAACACACAAAATTTCCTTATCGATATTTTAGCAGTAATTAAAATATTTCAACATCTAGAATATGACACTTAAAATAATTAACATTCTCTTTTTTGTCATCAGAAAAGGCTTAAAAGTGATTAAACATGTATCGCTTGGGAAATTTTGATATTTAAAATTGCAGAGCTATGACATTTGAAGATTTTGGATTTTGTTTTTAATGGCTTTAAATGCAAGTGCCATCGTTTAGCATTAAAAAGCACATTCTCAGGAAAATGGGAGGTCAGTCCTTATAAATAAAAAAAGTATTGAGAAGATAAAGCTGAAATGTCATAGCTGTGTTAGTTTAACAGAAGTTATATACAGATTCTAATAATTGTGAGAAGCTAAAAGTGTTCCATTGGAAATTACTGTATGCATTTTGTCCCATCTGACAAATCTATTCTAACTGTGGAATCTTTCAGAAGGAGTGTTAAGTGTCTGGATGCTCCCCTGAACATTGGGGGGCAAAACAGATGGATCATTTGACAGAATTTAGAAGACATGAGGGAACTAATCATCTCCTTTTAAATGATGATGAATGGACCAGGCCCCACAGAAACAATGAAAGTTATAACACAATGTATCTTCAAACAGAGCTTTTCCTTCAGATGACAGTAAAAAACAGCAATCTTTGAACAAGAGGATAAAGCATGATATTTGCTTAAGTAAGGTATTGAACATGAGAAGTCTTGAAGGGACATTCTGAAGGTGTAGAAACTGACGTAGTTTATTTTACCAAGTCCTGGTTGAGCTCAAAAGAGGGGTGTATTATTCTTAAAACAGTGTTCACTCAACTTTCTGGTTTTGCATCAGCCAAGATCCCACCCTCCTGGCATTGTGGAAAATCTTAAAAACATGGCTCTTCTCCCTGGCCTTGGGTTAAGTGGTTGGCACTCTTTTTTGGTTTGTGGTTGTCAGATTCACTTTAGGTTTTTAATTCTAATTATTATATTCTGTTTTTATGTTGTTGGTTTTATTGATATTATCCAGAGCCAGTTGAAATTGGGCAGAATCTAAATTGAGTAAATTAAATTATCAACTGGCCCACCCACTCAGGAAGGAATGGAACCACTGTAAACGATTGCAAAGGGTTTAGAAAGATACCGCGGTCAATGGCATGGGCACAATTTTCAATGAGGGATCTAGAGGCAAGTATATTAGGACATGTTAGGAGGTCTGGAATTCTACAATGACTTTATAGTGTGCTGTTCAAACAGTGGCTCAGAAACAGGATGAACCGCTGTGATAAGCCTGCTTAGTAAATATTTCGCAGTGCTAACAAGAATCTGCTACATGACCTTCCACAAAACTGAAAATACAAAGTTTGTGTTCACCCAAATAGGATGTCTGCAGAATGGGGTTATCCAGAATTCTTCAGGCAGAGAAGTAAAAAATTAAATAAAATAGTTGAACAAATTTTCCTCAAACCCCAAAAACGTTAACCTTAGACTGTCTACAGTTGACCTCACTCCATTCCTAAGAGGTCTGTAACGGGTGTGCATAAGCGCACCATCGTGCCTACCGTCCCTGTCCTTCTGTCCTATTGTCTAAATTTACCTATACATACTTTGCTTTTGTTTATGTTTATATCATACCTGTTATCTTGTACACGTGTTGACAAAATAAAAAAATAAAAAAATCAAATACATTCTAGGATCATTACAAGCTCATAGAATGTGTGATATGCCTATGTTTTGGTTCATTATTTATCTGTGTGAAACTTAGAGATTACAATAAAATTACAGTTAAGGACACTGTTATAGTATTATTAAAGAAACTTCTTTTTCTTCCTTTCTTAGCCCCACACCATCAAGCTCTACCTCTATTATCCCTCTCATACTACATCTTGTTGTGATGATTCCCTTGGTTTTGTAACTGCTTACAATAGATTCAAAACTTCCTTATCACCTTGCTGCAAACATTAATTAGCAAATTTATGTCCCCAGAAAGCAACCTCCCCCACAAATTAGGTTGGCAGCTGGTCATTTTGAAGGCACTTAAGACCTGGCTGATCACCCAGGCCTGATGGGTTAAGAGGTCAGATAAGCCTATGTGCTATTGTTATTAATATGGATTGTTAAGGAGTTATTGTGCTGTTAAGCACATACACAGCGAAATGTGTTGTAGTAATGGTGTTGCAGTTTGATATGAATGCTATTCAGTCAATAAACAGAATATCTTTAGTATGTACAAAATAGTTTTTACTTGAATAGTAGCAAAGTTAAATAGGAAGTCCAAGTCATACGCAGTTATTCAGTCAATGCGAAGTTTCTTCTTCTTGCCTATCTTTGTTTTAACTCACAAACAAAGATTACAGCTATCACTTAATTCTATACTATCACAGATAGTTACTTTTTCTCTTCACAGCAATTTCACACAGCCATAAAGTAATCTACTCATCAGTAAAACAGCACAGAGAGTCTTCAATCCGGAACACACCGTCAAACACCAATCACCACACTAAACCATAAACCACCAACCATAAACCATCAACCACATTGAGCATGCTCTCTTGCTTGCTTATATAGTAATAATCCACAATGCATTTAAAGCAATATACACATAACAATGATTTGTGGCTTAATCATATATTAACACACCCAATCGTTTGAACAGGGTTCTAACATGGATATTTATTCTTGGCCATTTTTTAAAACATTTTATCTGTGATGTACTTCTATTTTTATAATTATATTGATGTTTTTAACCTTTGCTTGCTGTCCAGAGTCACATATGTGAGATGGATGGCCATATACATTGAATAAAACACATAAATAAATAACTGGATCCAATTTATAACAACTTTAGGGAAAATAATTGAAATTCTAATGCAGTATAATTAAAAAATACCAGATCAGGGATGGGTGATGGCTGACCACGTGTCAAAATTCACAAGAAGTTTCATGCCCTAAATCAAAAAGTAAACAGGAAAAACAAAAAGAACAACTTACCCACAAGAAGGTCCATAATTGCTGATCAGCTTGTTGTGGCTCTCCCAAAAGCCCTGAATGAAAGAGATGACAGAAATTATAGCTGGTTCTTTGTATTACCAGCACTCAAGTGTCCATCAGATTTCAAGAACCTTTTAGATGACCTACTGCTGCTCTAAGCAATATTTAAGGTACCTTCAGGCAACTCTGTCCACATTTTTGCCTACCTGATTTTTTTGCTTTTCCAGTAAGGAAGAAGTGGGATATACTTTCTTTTTGTTTTCTGTCCCTCATAAATAAAGAACTCAGTAGTTAGTTTCTCACTAGTGATTACCGGTAGATTTGATAAATACCGGAAGTTGATTTATAGAAATTCTTCCTATAAGCATTTCACTAAAGACACTTTCACCTTCTGAAGCCCTTATGCAAAACCATCTATCCATTTTGAATGAGCAGGATTAAATGCTTTATTAAAGGCTATTAAGTTATTTTCTTTTTTTAAATTCTTATTCAAAGAACATATATATGTTTTCTGTTTTAGACTAATCTTTGTATGTTCTTTAAAGCTGGAAGTCATTGTATCGTACAGAGATACGATTTATTTCAGAATCATATATTTATTGGCAATTGATCCATGGTCTATTATGCTAGGTTCCTAAGCGTGATATGACTAAAGTGACCAGATTTTTTTTTTAAGCGGGACACCGACGGGGGGCGGGGCCGCCATTTGAGTTTTGCCCTCTGCGCATGCGCAGAATGCTGCGCATGCGCAGAGGGCAAAAGACGGCTAATGTCGGTGTCCAGGTGGGGGGGAGGCGGGAGGCCTTTCCTCGCCTCCCGCCTCCCCTTCGGGAGCCGGCAGTGGCTTGGGAAGGGGAGCAGCCCCCAGCGTCTCTTGGCTCCCCTCCTCCCTCCCCCCCACCCGCCCGGGGGTCCCGCGCCGCCCACTGACCTAGCGCACGTCCTGCAGGCACTCGAGGATGGCCAGGTTGGGCCCAGCCGCAGGGGCAGCAGCAGCAGCAGCAGCAGCAGCAGGCCTCTCAGCTCGGGCCGGCCGTGGGCGGCGTTGGCGGCGGGCGGGCGTCCCGCGTTGACTCCTCCGGCGGCGGCTGGAAGCTGGCAGAAGAGCCGGTGTGAATTTCACACCGGCTCTTCTGCCAGCTTCCAGCCGCCGCCGGAGGAGTCAACGGCGCGGGACACCCGCCCGCCGCCAACGCCGCCCACGGCCGGCCCGAGCTGAGAGGCCTGCTGCTGCTGCTGCTGCTGCCCCTGCGGCTGGGCCCCCAGTCCCGGCTGCCCCGGCGGCGGGAAGGCTGCGGCTGCGGCGGCGGCCCCGGCCGGCTGAGCCAGCGCCGGCCCGAGGGCCATCTTGGATGCGACTCCTTCGCTCGGGCCGCCCCGCCCACCGCGACGCCAGCCGTTTCGAGAGGGCGGGGCTGCATCAGGCGCCTCTCCACCGTGTCCTTCACCGCCCTCCAGTGCATACCCGGCGGCTTGTAGACCGCGAAGAGCCCTTGCAAAGCCGTGCCCGCCGAAAGTTTAACTCCCCCCAATCTCGCACGCCGCCCTTTCAGGCCGATTTTTGGAAAGAATGCCCTAGTCGTGCATTCTTTCAAAAAACCGGGACTTTTTAGAGGACGGGCGGGACGCGGGACAAATCATTAAAAAGCGGGTCTGTCCCGCCAAAATCGGGACGTCTGGTCACCTTAGATATGACATATCTTTATTTATTATATCAGATAACTTTTAAGTCTTGTTAAGACTCCTGTTAAATACAATCTTAACAAGATTGTATTTAACAAACGAACAAAATATTTTTTTAATATTCTTTTTTCGTAGAATCAGTCTCTTACTAGCTGGCCAAAATTTTGATTTAATTAAACATCAAACTCCCCAAATTAAAACCACTGATCCCTGGTGCCGCAGAAACAATAATTAAAATGATTTCAATTTATTTTAAAGCTCCTGTTTTGTGCTGATTATGCAAACGCAAATTGTCTTGTAGTGCAAACCAGCTTTCCTCAATCTGAGCATCCAACAGAAGCATGGGCAACAACACCCATAATTCCCAGCTAGCATAACTATGTGCTATGCATTCTGGTAATTGGCATGCAGATACCTTAAAATGCCCAACTAGAGGTATGTTGATAGAAACAATTGGCTAAACAGAAAAGTGTGGGTTTTATCTTCAAGAGTGCCAAGCAGCTGCAGTGAAAACATTGAAGAGTGCAATTATGACGAATGAAACCAAATGTAAAAAAAAATCTAGATACAGAGATAAAGGATTGAATGACTTTGAGTCAGTCATTCTCACTCAGTCCAACCTACAGGGTTGTTGTTGTGGGGAAACTAGGAGGAGAAAGTTTTGTTGGATATGTTTGCTTTCTTGAGGTATTTGTAAAAACAATAAAGGTGAGATACAAGTAAGTAAATAAAGAAACAGGCTTTTCAAGTATCTTCCAACATAACATTTAGTGGTTGTCTAAAAAGCAAGCAGAACAGTCTTCAAGAATAACAGTGCTTAAGAAACACTGATAAACTTCATTTATGTACTGCCATATATTTTCTAGGAGCACTTAGTGTTTCTCATAGCATTTGTAATTTCTAATAAAACACAACTTGATCTTAAACACAGTGTAAATCCAGCCATTAACCTTCTTAGTCTAAACACTGCAAATGAGTCACTGTAGTTGGATCTGAGAATGACCCATCTTCCTTGTCACAATCTCCAGTTTAATACCACAATTTGGAATGTACAGTATTTCATATACTGTACATTCTTTATACAATGCTGTGAGCATTCCTTGCTTGTATAAAGATGACAACAAAGAACTGATCTCATGCGGTAGCTTTATAATATATTGACAATGTTGTGGTACACACAGTCCTTGCTTAACAACCCCTTGCTTAGCAACTGTTCAGAATTATGACAAACACCAAGGCATTTATGATCCTATTTTCAAGTTCTGACAGTCACACTCTTTCCAGAATCACATAATCACATTCTGGCCATTTGGCAACCAGCTTGTTTACAGCATCCTGTAGTTACATGACTATGATTTTTGACATTTTTTCCTGGTTTCGGGTGTTTATTTTTGGTTTCTGGGGAAAAAACCAGCCAGTGAATCAAACAAATTTGCTTAATAGCAATAGCAATAGCATTTAGACTTATATGATTGTTATGTTCACTTAATGACCACTGTGTTTGTTTAATGACCACCAAAACAGTGGTAAAATCTGGCATGGTCACTTGGTGACCGGCTTAGTGACCGCAACAATTTACAACTGTAAGTCTGGGCTCAATTATAGTTGTAGGCAGCATCTCTTGTCCTAATCCACAATATCATCCACATATTCCACTACAAAAAAAGCAGAAGTTGGCATTATATGTGTTTTTGTACTATCTGAAATTTCTTTAAAATATGACCAAGTCAAGCAATTGCTCACTCAAAGAATAAGGGTTAGGGTTAGTTAATAGGTTACCCAAACATGGTAGAAACTCGATAAATAAGGGCACTTGGAAACCAGCAAGGTATCTATAAAATGTAACTATCTTCAAGTTGATCATAGTATTTTTCAAAGCTGGCATAACATTTACCATCCACAGTGCTACAAGTGGATGGTAGGGATATCTGGCGTGTCAGTGGTAAATATTGTAATAGGTACATTGCTTGCATACATGTGCACGAATGCAGACCATTTTCAGAGCATAAGGCTGAGAATCTCCATAGACTTTCAAAGCATTAGCTTTCAGTCCTTTAAAATTATGTCTACCTCCATAAAGCAGATAGTTTTTTTTAAACTGTGTTTATACTGTTCTACAGTTTTTAAGAGTATGCAAAAATGCCCCCCAAATTAAAAATCAACTAACAAATAGTAGCAAATAAGAGAATAAGAATATTATGTGTATCTAGCACTACATGAAAATTTCTAATTTGAAAGAAAAAAATATGATTGTTGTAAAAAACAACGCCAACGCAAAGAGAACCATGCCACCTTTTGATGGCTAGAAAAAAAAATCTATCAATTTCAAAATGCCAAAAATGGATAGATTACAAATCTCCTGAATCCAGTCCTTAATATCTGGAATAATATTACTTTTCCAATTTCTCAAAATGAATCTGTGATTTCCCATGCCCAACATAGCCAAAGTTCCTCAAAACAATATCAGATATTTGGAATGTAAATAAGTAATTTTTCCCCAAAACCTACTTATACATATTAACATATTGTTTCCAAAAGATGCAAATACTAGACTAGACCAGAATAGAATAGAATAGAATAGAATAGCTCATATATATTGACTATACAGTCAAACCATATAAATCAATGACCTCTCAAAGACTGTACATCAAGCAAAAATCTCTCCAGTGACCATTGTTTAAATACATTTGTTCTTAATAAAGCAGAAATAAGCATGGAAACCAGTTGTTAGACACATGTGCATGAAATTCTATCTATGCCATTCTTTTTTTTTACATACATCATGTACACAGTTTGCTTCCTTTGATCATCATCTCTAATAGTCATCCTCTGTGAGTAATATTCTTTAATTTATGTGTGTGCCATTTCAGATTTTAATGCACATATACAGGCCTTCTGAATTTAATAAAAACAGCTTTTCTACCCTTTAGAGTTATTGAGAGGTTAGTGTTATATAATTAAGTTAATCCTCATTTGTAAAGGCTAATTAACTAAATGCTAATTGAATCCACATCTGAACATTAGCACAATGCACTCTCATTAGACAATTTTAAAAAATTACCTTAACTAAAACTAAGCAAATTATTTTGCTTCTTATAATCTTTAGAGAAAAGGGAGAAAGGAAGCTATTTTGATACAACAGCATGCTTTTTGCCCTTGATTTGCATTTTCTTTGTCTGACAAAGTATACAATCAACAGCTATTGTTGCCTATAGCATTTACCTAAGGCTGAAATTCTATGTCTATTTACTTGGGAACAACCTCCACTGAATTTATTGGGACTTACTCCTAAATTAAAACCTGGAAGATTGTGCTATAAAGAAATTTATATTTTAAATCTACTCTAAATGGCAACTCAAACATTCCAAGGAAATCAAGAATTTTTTTTAATTATATTGGCAATAACCACAAGTTGTAATAGGTGTATCTTGCCATCTTGGGTTTTATTTCATATTTGAATAAATTGTCCACATTGTAAAGTCTTGTCTCCTTCGTCCTCAGATCTATGAACCATGAACTCAGAATTTCCTAGAGCTCTTACACAAACATGCCTCTTTTTCTACACATCATGACAGAGAACAGATGATGAAAAAGAACAGCTTCCTACAGCTGCTACATACTTTCCCAAAACAGATCATACAGTCTGAAAAAGAAGTTCAATCAGCCATTATTTGCCAAATAATGAGGAGCTATACAGTAGATATGTGGTGAAGGGCTGTCTATATCCAAGGTACAAATGCTATGAGAGATTTGCAGTATTCTTTCATGGTCTCAATGAGGAAACTATACAAAAATGTCTTAAATAATTTATCTTTCTATTCTCTTCACTTTGAGTCAAATCAGGGGTAGGCACGCTGGTGCGCTTATGCACGCCCCTTACAGACCTCTTAGAAACGAGGAGAGGTCGACTGTAGACAGTCTAAGGTTAAAGTTTTTGGGGTTTGGGGAAGAAACCACAGAGTCAGGTAGTGCATTCCAGGCATTGATCACTCTGTTGCTGAAGTCGTATTTTCTGCAGTCGAGTTTGGAGCAGTTTACATTTAGTTTGAATCTATTACGTGCTCGTGTATTGTTGCGGTTGAAGCTGAAGTAGTCATTAACAGGAAGGACATTTTGGTATATGATTTTATGAACTACATTTAGATCAGATCGGAGGTGACGTAGTTGTAAATAACTAAATCTACTCAAAGCATTCTAGCAAGCTGACTGAAGAGAAGAGATCCAGAAATTTAAAATCTATGATGGGTATTCCCCCCACAATTGGTTGTTTGTAAATTTTAATAGAAGTAAAAACTATTTTCTAGTTTTCTACTACTTGTTGGATCAGTTCCTTTTTTGCAGCACGCAGCAACCACCATTTTATCTGAACCATCAAAGTTTTCCTCAAACTCCTCATTTCAGTGAATTCTTAAACAAAAGGGACAAAAAAATTTAAAAAGTGAGAAAATAAAGGGACAGTAATCTGTATCAGGGAAAATTCCTTCTTTGTATAGTTTTAAATAATAAATATGCTTTTAAAAGCTTGTGTTCCAACATTCCATTCCAACCTTCCTGGACTTGACGATCTCTGAATACATTGTTCTTCAATTCCTCATAATTCCTGGCCAACATAATGTCACACCAGCTGCGAATCATGGCACCTGAACTCTAATATACAAAGGGCACCAAGTCCGAGGAAAATATTGAAGTTCTGCATTCTCAATCTGTTGCACAAAACATTTTTATTATAAATTATTGCTCTTTTAGTCATACATCATGCATCTATTATTGTTTTAAGTTTTTCATATTAAAAAAAGAATTAAATATTCTGAATTTAAGAAATGCAGTCATAATAAATATATGGACATATATTCAGGCAACACTGTTAACAAAAAAAATTCAAAAAGCTATTGTGGAAAAAATAAAAGTAGACATATCATAAGCAAGAAAAAAAATATTTTCTATGAATGTCTTTGAATTTCAGCAGACATTCTATGGTACGGCAGCTGAAGCTTTTACAAAGACCAACATTTAGAGGACAAATACAACTGTCTGGTCCTTTCATTCCTGTGCATCTATCCAAATATCTCAATCAATGTTCCCAGCTAATCATCTTATTTGCTTTAACAATACTGCCTTATAAGAAAGCTGAGAAATAGTACTAATAATTAAAATAAATAAAAGAAGAAAGCTCATCATTCCATCTGGGATGGAGGCCTGAGGGGCAACCCCTATATCCCCATGCTCTGTAGAGTTCTGCCTTCAAAAGACTGTATACCAGAAAGAATACCGTAAGTTAATTAACCAGATTCCCTGATTACACTAAGCTGCTTAGCTTAGATGAAAGAAGGAAGGGAGAGTGAGTAGACTAAAACCACAATACAAAACAATTTCCTGTGTAAGGGAAATTCTTAATTATTTGTTTCAATTAAAAATTGCTGTCACCGCAAAGATTTTAATGTGTGGGGTCATGAGACAGTAAAAACAGATGAGATGGATTGCAGTCTAATGCCTCCAGCATTTGCTATGCATCAGCTAAAAATCCGTTCGGTACATTCGTATAAATCTTATTTATGTAGTGGAATTTGTTAACAATATATTTTTATAGTACAACATAAATCTTGTGACTAGATTCTGATTCTGTTACTTTCAAAGTAACAATCAATAATGGATAATCTTTAGACAAATAGCAGTGGTTAGAAAATCTCTTGAAATAATTATAGCACTGTCGTCTTTCCACAATATGTAATATAACAGTGTGGCTTGCTTGATTCAAATAATAGAAAGAATGGTATCAGTTTTAATTCAAGCACATATATTTATGAGTAATTCTTACTATAATATTTTAACACGTTATTTAGGATACATTTCAAGGCTCTATATCTATTTACTTTTTAGCTTTGACTTAAAATTATGTTTGCAAAAAATAAAATTAAACCAATTTATCTCACACACACACACACACATATATATACACATACACACACACACACACACACACACACACACACACACACACACACACACACACACACACACACACACACACACACACACACATATATATATATATATATATATATATATATATATATATATATATATATATATATATATATATATATATATATATATATATATATAAAAGCCAAATACCACTCACACATCATCACGAAATCTCCAGAACCGTAAAGCCTACAAACTTGAAACTTGGCACATATGTTCCTCTTGGTTCTAGGTGCTCGCTAAGAAAGGATTTTTCGAAATGACCATCAGTTCATTAGTATTTCTTATACAGTATATTATATTAACACGCTCTGATGCTAAGGAGTTAGACGTTCTACTCCCTCTCACCTGAAAAGAACTCCATTCCAACTGCCAGTTGCCTTATATTAACACTCTCTGATGCTACCCCTTTGCTAAACCGGGTGTGGGCGTGGCCAGCGCATGACTCATCCGGGCTCCGGGCTGTGAGTTTAGACATTCTACTCCCCCTCCCTACCTGAAAAGAACTCTGTTCCAACTGCCAGTTGCCTTATATTAACACGCTCTGATGCTAAGGAGTTACACATTCTACATAAATTTTCAAGCTTTAAGTGTCAATGTATCAACCCCATCGTAACTACTCATTAATTTTCAAGCTTTAACTGTCAATTTATCAAGCCCAATCACATAGTTTCGTAGCGAAGCACTGTTATCCAGCTACTAGTATATAATAACAGCATCATAAACTGCATCAGATCAGGAAGAGAAATTGAGAAATATTGCCAAAATATGTTATGAATAACAACTGGCTCATATGTATTTTAATATATATTTAATGTGATACATAGTCATTTACTCCTAGTTCCCCAAAATACAGAAACCTAAAATGAATAGTCAGAACCACAGATCAATATCACATTCATCTGGATTTCTGCCAATCAGTATCCAATTTGCAGGAAGTACTGGACCTCTGAGAAACCATCAAGAAGTTCAAATCTCAAAGCTTAACACATAAAAGATTCTGTAACATTTCACATTTCATACTATATATTATCTAGTATGATACTCAGCAGATTTTGAATTGTAAAAAATCTATAAATGTGAACTAAGCAACCATATTGCTAAGATTATCATTATGAAACTAGTGATAGCAAGTTGTGAACTTGCACTTTTGATTCTATGAATCCTGCTTGCCCATCAGAATGAAAGTTAACAGATTAACAGAGTTGGAAGGGACCTTGCAGGTCATCTAGTCCAACCCCCTGCCCAAGCAGGAGACCCTAACATCTGCCTCTACCTAGGATCGAACTCACAATCTCCTGATCATGAGGCAAGATCTCCACCTCTAGGCCACAGCGGCTGCCCTAGATACTTGATGCTTGAGCAGTTGAGACGGGCATTTGCACTATATCCCATTAAAGGGCTCCCATAATGTAGAAAAGTAAACATTTTATAGCAAAACAAAGATACTTAGCATGCTAAATTTAAAGCCAGCAACTGAAGGGGGAAGTGGAAGAAGAAATGGGATTAGATTAGAATTACTTTTCCTTTTAAATCATCAACTTGGTGCCATATCAAAAACTACTGAAAGTCCTCTGCCTTTCAGAACTGTTTACTGTGCAGCATGAAGACAGAGCTTTATTAAAGAAAATCAAGTTAAACTCCCTTAGTTAAAAAGCCAACTGTTTGGAATAAAATTGGCAGTTATAAATCAAACTTGAATTATAATCAATTGAAATTTGGAATTGGGATCATAAAAACATAACATATCCAAAGCTGGAATGTAACATTCACTTTAGGGTGGTCACTTATACATCAAAGGAGAACAGATAAAGCACCAATTTACCTAGGCTCTACCTGTGTGCTAAGTGTAATATAAACGTAATTGAATGCCTTATCCTGCACTATAAATGAATTATACGAGGGTGAGTCAAAAAGTAATGCCATTTTCTTTAGGACAGGTATAATTACCAACACAGGAACATGTAGCATACATCAAAATGAAGCTGGTCCTCTGTGGATCACAACCCTACTTCTCAACATAGTCACCATTTCTCTCAATAGCAGTGTTCCACCTTCGAATGAGAGCATGTATCCCTGCCTTGTAAAATTTTGTTGACTGTTCTTTGAGCCACTTCTTCACTGCACTTTTCATTTCCTCGTCACTGGAATAATGTTTGCCTCTCGAACCCTCCATACTCACCAGATTTAGTGCCTTCAGACTATCATGTCTTCGGCCCCATGAAAGAGGGTTTGAGAGGCAAACATTATTCCAGTGACGAGGAAGTGAAAATGGCATTACTTTATGACTCACCCTCGTAGTAAGCCTAGAATTAGAAATATTCAAACCATGGGAAATGTTGGTGCGTCTTATACACCGAATACAGCCATTTTTGGCCTCCTGAAGCCCCACCCCCACGTCCCATTTTTGTGAAAAATGGGCCTGTATTTCACAAAAACGGGGTGTGCAGAGAGTTTGGGAGGCCTGCAGAGTGCTCGTGGGGGCAGGGGGAAGACAAAAACTTTTTTTTCTTACTCACCTCTTCAAAATCTTGGTGCGTCTTATACACCAGTGTGTCTTATACTCCGAAAAATACGGTACGTTAAAGATTTTGTGCGAACAGTGATGAGCCAATTTCCCTCTTTTAAGTTACCTTCTAAATTGGCTCCGCAATGGAGAGCTGAGGTAGACACTGTTATGAGTACAAGCTCTCTGCATCAAGACTTCCCCACACAATCACACTGGACTCAACACTGTCCAGATTGTGAGTTTTACATGCCAACGCATTGCTCAAACAAAGCTAAAATTGATCTGGGCACCTTATATACACGCCTGGAATAGTTTCAGCAGAGTCTCCAAAACTTGGAGGCTTCCATATTAGACAGAAAACCACATTAGGGATTCTTTGGGGGAAACATGCAGTTAAATGGAGCATGACGAAAAAGAGGAAAAACTATACTAATTGAATAATTCACACAAAATGGAATTGTTTTCTTAATTAGACTAGTGTAGTGTCCCTATTTGCAGCTCCATAGCAGAGTCTACTTTTCTTTCGCCTTGGGGAGCCATTCATAGGGTCAGAATAATTGTTTTATTTCTCCTTCCAGAAATTAAGTGTCATGAAAGCAAAATTCTGTATTTAGAGAGGTCACATAGGTGAGAAGAGGGAGCATGAAAAGCAATGATGAAAAATGTAAATATACCTGAATATGGGAATCTATGTGTGTCTTAATTTAACCTATCCAGGATTCTTTATTAAAGTGGTGACCTCTGGTAGAAAGGCAATTTTACCTGTGGTCCATATCACTCCATTATAAACTGTCCTTCAGTCTCCTTGGTTATGAAGGCATTCTTCCTATGCTCCACCTGTCAACGCTACCTATGTTAGCATTTATCTTGCTCAGTGGAACCAGCACTTTGAGAAATAACTCACAAAACTCTCTGCAGTATCGATATAAGCTGGCTTTCTCTAACAGGGTGTATACTAGAGAAACTGCATTTGTATATATTTTATGCATGAGATCTATATCCTTCTCAGGAACTCAAGACAGCTTACATGAGGATCTCTCTTCATTGTATTTCTACAACTACTCAGTGTGGTAGATTGAGATAGAATAGAATAGAATAATAGAGTTGGAAGGGACCTTGGAGGTCTTCTAGTCCAACCCCCTGCTTAGGCAGGAAACCCTACCCCACTTCAGACAGATGGTTATCCAACATCTTCTTAAAAACTTCCAGTGTTGGAGCATTCACAACTTCTGGAGGCAAGCTGTTCCACTGATTAATTGTTCTAACTGTCAGGAAATTTCTCCTTAGTTCTAAGTTGCTTCTCTCCTTGATTAGTTTCCACCCACACAGATGAAAGTTATTAGATTGGCTGGAATTGATGGGAAGTGTAATCCAACATATGTGAAGGTATTGGGCTTGAGAAGTCTGGTGTAAGTGGGTTAGAGCAGGGGTAGGCAAAGTTGGCTCTTCTATGACTCATGGACTTCAACTCCCAGAATTCCTGAGCTAGCATGATTGGCTCAGAAAGTCTGGGAGTTGAAGTCCACGAGTCATAGAAGAGCCAACTTTTGCCTACCCCTGGGTTAGAGGGTTGGAACTGCTAAGGCAAGAAACCAAGAGTTTCAGATCAGACAAAACCATTATGTAAACGTAATGCCTATGCCCTGAATGAGGGGGAAAGAGACACAACAATCTGTTACTGTGAAAGAACAGGAGGAAGAGAGCTAATATTTAAACCCTGGGTGCTCACACAAACACACACACGTCTATATTTCTATATTCTGTAGTAGTCAACCTTCTGCACCGATATGATTTCTAGTTTTCAGCCAAGCTTTCATTCTACTGTGCTGGGTGCTTAAATGTTCTGTGATTAGCTGGTACTAAGTATGGCAAGTTGTGCATCTCAAGAGTTGTGAATCAAGACATACGTGGGTGATATCCAAAGGCAGAAGATAAACCAATCAGCTAATAATATGCTGCAATAATCATGAAAAGGTGCATGATTTATGGATTACTACAGTATATGTTTCAAATTACTGAAGTTTTAAAAAAACTGAAATCATGATCATATTTATATTAAAGAATAATATTTTTAGAGTTGGAATTAAGAGCAAATTAAGGAAAAGTCACTATGATGCTAGCACCTGTGATACTTTGAATTTAAGTGAATAATTTGGGGCTTTTGTTAAATGTACTAATTAAGCTGCCAAACAATAGAAACAAAAACTAAACAGACATTACAGAGGAAAAGCACAAATCAAAGTCATACCAGGATTTATTTACTGACCTGGGATTGATGATAATGAATTTAATGGATGTTTTAATTGGATAAAAGAAAAACAAAGGAGTGAAAAGAAGACATGCTCTTAAATTATGAAATAAAACCCTCCCCCAAATTAAACATGAAGGTTATATCAACAATAAAGCAGAAGGTAAGAGAGAAGGAGAGAGAGAATCCATAAAAAGACAGATAAGTCATTAAATTTTTAAACAATTAACATTTACAAATGTTAGCCATATATAATCCAGTTATTACTGTGTAAGCCTAGTTTCACATTATGATACAATCGTATCAAGTGCATGATAATGTAACAATCTTAAGCACATTTACTCCCAATATCTGCACAATTATTACCTCAGTTACTCATATTTGTATGTGTAAAAGTTTTATGGGGTTTCACTAGCTAGCATTATAGTTTGTCAAGGAAAGCTAGTACAGGAAATGGGTGAATTCCTCCATTTAAAAAAAAAACAATTTGGGAAGATGTTTCATACAGAATCCCAGCTTGGCCAGAATCTTGAGTATTCCACATCTGAAAACAAGTTTGTATAGTAAGTAAAAGCACCAGGCTAGAAACCAGGAGACTGTGAGTTCTAGTACACCTTAGACATGAAGTCACCTAGGTGACCTTGGGGCAGTCAGTCACGCTCTCAACTCTTAAAAGGAGACAAATGCAAACTGCTTCTGAAATCTTGCCATGAAATCTATAGGAACTAGACCAGGAGTCAACAGTGATTCAAAGACAGAAAAACCAAAACCAAAATTATACATTTAGGGCTTGTTCATACAAGGAAGCTACTAAGCATAAACCAATTAAAATTGCTTCTGCAGGCTCACTGAACAGTCATAACTTGGTATAGACCAGTGTTTCTCAAATAGTGGGGCGCCCCCCCTGGGGGGCATGGAGCGATGCCAGGGGGCGCGTGTGACCCTGGGGAACATGCATGGTCCCTCTCGATCGATTCCCCCGGACGGGGAGTGTTTTCCCAGTTGCACACTGCTCCGAGCCCAGAAGAGAAGGTGGCCAGGCGGAGCGGGGCGGCTGCATGGGTTCTTGTTGTTCTCGGTGGGCCATGAACGGCGTGGCGAACCTGCTGCTGGACAAGGAGGAGCATCTTCTGCAGCTGGGCGAAAGCTTTGAACGGCACCCTAAAGCCTCCTTCCACACCATTCTCTGTGAGTGCCCGGCAGAGGCGGCAGTTATGGGCCAGGCCGGCGACCCCAAAACATTGGCTTGATTAAGCTGGCCAGGCCCTGTGTCAAAAGAGGGCCCTAACCACGGTAGTCTATGCCTGCCTAACTGAAAACAGGCTCCACTGAGTTCAATGTGACTTACTCCCAGGTAAGTGGGTAGAGCAGCCTTCCCCAGCCAATAGTTTGCTTGCAGCTTATAATAAGTAAAATAATAAATATTAACACTAAAATTCCATTGGGCCCAGATTGGAGAGTTGGGGGAGCGCAAAATGTTTACTTCTTCCTGGGGGGGGGCATAACAGAAAATAATTGAGAAGCACTGGTATAGAAGGAAATCCTGAATTCATTAAACTATGTATTTATTAGCCTCAACAACCACACATATATCTAAAATCTTGGAGGCCTCGGGACTGCATCCAAAAGGTTGATGTGCAGCTCTAGAGAGCACCAGAAGATTTTTCTAATTTTTAATTTGGTATACAAGAAATGATTAAATTCATATCTGGACAGTATAACTGGAGAATCAAATATAGATTTTGCCTTGGTTTTACCTATGGGGTGGGGTGGGGTGATAAAGTCCTAGCACACCTAGCTAAGTATAGCCTTTAAAGTGTTTTTATTCATTTGTTTTATGGTCAGAGATCAAAAGGAAAATAATAAGACAATGTAAGCCAATAAAACAAGGTGAGAAATTAGCATATTAGAGAACAGAAGGTACTGGCAAAGAAGTAAGTGCTAGCATTCAGCAGCCAGACCAACAAACCCTGAGCATAATTCAAACTCAGAGTCTTCTAACAACAATTGCAATTGAACAGAATTTGACAACTTATTCCCTTCTTAATAAATGCAAGGGTCGGCTTGAAATGGAGTTTGTCTGCTCTTTATTAACAGAACCCTTGACAGATATCTCTAAGACAGTTTCCCTTGTTTGTTTGTTTTAATAGTGTAGCCTTCAACTTGGGAAATGTCTGAACAGAGGAAATACATGTTTGAGCGTCAATCCAAATATTATTAAAATTAAGGCAACATGAACATCCACTTTTCCCTTTCGAAGTATTTGCCAAAAATATCAGCAATTGTCTTAAATATAAAAGCCTACATTTAAACAACTGCTGTAAACAATGTCCAAAAGCAATATAATTATGCCCCTCAACTAAGAGAAAGGAAAAGACCCCAAAGGGCCATTGCCAACATAAAGCTTAGTGGATAAACAGACTAACATCTTCTGAGCAGCATCCTCAGATGCTCAGGACTTGCCAATGAATTTGCAGACAACCATTAGCCAAAGGCAGTTTAAGAAGGCCTCTGCAGGGCAGTCTTAATATTCTGAGAAATGGAACTTCCGATTCTGCAAAGCCAGCTTAATAATGACAGCAAAGCCAGAAGCCCCTAACTCAGTAGCACCTGTCATAAAAACACTAATGAAAATAAATTGGTATCTATTTACCCATATGCCGGAGAGCATATGCATAATGCGTTTAGATATCACTAATAAAGTTAAGTCTCAACTAAATTTATTGGCTGACAGATAAAGACTGATCTCAATAGCAAATCAAGGTTGACAGCAATCTTGGCTGTACAATTACTCCTTGGGAATTTGTTTTGTGTGATTTTTTTTTAGTTGTCCTTTTTTTAAAGTCTTTTGCCCCTCATGAAATTTTAGAGGCATGATCAAAGCAACTCAGAGGCAACAGGAATCAGGTAGGGAGGCTAAGAATAAAGCAGAAATTTTCTAAGCTCTGCCAACAATGACCAAAGAAGGGAACAGAGACTGTTTAAGATAAGATTTAACTTCTGATAATTCTCCCTCTTGAAAAATCTTGTGATAATTATTCTATTTCACTATATTGCCTAATGCCAGGCTGTCTTGATAGGTTGAACTGCTTCAGCTAGATCAAGTTGTCACTGGGCATTGGGGGACCATTAATTAACTTTTGACGTTAGACCATTGTCTGTTCATGTATTTTCCTGGCCCAACATCCTTTCCCATTTTGGGGCAACTTCACATACAGTAGCTATATTTTCTTATCTCTAGGGACATTAGCAATACTTCTTCTTTTATCACACTTGCTTACAATTCCTTTCCAGTTAACTGATTAAAAAAAAAACACCCTGCTATATTTTTCAGGCAATGCTCACTTTAAATGAGTAGACACAAAAGATATATAAAGAATTAATCAGTGACCTGTTTAATAAAAGGTTAAAGAGTCAAAAGTGGCTGTTTAGGATTCAGGTTAATCATGCATTTTTCTACAAGTTTCCATTCCATTTCTATCCCTATTATTTCCAAATCTCTCCAAGAGTCAGTCCTCAGTCTGTGCCACTGAGCCTTTCTTCAGCAGAAAGCCACAGGAGTTATTGATGAAGTGATATAAAACCCTGTTGACATAACAATATGTTGGATTGAGTCCCACAGCTATTCAATGTGTTTTGCAGCTAGCAGAAATCTGGTTGGCAGACAACATACTCAGGCTGAACTGTTGATGGATAGCTAATGGCATATCTACGCTGTCTTTCCTGTACCAACCTTTCCTTCCTATCAATATCACCACCTGGGCAAAGAATTCAATAGTGACAATCCAGACTGATCAGATCACATAAACATACCCCATCATGCTGCTATAGAAAGTCATCATTGGTAAATTCACATGCTAGGTGACATTAACAGTAAGGTATTTTTATACCTTAGTAAGAGATCAGGCTGATAGTCACAACAGGTGGCAATACCCAGCTAATTTTGGGTGATTTTGAAAAAACCTAAGGATTAGACGCAGGGGTGGCCAAACTATGGTTCTTTGAGGACCTATGGACGGCTATGCATGGCTAGCTCAGGAATTCTGGGAGTTGAAGTCCACAGGTCCTCAAAGAACCATAGTTTGGCCATACCCTGGTCATTAGAGGAACTGTGAGCCGTGGTGGTGCAGTGGTTAGAGTGCAGTATTGCAGACTACTTCTGCTGACTGTCAGCTGCCTGCAATTTGGCAGTTCAAATCTCACCAGGCTCAAGGTTGACTCAGCCTTCCATCCTTCTGAGGTGGGTAAAATGAGGAGCCAAATTGTCGGGGGCAATATGCTGACTCTGTAAACCGCTTAGAGAGGGCTGTAAAGCACTGTAAAGCGGTATACAAGTCTAAGTGCTATTGCTATTGCTAACTGTAACCCAAAATACATATACATGGAGGGCACCCTGTCTACCCTGTTGTTGATTGCGGTCAACAATAAGACACTCAGCGATGCAGCATAAACCAAAGAAAAAAATCAATGACAACTTGTACACCTCTTTGCTACCTGTTAAGTCATGGAAACTGGCATCAATAAGAGCAAAGATGAACAGTAATCTCTGCTTACCTTCCTTAGAGAATGTGCAAATTGGACCTAAAGGCAAAGATCAAACAAATGGATTTACTGGCAACCCAAGGCAAAGAGGTAATTGGATCAATAAGGGAACCACCAAAACCTGGGGATAGTTCTGATTCCAATTACTACGGGCCATATCTCCCCTAGACTATTGAGAGTCAAGTAAGATTTTACAGTTTTGGTCCATCAGTGGGGAAAAGTGCACCCTTGGTTAGTTAGATAGCTGAATTAGGGTTAATGAAAACAATACAAATGTATTATTCAGACATCTAGTAATCAAGGGAGATGTCAAAAAACAGAAGATGGAAAAGTTGAAGTCCAAATCTCAGACCAAATATTAGGCAATGAAATCTGCAGCTCAATTTTTTTTGGGGGGGGGGGGGGGTGAGACCAGAATGGTTTGAAACCTGAATGCATTTGTTAATTATAGGTGTAATCAGACATTTAAAGATACAAGAGAGAAAAGTGCAGATGAGGGTTAGAATCTGCTTTCAAAATTCAGAAAGCTCATCTCAGGAATATTCTGTCTACAGAATGGATGAGAGACAATGTGGTAAATGTTCTAATACAGGGATCGCCAACTCCCAGTCTGTGGACCAGGGCCAGTCCGCAGCATGCCAGCAACCAAGCCACACAAACAAGCAAAGCTCCATCCGTGGGATGCAGGCAGTGTGCAAAACTACGCCCCCCCCTCCAGTCCGTGGAAAAACCTCTCTCCACAGAATCAGTCCCTTTTTGCCCAAAAGGTTCTAATAAACCATTTTGCAAGAGTAAATTGTCCTCCTAATGATGACTAAATTAAACCGTTACTATTACAACACTGGGAGGTATTGGCATAGAGTTGTCATCCTGCTTTCCATTTCCAAAGAGCAACATGGTGCTTCTTTGAAAGGATATTTCTGTTACATACTTCATTAACTTCCTGATGGGTAACAGGGCTCTGTGAAGTTTGACCATGACAAAAATCAGAGGGGAAGTTGAATTGTTTTTCAATTAAATCTGACAGTACTGGCAGCGAGAGGCCACTAATACTGTAGGAGGCAAAGAGAACACACCATACTCTTTCGGAATCTCTGGTTGAGGGTGCAGAACTGTGATCAACAGCTTGTAAAATCCATGTGACCAGAACCAAAGGAAATCTGGTGGAATGTTTGACATAGACTTACAATAAATCAAAACAACTGGGCAACTAAATGCATTTTACCTCATGGGAAATAAATGATTTAGAGAAAATGTTCAGAGTTCAGCTTTTAGGATTACCTGATTTCTCCTTAAGCTGAAAATTATCTTTCACCCAGGAATTTAGAATTTTTAACTTCACAGAACTCATATTATTTTTAGCTAATTAAAATTATTTTGCAGACTACCAGTTGAACTTGCCTTAAGAAATAGAGTCTTGCTTGGCGGGCACTCACTAAAAGATATGGAAATGCTGAAGAATTAAGATTTATTTTACATGCTAAAATAATGAGAGACTAGCATTCATCTTCAAACCAACCTGACTGAGAAGATAAGCAGAATGGAGACATATTCATATATATCATTTTCATATATAAGGGCCTAGAGGTTAAGCTGCTGCCTTACAGGCAGACTGCCCAGGTTCAAATCCCAGTAAGGGTATGGCTATCTGATGAGAGCTAAATAGCTTGAAATAGATCTATAATAGTCTCCCTTCATTTTCATTTATCAGCAAAAAATGTTACACACACACACATATATATATATATAATTATTTGAATACAGTATGAACAAAATGTGGCAATCAGAAATGAATGCAATTCCTAGTAAAAAGATTTGCAAAATAAACTTTTAATGTAGCACTGTCCAAGAGGGCATGTTGTGACTGCAGCTCCTACGATTTTCTGCTCTGGGATCTATTCAGATGTCACAGCAGAGAAACCTACTTTAGAGATTACCTGTCCCTATCCAAATTTGGGAGGGGAAGAAAAGAAAACATTTGGTTTTGTTTTTCTTCAATGTAAATATCAGGCAAATGGCTAGAAAATACTCCAGTCAGTTCCACTCTATTTACTTCTTCACTGTCCCAATGCTGTTGGTACAAACATCTCCTCTCCAAGATATAAGCACTGGTAATATAGTTTTTAAAGTAGGCCAGTGTTTTATTTCCGCTACTTGGTTCTACTCTGTGTTTGTTTGTCTTGCTTATCAAAGGGAGTTTAATGTGGGATAGAGAATGGGTAATGTCTTCTCTCTCTTTTCCCTGCCCCCTCATCCTCCCAGCAACTATAAAATAGCTCAACCCAGCCAGAACCAGAAACTCAACAAAGCTCCCACATCCCTGCCCCCACCAGCTCCCATCTTCCATTCAACCAAAATAGGCCACTCAGGCAGAGCAGTCCAGGAGTTACAAATAGGCCAGACAGGAATAAACAGAGCAAACAAAGAATATCCTGTCCACTCTGAGAAAAGCTCAAGAAAGTGATGTCTCCATTAAAATTCAAGGCAGGGAGGCTGCACGCACCCTGTCAACAGCTTGGCTAATAAAATGAAAAAAAAGGGGGGGGGAGGGCAGGCTTATAGAGGAAGAAATAAAAGCTTATGGAGACATGCTGATAAGCCAAAATTATTACAGCCAATATTTTTACAATATTACAATTTCACTCATCCGTTGCAACGAAGCAGAGCACAAACTCAAACCATTTGCCCCCATCACCACCACAAGTGCGACCCCAAGGCCCCGTTCCCTTTTCAAGTACATCCATTTGGTAGCATTCCCGAGATCATTTCTGGGGCTCAGTGGTTTAGCTATGGTTTCTGAGGCTGTATGAGATTACCCAATGTTTGCTGAGATGATTTAAATAAATAACTAGGAGTAGGAGAGGACAGCGTCTCTTGATTTAAGGGGTCCTGCTTGGGCAGGGGGTTGGACTAGATGACCTACAAGGTCCCTTCCAACTCTGGTTATCTGTATATGGGTGGTGTTGAATTTGAGGCCCATCTGAATTGCAAAGCTGAGGAGCCATCCTACTGACATAGAAGGGTATTGCTTACCTGATTTGCAAGCTTCTTCCCCAAATGCTGACATTCCAAATGTAAATAAACAACTTCATCTGTTTTGCATACTTTTGATTAGCACTTGTGTAAAATTAACTGCTGGGGAAGCTTTAAGCAATACTACTTAGAAGTTAATGCTGGTTGCAGGGTTGAGGAGAGCGGCTGTACGTATTCCCATTCCTTATCTCTACGTGTATTCACTTTAAAGTTTAAATAGAACCTATGTACATATATCTTTACATGGGTTGAGCCGTTTTGCACAACTTCAACAAATGAAATACATTAGCCTGAACAGGATCCATTTATTTTAGCTGTATGTTTGAGACACAGAATTAGTGTCTTGGTGTGAATTAATGAAGCATGAATAAGAATGGATATAAAGCACCATCACCAAATAAGCACAAGAGAACTGATGCTAAGAGAAATAAAAGGGAAGATAGGGAAGTAGATATCTTGTTGAATTATCTCTTCCTGTGAAAGCCATTGGAACAACAGATTATACAAGATACGCACCTCTACAATTCAGAAATTAGAATAACCTCATTGAAATTCTGGCGTTCCAGTAGGTTTCTCAGTCTGGATTATTGTGATACTTGTATGTAATCAATGTAAACTATAAGGTGGTCAAAAGGCAGGATAAATAGGGTTTCCTTAGTAATGTCTAAATTCATTCATTCATTCATTTAATCAATCAATCATTTATTATTACATTTCTGTACTATCTCTGGGGGGGGTGTAAAAATGTTTTTAAAAATGTTTAAGATTAGACAAGAAATTAAAATTACTTAAAAGGCAAAGAGAGGGATTTCAGGGGACTAAGCAGCCCCAGGGCTTCATGCTCCCTTGGGCTCCTCACATGAGGCCAAAGAGCCATGTCTTAACTCCGTTTTAGAAGTCCAAAAGAGTGGGGGCCTCTCTTACCTCCAAGGGAAGAATATTCCCTAGGATGGGGGTGACGGCAGAGATGGAACTTTTCCTAGATCCCACCAGTTGGAATTCTTTAACTCACAGGGTCTGCAACATATCTTTCCTGCCTGACCATGTAGGAAGTTAGCACCCACCCCTCTCCTAGGAAATGAGATATCCTAGGAGATATTAAAAGGTAGAAAATATTCTGTGGAACACATCTGGAAACATGCTTTTTAAACAGACAAGACTCCTCTTGGAAAACTCCCACGCCTTGCAAATGGGCTATTAAGGACTGGGCCCAGCTCACACATTCCTCTCACCTGGCTGAAAGTCTTTTGCATGATAAAACCACAATAGGATTTGCCCAAGGCCCTTTCATTCAGCCAAAGCTGGATTAGACAAAAGCCAAGAGCCACCCCAGCATGCCCCTGGGGGGTCTGAGAGCCAATGGGATACATTTCTATACAGGAAAAGGAAATCTAAGAGGTGGGACCCAACTTACACTATAAAAACCAGGAACTCAGCATATCTCTTCCTCTTTTTCTCTTCACCACACCTGGAACCATGTAAGCTACCTTTTCTGTACAGGGGCTCAAGCCATGTGCTCCTGTCCACCATTAAACCTTCCTTCCAAGCACCCTTCATGAATCCAGTGTCTTTTTCCCCACTTGGAACTGAACCTAAAAGGATATTTCCTTATAACAATTGGCGAGCCAGATGGATTCCAAGCTAGCCTCTTCAATGATCCTGGCCTAAATAAATTTATTTGACCTGGGCCATTGGAAATTAGGTTTTAAAGGGGTTTTGATTCAAGGGCTGCTTGGAAAGAAGGTGAGTACCTACCTCTAAATTTTACTTTAAACCATAGAAAACTGGGAAATGTGTGTTTGCATGTGTGTATGTGTGTGGGGGGTAATTTTTGCCTTTTAATTTTACTTTATGGCATATGTAAATTCCAATTTCAATTGAATAGTGTGTTGTCTGGATACAAATCATTTTAGGGAAAAAATAATCATGCTTTTTGTTTAACCAAGTTAATGTATCTTCCTAAATCCTTTGATATTTCCTCCCCCCCTTTCCCCCCCCCTTCTCCCCCCCCAGCCCTGTTTTGTCTGCTAGCCATTGCAGGATACTCATTTTATGGTGGTTCTTTTCCACTTCTCCAAATCTGTTTTAATTTGTTGCACCAATTTATAATAGTTATCTATATTTTTGGTTTTCCTTACCTAGGGGTAGGATTTTACTTTTCTTTGCATTAGATAGGGCTCAGAATTTTGTTTTTTTTTTCTTTCTTTTTGAAGATGGGAACCACATTAGCTTTTTCCCAGTTTCTCAGGTGGTCCCCGTGTCCCAAGATTTTTTTTTAAGATGTGCAGTGGTTCTGAGATTTCATTTACCAGCTCCTTTAGGACTCTGGGACCTGGTGTTCTCTTACTGTTTTTGCTTATTTTAACTTTAGTTTACAGTCTGTTTTATTTTTTCCTTTCCAGTTATATTTCTGGTTAGTTGGATTGCATTTCTTTTTGCAAGAAGACATGCAAAGAATGAGTTAAGCAACTCATGGCTTTCTCTGTGTTGCCTTCTCTCCTTAGTGGTCCAACTGTTTCCTTGATTTTTCTTCTTGTTTTTTTTATGCATTGGAAGAATCTTTTATATTATCTTTCACTTTTGTTGCAAGTTTTTGTTCATTCAAGGCTTTTGTTTCCTGATTTTTCTTTACAGATTCTTGCTATCTGCTGATATTCTGCATAGTTATGTGTCCCTCTTTCCATTTTTTTTGTATCTGTCCTTCATTCATTCAATTTGTCAGTGAGGTCTTTGTGCAGCCATGCTGGTTTCTTGGATTTCTGTTTTTTTTTCTGATTGGTATTATGTTAATGATGCAGTTTCAAATCCTTCTACAACTTCGTCTTGGTTGGTTATTAACCTATTTTATTTCTCACTTGGTGCAAAATTAGTTTTCAAAGTTTCCATGCCTTTAATTTCTGTGTCTGCCATAATATTTATATTTAGCACTTCCAGTATCAAAATGAATAGCATCCTTTTCTTGTGCCTTTTTTATGTATTTAAAATCATTCTCATTTTGTTTTTAATCTGTCTCTTAGAAAAAGTTTAAGAGAGCTGAATGTATAAATTCATTTAGGAACCTTTTAGTTTGCTGCCATTATTGAAGTATATATTTTATAGTCAGCATTCAGTGAAGAGATGGGCCTATAGTTTTATCTGCATTAAATCTGAATCTTATTTTGGAATCAAAGTAATATTTGCTCCCATTCAGGAATGTGGTACCTTTTACATCAATCAATACCTCATTATGTAAAATCTTTGTAAAATTCTGCCACTGGCCCACCTGGTCCTGGTGTTTGGTTGTTCTTTTGTCTCTTGATCTGCTTCTGATAATTCCATCATTGATATTCATTCATTTAATAGTTTTTGTCCTTTTCTGGTACTTTAGGCAATTCCATTTTTTTTTCAAATATTCTTTAATTTTATTTTCTGAAACTCCTTGCTCATACAGCTTTTCATAATATTGAATTATTTTTGTTTATCCTCATTTGGTAGTATAGAGTTTCTTTCTCATCTACCAGCCTATGTGTTAATGTCTTCTCTTTCTCTGTTTTGATTTGTGTAAGTTCTGTTTAGCATTTACAGAACACAGGACCTTCTGTTAGGGAAGGAGGAAGAATGTCTGTGTGTGTGTGTGTGTGTGTGATTGAAGGGTGGGAAAGCAAATTTTGTTGTTGTTGTTGTCGTTTTTATGTGCACATCCCAAAAGCAAACCCCAGAATTTTTCAGTTCTAAAATGTGAAGCACGTGAAAGTGTGGAGGTCCTAGTACCAATTTGGCTAAATAAAGGTACTTAAGAAAACAGAAAAGGAAAAATGTTGAGGTGTTTGTTGTTTCTTCTCTCTCTCTTTTCTTCTCTCTCTCTTATATGTAACCACGTGGTTTGTTTGTTAAGATTTGTGCCTTCCCTAATTTAACTGAAATTTATGGCAGGAAGGACTTGTGTGTGTGTCCTGTCATCCTCTTTGTCCATGTTTTGTGTACGTGTACGTCTTTGTCTTGTCTTGTGCGCACTCGAGGTAATTGCAACTGTAAAATATCTCTGTTTCCTAGAGATATGAATTTCAAATTGTTAGAAAATTAAAAGCACTGAAAAGAAAGGAAAATGTCTTTGCCCAGTTAGCACTGGCCAACCTGGTCTGGGACAAGGAACAGAGTTCAATTTTCCTATTCCTCTCTGTGTTTTTAAGAAAAGCCAAAATTTAAGGGACAATGTTTTAAGTTAATTTACAGGAAAATTCCATTCTCACATTTACTGTATGTACATGCAAACAGTTTTAATATTGCTCTTCTGTGATGTTTAATGGATGCCAATTCTCTGCTAAGATGGAAATGTCTGTTCATTTTTTTCCCCTGGTGATGTCTCCATTTTGTTATAATTGATTTAACTGCGATACTGATGTGTTGTTTGTTTTCCTCAAACCCTGCCTACAAGCTATCTACCCCCCCCAAATCTCTAATCCTTTTACAATGCCTCTCGTGGTAGAATTACCAGCAAAAGGGGGAAGGGACCCTGTTCTTATGTCTTTCAGCCCTGCACACAGGATCCTGAAGCCTATGGAAGCAGACCAAATGGGCTCAGAAACTGCCTCCAGTAAAGACATTCCATCCATTTGAGCCAGAATTGGGTTTGAATCTAGTCCTCTAGTCATCACAGCAACCAGAGTGGAGCAGATCTTTCCAAGCCTCACTGACCAGCCTTACCACCAAAACCTAAGGCCACCCAGCAGACACAAATGAAAGGACCCTGAGATGGACAAATAAAGACCAAACATCTATTTTCAATCCCCAGAAGACAGCTGAAAAGACTAGGGGGGAGGGGGGAACTTCATTGTAAAGTTTTCTTTCTTTGCTTCAGTCACAGAACTTCATTGTAAAGTTTTCTTTCTTTGCTTCAGTCACAGAACTTCATTGTAAAGTTTTTCTTTCTTTCTTTGCTTCAGTCACAGAAATTCATTGTAAAGTTTCTCTTTCTTGTCTCATCTATATTGTAATCAGTTTAATGTACTCATGTAAGAATTGTATTGGGAGTGGTTGCCACAGTGAGTTCTGTACACTTTAGATTTCTGTCCAGTGGGAGGTAAATTTGTAGCTGCATACACAAACACACAGACACGCCATTCAGAATTAGACTGAGGTTATCCTTTTTTCACCTACCTCCACCCAAAGCTGCTTTTAGCTTGCTGGTTTTTTTTTTTGTTGTTGTTGTTTTGACTCCTGCTTTGTGGCATTAAAGCCCAGGCAGTCATATCTCCCTGCTAATTCCATGGGGGAAGGGGACAGGTCCCCTCAGGCAATTTCCCCACTTGAAGAGCTAGCAGAAAGGATCTTCAAAAAAACCCAAGGCCTGACTGCTGCCCAGTAAAGCAGGGTATTTTGCACTGGTGGTCTCAGGAGTAAGAGTCCCAGGGCTCATTCTAAAAAAAAAAAAAAAAAAAAAAAAGGAAAAGCCTAGATTGCACACTGGCTAACTTCAATTTGGACTCACAAATCCTAGATGCACTAAAGTAAGAGCTAGGGCAGATTCAAGAACCATCCCTTGGAAATGGGCAGCCTGTGATTTCAAGGTAAACCATGGCTGTGGGAATATTGTGGGGCCTGTGCTTGCTTGAAACCTGTCTGGGAGCTCATCGAAAGTGTTATCAAACATCTGAACATAATTTGCATGGAAAATTGGATACTGTAAACTTTTGCCCTGGCCATTGACCATCATGATTGAAAGCTCTCCTTTTGGGAGCCACTGAAGGAATCCTGCTGCTGCCTCTTTCAACTGCCTCTTTCAACGTCTTCCCCTCTGCATCAGAGAAAATTGAAAGCACCCATAAAATCTCCCTGACCTGATCAATTTGAAGCTTGTGTCAAAACATGTGTTGCACTCACATTTTGAAAAAAAAATTAGGGATTGTAGGAAGTTAGCACTCACCCCTCTCCTAGGAAATGAGATATCCTAGGAGATATTAAAAGGTAGAAAATATTCTGTGGAACACATCTGGAAACATGCTTTTTAAACAGACAAGACTCCTCTTGGAAAACTCCCACGCCTTGCAAATGGGCTATTAAGGACTGGGCCCAGCTCACACATTCCTCTCACCTGGCTGAAAGTCTTTTGCATGATAAAACCACAATAGGATTTGCCCAAGGCCCTTTCATTCAGCCAAAGCTGGATTAGACAAAAGCCAAGAGCCACCCCAGCATGCCCCTGGGGGGTCTGAGAGCCAATGGGATACATTTCTATACAGGAAAAGGAAATCTAAGAGGTGGGACCCAACTTACACTATAAAAACCAGGAACTCAGCATATCTCTTCCTCTTTTTCTCTTCACCACACCTGGAACCATGTAAGCTACCTTTTCTGTACAGGGGCTCAAGCCATGTGCTCCTGTCCACCATTAAACCTTCCTTCCAAGCAACCTTCATGAATCCAGTGTCTTTTTCCCCACTTGGAACTGAACCTAAAAGGATATTTCCTTATAACAACCAAATGGAACGCGCTGAGGGGACAAAGATGTCCAATTTGCTATCATTCAAAACATTTCTTACCTCATGAAAATATAGCAGATTTCCAATGAAAGGCAAAGGTGGAGGATAACGGACTCCCACTTTATCAAGCCTGGAGAACGAAGAGGTGGTGTGCCTGGATTTTAAAAAAAAGTGAAAAAGTTTTCACAAGGTTTTTAGAATTGGAGAATAAGGTTCAGAATTCAGGTGAGAGGACAGCTGTGAAGCCCAAATGGCGCAGCAATCATAAGAAATTCCCACAGCCACTTGCAATGCAAGATGGGATAGGAACCTTTCGTTCCATTTTTATTCTCTAATTTGTTATCGCTTTACTTCCGAAAGGCTGTTGATTCAAGCTCTAGATCAGGGGTGTCAAATTCATGTCATCACGACGGTGTCACGTGATGTATCGGGACTTTTTTCCCTTTTGCTAAATCGGGTGTGGGCATGGCCAGCGTGTTTGACAGCCCTGCTCTAGATATATGAAATAAAATCAGATTCTCAGACTTCAGTAGTCTTAGATCTCCCCAATACTAATAATGGTCTTGGTGGATACTTTCTATCATACAACATTGTGAAATCCAACCCTATTGATCTTACTAGATCAGCCTTCACCCATCTGGTGTCTGCTGAATAATTCTGATTATGCCCTTCATGAGCCGTGCAAGCTGTAGATTTATGGAAATTATCATCTAACACAGCTGGAGAATGCTACACAGGGAACGTCATTTTAGATGCCTTCAATACAACTCAACAAGATCTGATGTTTATTTATAGAATTGCTTGATGCTTTCCAACATTTCTATCTATTGCTGGCAAAGACACCTCAGGAGACGGGGGAATGGGAAAAATTCACTACTGATTTTCCTTCATGGTATAATAGGAAATTCTGCTTTATATAATATAACATTTTTCCTGGTACCATTAAAGCAGACACAGGCAATCTGGTGGGAGAACTTGAGCTATTCTGTGAGAAGACACAACAACAAAAAACCTACAGTGAGCAAGGAGGTGATTTACAGTGAAAATGGGATTTCAAGAATAGCTCCTTATGGTTGTGGTTTTTTTTTTTACAAAGGGTAAGCTTTTTTGTGGGAGGAGATAGCTAGGCCTAAAAGAAAGCTTGCATATCTTTTAATATTTGGCTTTTCTATGTCCTCCACTCTGAAGAAGAAAAAAAACCCACCCTTCTTTTTGTCAAAGGCAGAATTTCTGGGTGTTCATGATCACAACAATGAAGGCCAAACATGGATTGCCATTTCTTATAAATACTTTCACAAGATTATTTTTCTTCAATTTTGTGGGGAAGCAGAAACAAGTGCTGGCTTATAGAAAGTTAGCACCCACCCCTCTCCTAGAAGAATGAAATATTTTGGGGAAATATTAAAAAGGCAGAATATTATATTTCCGTGGATGAGAAATGGAGAAACATGTTTTTTAGAGGGAGAAAGTAGCCCCCACCTTTTCGTAATAGTCCAAAGCAGATGTCAGCACTTAAGAGATAAAGAGATAGATAGCTCTATTCCTAAGCAAATACCCTCACCCAAGATCCAACACAGGAAAAAGCCATTTAGCACAATAGGAATTGCCCAACACCCTTTAAGAACAGCCCCTTCATTGCATCACCCTCAGAAACCTCAACCAAACTTAGCTCAGACAAACACCTAGGATTGTACTTTCCCTATAGAGCCAGCTATGACCCCTACATAACCCCTACATGACCCCATGGGCGTCTGACAACAGCCAATAGAATACAAGTTCTTGCACAGGAATAGGAAGTTCAAGTGCAAAGTCCAAGAGAAGGTATCCAAAGTCCAAGAGAAGGTATACAAAAACCCACTCTCAACTCTCAACTGTAGTCAGCTGCCCAGAACCACCCATGTGCTTCTGCTTCATCATTAAACCATCTTTCCAATCAGCCTCCAGTCTCCATTTTGTTTCCAGTGCCTTTCTCCCGGCTTGGGACTGAACCAGATGGATATTTCTTCCCACAGGCTGGTACTCCAAGCAGATGAGCATGGCTTTTCCATCATTGCTAAGTTTCAGATTCTTCTAGTAGTTTTCTCATAGAAGAGAGTTATTGCTCTACAACTCTTTCTGTTAGCTCACATTATCAGAAAACTATTCAACAGGTATAAGAAAGAATAGGCCAGCCAAAGGCTTCAAATCTGCTGGTAGCCCTACAAGCTTTGGGTAGGGTACTATAGATACCATCCAAAGGTCACCAAGAAATCGCCATTTTTAATGTGACAGAAATTAAATACAGAAATTAAATTATTAAATACAATAGATGCAAATTTGAGGTTAATCAAACATCAATAAATTATTTAATCAATAATCAATCCAGCAGTGAACTCCAACTCCTCTTTCTTCTTCTTTTTCCTCCTCCTCCTCCTCCTCCTCCTCCTCCGCCGCCTCCTCCTCCGCCGCCGCCGCCTCATCATCATCATATCCCCCAAGCTCTGCAAAGCTGGATCAGCTACAACATTGTACAGCTGCACCAGATGTGCTTTGACTACTGCTACTGCTCAGATATTAATCCAAGTCAAAATACAGTTGAAAGATGAAATATGGAATTTTGCATTAGCAGATGAGTAAGTGTTGAATAAGGCAGGTTGTAGTGTTTGCAAATCCCTATCAACTGGATTTCAAGAAGTTTTTATATTGCAGAACATATGTAAGCAGTAGTACTTTTGAACTTTAAGAAACAATTTAGTAGATATTAGCTAAATATGTATCCTGATGGTGGGATTCAAAATTATTTACTACCGGTTCTGTGGGCATGGCTTGGTGGGCGTGGTGTGGCTTGGTGGGAGTGGCTTGGTGGGCGTGGCAGGGGAAGGATACTGCAAAATCTCCATTCCCTCCCCACTCTTGGGGAAGGTTACTGCAAAATCCTCATGCCCTCCCCACCCCACTAACCTGCTTTCCAGCTCCGTTCTCCTGTGCAGGGCAACAAAAGAAGACCTAGCAGCTGGGACTTGGGAGGCAGCAAATAGATGGGGGCAGGGGTAGCCAGAGGTGGCATTTGCCGGTCCTCCGAACTACTCAAAATTTCGGCTACCGATCCCCAGAACCGGTCAGAACCGGCTGAATACCACCTCTGATCCTGATGACAGCAAATATCAGTCAATGTTAGTACCCTAAGAAAGCAAACTCAATTGGGACTTTACTGAAGCTAGGGACACATATGATTTTACACATTACTTGTCTTAAACATGTTGTAGTGACAAATGCTGTCAAATCATCCATAATAGCAATAGCACTTAGACTTATATATCGCTTTACAATGCTTTATAGCCCTCTCTAAGCAGTTTTACAGAATCAGCCTATTGCTCCCAACAATTTTGGGTTCTTATTTTACCCACGTCGGAAGGATGGAAGGCTGAGTCAACCTTGAGCCTGGTGGGATTTGAACGGCCAAATTGCAGACAGGCAGCAGTCCGCAGAAGTAGCCTGCAGTACTGCACTCTAACCATTGCGCCACCGAGACTCATGATGTTAGATATAAACCATGGTTTATAAATCATATTATGGCATAGCACAGAATGTGGGATTAGCCTCTGTTTATGATCCTTCTTTCTTTTGGTCTTCCAGTTGACAATGACAGAAATGTCACTTTTCCATAAACCACAAAGCAATAGATTATGAATCATTCCCTTTTTGTTTCAAATTTACCAGTCAACAGTAATATGTGGCAAAATCTGGGACACCAGGGTTAAAAATATATTTGCTACACACCAGCAAGTGGATGATATATATTAACGTTTTTCCCCCCATTCTATCCAGTGTGTCCTAATTAATTCACTGTCAACCATAAGAGGTTCTGTGACTTTAAAAAATGACAATTGTTTATTCACTTATATCATGCAGGAAATTTACTAGGTACTAAATAACATCAAAATAACACCACAAATATATTTTTACACTTTCTTCCATCTCTGACAGAGGGAAACAGATACACATGCTTGCTGTATATTTAGTGAAACAAGGTATAGTAATGAGGAAATCATAATGAGCTAGCCACGATTATAACATGCTCCAAGGAATTTCTCCACTAACAATATCTAGCTATACCTTACTGATACTAAAGCAAGGGTGTCAACCTCAAGGCCTGCGGGCCGGACCCGCCCCACGGGCTGCTTAAATCTGGCCCGCAGGGCTAGCCTGGAAATAGCAAAGGACCAGCCTATAGCTGGAAATAGCAAAGGACCAGCCTCTGCCAGCCAAAATGGGGCACGGGAGGGGTGCACACAGCCCTCCTCACCCCATTTTCGGCATGGACAGCCTCCTGCATCACTCTGCCAGCCAAAATGGGGGATAAAGTGCTGGAAGAGGCTGTCCAGGCTGAAAACAGGGTACGGGGGGCTGTGCATGCCCCCCATGCCCCGTTTTGGCCGGCAGACTGCTGCAGGAGGTGCCCGTCCCAGCTCTCCCCCCCCCCCGGCCGGCCCGCGGAGGAGAACAATAATGCTGATCCAGCCCTTGAAGAAATCCAGTTTGACACCACTGTACTAAAGCATGTTTGGCATTATCTTTCCAAACATATATATATAATGTAATTTGTAATTTGTACATAAAAGGAGGGCTTTTCTAATGGTCTGTCTTAAAAGATGTTACATTCATCCTGTTTTTTTAAAAAATAGAAATTTTACAAAAAGTAACAATATGGTGCAAGTTGCAATTCTGAAATAGACCAACTTTAAATTGATTTGATATCACTAAGTCCAGAGATCACAGCCCAATTCCCCAAACGAAATCTCCTAATCACATGTGCAGAAGGAACGTAACATACAATTTTTCCTTGATGAGTTCGGGATATGTACTTTCTTTTGCTTTGTATGATCTTAACTCAGGCAGAAGCACAGAAAATTCATTATGCTTTTGAAATGTGATCTTTTTAAAAACGTTTCAATGCAATTTCAACTAAGCAGCAGAAAATTTCATAACACTTTTTCATCATATAATTACATGTCTTAATTATATAATTTGATGTGTTAATTGCATAATTAAAAGGACATGATGTTTCAGCTTAATTAGACATCTTAATTATTATGCAAGATCATATGCTAGCATTGCGATCCCCTTTGCAAATGTAAAACAAGTACTTGTAGATATAACTTCAGCCATTTTGAGATATCAATAGGATGAATGAATTTTGATCTGAATACATTGAGACACATGAGAAGCAGATGGAAGCATCTGCCCTATTGTACCATTAATATTATTTGCATTAAAAGGAGTAAGATGAGCCACTAACACTTCTACCTTTTAGAAACAGCACAGATGTATCCCTTGTTAATTATTTGAGATTACAGATTACAGTCTCAATAATACTATCCAACTTCTCAAAGATTCATAAGAGAATTGTGCTCGTATGTTGTCTGTCACACACTCAAGCATCCAGCCCTTTGGTACTCCATATGCTCACCATTTCACAGTTGACAAGTCAGTATACATCAGTCTGTTTTATATACTGGGCAAAAAAAAGATGATACAAGTTATAATAGTGAATAATAATGTGCGGTGTGCAGGAAGAGAATGGCTCAGACTGATAAAATCTAAACAAAGAGAAATAAAAGACATCTAGAAATTGCAATAGGTAATTGCAAAAGACTTCTAGAAATTGCAATTGGGTAAATTATATGGGTAGTCCTTGACTTACGACCACAATTGAGCCCAAAATTTCTGTTGCTAAGTGAGACATTTCTTAAGTGAATTTTGCCCATTTTATGACCTTTCTTGCCATAGTTGTTAAGTTGTTAAATTAGTAACATGGTTGTGCAGTTGTTAAATTAGTAACATGGTTGTGAAGTGAATCTGGTTTTCCCATTGACTTTGCTTGTCAAAAGGTGATCATGTGACCCCAGGATACTACAATGGTCATAAATGTGAGTCAGTTCCTAAGCATTTAAATTTTGATCACATGACCATGGGGATAGGATGCCACAACTGTCATAGGTTTGAAAAACAGTCATAAGTCACTTTTTTCAGAGCCGTTGTAACTTGGAACGGTCACTAAATGAACTGTTGTAACTCAAGGACTACCTGTAATTGATGAAGGAGGGCTCTATGTTTTCCCAGTGTGAAATTTCTGTCAGATAGTCATTGGGCATGTTGCCATTCAAGATCTGTAGATCTAATTCTTAAAAGAGTTGCATTATATGCAGGCATCTTCAACGCTATTCTTGGATTCTCTGACTAGCAAAGGCGATCAACTTGTAAAATGGCAGAATTTGGAATATTGTTCAGGCTTAATCTTATGTTGAAATCCCTGACTATAACAATATAATGAGACGGGGAGCATAGCCAAAGACCATTAAACTTTTGACCAGGTTTCTATGATTCAAAATCAAGGTAATATTATGTGGCATATAAACATTTACTAGAAACAAATTCTAGTGACTGACTGAAATATGGATGTTCAGATCTGTACAAAATTGTGTCCCGTTCCAAGGGCTGCTAGAAGAGACAAGCATTTATCACTCTCAATACGCAAATCACTAGTCTCCTGAAACAAAACAATTTTTAACTGTGTTATACTGTATAACTTGTAAATGCAGGTTCTCTTGTTCTGACTTCTCATCCACTACTTCCAACAGAGTAGTAATAATAATTCAGGTAATATTATAAGTAAACTGGATTTTTTAGGAACAGAAATGTTAGAAAGAGATATACTATGCCAGGCCTTGAGCCTAGGCATGGGGGAACAATAGAAATATCTAAGATTCTGCAAGACCGGCTGGAAAAATAGCGGGCTCCGATGAGCTCCATGAAAATCCAGCCGGACAAACCGCTGTCAGGGGGTCTTCTGACTGGAACTGTCCTGCAGGGACGGTGAAGAAGGAGAGGCAACTCGGATGACCAAGAGGAACAGGCAAGTTCCTCGGCAGGTCAGAGACAGCTCTTCGGACCGGCAGTGGGGGCGGCGGCCATTTCAAAATGACTGCTCTGAAGCTGGGGCAACCGGACTAAGTTTTTGTGCAGGAGTGGTGTTTGAATGGAGTGTTGGAACCGGGTGAGTGATTGGCCAACTCACAGGTAAAAGAAAATTTCAAATTTGGATATTAAAAGGTGTCCCGGAGCTGAAATTAGCAGCTAATTGGCAATCGGGAAATTTTATGAAGGGAGAAGGACAAAACGGAGATTAAAACACCAAAGCCCAAGAAGATTATTATTTTTACAAGTGAATTTGGATAAATTTAAAAATAGAACAAAAGAAACAAAAGGAAAGAACCTGGGGATAAACATTTTTAATGTGGATTTAAAGTATTTTAGACAGTTTTGACAAGCAGCTGATTTGAGAGTATTGTGGATTTGAGAGAGCCATCTGCTGGTGGAAAGAGAGCATTGCAATACTTGGTGGAAGACAGAAGAGAAGTGCAGCTGTGTAATTTGACCTTGACTACCGGAAAAGATAATCTGGGAACTGTGAGGGCTTTTAAGGAGTGTTTGTTTTTCTACATTGCTTGGTTTCGATTGTTTATGACTGTGGAAGATAATAAATCTTTGATTTGGAGTGGATTGGACTTATATTTGAATTGAACATTAGAATTTGAAAATTAAAAGAGCCTATATGGACTTTAAATTTTAATGAAAGGTGATATAATATAAACAATTTAAAAACTTGTTAAATTGGTAACATGAAGTTGTAGCAACCCACCACTGGCCTCTGTTTATACAACCAAGGATTGTATTAGCTTTTTTGGCTGCTGCCCCACACTGCTGCCTCATGTTTAAGTTATCATCCACTAGGACTCCAAGGTCCCTCTCACAGTTACTGTTTTGAGTCAGGTTTCGCCTAATCTGTACTTGTATTTTTGGTTTTTCCTGCCTAGGTGTAAAATCTTGCTTTTCTCCACATTAAATTTCATATTGTTGGATAGGCCCCATTGTTCAAGCCTGTCAAGATCTTTTTGTATCCTGAGCTTGTCTTCTGGGATGTTGGCTATTCCTGCCAGCTTAGTGTCATCTGCAAATTTGATGAGTTCCCTCATCTATTCCCTCATCTAAGTCATTTATGAAGATATTGAAGAGGACTCACATAACTCACATAAACTCACATAAGACTTAAACTCACACACACACACACACACACACACACACACACACACGTGTGTGTGTGTGTAGCATTTTTGCTGATAAATGAAAATAAAGGGAGACTATTATAGATCTATTTCGAGCTATATATATTTGGTGAGACCATATTGTTAACTTTTAATATGAGAGTTTCAAGAGGTCCACTAAAGTCAATGATTCATAATAAACCAGTCTTTCTCCAGGAACTTGTTATTTAGATATATATTTAGCAGATGTCAGCTAATGCAGGAGCAGAATGACTACAATCCATTCAAAGGAAAAGGATTTTACAAACATATTTCAAATTAGGAATTACACAAAACGAGCAACTTCGAGCTAACTTCCAACTATTTTTCTTTTGTAACATCAATTTGATTTTAAAATATGCAGCTTATTGGAGAATAGTGATTTCTGGAAGCCAGCCACTGTTTTTCACTCTGAAGACATAATTCTGCAACTTCTCCAACAACACCATTTATGTTATCTGTATAGTAAGAGCCTTCTCTAACTTGGCTGCTCCAGATTTACACCAGCCCTGTTCTCTCTCACACTAAACAACTGACAGAACATGACATGTAAACTGCTTATCTAAAACTTGATTGAGAATGCCAGAATCTATTGCTATTGCTTCCTCATTTTGGGTCCATATTTAAACACAGCTCAGCTTTACATCAATCTGACAATGGGGAAAAAGCTATTCTGGCATTTCTCAACAAAAAAAGAAGAAGACATAAGCTTAAGTCTCTATGATGCTTACCATGAATCTGTTTCATGTTTCTTTGGAAAATATAGGGATGTTTTCTAAGAAGAATGCCAAAGGCTGGAAGAACAAAATGCCACCCAGTTTGACCCCTGCACATGCTTACCTATTTCAGATACCTTCCCATATTTTGTGTCTGTTTTATTAGGGGAGGAGACAGTTTGGCTAATCCATCAGTTTACTGTGTTGACCGCAGGTCATAACAAATAATGTGCTTCAATACTATCCTGCTTGATACCGCACAAGTCTCTGGAACACTTGGGGGCAATTTGTGGTCATTGTCCATCTCCGCTACAGTCTGTGGAAACATACACTTGTAGTCACCCAGCAGGTAAGATTGCTGTGGGGAACTGGATATTCTGATGTTCCTCACCAGAGGAACAACAAATAGCAACTTGGAGCACGGCAGGGTCAAATTTGCTCTTCCTTTAATTTTCCTGGTAATATCAATAAACAGCCCTCCACCAAATATTTGGCCAGCACCCCAATACATTGGGGCTAATGTAGGACCCTGGAGGATTCCAGGAATTCAAAGAATGGGGCTTTCTTCTCCCTCCCAGCAATTGTGTTAAGGATTGTTGTTGGGGGGCTGGTAGGCTGCTTCCTACAAACCAGAGGTGGGTTCCTCCTGATTCGGACCGGTTCAGCCGAACCGGTAGCGACCCGCTGGTGACATCATGGTGACATCATGATGACATCATGGAACCGGTTCGGTCGGTGCTGGTCCGTGGGCACCGCCATCTTATTTATTTATTTATTTTTTAAATTTTTTTTTAAAAAAAATTCCTTCTGAGCATGCGCAGAAGCCGAGTTTCCAGCACTACACATGCGTCACCATCTTATTTTTGGCTTTTTTTGGGGGGGTCGGATTTTTTGCCACTGCGCATGCGTGTGCGCGGCCACGCAGCGCAGGAAGAAGAGAACCGGCAGAGTGGTAAGTTAGAACCCACCCCTGCTACAAACCTGCAATAGATTTAAATTAAGGAAGAGCCAAAATTTCTCTCTAGTTTTATTGCTCTGATTCAAGCAACCTGAACCAATAGGAACGAAGTATTTGCAGAATCAATAGGATCTGCCAATCGGATCGAAGTGTTCCTAACAGCGATTATGGCCGAAATCACACAATATGAATACCCATGCATTTTGGTTTAGCTTAATGCATAAACCCACATAGCAGCTGCATTCCTGTCCTTTAGCTGCACATAGTCCTCATTTAATAACATTCAGCAACTGCTTGAAGTTACGCCAGGGATTGTGGAGAGCAGGAGAGCCAAAGGGGTAGAAATGGGAGAAGACAAGTGGTTGGGGGGGGGGAGTTGAAGTGGAAATGAGAGCAGCAGAGCAGAAGTGTGAGATGCTCACCTAACAATGGCACAGCCTAACACTTGCAACTGACTTTACTAAAACTACCATCACTAAGTGGTATGGTCGCGTGATGTTTCGTCTATGACTGCATTGCTTAGCGATGAAAATTCAGGTCCCAATTTTGGTCATTATGCGAGGACTACCTATACTATTTGGCATTTTCTTTACACCATTAACATTAGCAGCAGATTTTAGGACACAAAAATATCCTCCAAATACAAATCAGAGTAAAGGTTTGCTTTTTAAAACACCTTCTGCAAAGCTTATAAGAGGATGAAGTATGAAAGTTTTCTCCCTCGCTCTGCAGGGCACCCCTCAATTTTCTGCTCAGTCTTTCACAAAGGTTACTGCTAAAATTAGTTTCCTAATCAATCACAATTTCCTTTCTTCAGAAAAGACTGATTCCTTGCATCTTTTTAATGTCTTGTTTTTCTCCCACAGCCCTAAAACTCTTGTTATAATGAAAAATCAGGAATTGCCATCAAGGGAGAAGTCACCGGAAACATGTTAGTCAAAATGTTTTCCTCAAAGACGGCAGATAAAAAGAGGTTTGCATTTTTTTTCAGTTATGGCTGCTGGCATATTGGCAAGTACAAGGCTGAGCCATCTCGCACTTACACACACCTGGTTCATGGAAGAGAACAACAAACAGGAGAGATGAGTCAGTGGTGCTTATGAAACACACATTCGTCATCTGACGCTGCTGTTGTGCCCATTGTTTTGTTAACAAGCTGCAGCTGGTGATGATAAACCAGCACAAAGGGTGGGGGGGAGGGCTCAGCTCCCTAAGATTGCAGCTCGGTTAGATCAGTGTTTCCCAACCTTAGCAACTTGAAGATGTATGGACTTCAACTCCCAAAATTCCCCAGCCAGCGAATGCTGGCTGGGGAATTCTGGGAGTTGAAGTCCATACATCTTCAAGTTGCTAAGGTTGGGAAACACTGGGTTAGATTACCAGGGTAGAAGATCAAATCTATCCTGACAGACAGTTGATCTGGCTAAAGAAGAGTAATCGGCAAATGCCAACCATTGATAGGCAAGACTAACATTTTATTTATTCTATTCACATCTCAGGCCTCTATTGATGATTTACTTCGGCTTTCTAAGTCGCTCATTCTAATTGAGCCAATTAGAAAGCTGCAGAGGTGGAAAATCTCTGGGCCACAGGCCTTCATTGCTAGCACCACTTCACACATACGTTTTTCCAGAGGCAACCTTTATACTTTACAAAGAGAAGGTATCTCATATCGTGCAATGGTCAAAATAAATGGATTTCCCTACTTCAGATGTAAGCCTTAAGAAGCTAACTCATGATGTGGTCTACACTTGCAGTAAAACAATAGAAGAGGGGACAAAACTATTCCTTTCTTTTAAATCAGGGGTGTCGAACTCAATTTCATTGAGGGCCGCATCAGGGCTGTGGTTGACCTCGGGGGGGGGGGCAGGTGGGTGTGGCCACCTGGGTGGGCGTGGCCAGCTTGACGCCACTCCCCAAACTGCTGGCATGTTTCCTCTTCGCATTGGGTACACCGGGCCAAAGCTACGCTAGCCTGATCCTTCCTCTGCGCACTGGGTAGAGCGGGCCAAAGCTACGTTGGCTTGATCTTTCTTCTTCGCACTGGGTAGACTGGCCGAAGCTACGCTGGCCTGATTTAGATTTATTATTAGAGTTGGAAGGGACCTTGTAGGTCATCTAGTCCAACCCCCTGCTCAAGCAGGAGTTCCTCCGCCATTTGAAACAGATGGCAGTCCAGTCTCTCCTTGAAGGTCGCAAGTGTTGGGGCTTTCACAACCTCCGCTGGCAAGCTGTTCCACTAGTTGATCGCTCTCACCGTCAGAAAGTTTCTCCTCACTTCTCCTTGGTCAGCTTCCATCCGTTATTCCTTGTTTGGCTTTCTGGTGCCATAGAGAACAGCCTGACCCCCTCCTCTCTGTGGCATCCCCTCAAGTATTGGAACACTGCTATCATGTCACCCCTGGTCCTTCTCTTCGCCAGACTGGCCAAGCTCAGTTCCTGCAACCGCTCTTTGTATGATGTATCGTCTTCGCACTGGGTAGACCGGGCCGAAGCTACGCTGGCCTGATGTTTCCTCTTCGCACTGGGTAGACTTGGCCAAAGCTATGCTGGCCCAATCTTTCCGCCTTGCATTGGGTAGACCAGAACGGCCCCACAGGCCGGATCCGACCACATCACGGGCCGGGCCGGGCCACGGACCTTGAGTTTGACACCCCTGTTTTAAATAATCCCCTACAAAAGATTTGCTGGCAGTAAAAAAAACAGCCTAGCAGGATTGATCTCAATCTTTTTCTTCCTAAGTGCTGTGGTGGAGAAGACCAGGAGAATGATACATAGTTTCTTTTATGTATTCAGGTAGAGAGCAGTCAAAAATGGCCTCTCCTACTGCATTTGTAATGGAGTCAATTCAATTGCTTTAAAATGTCACAATACATCTTCTACTGAATATGCAACCTAGCTGAACACCAAGCATATGAGGCATGTTTGACTGCAGTTCCACACATTAGAACATAGAACCATAGAGCTGGAAGTGACCTCACAGGTCTTTTAGTCCAACCCTCTGCTCAAGGCAGGAGACCCTATATCCGTGGTGGCGAACCTATGGCACGCGTGCCAGAGGTGGCACGCGGAGCCATAGAAGCCGGCACGCGAGGGTTCCCACCGGCAAACCGGAAGTGCGAAAAAACGCACTTCCGGTTTGCCGGTGTGCTGTTTTTTGCACTCCGGAGGGTTCAGGGAAGCTCCCTGAAGCTCCGGAATGCAAAAAACTACAAAACGGACAAACCGGAAGTGCACTTTTCCGCACTTCCGGTTTGTCCATTTTGTAGTTTTTTGCATTCCGGAGCTTCAGGGAGCTTCCCTGAACCCTCCGGAGTGCAAAAAACAGCATACCGGCAAACCGGAAGAGCGTTTTTTCGCACTTGCGGTTTGCCGGTTTCGTCGTTCCAGACTCCGGTAAGCCTTTGTGCGGGGGTGGTGGGGTGCGCATGCGCAGGGGACAGCATGGGGGGGTGTTGTGCACATGCGTGGGGGGGAGGGAATGGGTGTGGGCATGCGAGCGCGCGCAAGCGCCCCCCCCACCTTTTTTGGCACACGAGCCAAAAAAGGTTCGCCACCACTGCCCTATATCATCCCGGTCAAGTAGTTGTCCAGCCTAGTTTTGAAAATCTCTAGTTATGAAGAATGCACAACTCGGGAGGGGGGAAGTTATTATGGGATACAAGCCTATTTCCAAGACATTGGTCTTCAAAACATCTTCTGGCAGCACAACTACCACACCAGGTACCAATGGTTAATTTCTCAAGACTGAGGAATGCGATAGTTGAAAACGTGAGTAAGTCATGTCTATCTTATTATGATTTCTGGGACTGAGGTCACACTCTGCATACATTAGCTCAGTGATGACAAACCTTTTTTGGTTCCGAACTTCCAGTTGGCCCGTTGGGTTGTTTTTTGCTGTCCCAGGCTTCAGGGAAGCCTCCTGAAGCTTGGGGAGAGTGAAAACGGCCGAAAAGAAGGCTGAAAATCAGCTGGCCAGTGCGCGCATGCGCCCTGGAGCTGACACAGGGCAACGCCTCGCGTGCCCTCAGATATGGCTCCGCGTGCCACCTGTGGCACGCGTGCCATAGGTTTGCATCACTGCATTAGCTGATCTCAATCTGGTGTCCTGTAGACAAGTTGATGAAAAAGTTTACAAAGCCCACCTACTTATCTTTTTAGGATTTTCTTCAGGAATCTGCGGATCAACTAAATACTGGGACCACAAAAAAGGGCAGCACCCAACTCCAATCATCTTCCAAGTCCGTGGGTCATTCACTCCCAATTTAAAGCATTAATCTTCACAGAAAATTGAAAGGCCCAAGAAATATTTCTTCCTTATAACAAATCCATGATTATCACTGGGGATAAAAGAGAAGCCGAGTGGCTTTCAGCAACTATAATAATCCTATGGTCAACAAGAAAGGTATGCCTACTGTATATATGTAGGTCTAATATCTACATAATATCTAATATCTACAATATCTATATATAGGCCATGGTGGCGCAGTGGTTAGAATGCAATATTGCAGGCTAATTCTGTTTACTGCCAGCAGTTCGATTCTGACCAGCTGAAGGTTGACTTAGCCTTCCATGCTTTCAAGGTCAGTAAAATGAGGAGCCAAATTGTTGGGGGCGATATGCTGACTCTGTAAACTGCTTAGAGAGGGCGGTAAAACACTGTGAAGTGGTATATAAGTCTAAGTGCTATTGCTAAGGTTTGGATAATTTAAATAGCAAGAATGTTAGACAAATGGCTGTCCAGTCTCTTCTTAAAAGCCTCCAGCATTGGAGCATACTCCACTGGAGCACACCAGTGCTATCTTCCTTCCAACCAATCAACAAAATCTGTAGGGTCTAAAAAGTACCTTCATTGCCCTCTGCAACATAGACTTTTGGGTTAATATATTGCTTTTAATGGAATAATTAGCAGTTATGTGTAAATGAGTAAAAGTTTCTACCTAACGCTCTATTCCTTAAAGCCAAAGAATATAAGCACACAATGTAATTAACATAATGCATTACAAAAGTTTCATTCTATAAAAATGTCGAAGAAAATTTCCACCTGACCTAGATGAAGCAATTGAGCTAATCTTCAGAGCACACTTGCACAATCTATATTTATCCAGGTTTAAGAATGAACCCCTTCAGACTAGTAAGTCAGTGGTACAGCAATGACCTCTGAAATCCTTCCAGTATACAGATCCACTGGATGAACAAGTGTCTGGTTATGTTGTGCTGACTTGCAGCTTTCATGCTTGGATTAAATGTAGCCTCTCCTACAATGCTGAAACTGGCATTTGAAGAGCTTTACAGGTGAACCGAAGAACTTGCCTCTGAAGGCATCCGGTGATATGTTTCCCCTCTCTCTAATTTTACATCATTTTTCAAGTTTAAATACCACACACTTTTGAAAGACTTCGAAGTTGCCCTAATACCCTTTGCATAATTTTCTTTTTATATTAATCCATGCAGTCTTGAATAAGGAACAGAATTTTCTCCGTGATCTCAAATCAGATTAATAGAGGCTTTGTTCTTATAAGGAGCAGATGAGAGTAGGGCTTGAGTCATACATAGGTAATTAACTGAATACCTCTTTTTGGAGAGTAGACCTATTACAGTGCCAGGTACCAGACAACCTTTAAATTCCACAGAGATCAGAATATTTTGTCAGTCTATAATAGAGATTAGTTAATAAACTGCATAGCAAAAGAGCAAATAATGTGTCAATTGTGCACTGTCAAGATTCCAACTTTATATCTAGGAAAATCTTTTACGCCAGATTAGACTTTTTTGACAAATTTTCACCCTAAATTAGAGGTGTCAAACTCAAGGCCCGTGGGCCAGATCCGGCCCACAGGGTGCTTAGATCTGGCCCATGGGGCCGCCCTGGAAACAGTGAAGGACTGGCCCACAGTGCCTCTGCTAGCAAAAATGGAACTCCGTTTTCACTGGCAGAGGGTTGCAGGAGGCCACAGGCACCCCTGACATGAGTGACGTCAAGCTGGCCACACCCACCCCAGCCCCAAAGGTCAGACACAACCCTGATGCTCAATGAAATAGAGTTTGACACCCCTGCCCTAAATATTCAATTCTTGATTGAAAAGAACTTATGCAGAAGACCTTCCCATCATAAGTTGCCAGGTATGCTAGCAGTTACATCCAGGATATGGAAAGGGAATCCGAGACTATCAAACTTGGCAAGTTAGGAAAAATGCTAAGAGTTTATTGATCTGAATTATATGCCATATTTATTTATTTGTTTGTGGGGTCCTTGGTGCTCTCTGAGCTTGGTTGTTTTCTTGCATGTGTTTCATTATGATTCACCACATGATGTTACATGGTTTGGTAAGGAAACATCTGCAAGAAAACAACTAAGCTCAGAAAGCACCCAGGACCCCACAGTTAAACCTATATAATAAATGTATATCCTCATAAAGGCTCTATAACTCCAGGTGGCATATATAACGTTCCCCTCTCCTGTTTTTCCCACAAAAAACAGCCTGTGGTGTAGTTTGGGCTGAAAGATCATGACTGACAAAAAATCACCCAACTACCGTAGCTTCTGTGACTAAGGGAGGATTAGAACTCAGGGCCTCCTCACTTTCTAGTCCAGCATCTTCTTCAATTAGTGTTATCATTTATTACAGTCACAGACCAGAATATTATTTTTTAACAATACACAGAAACTCTAGAAATTTTGTTATAAAAATCTTTAATATTACACTGCTTCCTTCCTAGCCAGATTCTGTTTTGAAAGATAATTCAGCATTCTGATTCTGATTCTGATGAGTTGAATGGTTTATAATACAGTATGATATCCCCCCCCCAAAGTGTATGTAAATTATCAAAAACAATCTAAAAATAATTTAAACAGACTAAGTTTAAACAGAATAAGTCTCCATAAAATAACATTAGCTTAATCACAGTGTTTTGGAAAAGTTGTAATTACATACTTTGACTGAAGTGATTTATACATTCATAAATAAACAGAACAAATGCTACATAATTCCACTTCTGGTGGCAATATCCATTTAGTTACTAGTTTTAGTATAAACATTTTGAGGGTACTAGAAAATTATTTATTATTTATTATTTATATATTTTTATTATATTATTTTTATTATTTTTATTTATTTTGGTTATGGCTTCATTATCCATTTCCAGCAAGTTTACAAAATCATATGGCATAAGAAACTCATTCAATTTCTGTTGTAAACTGCCAGAGCATAAAGCATTGAAAATTAAGCACAGTGTATATTTCTTTGGAACAGTGTTATTTAAAAATATAGGAAATATCACTCTCATAAATTAACAGCAACAGACTTCTGAGAGTCCTTTAATTGGAGACCATATTATTTACATTAACACTTATTCCTATATAAATATATTTTATATTTTAGGACAATATAATGAACATTGATGTTAATGCTTCTATACTATGCTTTTTGAAAAATAATCTTGTGTAATTTTTTTCATTATGTTATTTTTCAATCCTAATGTTTTGTTGATATATTTGTTTGCTTCAATGAAAGCTTTCAAATCCATTCTATCTACCGTATTTTTCGGAGTATAAGACGCACCTTAGTTTTGGGGGAGGAAAACAAGGAAAAAAGGCATCTGCCTCCCAGTAATTTGCCAAACAGCAAACAGTACAGATGATATACACTGTTTGCTGTGTATTTCTGTGCATGTGTGCCTGACCCATAGAAATGGCAAAGAATTGGAGAAATGTACATTTATGGCAGTTTATTAATCCCAGAAAGTTTTCTTAAATGTAATCACACTAACTCCTCCCAATTATTTAAATAGATCTACTCCAAACATGACTAAGTCAGGGTTTCTCAGCTGCCTTCTTTTAATACTAATACTTAATACTAATACCTAATACTAAAACAGGACATTTCAGATTATACTTTTACAGATCTTTAAAATTGATGTGGCTTTCTGGAAGTATTCTCTGCTATTTAAAAGAAGATACAATAGCACTGGGCCTCTTCAGAGCAAGCATTTATTTTAAAAAGCTTCTTCATTTTGTTAAGTTGTCTAGAACAATAATATAATTTGAATACTCTACAAACATTTAACAAAATAACATATTAATAGAATCTGCCTCTACCTAGGATAGAACTCACAACCTCCTGATTGTGAGGCAAGAGCTCTAGCTCTGAGCCATAGAAACTACAGCTTGCTTCCTTTCCATTTTAGCAGCCTAATATTGCCAGCAGTTTATCTCCCAGCAATTTGTCTCATCACAGCCACCGTAGTTAGTTTCATTTTACCAGTGGCTTGCAAGCCTCAGCTGTAGGTCGGGAAGCAGATAATCTTATCACTCTTCTTGTGCTCTTCTTGTGCTTTGCCCTGTTTGCTGTAAAAAGGTAAATTGCTGGCAGGCAGAGACCAAAGGGTGGGGGTGGCTGGGTGGGGCTGCATTCGGTGTATAAGACGCACCCAGGTTTTCACCCTCTTTTTGAGGGTAAAAAGGTGCGTCTTATACTCCGAAAAATACGGTATATTTATTCCAAATATGTTGATTTATTTTGTACTAATTATGTCCAAGATTGGAGTCAATCGTAAGAGCATCATCTTTTTCACAACTCAGTCTAAAAGAAGAACTGGAATACCGGAGTTTCTTGACTATAAACATTAAAACTACAATTGTTCTAGTTTAGTGTGATGTTGACATTAGGCATGGTACTGTATAGATGTTACTCTACTAACAAACATTTGAATTACAAACTTTTGCTGATACGAACAAACTTATTTGCACCTGGAAGTTGGGAGAAGGGAGACAGGTTTGTTCATATTGGCAAAATACATACACTGTGTACTAGAAACAAAAGCCGCTCCAGCCTTCCCCCAACTCCCTGGGTCGCCCTAGGTTGCGACTGCAGACAAGTACTGCATAATTCTCAACCATAAAGTGGCAGCATTGCAGCAAAATCTGACAGTTCCAGTGAACCCTGGACAGCAGTAGAAGGAAGAAAAGGAAGATGTGAGAAGACAGAAAAAAGGCCAGCTTCTACCACACCATGTAGTGTGCCAGAAACCAACTCCTTCTGTCCTCTCCCGATCTCTGCCCCATATCCCCTCCTCCCACAACCCCAAGCCCACTAGACCAGTGTTTCCCAACCTTGGCAAGTTGAAGATGTATGGACTTCAACTCCCAGAATTCCCCAGCCAGCGAATGCTGGCTGGGGAATTCTGGGAGTTGAAGTCCAGACATCTTCAACTTGCCAAGGTTGGGAAACACTGCACTAGACTACCGCCTCTGCAAGGCAATGTCTGAATTCAGCATATTTTTTATGCTTGTTGGAGCAAAACATACTTACTGTACAAGCAGTGTCTCAAAATGTAGCCTGTTCATAAGTAGCGTAATATATGTAATCTACAGGTGTAGCTTAAGGCTTAGTTTTTTGTTGTTGAGACGACTAAGGCATAGTCAATAAACCATGATTATCTAAAAGCTTTATGTGTCTGCATGTGTGTCATTTACTGAGACCTGGATGAAGTCATGAAATAAACTTGATGGGCATGAGACATTTTATTGATTTGATTTGATTTGATTTGATTTGATTTGATTTGATTTGATTTGATTTGATTTGATTTGATTTGATTTGATTTGATTTGGACTCTCTCCTCCTGAGCAACTCAGGGTCAGTTTGATCTAGTGGTTAAGGCACCAGGCTAGAAACCAGGAGATTGTGAGTGCTAGTCCTGCCTTAGACATGAAAGCCAGCTGGGTGATTTTGAGTCAGGTATTCCCTCTCAGCCCAACCCACTTCACAGTGGTGGTGTGGTTGCGGGGAAAATAGGAGGAGGAGGAAGGAAGTATTAGTTATATTCACCATCTTGAGTTAGTTATCAAAATAACAAAGGTAAGATGGAGATGTAACACAATAAAAAGCTCTATGATTTGGCAGAAAAAAAGACAAAATGTCTAATAAAATCTAATCCTAACTTAAGGATAATTTCCTAAAATAAAAAAAGCAGGAAGATGACCCTACGTGCATGGCAATGGGCTAAAATTTTTAAATAAAGTGATTAAGTTAAAAAAAATTGGCAAGATTTTCAGACTGTAAAGCTGGGGGCTTGAAATTAAAGACCAATCCAGGGTTAAATTTGAGCAAACACCTCATCTCCAGATGTTTTTGAGTGCTGGCAAGCTAAGCAGTAAACTAAATATTATTTCCAATATGATCCAGACTCAGCTTCCAAATAAACAATCATTAAGTAGAAGAAGAGGCAATGGCCCCAACTTGAAATCTTGGCAAGGCAAGATACATTGACAGGCTGACTTGATAGCAAGATTTTGCTCTCAAGATGCCTGAAAAAGCACTGAAGAAATGCTGCAGGATTTCGATGAGATATTGTAAATTTTCAGTGTTTGAAAAGAATTTGTGAAATCTCACTCTACAAAACTGGAATCTTGTGCAGGATCTACACAAACTAATTCATATAAGATGTACAAGTTCTTGCACGCTTTAGAAACCTTGTTAGTAACTTCATGTTAACCTCTGCTGTTCTATTCTAGTCAGAAACAAGAAAAACTGATATAGCCAAATTTTCATTCAGAAATTCATTAAATGGATTCTTTCAGTTTTCTTTATACCTGGGAAATAAAATACTTTCTAGTCCTAAGAAATCTCTCTCTCTCTCTCTTCTTGTTCAACATTCTCTTCCTTTACACATGTTCTTGGCCTTCACAAAGAACATAAACAGGAGCCTTCCATATGAATGAAGTCTTTCATTTAATTCACAGGTGCTACTGTGTATTACAGGGTGTATGTAATAAATATGGCAGAGATCCAGGCTTCTGGCACATCTGTTATATCCTGCAAAGTGACCACCTAAGAATTTATTTTTAAACTCATGCTCAAATTGAACACAACCAATAATTATGCCACCTGGATTAACTTTTTTGTTCCTTGTATTAATGAACACAATGCAAATATCCCAGATAACGCAGATCCAAGCAGGGCTGTGTTATCTCAGAATAGATCTCTGGATGCTTTCAGCACACAAGTTTGATGTTTGGCTTACCGGCAGCATGAAAGAAATCTGCAGAGGAAAAATGTTGCACAAACAGATAATTCCGACTGCAGCTAACAAAGTGGGGATAGAGAAAAATAGGGTGAAAGTGGAAAGTTATGCTTTTGCAACCCAGCGTACAGTTTCAAGCCAAATTCAACAGAGACACAGGGGGGAAAAATGAAACAAAAATATTCTGCTGCATTAGATCAACACATATTCAGGCTAGTAGTAACTGCTAGAATCCATGAAGTCTATTATTGACCTTGCAATACGTTTAATATGTTTTCACAATATTTGGTGACTCACATGGGTAGTTACAGATAACCAAGAGACTTGTAGCCTTGCAACACCAACACATTTACAGTAAATACAGTATAACTGATATGGGGGCTGGTGTTGCTGTGACACTGGAAGATGCATAGCATTTTTTTATCGGGTCCAGAATATAAAGGATAGATCTACCTGTGGGAAAAGAAGGAAGTGTTCTCAAGGAGACCAAATGCTACCCTTCCCTATCAGACTCAAACAAAGGCCCTTCTACAGCTCTTTTTGAGTATATGAGAATGATATTCCCATGATACCTGGAATGATAGACCTCTAGAAATAAATCACACTCTATTTAGCTTTTAAAAATTATCCAAACCTTGAAAACGGCCTGAAAACATATTGAAATAGCAATAGCACTTAGACTTATATATTGCTTCATAGTGTTTTTACTGCCCTCGCTAAGTAGTTTACAGAGATTACAACCTATTGCCCCCCAACAATCTGGGTCCTCATTTTACCCACCTCAGAAAGATGGAAGACTGAGTCAACCTTGAGCCTGGTGAAATTCGAACTGCCAAATTGCAGGCAGCTGGCAATCAGCAGAAGTAGCCTGCAGTACTGCATTCTAACCACTGCGCCACCACAACTCATACAGCCAGTCTGTTACTGAATTTTGATGATGAGATCTTATGGTAAGGAGGATGCAGTAGAATCCCAGAAGCCAAACACAGCCGGAAGCATTAGCATTGGCAGACCAAAGTTACACAAAAAAGTACACAAGTAATTAGGCAAGGATAGACATGCTTTTATTCATTTGATTTATACTCAAAATAATTACCAAGGCAACCTAAAAAAACCAAGAGTGATAAATTGCAGGCATGCAATTCAAAACAAAATAGAACACAATAACCAGCACAAATAGAAAACAGCCAAGAAAAAAAGTCAAGAAAATATAAATCACTTGTCACAAAATCAAATCCACTTTTCTATGTGGGGTGAGGAACTAAAGCAAGGCTGAGCCCATAGGATAAAAGAATGGGGGTATTAAATCATCTTTCCTAGAAGCCTCTGCAACTACATACTCAATATCTGCTCCCTGCATTGGCATGCAGTTTGGTAGTTAGTCCTGCCATCACCTGTCTTCAAGAGGGACGTCTATCCCTCCCATTCATTCACATTATAAATGGAAGATATGGGCACCCCTAGGTTATGTCCTTTACTGGCCAAGAAAAGGGAGAAATAACAAAAGGGGAATACATTTGCTAGGTTCAGCCCCCTCCTCTCCCTCCATTTTAATGGGGAAACAGACCAATCTCACAAGAAATACACAAAATAAAACTTTATTTTATAAAAGGCAGAGAATGTAAACTTTTTTTAAACTTTTAAGTACTCACCTGTAAAACACTCAATGGCAAAGAACATAAAAAATATATACAGATATTGAAAACAGGTAAGAATGTGGAAAGAACCACCAATAAAAAAGTGCCCAGGACACTCTAAGGCTCTGAGCAGACCACAAGAAGATAGATTTGCTATATAGAATCCAGTCTTTCTGGGACTTCCAGTTTCTCCTTTGGCGACATTGGAAGCCGGGACCGTGAGCTCCGCAGCCAGCTCCGAACACCTAAGCCCCCGCCCAGAGAGGGGACAAAGTGAAGGGGGACCACCAGGAAGGTAGAGGGGAGCCGCATCTCCTCTCCCTGAACTGGAAAGCCCATAAACGACGACACTGAGCAGCGGCAGCAAACATGGCTGCCACAAAGCTAAAGGAAGACCAGAAACACCAAGACTGAGCAGGAGGGGAAAGTGAGTGGTTTGCGATCTGGGCTAAAAAAGATTGTTGCTTTTTAAGAATAACCCCAAAAATACGAAGGGGAAAAATATGGAAGCTAAATGTTAGCGGCGGAACAAGCAGACTAAAAACTCGAAGAAAACGTTTGGAAACTAGGAGGGGAAGCAAAGTTTTGTTGGAAGTTTTAAAAGAAGATGTGGTTTTGGAAAGATACTTTGCTTTAAAGAAAAAAATATTGACATTCGAACTGGAAGTTGTCTCTACCTTATTATAACTAAACTGATTATTAAATACCTATATACATATTGGATTTAATGAAATTGAAAGCGCAGAATAACAAAGAGGAATAATACTGACCTGAAGTACGAGCACCATTTGAAAGAAAGAAAGAAAGAAAGAAAGAAAGAAAGAAAGAAAGAAAGAAAGAAAGAAAGAAAGAAAGAAAGAAAGAAAGAAAGAAGAGTGCAACACTCAGAACTTTTGTTTTTGCTGCATAAATAAAGCGGTAGAAGGAAAAGAAGGAAAAGAGGTGGTAAAGCCTCCGTTTTTTTCCTATGAATTTTGGTTGGATTGTAAAAATGATAACAAGTGGAAACAGAGACATGGAATGGATACATCAGGATATTAAAGACATTATAAATGAACAGCGTACGGGAATGAAAGAAATACTTGAAGATATGGACTGCATAGAACTAAAACTGGAGAATATAATACAAAGAATAACAAGTGCAGACCAGATAAATGAGGAAAATATGGAGGATCCTGGAAGAGTGGAAGAAACAGAGGAACTGGGGGGGGAAAACAAGAAAGAAAATACAACAAAGGGATGATGGAAACACCGAGGGTAAAAAAGGGATTAGAGCAGAAGGGGAAGATCATAGATGGCAGGGAAAAGATAAGGGAGAAAAAGAAAACCAGAAAGGGAAAAGAAGATAAAGCTAGAAAAGATGAAAGCAAAATAAAACAACAAAGGGGGGAAAAGAGAGGAGAGAAAGATAGAGAGTATAGCAAAAAAAATAGAATTAAGAATAGAAAGTAGAGAGTTGAAAGAAATTTGGGGGAGGCAACCAAAAAAGAGAAAGAAAAGAGGATTAAAAATATGGAACAGGGTAAAAGATAAGGGATAAAATAGAATAAGAATGTGTATGTTAAATTAGTATAATAGAATTCAATAATTCTGAATAAATTGTTTATTGTGGTGATAAGAATACAAAATAATAATAACATTTTTGAATATAAGATATAAATACAAGAAGAGCTATAATGTGGAAAAAATAACTTGTATTAAATATATGTATGAATTAGTATGTAGAAATGAAAATAACATAAGAAAATATGAAAATTGATAACTTTGAAACGTGTTTACATTAGAAAGTGTCCAGAGATACTTTACAAGAAGAGTACTCCACTCCTCTACTCGCAATAGAATACCTTACGCAACCAGACTTGAAATCCTGGGCTTAGAAAGCTTAGAACTACGTCGCCTTCGGCACGACCTAAGCATAGCTCATAAAACTATCTGCTACAACGTCCTTCCTGTCAATGACTACTTCAGCTTCAACCACAACAATTCATGAGCACACAACAGATACAAACTCAAAGTGAACCGCTCCAAACTTGACTGTAGAAAATACGACTTTAGCAACAGAGTGGTAAATGCCTGGAACTCACTACCTGACATTGTGGTTTCGTCACCAAACCCCCAAAACTTTACCCTTAGACTGTCCACTGTTGACCTCACCCGGTTCCTAAGAGGTCAGTAAGGGGCGTGCATAAGTGCACCAGTGTGTCTACAGTCCCTGTCCTAATGTTCCCTCTTATCAGTACCCATCTTATGTATATAAACAATGTTATATCTATGTATATTACCAACACGTACTTGACAAAAATAAAAAAATAAAAAAATAAAATAAAAGTATACCCATCTTCAAGCTTCCAAGGTTAAGAAACACTGACCTGGAGGATAGCAGTTTGAAGAAAGTTGGCCCAAAGCAACTTTCCATTAGTACAATGGGAAAGTTTAAATATATATATTGAATAGCCAGGGAGAGGATAATAAATAATTTACCATGTAAATCTCCTAGGAAAGAACATTTCCTAGGCCACCACAAAAAGATTAAAATTCATGGAGTACGTTATTCTGTAAGTTACATGAAATTCAGAAGAGTTATTTATAGGTAGGTATAGGGAGTGATGGCGAACCTATGGCACGCGTGCCACAGGTGGCACACAGAGCCATATCAGAGGGCACGCAAGGCGTTGCCTGTCAGCTCCACAGGCAAACCGGAAGTTTGGAAAAACGCACTTCCGGTTTGCCGTTGGGCTGTTTTTTGCACTCCGGGAGGGTTTAGGGAAGCTTCCTGAAGCCCCGGAATGCGAAAAATGTCGAAACAGGCAAACCGGAAATTCGGAAAACACACTTCCGGTTTGCCGTTGGGCTGTTTTTAGCACTCCGGAGGGTTCAGGGAAGCTTCCTGAAGCCCCGGAGTGCAAAAAACAGCCCAACGGGCAAACCGGAAGTGCGTTTTTCCGAACTTCCAGTTTGCCCGTTTTGCCGTTTTTCACCGTTCCAGGCTTCGTTAAGGCCTTTGCGCGGGGGTGGGGTGGGGGTGCGCATGTGCAGGGGGCAGCGTGGGGGGGTTGTGCACATGCATGGGGGGAGAGGGAATGGGTGTGGGCACGTGTGCGAGTGCTAGCGCGCGCACACACACCCTTTTGGCACGCGAACCAAAAAAGGTTCGCCATCACTGGTATAGGGAGTTCTTCGTTGCTAAAAATGGAAAGGCCAGGCCAGATATAACAACATTATCTTGGGGTGGTTTCTTCAAGATAATTGTGTCACGCTAAATCCACCTCTCCCACACACGAGTGAAACTGAAGAACAATTATATTGTACTTTTAAAATCTTTTAAATATATATACTTTACAGATTGCAGTCACTTTCAGTGAAAGGCATGCTTAGTAGACTGAAATATTTAAATGTTAACATTAATATATTTTTTAGAAAATTTAAAATCTCTTCAGGTGCTTCAGTTGTTAAAGGTTAGAATAAAATTTTTATCTCAGAGCCCTACGCAATACAATCAGAAGGTCAGCTGCATTTTCACATCAAGGTGTATACAGCTGGTAAGAGTTTTACTTCAGATTTATGACTGCTTGAAAAAAGACTATCTAGATGTTTCTGGAATGGAAGATCCGGTAAATAAAGAGTGCTTTTTCACTGTTTTAATTTAAAACAATCGAAGTGAACCAGCTTTGTTAGTTTTACTGGATTGTTGGAGGTCACCCAGAATCATTTTCTGTGAGATAAGCAGCCATATAAATCTGATAAATAAATATATAAAAGTAGCTCTCACAAGCATATAACACAGTCACAGGGTAATCTAAGATATTTAAACACATTTTCTAAAGTTCTCCAAAATATAACCAATGTGGACATGCATTTTTTATTTCTTATTACTAAATATTTCCCAGGAAGCTATACTATTCAGATACACAGAATTTGCAATTATACTATAGATACTGGTGAATCTGTCCAAGAACCAGCTTGGATGCAAGCTACAGAGGCTCATAAAACTTTTTTGTAAAGAGTTGGTGGGAGTAGGGAGGCATGCAAATTTAATACATTACTATTATCATAGTTGATCACACAGTCAGCCAGATGTTTAGACTAGATTTATTTTTGTTCACTTATTGAGTCCTTCCCAGGGATCTGGGATAGGCAGTTCTGTAAGTTGTGCAGAATTATCTAGTCTTCTCCGTTTCCTTCTGGCTGTGATCTTTCCAAACTGTAACAAAAGCAAGTTTCACTTCATTTAGCAGGATTTTCTTCTGAGTAAACCTGCTTATATTTATATTTCCTGAAACCAAAGATAATGTATAAGACAGTGAAAAATACAGTCTTGTGAAAACTGTTTGACTGATATCCCCTAATTGGTACGTAATGTTTCTTCCTACTAACCCCTTCCTTCTTATTATCACTAGACACATTTGTAGAAAACAGGATGTTTTGAATTGATACAGCTCATATGACAGTCAATGAGAGAGGGGGGAGGGAGAAAGGGAGAGAGGGAGAGAGGGAGAGGGAGAGAGGAAGAGGGAGGGAGAGAGAGAGAGAGAGAGAGAGGGAGAGAGAGAGATATGCTCTATCAAATATGGATTCCAAAAGATCATACATTGAAACAAATGTCTGCCTTCATTCTCCATTTAAACGAAATGGATACCAACAATGTAAGCCCAGCAAGAAGCTAGGGTTGCTATAGGTTCTACCAGTCATAGAATGCCAGATAGTGGAAATTAGGAAATGTGTCTTCTCTACCATAGCGCCTTCTGGAATATTGCCACCTCAGAGGATGATCCCAACCCTGTGCAAGCCTTTTGTAAGGGCTTGAAGTTCTGGCTTTGTGTCCAACCCTAGGCCCTGAGGGTGTGAAGGTCTCTGCTTCCTGGCTATATTGACATTTCTAATGACATTTTTCTCACCTGCCATATATATATATATATATATATATATATATATATATATATATATATATATATATATATATGATATTATATGATAATTGGTTTTAGTTGCCTTAGTATTGTTAACTGTCCAGAGTTACTTGCTTAGATGGGTAGCTATAGAAAATGGATGGATGGATAACAGTTAATTTACAAGAAAGGTGAAGTCCAGATTAGGCTAGGATGGATAAAGAGAAGATTCTTTCATAGCCTACTTGCATGTGAAATACCATTAAAAGAACAATGAAAAGAATGTAAAAAATGAATGTATTTCATTATTCTAAGGATAAGGATGTAGACCAGGGGTGTAAACTCAAGGCCCAGGGGCCAGATCTGGCCCGTGGGGTACTTAGATCTGGCCTGCGGGGTCACCCTGGAAACAGCAAGGGACCAGCCCACGGTGCTTCTGCCAGTAAAAACGGATCTCAGTTTTCACTGGCAGAGGGTTGCAGAAGGCCGTGGCAGCCAAAAACGGAGTCTGGGAGCCCGTTTTCACTGCAGAGTGCTCAGGCCTCCACAAGCACCCCCGACATGCTGGCCGTTGAGCTGGCCATGCCCCCTGGCCACGCCCCACGCTCCCCCAAAGTCAAACACAACCCTGATGCGGCCATAAATGAAATCAAGTTTGACACCCCCTGATGTAGACTTTTAAACTGGGGGCAAAACACTCCAAAATGATGGATAGGGCCAAAGAAAAACATTAATTAGATACAATTCATACAATTATTTCAGTATATTACTAATGCCTTCTTCTGCCACAATGAAAATTGAAATTTGGTGGCAATTTCTGGACAGGCTCAGAAGGGGTGCATACCGTAACCCTTGAGCCCATATTGTACTCCTCTCCGCTGTCATACCTGAACGAATCATTTGTATTCCAAGCAAAACTGTTTAAAGTATTGCATTTCCATTTAATTAAATTTCAAGTTTTTATAGAAATTTGGAGTTCTCTAGATTATCACTTTTTGTGTGGCCATTGTAGAGCTTTATCCTAAAGTAACAGGGCTAGTAACTGAACGGCTCAGCTTGTTCTTTTTCTATCCCTTTGATAGAATAAATTATGCTTGCAGATTGTATACTATATTTTGTTTTTGTTTTTATTTCTAGATTTTTTCACTGGGAGAAACAAAAGTTGACACCTCTTGAATGACACTTCCAATTGCATCGTATATCTTTCTCACACAGGCACAAATTGTTATGTGATAAGTTCCTTAAGCACAGAACTTTCATTACTGCCAGAGAATGCAAAAAAAAAAAAAAGCCACCCCAGAACAAGAAAGGCTATAATTTCTCCTCCATTTCATTATTGTTTGACCTTCAATACTTGTTGCCTTTGGATCCTTTTTGCAACTGGTTATAGTCTTCACTGTTTAGACATTTTACAAAAAGCAGCTTTTTAGTGCCAAAAAGGAAGGAAGTGTTATAATTTATTTTTGTTCCCAATTGTCTTTGGAGTAGATTTTAAAGAATGTATTTAAAAAAGAGAGTTATGGTTAATACTTTTACTACAAGCTCAATTTTAGAATATTCCTAATGAAAACACTATGAATGGCTCAAATTAGATTTTGCTAATACTAAATCAGAACAATCGTTCGTCTATATACAGTGTTTTCTCCATCCAGATGGATGCCTTTATAATGTATAAAGATAAATAATACAGAAGAATTAATTCCTCCCAGAGCAGGAGCAGAAGCATTTTAAAAATAGTGTCCTAATGGGTACAATTATAGAGAGAAACTATTTTGCTTCCCAGCATGCTCTAACTTTAAGACCTTATGAGATGGATCAAAGAGAGTGGTCAATCTTTGGTTCCATGCTTGGTGGCGCCTCTCTTATGTTGCCAATGCTGCCCTAGAGAGAGACAATATATGTGCGTACACAAAAGAACTAATTAACTAAAAGACAGTTCAGTAAGAACAACTGTGGGTCAGATTGTGGCAGTAACAAATCTCATGATGGGATTTGGTTAAAAAAAGAGAGCAAATCTGGAGAAACATTGACTGTAAATAGCATATATTATCATATTTCACATTATGGCTAGGCTGAAAAATTCCTAAGAGAAGATCTAGTTCTCTCAACCATAAGAAAGCAAAAACAATGTATACAAAAGACTGACATGCCTACCGTATTTTTCAGAGTATAAGACGCACCGGAGTATAAGACGCACCTTAGTTTTGGGGGAGGAAAATAGGGGAAAAATAATCTGCCTACCAGGTATTCATCTGGCTAGTCCTTAGTCTGGTCAGCTTCAGCACGTTAGTTTGCTGGTTTTGAGCGCAGGTGCTTGCTTTTTATCCCCTGGTTGGGGATTAAAAAACAGTTTCTAAAACACTTCACTTCTCTCTCTCTTCAGAGAGAGAAACAATGAGAAAATTAGACAAACAGAGGATTTGCTTCACTAGCAAAGCACGGAAGATCGCTTCACTCGTTAGCACCTCGTTAGGGCTGAAAAAAGGTGGAAGATCGGAAGCACGGAAGATCACTTCACTGTTAGCACCTTGTTAGGGCTGAAAAAAGGCTCAGCTGATTGTCGGAGGGAGCAGCAATGAAAAAAGCAGGCAAAGGGAAGATCGCTTGCTAGCAAAGCACGGAAGATCACGTTAGCACCTCGTTAGGGCTAAAAAAAGCTTAGTAAAAGCTACATTCGGAGTATAAGACGCACCCAAATTTTCAGCGTCTTTTGGGGGGGGGAGATGCGTCTTATACTCCGAAAAAGAGAAGTATAACACTTATTTATATTTCTTGATTCACACAAACATACAGTTGGTTTGGTTTGCTCATGAAATCCCATCACTATGACTTTATATAATTCAGTGTTACACTTGATTCAAGCCACCATGGCTTGTTCAACAAATCATAGCAAAACAACTGGCTAAGTTCTTATATGAAATGAATAATTTAGCCAATTTTCACTAAATAAGCCACAAAGGGTCTGGATGCACACATTTGCCAAGTCAGAAATCATGATTTACAAAGCCTGTTGGTTGAGTTCATCCAAGGTACTAAACCACACCATAGCATGATTTAGTAACCATTGACTCAGACTGTCCATCCATCTGGCCCAATTGTGTCACTCCAGCTGCTCAAATAGATGATTTTACTCAGCCCCCTGTTAAAAAGAAGTAATATGTGAGAAGGGCAGCCATATGAAGATGATAAATGAATAAATAAAAATTTAACAAGAAATTAATTTGGGATTTTCTGTAAATTCAGCCAAAAACTATGGTCTCACCGGTCTGTACATGAATTCCACAGTGCAGTCTTTAAATCCCAGAGAGTAGAAATGGGGCTGAGTGCTGGCACATTCAATTCCTGCCATAATACAAAATGGGCAAATGGGCCAATAGAAACGGAGACATCTTTATGTTTCCAAAAAAAAAAAGTATAATTGCATTGATTACTATCCAAACCTGAATCCTGCCTTTCCCTTCCCATACTTCTTTGCTCCTTGGCCAATTTTTTAATTGAAAATTCCTAAAAGCAGGAAATTGTTCTTTTTTCCTCATGCTACCTTGTAAACTTCTCTGTACCTTCAGACACTCTATTATTCCTCTCAAATGTGAAATAATAAATTCCTCTACTGCAAAATGCAGAAAAGTGCCCCAAGATTCAACTCTGTAGTAATTTTCTAGTTAGAGCTAGTTCCACTATTTTTAAAATTCCTGATATATACGTAGTGGCAACAGTGAGCTATGTTAATATGATATTGAACTTTTCTTCTGCAAAGAAGAATAAATAACACCAAACCAACTCGTAGCTATTTTGGATTTTTTTTTATTACAATAATTTAGATCCAGGAATTCTGGGGTATTTTCCCCCCAATGCTTAATAATTGCTTCCAAAAAACAGAATTTAGAAATATCATAACATACTAAAAAAAAAACAGTATTTGGGTAAAGAATCTGTTGGATATCAACATTTAAACTCCAGGAAAGAATCCAGAAATAATGGAACATAAACAGCAATTGTTTTATTACAGACCACTTGGGCAATGATGATTTTGAGAAAATTTGACCATACTTAAATTAGTTTTATTTCTTCATGTGAATTTTTCATCTGATACTAGAAAAGCCTTAATAACAAATTGATCTGATTGCCAGTTTTAAGCTCAGAACCATATAGGTTGGAAACATCTGAAAGAGGCCTTCATTCTGCAGTGGATAGACAATGGCTAAAATGATTGTGATGATGAGTATACATATAAATATACTGTATATCTTTAACTTTACCATCTTTATCTATATTTGGGTTCTCTAGTTTTTCCCATTATATTAAAAAAAATCGACCTTCAATTTTGCAAGGGCTATGGTAAACTTATATATATTAGCTGCTTTGTCTTCGTAAGATTCTCCAAGGTCCTTGAAGACTGTTTTCATCTAAGGTGAGTCTAGCTCCACAGATTGTAAGAGGCCATATTAGTCAAATCAAATAACAACTTATTCAGCCATTATTATTAAAATTATTATTAAACCATTATTCATCAACAGTTTACCATAAATTCCATGATCGTCCTGGTCTAAGAAGTAAGGACACTATGCAGCATTGATCACTTATGGATAGCACTTAAACAACATCCTGCTAGATGTTTTTAAATAATGGTTTATTTAATACCAGTAAAAGCCATTATCCCACATTTGCTGGGACAATCTGTTTCTTACCCTACACATCCATATTTATATTGTCATATACTCTATACCAGGGGTGTCAAACTCGATTTCATTGAGGGCCACATCAGGGTTGTGTTTGACCTTGGGGAGCCGGGGTGGGTGTGGCCAGGGTGGGCATGGTCAGTTCGATGTCACTCGTACCGGGGGTGCCTGTGGTGACCCGAGTGCTCAGCCAGCGAAAACGGGCTCCCGAGCTCCATTTTCGGCTGTAACGGCCTCCTGCAACCCTCTGCCAGTGAAAATGGAGCTGTGTTTTCATTGGCAGAGACACCGCGGGCCGGTCCTTCACTGTTTCCAGGGTGGCCCCATGGGCCAGATCTAAGCACCCCGCGGACCACATCCGGCCTGCGGGCCATGAGTTTGACACCCTTGCTCTATACTATGCCATCCTATTCTTGAAGTCTGCTGTTGATATGTCCATCTTTCTTCAGCATAGCAACTTTTGGTGGAGTGCCTGTTAGTAGTGTGATATAATAATACAAATACATGATAGCACCCAGGAGTGAGCTTCTCAATCTCCACCTGGGCTAGTATAGATGAAGAACAGGAGGAAGGAAGGAGGAAGGAAATTTATTTATTTCAAGCTTGTGTGCTATATTTCCTTTCTACTGCTGGATTCAGCCATTGTGCTGACCTATGATTCCCAGAGCTGTGTTTCCACTTGCACAAAGAAACAAAGTCTAATATGTAAAAGAAACATCAAGAGGGATCCATGTTTTAGAAACACGTTACTTGAGTTACTTGAATGCATTGCATTGCCCCTTGGACATAATCTGAAGCACAACACAGAAGTCAAGATTGGGGGGATTGGTGTGGCTCACTGAGAATAAAGACCATCCGTTTTGTGAGTTCCTTACCAGTTTCTTGATGTTGACATCTAAAACTGGAGACCTAAGTATCTTAAACAACATTTCCTCCAATCTATTTGAGCTTCAAAATCTTTCATTAAAGCTCTTCTCACCACATCAGAGATTAGATTGATGGCAATAAAGAGAGACTTTACTGTCTGTTGTCCTAGTGATGGAATTCTTCAGAGTGGTATGTCTTAAGGTGCTGAGTGAATATAAATTTATAATGGCAGGCATTTCAATCATTTGCATTTTAAAGAACTGGAAGGATGCTATATTTTAAGCAGTGCTGCTTCAATGAATAATTGTGTTATTGATATTAACTGAGCTACTATATTAGGGATAGTGCTGTAGATTTTGTTTAATTGCATAGTAAATTGTCCTTGGGCAGAAATGGAGGACTGCATGTAAATATACCTTTAATTATGTGAACTAGACAAAAATACAACTGGAGCTGCTTAACAACTGTGGCAAAAAGGTGGCAACATTAGGTGTGACTCATTTAATGACCACATTGCTTAGTGACAGACATTCCAGTCCCAATTGAGGTTGGAAATTGAGGACTACCTGTATGACAGATCCACTCATAATGACCTCTTGTGCTTCTAGCTCTGGTTATAAGAGCCACTCTAATTCTTTTTACTATCATCTCAAATTTTCTTAGGCCCCTCTCTGATCTCAAAGTAGCAATCCTGACACAGAATGATCTCAGTTTTTCCAACACAATTTATTGATCTTATTTTACTCACATTTACATGTTTCATTGAGCTACTTGTTTTAATGCTAACTAACCAATTTGTGATGCATATCTTTCAATTGCTTCCTGCTGCACAAGCAGAGAACCAACTTGGTTTTTTTTACTATCAAAGGAGATAGTATGATTCTGGGATCGTGAAACTATGCCCAAACTTATATGTGATTTAACAACCACATTGGCTGGGTTCTATAACGTTAAGCCAAAATTAGATAAGCCGTAGAAAACTTGTGGTACACTACTGTTTATTCCTGAATTAAATACAAAGTCAAAATAAGGTCTCTTCAGTTTTGCCTTCATGTGCTGGATGGGAATTCTGCTAATTGTAGCTCCAGCATACCTGGAGGGCATCAGATGGGGGAAGGATAGTTTGTTTTGGCAACTAATCTTTAGGGTCTGAGGCAGAGATATGTCCTGTTGACATTTTTAGTCAGAAATGGCCAGTACTGGAGCTGGTGTGGCATGTAAATAATGGGTTCTGTAACTACGTTGTGGTCTCTCCACACAGCCACTAAATGCAGTGAAGCAAAAAACCTCATGGTTAACAAGGAAGGTGGGATTTTCCTCCCTTTTGCCAAATGAACATCTGTGAGCCCAAAATCTGGCTATGTGGTTCTATGGAATATAGTTACTAATAGCATATTCTCTTCTACTATAGAAGAGACCAAGCTGAACATTGTCTTACCTGAACGTTCCTTCTATGTGCGCTGCGGGAGAGTCCAAGCATGGGTTGACTTCTGTCTGATTACCCGAGTAATAATTATTCGGCCACGCCTCCTCTCTGGCCCCACTGAGTCAGTTGTTTTTTTGAATGCGCAGACTGTAAGGAAGTCCAAACATCATGAAACCAACATGTCAATACCCTGGACCAGGAAAGCCCTAGGGTGGGTTGGACTCTCCCACAGCACATATAAAAGGAACATTCAGGTAAGACAACGTTCATTCTCCTGTGCGTTACATGGAGAGTCCAAGCATGGGATATAGCAATAGCAATAGCAATAGCACTTAGACTCATATACCGCTTTATAGTGCTTTACAGCCCTCTCTAAGCGGTTTACAGAGTTCAGCATATTGCCCCCAACAATCTGGGTCCTCATTTTACCGACCTCGGAAGGATGGAAGGCTGAGTCAACCTTGAGCGGGTGAGATTTGAACAGCTGAACTGCTGAACTAGCAGTAGCCTGCAGTGCTGCATTTAACCACTGCACCATCTCGGCTCTTCCCAAGCTTACAGACTCAAGGGTGGGAAGAAGGCTGGTCCAGGGTCCCTGAAGTGGGAAGAACCTTTGCAAGACTCTTCTGCCAAAGGAGTCTTTTGGCATACTTTAGAGAATTGTTTCTCAAGGGCCCTCAGACGCCTCTGGGCATCCCTATCTTCAACAGAAGAAGCCCTGCTAGAATATTCCTTCTGGGCTTTGTCTTGCTCAGGAGTGCTTTTCCCGGCCTTGTGGCCTGCAGTGCTGGAGTTGGCAGAGGTTAGCCTCTTAGAAGAAGACTCCTTCACTGAAGATCTGCTCTTCCTAGATGTATCTGCCATCCTGGAAAGATGGAGGCAGAAATAACTCTGGAGATCTAGATGGCTCTGGAAGAGGAAGGCAATGAGGAGCTACCCTGGAAGGACAGGCCCTTTAAGCGCTGTTGCAGGGCAGGACAATACTATTTGGCTCCAGACTACAATAAACACTGGAAGAGGTTTCCCTATTACAAGGGTTAAGATCGCCTGATGTGTGGAAAATTCCAGGTGTTGGAAGGCTCACTTGGGAACTGCGACCATCCAGAACAACACCGGAGACAGGGGAGCTGGCGACACGAGCAGAGATACAAACAAAATGGCAACTGAAGAGAGTCTTCCCCTCTCAGCACCCACTCACTGCGACCTTCTTAAAGACTTCCAGGTTTCCACGTACTCAAAATGGCGCCCGGGCGGGGAGCTAACTTTCCCAGCGCCAGAAACTCTGAGGTCCCAGGAAGGCACTTGTCACATGGTCAAGAAGCCTCCCAACGACCAGCTGAGAGCTGATGTAGAACGGAGCCACAGAGTTCTGCCGGAGCCCTGGACAGAAACTCCAGCCAATAAGGTATTTTGCAGGGACCAAAAGAGCAATCGGGGAGCAAACTCTCCCAACACTGAAACTTTTGCAGCAGCAAAGGACAGTGATCATGTAAGCAGGTAGCTCCCTGACTCACAACTGATCATTAAAAGAGGTACGAATCTACGGAGTTCTGCCGGAGCCCCGAACAGAAACTCCTACACTTTTAAAATCTTCTGGCTTGAGCGAAAATGGTGACTGGGGAGCGAACTCACCCAGCGCCCAAAGCTCCACCACAGAGCAAGTTCACTAGAGAATCCACGGAGTTCTGTCAGATCCCCGGACAGAAACTCCTGCGCCCTTAGAATCACCATTGGCAGCAAAAATGGCGGCCGGGGAGCGAACTCACCCCGCACCTGAAGCTCCACCATTCACAATCTCCGACTCACAGCTGATCTCATAGAGCTGTAACTGGAGTCCTGCCAGAGCCCCGGACAGAAACTCCTGCTGCTTGTTTCAAATTCTCTTAGGGTTGGAGGTGGCTACCGAACAATCGCCAACCAGCACTCCACCCTAGCAGTAATAAAATCGCTGGGTGGCAAGGAGCCTCCTTGCTCACACCCACTCCCAAATAGGAAAGGAGAAATTACAAATGGAGTAGAGAAGTCCAAGCTAAATTCTGAATGATTACTCAGGATACTGAGTACAGCAAAATTTTACACATCCCTCTTGGTCAGACTGAGTAAAACAACTGACTCAGTGGGGCCAGAAAGGAGGCGTGGCTGAATAATTATTAATCAGTCCCGGGTAATCAGATGGAAGTTAACACATGCTTGGACTCTCCAAGCAGCGCACAGGAGAATAAGCCATTTCTATTAAGAAAAAAAAAATACATGGGAACTCAGTTCTATAACCAAAGAACTGACAAAAATACATACATACGCCAACAGCCAAGAAGTTGCTCACTCAAAAAGCACGAAGGTTATCTTTGCAGGGTAAATGACAAGTGACGCAAATGTTTTGCTACCAGCATTAGCCCAGGCACATCAGGGTTGCTTTTCACAAACTCCTTCTATCAGCCAGCATATCATTTAAAGCGTGGCATTCCACAACATGTGCCTAACAAAGAGGCCATTTAAGACCCAGCTCTGCCTGTGCTAATCTTCCAAAACTGAGAAGGGAGACATATCGCAGCACTATTCGGGTGTTTAACTTAACACTGGAAAGCTGCATCCAATAGTCTAACTCTAATGCAATACAGTCACAATCCAAGAAAAGGGCTTATTGCCACCTCTGCTGAGAAACAGAAGACGTTTTTAAGCAGGATCAGATAAAGAACAGAATCTGAACCCGCTGTCTCCTTATATGAAAAAGTGAGATTAGCACCTGGTCTGAAAAAATAAGCAGAAAAGGATGGAGGGAGGCTTTATCTCAAACAGAAAATGGGAAGGTCACAATGTGTGCATGCAGACAAGTTTCATTAAGTGCACATTTCAGAATTATGAAACAAGCAAATTTGAAATGTGTGTGTGTGAGAGAGGGGGGGGAAGAGGGAGAGATACAACTCTATTTCCACATTTCAAACACTTAGGTTTGTTTAGATAAGCTGGTGAAACTCTACTTTGAACAACGATGTCTGAAAGCAGTGACAGCTTCTTCATAATGCCAAGCTTACGGTACATTAAACTTTAAATGAGAGGCAAATTCCTGCATTAATTTTATCAAGGCATTCACAAGCAGGAGAAGTAAAGCATAACTGGAATAAGCACACCAAGGCCAGACACTGGCAACTTATCTCCCTATTCAATTAAAGATTTTAAAAATGTACTATTTATAGCAATAATATTACAGATGAGGAACTACATCGCTCGTCATCCTCAAAAGTTCAAAAGCATTGATAACTTAATACTTTTTCATTCAAATCTCAGTAAAATATTTTCAGTGCATCTATATCCTCATGCTTACCTATTATTCATTCATCCATCAATCCATCCATCCATCCATCCATCATCCATTCATCCCTTTTAGATAACTGCAACATTGGCTCAAAACCAAACCACAACATTATTTGTTGGTTGATAGTGGACCAGAAAGTTCAAAACCACAATTATCATAACCAAGATTCTTTAGAGTTGCTTGATAACAGCTTAAAATGATCTAATTTTTGCAAAGAACTGCTGACTTGAAGGACTACTAAAAAAAGTATCTCTCCTTAAACACAGTCCCCTAAAACAGTTGTCCTAGGCATATCCACACATCCTCAGCTTTAGACATACATTGTGTTCCTGTAACTGAGTAATACATTAGACCCCCAAACTTTTTCCAAGTTCTCCTTGGAAAAAGTAGCTTTTGAAAATCTAGGAATGCAAAAAAATATTTTTCAAAAAAGCATCCAAGTTAGCCTTCTATCATTAAAGCAGAATTAGCTTTATGCTGCCAACGAACACCAGTGAACAGCAGTTAAATCTACTTACTTTTCCTACCAATTCGGAAGCACGCGCTTTGCGTATGCGTGTTTTGCATTTCATGCGCGCTTTTTCACCATCTGTGCATGCGCAGAAGGCTTTGCGCATGCGCAGAGGGTTAAAAACAAGAAAATGGCGACGTCTGGGCATGTGGACGGAGCCTCGCGCTGCTGCCGCTACCCGTTCTCCAAACCACCGGCAGCTGCCGCTACCGGTACGCCCAAACCGGGCCGAACCGGTAGCATTTCACTCCTGCCAGTGCATCTATAAACACTTTATTTGATATTTGCCAGGTGGTTCCCTACTCTGACTTTAATTTTTAATTGAAAATGGAAGGTTGTCATGCTACAAAGGAAAGCATAACCTACAGCATCTTGTTTTCAAGGTTCCCCCAAAGGCCCAGTTGGCATTTTTAGAAAAACAAAATGAGGATGGAGGGAACTGGTTCAGTGTTATATGTGGCAAAGTGTCCACTTACCTACAAAAAAAAAGATATGTTGTTGGAGTAATATACACAGAATCCTATATACAGTAGCTAGAACTGGTCTTATAGTAAATGGATGTTGTATGACAATCCTATAACCATCTTGTGAATAAGTGTCCCAACAATAGCTGTTTAGGGAGGAGACCTATGACATGCTCTCAAAATTCCAAATGTGCTCAGAAGAACAAAAATACAGTAAATAAATGATAACAACAGTAATAGCAATTATTAACAGTAGTACGAGGTGGCGCAGCGGTTAGAGGCAGGTACTGCAGGCCACTTTAGCTGACACTGATCCACAGGTCAGCGGTTCAAATCTCACCGGCTCAAGGTTGACTCAGCCTTCCAAATGAGGACCCAGATTGTTGGGGGCAATATAAATAGACATTGCTTACTGGTGTAAACCGCTTAGAGAGTGCTTGCACTGTGAGGCGGTATATAAATCTCACAAAATAAATAAATTACAAAATAAATATATGCTGCTATTCATACCCACAGCACTTTACAGAACCCTGAGGCTACCCTAAAAATTTTACAAGATAAAAATTGATTCACAGGTATGGGAATGAAGAAGGTAGTTCCATAAAGATTTATGAATCTGTGGGTTTTGAGGTATGATTTATAGGAATATTATAAAGCAGAAAATATTTAGATGACAGAAGATAGTAGAGCTGGAAAAGTAAAACTCATAGGGAGAGATGTATCAGAAGAAGAAATATTTCCAGCTGACAACTATTACTCATTTCATTCCCATTATTTTGAAACAAAATAATCACATAAATATAAATTAATTCCTATGGAGACTTGGAGTAAGGAAAAGGAAAAAGAAGAATTACCCAGTTTAAAGGCATTTAGAACAATCATTTAATTATAGTATGAGTTTTCAATATATTTTGTTTTACTTATGATTGTGAGCCTGTTTTTTTTAAATTAAGTCAATCAATTTCTTTATTTCCTTCTATTAATTGATCTCAATAATATAGCATAAAAGGCCCTTGGTTATTCTAATAGTTTATGTCAAGGAGAATCACAAACCACATATTGTTATGGAAATAATGTTGAGTGACTTATTTGAATCAGGTACAAAGAATAGATTACACCAGCATCTACACAGAAACTCTTTCATAGGAGTCTAATTAAAATTTAACTGCCATTAAATTTTCAAACAAGCAACCAGTTTAATAATGATGATGAATTCCTGCAACTATACATTTAACTATTTCTAATTTCACAAATATATTAATCTTTAATATGGCACAAAATGTTTTGTTGCAAAAACGTTCATAGTCACATATATTCAACTTTCTTAGATTATTTTAAAGGGATTATTTTAAAATCTTTATCAGAGGTAACCTTTTGCAAACCTGAGTCCACTTCCTGAGATGGACAATGTCTTCCTTAAGTTGATAGTATCACAAAAGTCTGTGGGTTTTGTTCTTCAAAAATAATTTTAGTTTGAAAACCAAACAGTCATGATCTTGTTGTTTCCTTTAAACTGTATTTGAGAAAGTTTAACTCATAAATCTACTTACCAAGCAAGGAGAACCAACATTATCACCAGAAAAGTCAGTGTGGCTGTTGTAACATTAGCCTCAACAAAGTCAAGCCTCAAGGCATCTGTAAGTCCCATTGTCTTCTACTGGAGAAGCACGCTGGTCAAATAGGCAAGAAAAAAAAGGATGTTTCATTAGCTAGGAGGTGACAGACTTCCAACCGTTAATACAAGTGACAAGCTACAGCAAAAGAGGAACCAAGGAAGTTAAGTGTTACATCAACGTCACTCCAAAGTCAAACACTAACTTTTCCTGTTCTTGCTACTTTACAGAGACAGAATTAAGGGTTTCCTGCATTAGTAGGCCAAAACAATGCTCTTCCAAACCTCTCTTCAACATCAACAACTACAGCAGCAATAAATATTTACATAGCTGCTGCCTGATATCGCAGAGCTGGCATGTAAGGAAGAATAAAGGAAAAGAATGAACTAACCTGGTATAGATTTCAAAGCCCAGAGGGCAGTGGGTATAAAAAAAAAATCAATGAGTTCTTCATCTCTGTTTAATAGAAAATACCTTACACAACATGAAGACTCTGGGCTTGCATTTTTGATTAATAGCAATACTGCTGGCAAACAGCTTTAGAAATATGCTATCCAAAGACTTAAGCAAATTTTGAATGGGCCAAATTGCTCTTTGCAGACCTGTTAATATCTCTTTTCCCACCTGCATCTAAGTGGGGAAGAAATATCAGTGGCCATATCTGGCTTCCACTGTGTCCTTGTGGCATTCCCTTCATCTCATTCCTAGACTAGGAAGACTGGCTTCGGTCATTTTTATCTGTATGGTTTTTAAAGCAGTATTTTCCCTCAAATAGCACCCATTAACAAGGTTTGTAAAATCTCTGACAGTTTCGTCACTTTTTATCCAGGAGACAAAATCAGATGATCAGTAGTGGGAAGGAACAAAGGGACCCTTATTGGCTTTTTCAGACTGAAAGCGGAGGGCTTTTTATTTTTATTTTTTTTCCTTTCTTTCAGTCCATGATCTGTCTCATCTGCTGCCATTCTGCTATTGTCTCCTTAAAAAACTAGACACAATGATGCACTGGTAGTCTTTTAGGCCTGTGCAATAGTGCTACGCTGATCATCTAGTACAAGGGTCTCTAACCTTGGCAACTTTAAGCCTGGCGGACTTCAGCCAGCTTTGCTGGCTGGGGAATTCTGGGAGTTGAAGTCCGCCAGGCTTAAAGTTGCTAAGGTTGGAGACCCCTGATCTAGTACACTATACCATGTTTCCCCGAAAATAAGACCCTGTCTTATATTTTTTTTATTCAAAAAGTTTTTATTAGTACAAAGTACAAACATTTTTCTCTTTTTCTCCCCCCCTTCCCCCCAACCCCCTCCCTTCCCCCCATCCCCCCCCGACTTCCCAGAAAAAGCACAGGGTATAATATTCAATAAACATAAAATTAAAATATACTAACAGATTATAGCTTCAAAATTTCTCTAGTTCTTTAACTCCTTGTTATTTAAAACCTTTTAAACACATTCTAAAAAATTTAACATATATCATTATTAAACTATTTATATCTTCTTAATCTGGTACTTTTTTTGAATATAATCAGTCCATCTACTCCATTACAATATATTTCTCTCGTTTGAATGATCTTTAAGATATGATGAGATTTTTGCCATTTCGGCCAGATGTACAACTTTTAATGTCCATTCCTCGATGGTAGGTATATCTTCTTTCTTCCAGTACTGTGCTACCAGCAACCTGGCAGCTGTTATCAAATTCAAAACCAATTTAGTCTCTATTACAGTACAGTCCATAATTATTCCCAGCAAAAAAAACTGTGGTGTAAACTTAATCTTTTTCTTTAAGATATTTTGAATAATCCACCAAATTTTTATCCAAAAAACCTTAATTTTTTTACAAGTCCACCATATATGAAAATACGTAGCATCTTCACATTCACATCTCCAACATTTAGGTTGTAAGTTTGGATACATACGAGCTAGTTTATTAGGATCTAAATGCCATCTATAAAACATTTTATAAAAGTTTTCTCTTAAATTTTGAGCCGTCTTATATTTTTTTGAACCCCGAAATAAGTGCTTGGCCTTATTTTCGGGGAGGTCTTATTATTTTGGGACGTGTGGAGCAAGACGGGGCTCCTTTTGCCATCTTACCTGATTTCCAGCTCTGTCTCCCTAACCTTAACCAGAGGAAATGGTATTTTTGGAGGAGGGCTTATTTTTGGGGAAGGGTTTATTTTCAGGGGAAGGGCTTACTTTCGGGGGAGGTATTATTTTCGAGGAAACACAGTAGTTTAGTGCAAGGTTTGAAGCAGGGTATTCATGAAATGCGGGAACCAACCCAATTCCTCCCCTAAGTGTTCCCCAAATAGAGTGTGGAGGGAAACTGGAATTAAGCATTTGTTGCTTATTTAAAGAAAGGAAAGAATCCTACTTAAAAATGCTGCTTCTGACTCAGCTTGCTCTGTGACTTTGGTCTTTTTTTAAAAAAAAATATACAGTTCAGTTTACAAGAAAATGGGGCAGAGGAGGAAGAGGACAAGGAGCAGTTTGGAGACGATACCAGTGTCCTGCATCCAGAGACATGCACTGTGCTGCTGCATCGCCTTGATTGGCAAATGTGTTTCCTGTCGGTCAGTGATGGGCAGAAAAGGGAGGATGTGAACTAATCGCTTTGCTTATCACCCGTTCACATGCACAGACAGGACAGCACCATTCAGCAGTGAGTGAGAACAAAGCAATTGAGGGAGAATAGTGATCAGCACTGGGGCAGCAAATGTCATAGTTTTTTGCTGACTCAAGGATAGATAGCACTTTAATGCAGTAGTGGGAAAATGACCTACATTAGAAATCACCTCTAAAAACGGGGGGAAAAATTAGACCTTTGTGGAAGTACCATGCTTAGCATCCAAAGAGGTGATTAGTAAACATGTAAACATTCCCTCCACTGAGATCACTGGTTCATTCTAGTTTGGCACTAATTTCTTTGAGTGGAAATAACCATCCACCATTTAAGTTTTTCTCCAAAGGCCTAAAAAAGTTAAAAACTAGCAGCACTGGAGATTAAATTTGGGAATATGCAATAGGCATCAAATTGTAAAAAGACCTTTTCTGTTGTGGCACCCAATTTATAGAAACCTAAGGAAATCCCCCGACAGAAAAAGCACTATACTGCTATCAAGGTATATGTTGAAACCTAATTATTCATGCCACCTTTTGATATCTCTCAGCTAATGGTTTGTGTTTTATACATTTTAATATTATTTGATGTGCTTTACTGGACATTTTCTGAAGATTCATAATACAACAGGCCTTGCACAAATAAGAAGGTGTATAATTCCTAACAGACGTCTGTTTAAGACTATGAGAACAGATTGTTAGATTTACATAAACCAAGGTGGATTTAATCCAACATTTGTGCTAGAGGACCTATCTAGAGTTTTAACAACATATCATGAACACTTTCACAAAATGACTGCCACAGTGGTCATAATGTATTCATTGATGCAAAACTAAGTATCCATAGATACATCCTTTTTAGTCCCCACAAAATATTCTTCATCTTGGATAAGTGTTTTATTCCTTGGCAAGAAGTCCCCCCTCCCCACCTTATGAATAAAGCAAAGAAGCTCCACGCCATTTAAACATGTCTTTGTTTTCTGGTCAAGATATGAATTGAAAAGGTGGTTTAGATCAATGTTTGTCAAACTCAGCAATTTTAAGACCTGAGGACTTCAACTCCCAGAATTCCCTAGTTGAGCTGGGAGTTGAAGTCCACACGTTAATGTCGATGACGTTGAAATACAGTGAACCCTCGCTATATCGCGGTTCACCTTTCACGGTCTCGCTGCTTCACGGATTTGCATCGTGCATTGTGTTCTGCATTCTGATTGGCTAAACAGTCTCTCCACTTCTTCTCTAACTGTGTGTCAATAACGTTGCGGTTTATACACGTACGTAAAACAGCTTGCCAAGAGCAGTGAAATACATGTGAGTCACTATTTGTCCTAATGTACTTTGTATTTTTTTTCATAATCATTTTTCATTTTCTCCCGTTCTAATCCAATGACTCGGGTCGCGGTGGGGCGGTGCTGATCTCCGCAATTTGAAGCCTTCAGTTCGTATTGATGATTAAAATTATTATTTTACAGTGCAGTAGTTAGTTGTAAAAAAAACGTTTATACAGTACTTTTATTTGTTAAACAAATGCTTGGGCCTGTAAAAAGGTTTTGTTCTTTGGTTTCAATGTATTATGGAGTATTTCATTGTATAATAATTGTTAAAAAAATAAAGGTTACTACTTCACGGATTTCGCCTATCACGGGTTCTTTTTGGAACGTAGCCCCCGCGAAAAACGAGGGTTCACTGTATACTGCTTTAGATTCAGCATGGGCACCCTCAATCTGTAAACAGCACCTCAAAGACAGCAATTGAGGCTCATAAAAATGTTTGAGTAAATATGAAGTGGCAAGGCAGCTATTATATAGTTCTACATAGTTACCACCTTCATAATGATTTTAAAAACATAATTCCTTTTACAAGCTGCTAACAAGTGTAGAGGAGGTATTTATTTGGATTCTCTGCCCAAGTCACTTCACTATGGAATACAGCAATAGGCCTTACATGGGGCTGCCCTTAAAGGCCACTCAGAAGTTACAGCTGGTCCAGAATGCAAAGCACAAGTAGTTATGGAAAACTTCAGTACAGCCATGTAATCTTCCTAATTGTACTGTATTTATTATCAGTAGGCTTCCAGGTACCATTCAAGATGATAGTTATCACCTACAAGGCACCTTGTAGGCACCTTACATGATATAGGGCCCTGAGGGACTATTTTTCTCCACTTGTCTCTGCCTATTCCATAAAATCCAAGAGTTGGCATACCTTCTCTGTCACCCTTTTGAATAGCTTTTCCCTTGAGGTTTTTTGGATTATTCTCCCTTGATTTGGATACTTAGGCTTTAAACATTCAGAGTGTGGCTTTATCAAATCATTGTCTGACAAGATTATGCAAATTTTAAAACCTTAAATGTCAGGTTTTTGTACCTTCTCTGGCAAGTCTCAGAAACAAGTATTCTATATTTGTAATTCCCATAAATATAAAGATAGACTTTCAAAGCAGCCTTTCAATTGTTTTTATTGCTGTTTTTAATGCCTCTGGTTTAATGTACATGTTAGATTTTACTTTGTTTTACTGAAAGCATTGATAAAACTGGGAGTAAAATAAATTTTATCGATAATGTAATTAATCCTAAAAACACATCTCTAATTACCTTTGTTATATTCTGTATTCTTATCACACCAAAGCACATGGACATATGCTCACTAAATCACCAATGTAACAGAAGTCACTCATAGGAAGACTGGCCAATACAATATCCAAACTAGAGTTTGCTCTCTGTTCTAAAAAAGACATGCAGTGTCTTGCCTGTGTATTCCACAGATTAAGTAAAAAGATCAATGAGTTCACTAGCAGCTTTGCAAAGCATTTCACACATCCAATGTGTTGTGCCTGTGTTTACAGCATTAATAGCACCAACACTTCCAAATGCAAATCTAAATCAATAAATGCATTGCCACATCACTCCGGTCCAGAAAGCAACTGCTTCAAAACAGGAAAATTGCAATCAACCAGCTCTTCCCTATCAAGCGATTGGACTGTTCGCCTCAAGTCAGCGTCAATAGTTGAGTCTAAATGAACAACCCATGTTATGCAAAAATGCAGGAGTTATGGCAAGCAGGATACAGGAAATCTTGAACGTATGAGGTTGCTTTGTATTGTGCCAAAGCATTTGCCATGTTGATGCCACTACTGGCAGCAGCTCTCTAGGGTTTCAAGAAGGCAATTTTCCCAGGTTCTGCTGCTTGAGATTATAAAGAAAACAGCTATTGTCAGAGGTTAGGATCAGGGCGTCATGCAAGGCATCCCTTGAAAGATAAATTAACTACCAAGTTAAAAGAACTACCAAGCTACTACAGCCAGAATGAAGCAGGCCCAGGATATACAAAGACCCAGAGAGTTTCTAGAAGACTGCTGCTCAACCTCAACAACTTTAAGATGTGTGGACTTCAACTCCCAGAATTCCCGAGCTGCATGTGTTGAAGCTCAGACATCTTAAAGTTGCTGAGGTTGAGAAACACTGTCATAGGAAGAGATCTTTGAAACTGCCAGCTTCCCATATTACAAGTTTAGCTAGACAGCTACAAATGCCCCCCAAAAACCCAACACCATAGTTTTTTTAACATTTGGAAGAGCTAGCTGAGTAGAGAAAAGTGTTTTAGACCGTAAAATATTGTTCCTTAAGTACTTCCCTGTTGAACAGGTCTTTTCACGGGTTTATTTACCTTTCCAATCATTCCTCCTCTTCTACAGAATTTCTCTAGAAGCATCAACCGAAACTTCTCAATTACATAAAAAGAAAAAGCAACATATCCAAAGATAAACTTAGCTTGACTTAGGTGCTTTACTAAGAAACAGGACTGGAATTTAAGAGAATTGGGAGCCCAGTCCTTACCTCAATTTAAAAGTACAATTTTGTTATTTTATATTTTAAAAAATATTTAAAGACTACAGTTTCTTTATGGCAATGTGTACTGCTTCACAAACTTTAAAAGTCATAAGCAAGTTGTGAGTCACTGCACCTGAGGCCCTTCCTGGTCCACAATCCCAATGGGCAACCTTTACACCGATGCTTTTTTCTGCTTCTTTCCTTCTCCTGCAAATATGAAAGTATGTGGAATTTCCAAATAGCTATTTAAAAAGAAAATGCTGTAAAGTCAACACTTGAGTCTCATCAAACTGAAATTAACTTTAGAAAATGGACAAGAGCGCCCCCCCCCCCTGCAATGATAACCTAGTTACCGGTAGGTAGACTCAGGAGAAGAATGCTAATTCTATGGTCCAAAACATATTTACTTGCCAATGAAGAACTTCTGAATTATATTGGAGGAAATGAATTTGACAGTAGGATTGTTTTAAGGAAGAGAATACTCCATTAGTGACATTTGGCATTTTCTCACAGTGCCAACAATGTTTTCAGATGAGGACTTCCCCTCCCCCCCACGATTCTGGTAATAGGAAAGGATGGATTAAATTACCCACACCCCTTTATATGCAAACTCAAATATCAGCCCCAATATGATACTATAAGCATTAAACTTTTAAGCCTTAACTTCGCCAACCAGAACCAACCCATCTGATTTGCATGTCTGGGAGACACTGCAGTTTGTCCGACTTGGGTACACAAGACACTGTTTTCCAAAGAGAGCAACTGGATTACAGTGCAGCCTCTCTCAAGTGAGACTTACTCTGGCATCGCTAACCTTGTTACTAAACATAGCAATTTTTCAGAACCCTTGTAGAGAATAAGACGATGCCATTGAATACATAGTTATAAGATTTTGCTATTTTTTTTTACAAATGGGTTAATTTCTATTTAATTACCTCGGGCATTGCATTTATTTTCTTATATAGTGTTACTTTGCTATTAACTATCATCAGCCTTGTTTGATTGCAATTATCTGCAAATCTAATCAACAAAAGAATCCCCATGATAATTCCAAAGAGGCAGTTTATTATTTTACTAGGTTTTTATGCTGCTCGAGTTGTCAATGTGTGTGTTGATCTATTTTGCAGCAATACTTTGCATTGGTCAACCATCAAGTTTCTTACTATCAGGTAAGAAAGTTAAAACACCTGGGGAGGATGTAATTTGAATTTAATTTGAATTTATTTATTTTGTCAATCTCGTATTAGATAATACATATAAGTATATACATAATTTGAATACATAAAATGAATAAAAATTAAAAGGGAACATTAGGACAGGGACGGTAGGCACACTGGTACACTTATGCATGCCCCTTACAGACCTCTTAGGAATGGGGTGAGGTCAACAGTAAACAGTCTAAGGTTAAATTTTTGGGGGTTTGGGGATGAAACCACCGAGTCGGGTAGTGTATTCCAGGCATTGACCACTCTGTTGCTGAAGTCGTATTTTCTGCAATCGAGTTTGGAGCGGTTCACTTTAAGTTTGTATCTATTGTGTGCTCGTGTATTGTTCTGGTTGAAGCTGAAGTAGTTATTGACAAGTAGGACACTGTAGCGGATAATTTTATGAACTACGCTTAGTAAGGGGAGAGAGAATTTGACTACTATTATTGTGAGATCTGCAGCAGATTAGTCAATTGCTGTAAGAATCTGCAGACATGTAAATTGGGTCCTATCAGACGTAGACATGATGTAAGGTATTATCAAATGTGTTCTCCACCTACCAAGAGAAATGTGTAGATGAAAAGATGAAAACAGTTCTGATGTTAACAGATGGATTTTATGATATTCCCATTAGAGTGTTGTTGGGGGTTTTTTGCTTCCTCTTAGCAAACTTTGGAGACCTCTAAGGACTATACCAGCTGCTCAGCTCACAACTTTATACAAACCATTGTGTCATCCTTTAGAGCTTTTGAAGGCCACCACCTAAAAATAGGCATCAGTAATGTAATGCCTATGAATGAATTTGAGGGGACACTCAATAAACCCACTTTTATAAAATCTTTTTTAAAAAATGAATAGTATTTGCTGACATTGACAAATCTCATTACTGTAGGTGTTCTTGCCTGATCTCGAACAAGGTGTAACCATATGTGAGAAAGACTTTGGGAGACTAGGTGAAAAGATGCTGCCAAGGTAATGGTTAGATAAAAGAAAGAAAGCTGGGTAGTAGGTGGGGTAAGACACTCAGAAGAGACCCTCCCTAGTTTCTTGGGCTATAAAGAAAAAGTGGGGGAGTGGAGAATTTAATTTCATACTTGCACGATTCTGTCAGTGTAGCTTTATAATAAAGTAGAAATAGCTCATCTGGCTGTGGTTCCTGTTTGGTTTATCCTGCAAGGTTGACACAAGGTTAAGCAAAAGTGCTAAAAATTCACCAAATTTAGCAATTGCCTGAATTATTTTTATTTTACATCCAGATCCTAGACTGCAGACTGGAGATCACCAGATTGTATAACCCAGCAAAATTATATGCCATCAAGTCATCTTCAACTCTTAGCAGCCATGTAAATAGGAAAAATAAAATAAAAATCAATAAACCTATAAGAAAAAAATAAGTGCATACTAAATTGTGTTCAGACATGATGTGAAGTTATATTGTGTTTAACCATACAGGTAGTCTTCAAGTTACAACCATTCATTGAGTGACCTTTTGAAGTTACAACAGCACTGAAAAAAGTGACTTAGGAATGTTTTTCAGACTTACGACTGTTGCAACATTCTTGTGGTCACATGATCAAAATCCCGACGCTTGGCAACTGGCATGTATTTATGATGATCGCAGTCACCTGCAGTCATGTCATCACTTTTTGCAACCTTCTGAGAAGCAAAGTCAATGGGGAAGCCAGTTTCAGTTAACAACCGTGTTACTAATTTAACTACAGTGATTTACTTAACAACCATGGCAGGAAAAGTTTTATAATGGGGAAAAATTCACTTGACAGCTGTCTTACGTAGCAACAGAAAATTTAAACTCAACTGTGGTCGTAAGTCAAGGACTACCGGTATGCAATTGTGAAGCTAAACCACAAATGGCTATGTTTCCGCAACACGTAATGTTTAAATCAACCAAACCGACTATGCCTTAACACAATACATGAACTGTGGTGCTCAAAATCATGCAACTTCCTCAGGTTTTGTTTTTGTTGTTGTTGTTGTTTCACCCACTATGGGAAACAAGTCATCTCTAATCATTCCTCCACCTAGTTCCTTATAATTATCTAGGCATAATTCACAATCAGAGTCACTCAAAGAAGTGAAATTCTAAGGAAATGAGGTTGAGTAATACAGCTGACTGCAAGTTAACCTTGAAATGTATTCTAAATCAAAGGTCACTCTCTCTCTCTCTCTCTCTCTGGTTTGTGTGTGTGTGTGTGTGTGTGTGTGTGTGTGTGTGTGTGTGTGTGTGTGTGTGTGTGAGAGAGAGAGAGAGAGAGAGAGAGAGAGAGAGAGAGAGAGAGAGAGAGAGAGAGAGAGAGAGAGAGAGAGAGAGAGATATTAAGGGTACTGAGCATAGATTAATGAGAAAAAAATGAATATCAACAACTGTAGAATCAGGCCGCAGCATAACAAAACTGACAAAAGTGGGGGTCTGAATATTTTCTTAATACACATTTTGCTCTAGCACAGTGGTTCCCAACCTGGGGGTCGGGACCCCTTTGGGGGTCGAATGACCATTTCCCAGGGGTCGCCCTGACATCCTCAGCTCCCCCCCCCCCACTGCCACAAGCCTGGCCATATCGACTCAACTCGCCCGAGCCCTCCGATTGGTCGGGAGAGGTGCCATTTGGTGAGAGGCGTTTGTGACGCTTGGCGGCCGAGCTTTGACAGCATCAGCTAAGGGGCCAGCTTTGCTTTGAATTCTGGGAGTTGAAGTCCATGCACCTTAAAAGTTGCTGAGATTGAGAAATATTGCTGTACACTTGTTGGTTATCAAGTCTAAATAAAGAAGTAGACTTGTTGTGGAAGATGATATTCCTTGTGCTCTTGCAAAGACTGGCCCGAGAATTTCTGATCTGGCATAATTACATATTGTTTTTGTGATTAATCGCTATGCTTTATGTTCAATTTGTAACAATGAAAATATATCCTGCATATTAGATATTTACATTACGATTCATAACAGTAGCAAAATTACAGTTATGAAGTAGCAACAAAAATAATTTTATGGTTGGGGGTCACCACAACATGAGGAACTATATTAAGGGGTCGCGGCATTAGAAAGTTGGGAACCACTGCTCTAGCAGCAGAGGTCATGGATATATCTATGTCATTTTCTCAGCAACAATAAGGAGGTTGTTTCTTCTAGGGTTATTTTTTTTTTAATTCCCAGTCTGATCTACAGCCCTGGCATTGCCCATCTACAGTCTTAACCAGGCTCAATCTTGTTTAGGTTCCAAATCCAGAAATCTCTGCCAGGGCTTGTCATCTTCTGAGGCAAGAATAGCGAAGGTAACTAAACCTGATGGTGAGAAAAATCTACCAACCTTTAATAAATGCAATGCATTGTACATCAGCAGCTGTAAACAAATTTACTATTTGCTTCAATTGTGATGCTATACGAGTATTTCTTACTCTTTCACTTGTACACCACAAGTGAAAGAGTAAGAAATACTCGTATAGCATCACAATTGAAGCAAATAGTAAATTTGTTTCTCACATTCACAGCCCAAAACTAAGTAAGACATGGGTTGCATCCCAAGAAACCTGAAGCATACCTGAAGTGGTTAAGTTGACTAAAAAAACTCAATCCTTTTTACTTTTTTCCATCAAACGCTGAACTATGTAATTAAGACCATAAATATCAGTTACCATATCAGTGTACTTTGGGTGTGAACAGTGAAAGTCCATTGCAAATATCAAATATACAAATAGGCCAGAGGTGGGTGCCTACCGGTACCCACCACACTCCGCCGTTCCAGTAGGGGCCCGCCGATTGCGCAACGGCTCCAGTGCTTTCTTTGCCGGTTCGTGCACACTGCCATCTTTTTTTTGGGAATTTTCCGTGGTTTGGCTCTCTGCGCATGCGCAGAAGTGAAATTGTCCTTCTGCACATGCGCAAATAGCCGAAATCGCATGAGAGGACGCATGCACGTGTGCACATAGCGCATGCACATCGCAATGCGCACCGGTAGGAGAAGGTAAGAGGAACCGGCCCCTGAAATAGGCCCAAGTAAACTGGCCATGTCCCCATGTGACTTCTCAATGAATTGTTTTCTGTTTCAATAGGAAAACAAATGGCTGCAAGAGAGACAATAAATTCCTGCTGCTATCACTTGGTGTTGAAGATTTGGCTAGTCCTGTGTTTGTTTTAGAGACATATGGTAACTGTCAGTCCTCCCAGCTGCTTCCAAAATTTCTTAATACTTACTTTCTCTCACCTGGGATTAAATATCTAATACACAAGTTTATAAGGCAATTCTGTACACACTCAGGAATAAGTCCCACTGAACTCTGTAGGCCTTACTTCAATGGCAGTTTAATCTAGATTCTTCTTTGAACATGTAAAAGAAGCAACAATTAATATCAAGTAAATCTAATAAGATCCTTCGTGTTATTTAATAATATCCAGAAAGATGTGGAACTGCTGCAGCAAAAACAATGGAATCTTGTGGCATTCTAAAGATTAGTTTACACAATAATAAATTTAGTAGCCTTTAAAAGTAACGCTTTGTTTCCTCCACTGGCAAAAATCTCTATTCGGACAAGTCTGAACACTTTTAAGTACAAGAATCAATTATCTTAAAACACATCAAGTTCAAAGAAAATAAGAATATATAATTCTGGTAGGTATCTGTCTGGTAAGAGGAAATAAAAATATAGTCATTTTTTAAAAAAGAGTGATTGCAAGTAGCTAATTAGCACTCAGGGGAAAAATATATATATTTAACCTGATTTTCCTCTCTGTGAACTAGCTCCTACACTATTTGCAGAGAACATATGTTGTTACCCCTTAGGGAGCTTTGAAAAATGTGATATAACCCGTCACCTTCACTCTGGAATAATAATGACCAGAATTCTACAGCTTTTTCATGATGCATAGATTACTTTTTAAATGCCAGATGAAACCTCACTGAACAACTTGTTACTAAATTGTGGCCTCAAAAAGACTGCCAGGAGCATCTTCATGCATCAAATAATGCTCCAAAACAGGTTACCCATTTTTCATTGATACTGAATAAGAATCCTTGTAGGAGAGCATTATCTTAGACTTTAAAAATTACCTTTTTTGCACATGAATCAAATGGGCATGTTTTATATTTCAAAATATACAAGCATTAGAAGCACTCAAATACAGTTTGGTCCATATTATTTGTATTTATAATGATTTTCAAATCTGATTTAATTTATCTCCAACATATTTTTGCCTGGTTTTTTTAAAAATATATCAAAACCTGTAATTATTAAAATATATATTTAAAGGCTAAGCATGAAAAAGCAAGTAAAAATTTCCACATGCAATGGTTATAATTTATAATTCATTTCATGCATAATGTACTATATCTGATTTTCAACTAGTGTTTCTTAACCTTAGCCACTGTAAAATATATGGACTTTAAATTCCAGAATTTCCTCAGTCAACATGAAGAAAATGGTTAAGGTTGGGAAACATTATAATTTAGACTAATAATCCTAGAGAGGAAGTCTTGTTATGAGCGTTGTATTTTCTCATTGTGGAACGCGTTATATTTTGTAATTTTGGAAAAAAGAGCTCTTTCTCCTGAATAGGAGGCGGTACACCAACATATGTGGTTCAAGTGATAATCAGAAGTACAGTTCCTTCTCTTACACCCATCCCAGATTACCGAATTTTTTTCAGAATTTTTTTTTCCAGGCTGGATTTCCACTGGACAGAGATTGCCCCTTTCTCCCACATAATGCATTCACATGACAATTTTAAATAATATACCAAATCCTCATGATATATTAACTGTGCCTGGACTATTTTATTTATTTTTGTCTCCTGAAAATAATAATTCCCAGTTCTCTATAAATCCCCAAATTATATTAAATGTCTGCAAATATACTGTTTTATGCATTATCATAACCCAATCCTTCAGAACCCAGTCTCCAAACAAAAGGGCTTCTAAAACCAGGGGTAATATATTAGCAACTTAGATTACAATCTATAAATTTGTTCTGAGGAATAAACTGTGTGGAATTCAGGGCAATTTACTGTGAATAGACTTACATAGATTATGAGGCAAAAACCTAGCTAGTCTTCTACAGCTCCAATATTATTTAGCATGAACTTTCTTTTTCATTTTAATATATTTCAGGAAGTGCTAGTGTTTCATTAAGTTTTCATCTCTAGAAACAATTGAATAGTACTCACCAACCAATCCCTGCTGTCAATCACACATAAAAAGATATCTCATCCCATACCTTTCTCTTTGAATAGGCTATGATGGAAGCGCACAAAGACACAAAGCTATGATTGATCAGGCATTCAATGATCATTGGGATAAATCCTTCTTGTCACACTTCTCTCATGCAAATACAGAGGAAATGACGGGGAAAATCTCACCTCCTAAATTTTTGCTGGTCAGGTAAGTGTTAATTTCATGGGGCGGGAACGGCCAACTTTATTAGCTCCTGGCTGTACTAAATTCTTCCTTTTATCCCCTTCTCACCCAGAAACTTTTAAACTACACCACAAGCCTGTGCAAGCCAGCTCCACCCTTTGGACTTTGGATCTCGAAAAATTAAACAAAGCAGAAGAATTATGGCCTAATATCTAACAACACTGACCTTTTTTTCCTCCAGTATTTAGACCAGTTCCTTAAAAAGAGTTGGAAAATTATAGCCATTGTTTGGCTTTGTTTGGGGGTACACCCTACCTCTATAAACTAGTTTGATTTAGCACAATTGGACAGGGAAGTAGAGATGTCCTTGCAGTTCCCATATAAAAGTGTAATTTTCATATATCAGCCACCCACATGTCCTTTCTTCTATCTTTAGCACCTAAGTGCAACAGTAGTGCTAATAAAGGAATAGCCTAAAGATATACAGAGAACCTTGCAGCCATTCAAAATTTCCCATTGCCAATCACCCTGCCACCATTACAATAACATTGTTCTGGTAAAGTTTACTATTAGGCATTAATTACATGTTATATTTAGGTTCAGGGCAGCTCCCCCTTCACAGTTTGCAATTTAGCATCCTTAACCAGCCTTTGTAACAAGTCATTTCGGGATGCTAAACTAAAGGATAGTAACCGATTTCAAAAAGGCAATGAAGGCCTTATGGCAAAAGGTTTTTTTTTTCCTTTTTATTATATTGTTATAAGTCTTGATGCATGATATTTTTTCAAAACAATACTTGTACAATATTACTGTTTTATAGTATCTATTGTTTAGATAAAGCAGAGTATTAGAAATATAAAAGTACTTTATCAGTATTAATTACAATTTAGGATATGTATATTAAAAGTGTGAAATTTGATTTTTTTTTCATACAAAGTTAAGGTTTGGAAGTAGAAAGGGTTGATTACCTCAAAGTGTTATATACACTGTAGGTTTTGGTTTTAAGCAGAATATTGAAGTCTCTATTATAAACAGATACACAAGGTTAAGAAAAAGAAAAACAGAATAGCAAATCATATTTAAGAATAAAGCACCAGGAGGGCACATTTTAAACCAAGTTTCCCAGGTCCCAACAGTTGGGAGTTCATAGCATCCTGGCTAATACAGGTAGGTCTCAACTTACAACTACAATTGAGCCCAAAATTTCTGTTGTTAAGTGAGACATTTAAGTGAGTTTTGCCCTGTTTTACAACTTTTCTTGCCACAGTTAAGTGAATCACTGCAGTTGATAAATTAGCAACCCAGTTGTTAAGTGAATCTGGCTTCCCCACTGACTTTGCTTGTCAGAATGTCACAAAAGGTGATCCACATGACCTTGGGAGACAGTAACGGTCATAAATATGAACCAGTTTGCCGAGCATCTGAATTTTGATCACATGATCATGGGCAATGCCGCAAAGGTTGTAACTGTGGAAAAACGGTCATAAGTCACATTTTTCAGTGCCATTGTAACTTTGAATGGTCATTAAATGAACTGCTGTAAGTCGAGGACTATCTGTATATGGTTGCTAGTGGTACAAACGGAAGTTGCTTGATTCCATTAAGTAAATCATGAACAAATCAGTTATAACTAATCAGTTATAAAGAATCTAGCCAGGCACAGTCTCTCGCTCTCCACCAAATTCAAGCCTCTTCACCAAATTCAAGCTAACCTCATGAGAGGCATAAAATACACTGTAAAAGCTCGGTCCTTTCTGGTATTTTATTTTATATTTTTTTTATTTTTATTTTTATTTTTATTTTTATTTTTATTATTTTTATTTTTTTTTATTTTTTTATTTTTATTTTTTTATTTTTTTTATTTTTTTTATTTTTTTTTTATTTTTTTTATTTTTATTTTTATTTTTATTATTTTTATTTTTATTTTTATTATTTTTATTTTTATTTTATTTCATTTTATTATTTTATTTCATTTTATTTCATTTTATTATTTTATTTTATTATATTTATTATTATTTTATTTATTTATTTATTTGTTTGTTTGTTTATTTATTTATTATTTATTTATTTATTGTCAACAAGTGCAAGGAAACAGGACACATGAAAAAATGGCACAAATAAATGGATATAAAGAAGCAAAACATAGCCATAAACACATAAAACGGGTACATACAAATGGGTACAGTAGGACAGGGACGGTAGGCACGTTGGTGCACCTATGCACGCCCCCTTAGAAACCTCTTAAGAAACGTGTAAGGTCCACGGTAGACGTTTAAGGTAAAAGGTATGGGGGTTAGAGAAACTAACAACAGGATCAGGTAAAGTGTTCCAGACATTTACTACTCTATTGCAGAAGTCGTATTTTCTGCAATCAAGATTTTCATCCTGCCGTGATAGTACAGGCATTAAAAACATACCTCTTCGTGATCCCACCAAACCCCCCAATTTTGCAATTTTTACAAAATTGCAAAATTGGGGGGTTTGGTGGGATCACGAAGAGGTATGTTCGGGGGAAACCCGAACAAAATAGGAGAAAATCAACCTCGGGGGGAAAAAGAGACTAAGAAATATCTTAAGACTGAATGAATCTAAGTTTCATTCATTCTTAGTTGCAATCGCCCAGGTGACTCTCACTTTGGCCGGTTCTTAACTCTTCTATGAGTGGGAGGGGCCCTTTATTCCTCTCCGGGATGCAGCCACAGGATTCGTTTGCACGTGTTCCCCTCAGAAAAGGCTTACTTTTAGGATTCCCCCCCTCCCCATGAACAATACAAACGTGAAATTGACAACTCACAGAACAAGCACACCACACCGAGGCTGTTAATCAGACGCTTCTGCTACACTTAATTTCAGGCAAAGCGTTTCGGTTTCCACATGGCAGGACTATAACTCCCGGCTCTCCAAGACGACGTGGTTATTTGCATAGCCCAAGGCTGAGGCCTATTTGCAGATTTTCTTTTTTTTTCTCCCTCCCCAAGAAAGCATTCTTCGAGCTGAGACAGGTGTTTCGAAACCTGAAGCTAAGCAAAGCAAGCTTAAACTACTAGTCCCTGCATGCTAGAGAAAAGGAAAATGGTCTCGCCAGTACAAAATGGATTCTGGGAGTTGTAGTGCTAATATTTCCGGGCTGTTCTTTAGAGGAAATACTATATATTCAAAGGACATACAACTCTCATTAATACTTGTCGATATATAGGTCGAAAACGATGGGTGCTTTGAGGGGGGTTGCCTTGTATAATGGCTTCATGGCAACATTTCATTATTAACAGAGTAAAAAAACTATTACTGATTTTCTTTTCTTTTTTTAAAATCTGATTTAATAGACATTATTCTCAGGAATGACAGATTTTTTTAAAAAAAATTGGTATTTTAATTTAATGGATCTTTTCAATATACAATCATTAAGCCATTAGTTGTAAATAAATAGATTAATTTAAACTTTAAAAACCCAGTGCTTTGCTCTTATAGATTCTATACTTACAGAATCACAGGGCTGGAAGGGACTTTGGAGGTCTTCTGATCTAGTAGAGTAGGAGTTGTTCCTTTTCTAACCACATTTCTTTCCCACTCTCATGTTGCAATAAAGTTTTGAAAGAGAAACAGAGGCAGTATGTTGATGAAGATGCTCTTTTTTTAGTTGACACTATGACAAAACCTTCCCCATCACATCTCCATCTCTCTATGCAGAACAGTTTAATTCAGAGCAATTATCCCTTTGGATTTAGACCTCGGGAATTTTAAGATTTATGGACTTCAACTCCCAGAATTCCCCAGCCAGCCAATTCTGGCAGTTGAAGTTCACAGGTTTTAAAGTTGCCAAGGTTGGATATCTCCCCTGATTTAGACCTATCAGAATATAAGGTTCAGGCAGGGTATCTCTCAATAATCCTCTAGGCTGCTGGGGATTTTCCATCTGGTTAAGGTGCCAGGGCTACCTCTTGACCCACTTCCCCCTGAGGGATTGGGCACCCTATATAAGAACAATAAAAATAAAATAAATAAATAAATTATATTGTAATGGATGGGAAAGCTCCATCGATAAGAGTAACCCTATCTCTCATGAAGCCTCCTTCAGTTCCACAGCCAAATCTCTACTTTGAAGCACCCTGAAATTAAGTACTATAAGTACTCTACTTTCTGCACAAAATATTTTTTGATGTGGTATGTGACATAAACTCAGTCAATTTGGATTAACTCAATTATGGGCCTCTTCCCACAACATGATGCTGCTCAGTGTCTGCTTAATATCTAGTTCCTGTGAGAGATAAAAAAGATAAAAAAGTGGGCTTTCTCCAAGGTGACTCTCACCCTATGGTGCCCCAGGGGTGTCCTTGATTTTATCAGTTTGACTGCCAAAAAATAATAGTCACAATAGCAGTGTGACTACATAATCAAAGTTCTGCCTCTTTTCTATGTGGCACACATAAATTAAAATTTTCACTCCATCACCCCCATCACCACAGATGCCCTGTTTCCTGCATTCCAGCAAGCACTAAAAACCAATGTTCTTCAGCAAGCTTTAGATTCTAGCAAAAGAACAATAGGTGACTTTTAATTGTGTTTATTTCTTTCAGTTATGCTCTTGTTATGCTTTAGTGATTTTAATGAGTGTTCATGTACGGTTATTTTTGTAGTTGATGTGCTTTATGAATGGCTTTATTGCTCAATGCAAGAGGTAACTGATTGGGGCAACATGGAAATGATGTGAAGTAACAAATTAATACATAATCTGTACCATTACCAGTGCATCACATCAGAGAGATCCCGTCATAGACTATATCGTGCCAGGAAAAGGAAAAGGAAGAGTATATAAATTCAGTCCTATTCCTGAATAGGGATAGGACTGAATTACAATATGAAGAATTACAATAATTGAAATGTGGAAACAAATAAAGCTAAAAACAATACTCCTGTAGGAAGTTAGCATCCACCCCTCTCCTAGAAGAATGAAATATTCTAGCAAATATTTAAAAGGCAGAATATTATATTTCCCTGGATGAGAAATAGAGAAACATGTTTTTTAGGCAGGAAGCAGACTCACTCTTAAAAGCCCCCACCCTCCTCAATAGCCCACAGCAGATGTCAGCACTTAAGAGAGAAAGAGATAGCTAGGTCTATTCATAAGCAAATGCCCTCATCCAAGATCCAACAAAGGTAGGATTAGCCCTCTACCGATCTAACAACAGAACTCACCACATGGCACCTGGGAGATCACCCAGCAAGATTCAACCAAGCTTGGGACTCAAAAGACAACCTACCTGGCCCCATGGGAGTCTGACAACCAATCAGTATACAAGCTCAAATTCAAAGCCCAACAGGGTATAAATCTATCTCTTTCTCTCACCCATGTGCTTTTTTGCCCAGGACCTCAAAACCATGTGGTCTTGTCCACCATTAAACCACCTTTCCAAGCAGTCTCCATGTTTCCAGTGTCTTTCTTCCCACTTGGAACTGAACCCAGATGAACATTTCTTCCAACACTCCACAGGCCACAATTATCTACTAATACAAACTCTCTCCTTTTGTTCTCCTCAGCCTCTTTGAAGACCACCACTACTTATTTCTTGGTTGTATTTGCATCAACCCATAATTAGCCAGTGTTTTGTGTAAACCCAACTGGACTGGTTATGGTTCACTGTCTTTTGATATCAAATCTTGGTTAGCTTAAAGATAGGTACGGTAGTTGTGTCTTATCACCACAACTCTGAGGATTATGCTTTTCACCCAAGACTAAGGTGACCAGATTTTAACATTGGTAAAGAGGGACACCATTGACCGGGGGTGGGGGGGGGGGTTCCTGAGGGGGGGGTTTCCTGAGGGGGGATGTTCCTGATTAAAAATTTAGTCTATACGGAGCAACAAAAATTTTCATAGAACGCAAAAATAGTATTGTAATATATATATTTTTAATTTCAACATAAGTACAATTTACAAATATAATACATTAAAAAATATGTATAGTATTATTTTATTCTTTGGCATATTTCTCATTTGAGTGAATTTTTTTAGTAGACTTCCTGTCGTTTAAAATTTAAAATTCAAGAAAATTTATGTATAGAATAGAATAGAATAGAATAGAATAGAATAGAATAGAATAGAATAGAATAGAATAGAATTCTTTATTGGCAAAGTCAGTGTGATTGGACACAAGGAAAGAATCACCCTGTGACATTCTTGGTTTTGAGCCTGACAAGACTTTTGATAACTAGAGTCAGGGGTGTCCAACCTTGGCAACTTTTAAGACCTGTGGACATCAACTCTCAGAATTCTCCAGCCAGCTATGCTATGTGGAGTTGAAGTCCACAAGTCTTAAAGTTGCCAAGTTTGAAGACTTCTGTTTTAAAGGGACCATCCGGGCTTCCAGGAGCATCTCGTCTCCTCAGATCTAATTATCCATTTCTATAAACTAATATTGAGTTGAAGGAACTCAGCTGAAAAATAAATCTCAGTCCTGTGGAATATTATCTCCATAAGTGCTATATCTATTTTAAAATGAATGCTTGTTATAGTATTAATTTTTATGTCATAAAACATGGAAACAAGGAAAATCTTCCAAAAAATCTTCAAACTCAGAAAGAGGTTCCACCCTCAAATTGGTATGCTAAATTATTAGCTGTGGAAATAAAGACCAGGATTAACTAACATAGGTTGATGATGCTTCTAAAGGATAACACTACCAAGTGCTACTTTGGCCTTCCAAGGAAAAGGAGGCTGAATAAGAAGGGGAGGATTTGGTTGGCAATTTTAGATGCATTCTCCCCACTATTTTGTTAGGTTTACTAAGTTTCTATATTTTCAATAATAAAATGGGCTCTGTATATGCCAATAGGAATGTGTCTGTACTGCAAATTCTAAAGACACAACATAAATGCATGCTGCAGCAAAAAACAAGTCTTCTTATTATTTTCCGTCTGTTATTGCCTTTGTTAACATAAGTCCCTGCCTTCATTTTGATGTATAGTATGTCTGAATGAATTCATTACATTCACAAACTACAACAATATTCCCCAAAGTAGAATAACCCATATTTTGTATCCATGTGTGACCCTGATCTTCAATGAATGTTTCTGCATAAGTTAAATGACATTGAACTGTTGAGCTAATTCCAAATTTGGTTCGCAACTATCCAAGGATGCCCTTGAACCAAACCTAATCCATGATTAAATTTATGTTCTTGTGCTTCTTCTTGTGCCTATAAAGTTTTGCATTTTCTTGACAATAAAGTGATCATCTGCCTGTATCTTTCAAAGATCTGGATATCCTCAAATATTTTTTCTGGAAATAATATTTTTTGGGTGATGTTCAATGACATTATACTTTCTTTGTTCTGATATCCTTATGTCCTTCATATCTTTCAATAATGAACTATCTATCTAGATTCTCAAACACGTACCTTCCTCCTCCTCCCTTAGATAACTAGGGTTATGTGTTTATTTGTGTCTTGTGCAGAAAAACAGCAAGGAAGATTTTTTCTAAAAACATCATTTTAAAAGTCTTTTCAGGTTTTTAATTTTCTGGTCTCTAATTGTTCGCCGCTGTTATTTGTGTGAAGCGATAGCCATTTTTCCGCTCTGCTTCACTTTTCTCCAAACTTTTTTTTTCAAAATTCTTCCTTAAAGGAGAACCGCTTTAAATGTAGGGTTCTTTTTTTTTCTCACCCAGATGTTTCACTCCGCTGTTCCTCACTTCTTTAGCGTGGTTGTGTGTGTGTGTGTGTGTGTGTGTGTGTGTGTGTGTGTGTAGGCTTTCTCCTCGCAACCACTTTGCTTGTTCTCTTCGCTTTTTGCCCTGCCTTCCTCATAAGGAAATCTAAAGTTAACCCTTTATTTGCACAACTCTGAAGCCGCCCTCTCCTACTGCATCCCGGGGCACTCGCTCTAAGGAGGTTCCTCCGTCCTGCTGCCCGGCCTGGGCGCTCCAAGGAGAGCCGGCCAGCCAGCCAGCCCTACTGCAGCCATCCGTTCGCCGTTCTTTGTCCGGGATTCACTCGAGCAGCCCGAGCCGAACCGGGTGAAGAGCAGCAGAGCGGGAAACAGCGCTGCACAGCCAAGCGACAGGAAGAAGCGGAGGGGCTATACAGCGATGGAGTTGCCTCCCCTTACTCCCCGCACCTGCCTTCCAAGCCCACGTACAGACTCCTCATAACAACCGCCTCTTCGCCATCCACCGAGCAGGAGGCGGACTCGTTCTTCCGAGCTGCAGAAGGCAAGAAACTGCGAGGCAGCGGTGCCAAAAGCAGCAGCAAAAGAGGAAGCGAGACAAAAGAGGGCTAGAGCGAGGAGGTGACTGGCAGGGGGAGAGCAAGGCTGGAAGCTTAGCTTTTCTGTGGCGTGGGCTTCACTGCTCCGTGGGGGGGGGTGAGGCCAGGTAAATGTGTTCTTCTCTCCCCGACATCCCGCGCTCGATCCTCCAGTCTCAGCTTGCAGCTGTAAGAAGCCACTGATGGACGGGCGCACTCGTGGTCCTTCCAGCTAAAGGCGACCGGGGACAGCGCCGGGTGGTTAACTAAGGGGGTGGCGGCGGCGTGGCTTTGACGCTCGGCACATGAAAACAGAAAGTGCTGTTTGGAGGAGGAGGAAGAAGAAAATCGGGACTTTTTTAAGATGCCGCGGGACGCGGGACAAATTGTTCAAAAGCGTGACTGTCCCGCCAAAAGCGGGACGTCTGGTCACCTTACCCAAGACTCTATCACATGTGCAATTCTTTATAAACAACTGAGACAAATGTTGTCAATGTATATGATTACAGTACCTAGATTTTCATTACTGAAGACTACGCTTCAACACAAATGGAGTTCAAAAGCAAGGGTAGGCAAGGAAATAATACAAAGTAGTTAGAGCTTGGGTTTTTATTCTCCCATACTTTTTTGAGCGGTAATTTTTTTGCATTTAGACAGTTAAAATTAATGTAGGCTTTCCATTATTTTTGTGTGTACCAGAGGTGGGTTCCTCCCGGTTCGGACCAGTTCTAAAGAAATGGTAGTAACTTGGTGGCCTGGGTCGCTGGAACCGGCAGTGACACAGGCCTGCCACGCCCCTGAGCTAGTTCTTTCGGCGGCACTGTAGACAGCACCATCTTGTTTTTTTGCTTCTGCGCATGCACAGAAGCTTTTTTAAAGTACTGCATATGCGCGCGCGCAGGAAGCGCGCTTGTTGAGCAAACCGGCAGTGGGAGAAACCAGAACGCACCCTGTGTGTACGGTACTGTTTTACTCCAAAAAATTGTCACTGAAATTCAACTGCAATTTAAGAGAACCTTGGGAGTCCCAAAATAGAATATGCGATGCTTATGCAGTTCTACAGTTGCAGTTCATCAGCTCATGCTTTCAGTGGAAGTGGTGGGTTCAGTTTCTTAAGCTTCCTAAGTTGGTGCTATTTCGGTTTCCACAGTCTGGAGACAGCAATAGTGTGGTCTCTTCAGATTATGCAACTGTCTCCTTGAAAAGCTGCTGCCTGCAGAAGGCCAGTTTGTATATATTTCTCATGATTTTAAACAGTAACAGAGTTGGAAGGGTCCTTGGAGGTCATCTAGTCCAACCCCCTGCTCACGCAGGAGACCTGTACTAGGGATTCGAACCGCCGAACTGCCAACCTTTCTGATCGACAAGCTCAATGTCTTAGCCACTGAGCCACCTAGTCAGGGTGGGCATTTTGAGTGGGCATTCCTTTGTATAAAAAAAATGAAATGAGCTAACATTTTTTTCTTCTTGTAGCACACTTCTCATGTTTGCTCTTACTGTGATGTTCAAATCCCCAAGGGATTTCTTTTAAAAATAAATAAGAACCTCTTCTGTTTTATCCATTCTCACCTACACCATTTTCAGTGAAAGCTTTACTTTTTGTTATTGCCACCAAGACAAATGAAATCTTTTTATATGTAAAAATGCACCAGTGTCTCTCATTTGCTTAATAATAGTTGCAAACAACTGAGGACAAAACAAAGCTAATCGGTGTCGCATATTGATTTAGCTGCTCCTTGTCTCTCTTGTTAGGTATTTTTATTTGGAAAAGGAGAAGTCACATATGCAGAGCAATTTTAAGCAGAAAGCCTTAAAACCACAGATCTAAGAAACATTTAATGGGAGGGGCCTGTAAAATATTGTTGAATGTTATGATAATAGATTTTGTGAGATATGTATATAAGAAAAGCAAGCAACCCATCCACCCCATATATCCTATTTATATAGTCCTTTCCCCCATCTGCTGAGTAGACAATAGGTGGTGGAATCATTTATATAGTTTTTGTGGGGCATATACTGCATATTTTAAAAAACCTAACATAGGCAAATTTGCTCCTAGGCAGAGTAAAATATTAAAGGATTTGAACTGAGACAGCTTCTACATGAAGAGGTCTCCAGACTAATTGATTCATGCATACAGGAGAGAGATCCTTTGTTTCAATTTCTGTTCTATTCCCTTTTTAAATATTTATTTTTTCAGATTTAAAGTATGTTGCAACCTAATGTCTTAGCTGGAACAAGTTATAAATATATTTATTTATTTCATTACTCTTAGGGCTGTTGGTGGAATACATTCTTTATTCCAAAACCAAAATTTAAACCTTAGAAAACAGAAAGGAAAAGGAAAACATTGTATTCATACAGGAAAATAATGAAACGATTTGCAGTTTAAAAATAAAAATAATATTTATATTTCATTAGACTGTAGCATGCTAGTAGGTTTCACAAGTAGTCCAATTGTGAAAATATTAAGTTGATGTATTTCAGTGCAAAAATCGTAAAGAGTGAATTCCAAAAGATTGGTTGAAATAACATACTGAAATTGATTGACATATTTTATATTCGGATGAAAGCTTTTCATTCTGATAATGTGCCGACAGCTGATGTTATCCCGATATCAAATATTAGTAGGCAATCTAGTCAAATAAATATCTTTGGGTAGATGGAGTATTTCCAATCCATAAAAAGCAAAACAGGTTATAAGGAGAAGAAGTAACACTTGCAAGAGTTGCATAATAGGAAAATGGCTTAGTGTGGCTTTTGTAGAACAAGTATTTGCTGGGTCAAAGAACTAACGTCTTCTCTCTATGTCAATCTCCTAGCAAATACCAAGATGGAAGACAGTGTATAAAGATGCACATTGTATCAGTTATTTATCTAAATGTGTTATGGTATTTATATCAAAAAACTGGATATGAGAAGGAATTGAGTTTAGATGGGTATTATTCAGTTATCTTACCAGCCATTGTGAGTGAAATTAGGAGAAGCCCAATGGAGAGATAGGAAAATTGATTTATTCCAAATTTTGTGTTTCATGTATTAAACTGCCCCCCAAAGACTGATAGCCAGGCACTAGTTATTATATTTAAACATATTAGTCTCATACTAGTGAATGCACATTTTCCTCCCAACACTACTAAAGCACAAATTAATTATTATTGCTGCTCTTTGAAGACCTATTTGGACAACTTGATAATGGGCTATCGGGAAGCTCGCTTAACAGAAGGTAGTGATTTTAATGCTAGACTAGAAATGAATGAAATTGAAATTCCAGCAATATTCATCTCCCTAGTACAACAGCTCGGGAGCCCATTTTCGCTGGCAGAGCGCTCAGGCCACCACAGGCACCCCTGACACGAGTGATGTCAAGCTGGCCACACACACCCTGCCCCCCCCCCGAGGTCAAACACAATCCTGACGCGGCCCTCAATTAAATTGAGTTTTGACACCCCTGTCTTAGACTGTTATATTTTACATAGCATGTTGCATCCATGATTACATTTAGGGTAAATTGTTGCTTAATCGTCATTTACTATTTATTAATAGTCATCAAAAAAGCACAACAAAGAATGTTCTTTCTGGGCCAACTCAGAAAGCTCAAACTGCCCAAAGAGCTGCTGATACAGTTCTACAGAGGAATTATTGAGTCTGTCATCTGCACCTCTATAACTGTCTGGTTCGGTTCTGCAACCCAACAAGACAGACACAGACTTCAGAGGATAATCAGAACTGCAGAAAAAATAATTACTGCCAACCTGCCTTCCATTGAGGACCTGTATACTGCACAGAGTCAAAAAGAGGGCCGTGAAAATATTTACTGACCCCTCACATCCTGGACATAAATTGTTTCAACTCCTACCCTCAAAACCACGCTATAGAGCACTGCACACCAAGACAACTAGACACAAGAACAGTTTTTTCCCCGAACGCCATCACTCTGCTAAACAAATAATTCCCTCACCACTGTCAAACTATTCACTAAGGCTGCATTACTATTACTATTAGTCTTCTCATCATTCCTATCACCCATCTCCTCCCACTTATGACTGTATGACTGTAACTTGTTGCTTGTATCCTTACGATTTATATTAATATTGATTGTTTCCTGATTGCTTATTTGTACCCTATAACAATCATTAAGTGTTGTACCTCATGATTCTTGACAAATGTATCTTTTCTTTTATGTACACTGAGAGCATATGCACCAAAGACAAATTCCTTGTGTGTCCAATCACACTTGGCCAATAAAGAATTCTATTCTATTCTATTCTATTCTATTCTATTCTATTCTATTCTATTCTATTCTATTCTATTCTATTCTATTCTATTCTATTCACTTGAGATGCTAAGGCTTCAACTCAGAGAACAGGGTATTAAGGAGGAGATTTAACTCAAACAACAAGATGGATAGAATAAAGTAAAAATATCCTTAAAAGATACAGGTAAAGGTTTCTCCTTCCAGTTGTATCTGTCCCAAGGGGCTGTGCTCATCTCAATTTCCAACTGAGGAAGCCAGCGCTGTCCAAAGTCTCTTCAATGGTCATGTAACTGGCATAACTATATGCAAAAAGCGCACAGTTATCTTCCCATAAAAATGGTACATATTTAATACTTGCATTTATATGCTTGCAAACTGCTAGGTTGGCAGGAGCTAGCTAGTAAATAACGGAAGCTCACACCATCATGCAGTATTTAAGTCTTGAACTGCCAACCTTCCGGTCAACAAGCCCAGTGTCTTAATGGCTCATCCCCAATAATACCTTAACTAGGTTGTTAAATACTATCAAATACTTACATCTGATGCTGAGAATAAAAATCTGGTTCAGAAACCTTGATTTGTTATAAAACTTTGGTACAAGGACTTCATACTGTACCGCCTTAAAAATGAACATAAAAGGAAATAACAAACCAAAATGGTCTCACTAATCAGTGGTTTTATTCAATGGAATAGAATAGAATAAAATAGAATAGAATAGAATAGAATAGAATAGAATAGAATAGAATAGAATAGAATAGAATAGAATTCTTTATTGGCCATATGTGATTGGACACACAAGGAATTTGTCTTTGGTGCATATGCTCTCAGAGTACATAAAAGGAAAAGGAAAAAGAAAAAAGAGGAAAAAACATTCATCAAGAATCATAAGATACAACACTTAGTGATAGTCATAGGTTACTAATAAGCAATCAAATCATACTAGGAAACAAACAGAACAATATAAATCGTAAAAATACAAACAACATGGTTATAGTCATAAGTGGGAAGAGATAGGTACTAGGAAGGATGAGAAGAATAATAGTAATACAGTCTTAGTAAATAGTATGACAGTGTTGTGGGAATTAGTTGTTTAGCAGAGTGATGGCATTCAGGAAAACACTGTTCTTGTGTCTAGTTGTTCTGGTGTGCAGTGCTCTAAAGCGTCGTTTTGAGGGTAGAAGTTGAAACAATTTATGTCCAGGATGTAAGGGGTTTGTAGATAGGTTCTAATAAGGCTTAAATATTCAGGTTCTGATAAGACCTACATATTCAGGTGCTGATTATCTTTCAGGTCTAAATTCCTGTTAACAAAACAAAAGAAAAGAAGCAAAAGGAAATGGAGGGGGGGAAAGGATCAACTATTGAAAGCTGCTGAATCAAAATACACTTCCAGATTTTGGAGATTAGCATCTTCATCTCTCTGGGACTTGCTTTGGAATGTCATATCCCAGCTATGAAATAGGAAGAGTATTTTCATGCTTTGTATGCACACAAGCTCAGTCCTACGGTCTCTTCAGAAAGAGATTTTGGAATCCTGCCCCTTTTCTTTCCTCTTTTGGTATCAGAGGCTGTTTCATTAATCAATTAACAGCTGGAAAAGCAGTAGGGCAGATGACCTAATTCCCCTAGAGCAGATTAAAAATAATCTGGATTTACAGGTTTCAGTCTTAATGTCCTTTATATAGATAGCACAGCCATTTATACAAGGCAAGAGGGTAGGCTACTAATCTTTTAGAAGGGAAAAGAACAAAGTGGCTAATTACTGCCTGGTTTTGCTAAACCTAGTTAAGACCTATATGACACCTACACTAGAAGTCCACAAACTGATTGGAGTTGCAGAGTATTTTAACCCAAGAGCAAGCATTTGTGCTGTGAATTGTGTTGTAAGCTATCTAGTGGAATAATATACATCGCAACTCAAGTTTGAATTATATGCTGCATTTAATGTTTTCAAACAGGCTTTTGACCATGTTTCAGTAGTAAAAGTATAGGGCAGACTTGGAGTCACATCCAGTGGTGGGTTCCTACTGGTGCGGTCCACTCTATAGCACCGGTAGCGGCCCACTGGTGACGTCACAGTACCGGTGCGGTCGGTTGCCAGTGCCAATTTTTTTTAAAAAAATTACATTTTTTAAAAAAATTCTTCTGCGCATGCCCAGAAGCCGAGCTTCCAGCACTGTGCATGCGCTGCCTTCCTACCCCACAGTGAGTCCAAGCAGGGGAGGATGGCTGAGGGAGCGCATGAGACGCTGAAAGAACGGACGGCAGGATCTATCTCAGTTCCCCTCCCTTCAGCAGTCTGAGAAGCCACGAAAACGCGGTGATGATCCCAGGCATTTTCGCATGTTTGAGGCTTCTCGAGCTGCTGAGGGGAGGAGGAATGGGTGGCAGGAGCCTAGGATCATCGAATGGGGAGAAGCATTCAGGCTGGACGGAGCCTCCTAGAAGAACCGCTGCTGCGGTCTTGCTGCTCCCACTCCTGTTTCTCCGGCTGCTGCCAAGCTCCCGAGGCCCACGCCCACCCGGTCACATGGCCGACAAGCCACACCCACAAAATAAGCCATGCCCACAGAGTGGTAGTAAAAAAATTAGGAACCCACCCCTGGTCACATCAATTGACTGTTGTTTACTTGCTCTTATTGATAAGATACTTTAAGATTAGTATTTTGATATATTGTAAGATGTAACATTGTTGGATACAAGTTTGACTGTTTACTTATAGAAAAGAGGCAAAACCAGAATGCTTGTTGTCCTGTTGGTCTGTAATTTCTATATTTATCCAGACTGAAAACATGAGAAAATAGAATTTAATCCCCTTAAATTGCAAATAAATATATCCCAGTGGAGTAATATACAGATAGTGCATGTCATCACATACATCTTTGAGTGTGGTTTTTTTTTTAACGAGGAACAATATTTATACAGGTAGTCCTCAATTTACAACAGTTCATTTAGTGACCAAAGTTACAATGGCACCGAAAAATGTGACTTTTCACTGTTTTTCAAAGTTATGACCTTTGTAGCATCCCCATGATCATGTGATCAAAATGATGCTTGGCAACTGGTTCATATTTATGACCGTTGCTGTGTTCCAAGGCATTGTCATCACCTTTTGCGACCTTCTGACAAGCAGAGTCAATGGGGAAGCCAGATTCACTTAACAACCGGGTTACTAACTTTTCAACTGCAATGTTTTACTTAACAACTGTGGCAAGAAAGGTCATAAAATGGGGCAAAATTCACTTAACAAATGTCTCATTTAGGGAAAACCGCACCTATAGCAAATCACTGGTTTGCATAACAAGCATTGGTTCACTTAACAACAGTGGTGATTCACTTAAGGACCGCTTAAGAAATACTTAATGTTTGGCTTCAGAAGAGCTTCTGCCTACATGCCCAAGCCCCCTGATCACTTCCTGGCTTCCAGTGTAGGAGAATAGAATGATTTGCATTGGGTTTGCCCCGTGGATGCTTCTGAGGGTGGCATATGATAAAGCTAAAGTACTGCTAAGACAGAAGATAATTGCTATTGACATAGAGATAGAGCATAATAGAATCACTACAGATGTAATAATTGGAAAAGGGATGTTCAAACCCCAAGTGACAAAATATTTGGAACATCTTTCTCTAGCAAAATAGCATAGAGCATTTACCTTGGCTCAGTTTAATATCCTTTCCTCAGCAATTGTGGAAGGTAGGTATGTAAAAAATATGCTATTACAAAAGACTTTGCCCTGGTGAAGTACACATAATCGAAGTGCTTGCTGGCTGGCTGCCTCACATTCTTCTACACAGTTTCTTTTATAAGGATTTTTGCAATACTTTTGTTATATCCTATAGTTTGCAAATCCCTGATGGCTCCGATGATTTTTCTGTTAGCCATTTATTTGTGATTCTAGAATTACGCGGCAAGTGGTAAGATTTTGTCTGGCTGTTTATAATGGTTGAGCAGCAGCATTTAGAGATGAATGAAGCATAGGTAAATAGAATAACGATTCATATGCTTATTAGGGGTTATGTTATCTAATTTTCTCTGACTATAAATTTTACATTGTGCTTGTATTGTCTGTTGAACATATGAACTAGAGTATCGATCAGTGGCATTAATAAAACTGAATTATTAATAATACCAATGTCCATCTGCCTCCTCCTTCCTTGCCATTCTCATTTACTGCCTCTGTTGAACCACAAATAAACCAACAACTTTGTAACTAAGCAAGTTGTAAGAACTGAGTCTGCAGTTCAGTGAGATATGCTAACCCCAAACATTGGTATTCAAAGCCAGTTTGGTAAAGCACCAGGCTAGAAACCAGGAGATGCGAGTTCTAGGCCTGATTTAGGCACAAAACCTTGGGCCAGTCACTCTCAGCCCTAGGAACAGACAATGGCAAACCACTTCCATAAAACCTTGGCAAGGAAACTCCAAGGACTTGGCCAGGCAATTGTTTGGAATAAAAAACTAATTTGAAAGCGCACACATGCAAAAACATGGAATAACCAAAAAAAACCTCCATAGGTAAACATGTGTAAACAGAGGTACTATGCATTAGTATGTTAGAATGTTACATGAACTAAGCCATCATAGTAAGCTATGGCTTGTTTTGGTTTTGATCTTATTTATTTAATTTATTAAATTTGTTTGCCACCTATCTCTCCATGAGGTGATTTTTAACCAAATGGCTGATCCTGTTTAGTACGTTGCATTTGCATTGCGTCTTTCCATCATAGATTGTCCAGTCACTAGTGAGTTCTCACATCAAATGTAGCTCTGTTGTTTTTTAAACCAAAATTTATTGCATAAGGTACAACCATATAGACCACCTTGAGATTTTTAAAACAAAGGCAGTATTCCCCCCCCCTGTGTACTTTTCATAACTATGCTGACATTGTCAATTTAGCTTTGGATATTTTGAATATTTGAATATCATTTCTCTTGTGCTGGTTAATGACTGCAATAAAATAACTTACTATTTACATTTATCCTTGAAATAATAGGCCTTGTTGTGCCCTAATGCGTTTCTATGTGCACCAATTTGCCAGGCTTCCTACATCACCTGATTTTAATTATTTAACATTCTTTGCATTGAAAATCAATAAATAGGAAAGTAGCAGGCTTCCAAGCAAAACATTAACTTCAAGCTTCCTATCCTTCCTAATGATGCCTGTGGGGTCCAAACAGGCTTGAGTGGCATATTTTGAAAATAAAACTGTGGTGAGCAGCAGCAAGTGTTTTGTCTGAAAGAGGTCTGTCAAGGAAGGGCAAACATATTGGGAGCGCCCTGGGTAGGAGCAGCCCAGAGGTGGGTTCCTGCCTGTTTTTGCCGGTGTGGTTAATAGCTGTTGTTCGGCGCAGAGCCGAAGACGCTGCTGCCGTTCGCGGCGCGGGAGCTTTCCCCGGGCGCTTTCCCCGCCCGCATGGATGCCGCCAATTGCGTTCTTTTGCCCTCTGTGCATGCAGAATGCTTTGCGCATGCGCAGAGGGCAAAAGAACGCAAACGGCGGCATTCATGCGGGCGGCGGCAGCGCCCGGGGAAAGCCCCCGCGCCGCAAACGGCAGCAGCGTCTTCGGCTCTGTGCCGAACAACAGCTATTAACCGCACCGGCAGGAACCCACCTCTGGAGCAGCCCGATTCTGCTATTTGAGAAATGGGTGTTTTGTGATTGGCCAAGCTCAGCAAATGGTAGCCATTTTGTAGGCATGTCCATTGCATGCCCTCAAAATTCAATTTTTCGGTTACAGGAACTGGGCATGGCTAGTCTAGTGAAGAGAAGGACCGGGGAAGACATGCAGTGTTCCAATATTTGAGGGGCTGCCACAGAGAGGAAGGGGTCAAGCTATTTTCCAAGGCACCCAAAGGCCAGACAAGAAATAATGGATGGAAACTGATCAAGGAGAGATTCAACCTAGAAATAAAGTTAAATTTTCTGACAGTGAGAACAATCAAGCAATGGAACAGCTTGCCTTCGGAAGTTGTGGCAGCTTAATCACTGGAGGCTTTCAAGAAGAGATTGGACTGCCATTTGTCAGAAATGGTGTAGGGCAGTGATGGTGAACCTATGGCACGGGTGCCACAGGTGGCACGCGGAGCCATATCTGCTGGCACGCGAGCCGTTGCCCTAGCTCAGCTCCAGTGCGCATGTGCGTGCCCGCCAGCTGATTTTTGCTCGCATAGATGCTCTGGGAGGGCATTTTCAGCTTCCGGGGGGATGGGAGAGGGCGTTTTTGCCCTCCCCAGGCTCCAGGGAAGCCTCTGGAGCCTGGGGAGGGCGAAAAATGGGCCTACCGGGCCCACCAGAAGTTGGGAAACAGGCCATTTCCGGCCTCCGGGGGGGTCAGGGGAGGCCGTTTTCTCCCTCCCCAGGCATTGAATTATGGGTGTGGGCACTCGCACATGTGCGACAGCGCACGCACATGCACTTTCGGCACCCAAGGAAAAAAAGGTTAGCCATCCCTGGTGTAGGGTCTCCTGCTTGGGTGGGGGTTGGACTAGATGACCTACAAGGTCCCTTCTGTTAATCTGTTTCCAAATCTGCCCTTTAGCCCCCAAAGAAAGTGGAGCATCGCTCATTTCTTAGATTGGGGATCACAGAAGAGCAAATAATGTAAACATTTTGGATATAAAGATTTGTAACAAACATAAAAATGATTTTATATATATTTTAATCTTTGATTGGGAGCCTCCCAGACTTGTTTGAAAGGTGAGCAGCTGGATCAATGTTTTAAATAAATAAATTTAAATCATTATATCCTACAGAATCACATTGTGTTTTGCAGAACTGAGGAGCCCCTTTCTCTTCCAGTGGGAATGTTTGCTTGCTGAAACTAGAAGTCCTAAATCTGTGGATTTTCCCAAGCTTTTCTTAATGGGGCAGCAACTGAATAGCAGCTATGGGTGGAGTAGGAAGTTTTTCCTCTTTGTGGTTATCAGACTGAGCTAAGTTTAGCCTCTGTTTACAATTCTGCAACACTGCCTGGAGTTTAGATGGGAAGAGGGTTTGGCTGCTGCTTCTTTTTAAAAATCTCTTTCCCAATAAATAATATTTCCAGGCTTGAAAAGAGCATAGGCTGGCACTTTAGAAGAGAGGAAAGGAATGTTGCCTGGAATGAAAAGAACAAGCATGTTTGGCATAAATAAAGCCGAAATAAGATTGGAATTTAAACAAAGGACCCCACCTTCCAACTTTTTTTCCCTTTCTCAAGTTTACCTTCTGCTGCTGAACCTTTCTGGCCTGTTATCTTCAGTATATAAAAGTATGTAGTTTCATATTCCTTTATTGCCATCTATTCAGTTTATCCATGAGAGATCAACTCTCTATCTGTAAAGTTAGAAAAAGGAGCTGGGTCCATTTCTAGCCAGAATAGTGCATTTTTAGCCAGAAAATTTCAACCTGAAGTTTTTCAACATGCAGGACTCATGTAATTTCTGGCTTAAAAGCTTCCCTCTCTTGTCAAAATAACTTCACGCACGAGGCCAGCTGTTTCTTGGACAGACTGTACCCTATTCCAGGGGTGGGTTCTGGATCCTTTTGCTGCCGGTTTGCTCAGGGTCGCACCGTGCGCGTGCTTCACAAGCGCGCACACCAGCGGAAATAAAAAAATAGCTTCTGCGCATGCGCAGAAGCAAAATCCAAGATGGCGGCGCCCACGGAGACACCGACAGAACCGGCTCCGTGACATCATCACCAAATTACTAACGGTTCTAAAGAACCAGTTAGAACTGGTAGGAACCCACCTTTGCCCTATTCCATCCCAATATGTCTACCACTCTCCTGATAATTTGACATTGGATGACAAAAAAAAAAGGTTAAGGTATATTTTCTCTGTGGGCATCTATAGGGGGAGGGAGAGGAGAAGACAATTGACATCATGGACATCATGACATTGTGGAAATGACGTGATGTGATTTGAATTGAAGATTGCATTTCACAGCTCTTGCATCAATACACAAACATTAGTATAACAAAATGTGCTTAAAGCTTTTTAAACACTTTCTAAGTTAGTCAAATGATGTAAGACTAAGTGAGAAGCTCACCTATCTACATAGAACACTTTCTTAATGCATTTTTTAATTCATGTCCAAAATTATTGTATTTATTTCTTCTTTGCAGGCTTATTATTTATTAGATAAACATTTTCCATTTCCTCTAAGAGCATAGAGCCGAGGTGGCACAGCGGTTAGAGTGGGGTACTGCAGACCACTTTAGCTGACTATGATCCGCAGGTCAGCGGTTCAAATCTCACCGGCTCAAGATTGACTCAGCCTTCCATCCTTCCGAAGTAGGTAAAATGAGGACCCAGATTGTTGGGGGCAATATAAATATACATTGCTTACTGGTGTAAACTGCTTAGAGAGTGCTTGCACTGTGAGGCAGTATATAAATGTCACTAAATAATAATAATAATAATAATAATAATAATAATAATAATAATAATAATAATAATAATAATAATAATAATAATAATAATAATAATAATGATGATGATGACGATGATGATGAAACTGTAGCCCATGTGCTCAGCTGCTGCAAGAAAACCGCGCAGACTGATTACAAATTACGACACAACTCTGTTGCACAAATGATCCACTGGAATTTATGCAAAAATTATAACATCCATACTGCTACAAACTGGTGGGAACACAAGCCTGAAAAAGTCACTGAAAATCAGATGGTCAAGATCTTGTGGGATTTTCGTATACAAACAGACAAGGTACTGGCGCATAATACACCAGACATCACGCTGGTCGAGAACAACAAGGTGACTATAATTGACATTGCAATACCAGGAGATAGCAAGGTCGATGAAAAGGAACACGAAAAAATCGCAAAATACCAGGACTTAAAAATCGAAATCCAACGATTATGGCACAAACCAGCAGTGGTAATTCCAGTAGTGATTGGAACACTGGGTGCTATCCCAAAAGCACTGGAATTACATTTAAAACAGCTCAAAATTGACAAAATCACCATCAATCAAATGCAGAAAGCCGCACTGCTCGGTTCCGCACATATACTTCGAAAATACATTACGACGTCCTAGGCCCCTGGGTGGGGCTCGACTAGTAATCAATGCCAAATCCGGCGAAACAACTGGCCGCTGTGATACAATTGTATAATAATAATAATAACAGATAGCATTCCTTCTTTCATTTCACCACCCCCACCCCATGAAGTAAGTTGAATTGAAAGATAGTGGCCACCCTAGTATATATGTTTCTGCAAATTCTAAACTGAGAAAAAAAAGGAAATATCTTCTCATAAAATTTGAAAAGGAACTAAAAATGGAGATGTTCTCACTTTTCTCTATATTTCAAGCTAATATATCTGCATATCCATAATCTGACATATTTTAGATATATAAAGAAGTAAAATATATTGTTACATTCTGGTATAGAAAAAAATAAAGCAAAATAATCTTATTTTTATAAAACTGAGCAAATAATGAACATATTAAGACCACAAAGAGGACTTTTTCAACAGCATCCTGATGTTGTAGCTGTACATCCTTACATCTTGCTAAAGCCATATTAGCTAGTAATTAAAAATAGACTCAGCAGATTTTGAAGTTTTCCAATTTAATGCATGTTGTTTCTGGACACAAATGCACAGTACAGCTGGTTGCAGGTCAGCTAAAAGCTCTATAGATTTAAAGAGACTTAATTAGGCCACAATGCATGAACTTGAATCATTACAACCTGCTTGGCAGTGACACAGACATACATAACCCTTTCACCAGAAGAAGAGTGCATAGAATTTGCATGCCCACCTTTGACAACAAAGCAGCCTTTACTTCAAGGCCTAGTGCCAAACACAAAGACATAAAATAAATGGACACAACCACATAACCTTTTCACTGCTCAACTCCGCCTAGACGTCTCATTATAGTAAATAATGCTGCCCCTTATTGAAAAAGGCAGTTAAATAGGGGGTGAATCCTGATAGGAGGCCATGCGGATCATCTGCCAAAAGAAGGCAAAGCTAATGCATGTTACTTTCAATAGCGAGCCTTCAAAAAATTCCTCTGATGGCTTCCAGGAAGAAAAGTAGAATTTAAAAGCGATATTTTGCTCATAGAATGTTAATTAGTGTTTCGTCGGGCCATCTGCTGAGTGCAAAGTGGGCGGCTTGGAGAGTGGTTCAGAAACGTCAAAATGGAAGCCACAGTTATGCAATCCAATTTTTTTACATGCGTCAGAGCAAGTATTCAATCACATAATCATGGCCATCTTGATTGCTTTGATATTACTGTCTCCCTTGCCCCCCTGCAAATACCATTTCATTTAATCCTAATGTGATTTGCTTGGGTCTAGTTCTTTCTGGCTTGAAAACCATGCTTTACCATGAAAACCAAGTAGTGTTTCCCAAACTATTTCCTTCCTTATCTAAACCAATGTTTCTCAACCTTGGAAAATTAAAGATACGGTATGTAGACTTCAACTCCCAGAATTTCCCACCTAGCCTTGCTGGGAATTCTGAGAGTTGAAGTCCACACATTTTAAAGTTGCAAAAGTTGAGAAACACTGAATTCTAAATCACTTATTAGAAAGTCTTATCAAAGTTTGAGGACTGGTCTAAGTTCCTTCCCTCAGCATCGTCATAATTTGAAATGATCACCCAACAAATGCTCACAACTTGAGAACTACCTCTATCATAAAATATAGTATCACTGAATGATCATTATGTCATTTCAATAAATTACCATTGGTAACTTCATTGATTTTTGTTTTAACAGGAATACTTTGGGAGAGTTTTGAATATACCGTATTTTAGTACATTTGGCAATTTTAAAGTCTATTTAAATGTCTCTATTGTGATGGGTAGTGGCTAGTGGGTTTGCGTGCTGTTACTCAAACAAAAATCACTTTTAGTCAGTTTTGGGTAATTTATATACAGGTTTGGGAAGCACTGGCTTAGAGCTATGGGGGAATATAGTCAACGGTGTTTTACTCAACCGATTATAATCAGGGAAGGTCTTTGAGATAGAAATCTGGGCAACCAAATGAGGAGAAAGACCTCTAAATGCAGCTGGCCAAGGACCAGCCTTATCATTGGGCAGATTGAAGGAATTTATCCCAGGAAGCAGATATTGACAAGGTCAGCAGCAGCCATGGGATGATCATTTCTTTTGAACCTTTTCCTTCCCAAAACATTTCACTATGTTTAGTATCCTGTAAGACACTAAAAGGCTACCTCAAAAATTCCATTACCACTCTACAATTGTCAGATGATTTATATGCACGCCTGAGATGTGTAAATAGGATCCACTAAATGCAATGTGTGAATGCATCCAGGGGCAGAAAGTATAAAAAAAGGCAAATCTGTTTTGTTCTACATCTTCCAGAAAGTCATCCAAAAGAAATGGCCAACATTGAAAATCCTATAGGGCATGACCACGGAGAATACTCTATGTAATCAGTTTTACATAGAATTAAACACTGTCATAATTCTGATCCCTTTCTCTCAGGAAGGTTATTGGGCAGTGAGAAGAATCCTATAAAGAAAAGAACAATAGCACTGCTCTCATGAGGAACGGTTACAATGGGAGACTTTTGCTTTTGAAAGAAAAAAAATGAATCAATCAGTGTGGGAAAAGAACATATTAAGAGTTCTTACAATTATAAATACACTGTAGAGAATGTCTATGCCAGTGATGGCGAAACTTTTTTGGTTTGCGTGCCAAAAGGGGGTGTGAGTGCAGGCTAGCGCGCATGCACATGCCCACACCCATTCCCTCCCCCCATGCATGCGCACAACCCCCCTGTTGCCCCGTGCGCATGCGCACAGGCCTCACTGAAGCCTGGGATGATGAAAAATGGCCCAATGGGCAAACTGGAAGTTTGGAAAAACGGACTTCTGGTTTGCCCGTTGTGCTGTTTTTCGCACTCTGGAGGCTTCAAAAAGCTTCCCTGAAGCCTTCGGAGTGCGAAATGGCCTTCCCCAAGGCCGAAAATCAGCTGCCCAGTGCGTGCATGCACGCTGGAGCTGACATAGGGCAACGCCTCGTGTGCCCTCCGATATGGCTCTGCGTGCCACCTGTGGCAAGCGTGCCAAGGGTTTGCCATCACTGGTCTATGCTGATTCCCAGTCATCCAGGTCATGGTTGTCTCAAAGGTGCTTTTTCAAAAGGCAACTGGACTTTTTTTGTTTTTCCTTAAAGACATTTAATTTCTCATCCAAAAAGCTTCTTCAGTTCTTAGATGAGAAGTGAAACATCTTCAAGGAAAAACAAAGAAAGTACAGTTGCTTTTTGAAAAAACACCTTTGGGACAATGTGGAGAAAGTGAATCTAGGAAAGCTGAAGCATAAGAGATTCACACTAGATGAATGGAATACTTGTTCATATTGCAAATAGCTAAGCTATAGCATTCACGGCCTCAAGATATTGAGATGCCTATCCTTTGGGACCAGTGGTGGGTTGCTGCTGGTTCGGACTGGTTCTCCCGTACTGGTGGCGGAAATTTCCCCCCGTTCACCGAACCAGCAGCAATGGCCACCTGGCCACGCCCCCGAACCGGTTCTCCAGTCATCGCTCCATGTAATCGGCTTGCAAAGAACCGCCTGCACATGCGCATAGGCTTCTGCGCATGTGCAGACGGTCATTTGTGCAACGTGACAGGGCAAAATGCGCACTTCCGACGCGATGCGAACCGGTAGGGAAGGTAAGTAGAACCCACCCCTGTTTGGGACATTTGAAAAGGGAACTAGGCATAAGATTTGCAGTAGCTAGAAGATCTTTTGCTATCAGTTGCTGAGCAAAAAGGAATAGGAGAACATTGCTGCTTTGGTGACCCATTAACATTTATCTGTCCATTGTGAGAATACAGTGTTAGTCAGCTGGATGGATGACCTGATCCACGGTTTGTCTGAAGTCTTTGGCATAGTTTCATAATAATTTCCAGAGCTGATTTGGTTTTGAAATACAAGGGGGCTCATTTTTTTCTTCAACACAAAAGAAAATCTTTCATTGCATCTTCTCCTGTGAAATTATTTTCCCTAACTTTTCTTTCTGCTCTGATACTTAGCCTCTTTTATTGCCAGATTGGAATCGTGCAATGAAAATGCACAATTCTGACAACATTTTATTTTTCATTCTGCAGTAGAAATGTCAAGGGAAAGAATATTCTACAATTATACTTCAGAAAGACTATAATTACTTTCAATTAAATTGTGGTCCTTAATGTTTGAATGATTTGACCACAATTAAATTCCATTATCTGATAATCATGTTTTTCTTTTTCTTTTCTTTTAAAGAAAATCATTTAGATTTTACTGGCAATGTATGTGAGTGTGTAGGTCGGTGTATTGTGATGTTTAGTATACAGACACTCCCCAGATTAAGAATGCCTGACTTAAAGGCAATTCATAGACATGAATGGGCTGCCTCTGACTAAAAATGGAGGATTGCATTCACCTTCTTCAAGCCATTGAAGTGCTGAAGCCGTGCATTGTTAATATATAGCCTGTTTTTAGCCATTTTCAGCGGTTGCTGAAATCATTGCGCATCTTCAGCACTTTCTCGCCTCAAGGAAGGGCAATGCGGCCCTCCATTTTTAATAATAGGCAGTCTGTTTGCATGTATGAGTTCTGACCAGGGGTGGGTTCTAAATTTTTTACTACCGGTTCTGTGGGCATGGCTTATTTTGTGGGTGTGGTTTGATGGTCATGTGATGGTGGGCATGGCTTCATGGTCATGTGACTGGGTGGACGTGGCTAGGTGGTCACAATCCTAGTTCCCCCTACGAGGATTCCTGCATCCGGACCTTTTGCAATTCCCCAAAGGATTAAAGGAAACCAGATTCCATACAGCTCTGAACCCTTAAAGCCAGGGGTGGGCATGGCTTGGTGGGCGTGGCCAATTTAGCAGTCCATTTTGCTAATTTAGCAGTCCATTAAATAATACACACAAATTAAACTTTAATTTGTTTTCCTCTTGGGGGTGTTTTATTTGCTTTTGTTTGACTTTTCTTTTTACTAGATCATTTTTTAAGTTGTCTACGAGTCTAGTGGTCCACTTCAGAAATCTGAGTTTTGCAGCAATTCTTCTCAGCCCCAAAGAGGTTACAATCAACATCTCTCCCTCCCTCCCTCCCTCTCTCCCTCTCTCTCTCTCCCCTAGAAGAGCAAACGGGGGTGGAGAAGAGAAACCTTGCTGAATTCCATTCCTTTCTCTTTCTCTTTCTCTTTCTCTTTATCTCTCTGTCAGCAAAGAAAAGTATCCTAGAAGTGCAAAGTGGGGGGGGGGGGAGAGAAACCTTCTGAATTTTTTCCATCCGCTTTTGGAATCTCACTGGCTGGAGCTTCCTCTGCACGTGCTGAACGCGTGCAACAGGCTCAGGCAAGGGCTCCGCACATGTGGCAGGCAGAATTAGACCAGGCAGAGATGGGGGAGCGCATTGCATTGTGGGTGCCGGTACGCGTGTGTGTTATCGCGCCTGCACATACGCATTTTTGGCATGCAACCAGAAAAGGGTTCGCCATCACTGCCCTATACAATCTGAGACAAATGGCTGTCCAGTCTCTTCTTAAAAACCTCCAGTGATGAAGCACCCACAACTCCTGATGGCAAGCTGTTCCACTGGTTAATTGTCCTCACTCTTACGAAGTTTCTCCTTAATCCCAGGTTGCTTTTCTCCTTGATTAGTTTCCAACCATTGTTTCTTGACTTGCCTTCTGGTGCTTTGGAAAATAAGTTGATTCCCCCTCTTCTTTGAATCCTGGCATACTGCTATCATGTTCCCCCTAGTCTTTCTTTTCTCTAGACTAGCCATACCCAACTCCTGCAATCGTTCTTCATATATTTTAGTCTCCAGGCCTTTAATCAGATTAACCCAATCTCTGGGTTAACAGACCCTAGTTAACCCAAGGTCTGCCTGTATAAGTCCAAGACCTTAATATACTATATTAATAACCCAGGTTCAGTCCCTGGTTAACAGACCCTAATTAACCCAGGGACTGCCTGTATAAATCCAAGATTTTAATATTGAATGGAACAGTTGCTAAAAGAAGATAGGCTTCTAATTTGCTTAGAAAGATTTCCCACATTCTCAAGAACTAATATATGACATTGCCCTTACTTTTTCTTCTCATTGCCAACATACGATCTCACCTTTATAAAAGAATCTTATCTGCAAGTTATGGCCACTGAGAATAGTACCATTGGTTCTTAAGTAGCTCAGCATAGCACAATGCCAATGGTAGAAAAATTGGATTCTACTCTGCTGCAGTACTTATTATTGCTGTAACCTTATCCCTTTGAGGTGCTCCATAATGGGAAAAATGAAACAAAGGGCAGCATTTTGATCAGGAATGCAGATCCCTCTGAAGTCTGTGGCTCTTTATAAGTATTGACTTCAGCCTCCAAAGGCCTCCAAAATTTGTTACCAAATTACTGTAATTTTTGTTACTGTAATTTTCAATGCAAAATCTTTTCAAGCAAAACAGAAGCCCGAAAGGTATATAGCTAAAAGCTTTTTTCAAAAGACTTAATAGTTCATAGTATTAAGTCTTTTGAAAAATGGCTCACAGATTGTTGTTGTTGTAACAACAACAACAACAACAACAACAGAGTTGGAAGGGACCTTGGAGGTCTTCTAGTCCAACCCCCTGCTTAGGCAGGAAACCCTACACTACAACTTGTTGTTGTTGTTGTTGTTTGTATATTAGTGCTTTTTCTTCTTCAAAACCCTGTGTGAACAACCAAAGCTGGTCATATATATAAACTAAAACCAACAAGCAAAACCATGCACACAACCTCTCATTTCAAATTAGTTTTCCAATTGTTTCCATGAATCTTCAATGCATTCTAGTTTTTAACATCTACAACTCAAATGATGCTATCTTGAATTTTGGAACAGGATTCAACTGTGCAATATTTCTGGATTTTGATTGTGCAGCTGAATTCAAATGTTCAGAAGGAAGGGCACAAAGTTAAAACCACCTTGTCTCGCCTATACAGTACATTCAAATAGGATGTTCTTTGTCTAATTATAATAATTATCAGTATTGCCCAGTGCATTATGCAAGTGAGTTTCATTGCTGTGATGTTATGCAACGAGGGAACCAATAAGTTAATGGTCAGGTTCAGGTTCTCTAACAGGGCTGAAAACAAGAGTTGAAGTCCTTTGTATCTGGAGGGGACTAACTTAGGGAACACCGCTGATGTTCGTACTGCTAGCCAAGCACAAGCATAAGAAGATGACTTTTCTCTGCTCTTCAATGACAACGTGCTGGGGTAAGCCAGGATAGGTGGAACTGAATCCAGGAATGGATTAGGTCAGAACAGTAGAAGTGAGTCTTCTTTGTCTCTGTTCTTTATCTCTCTAGACAAGCTGTCCCAAAGTTGTTTTTTTCAAGAGGCAACTGGACTTTCTGGTTATTCTTTGAAGAACTAAAGAAGCTTCTTGGATAAGAAGCAAAAGTCTTCAAAGAAAAACCAGAAAGTCCAGTTGCTCTTTAAAAAAGCACCTTTGGGACCTGGATGACTGAGAATCTCCATAGACCCATGATGGTGAACCTATGGCACATGTGCCACAGGTGGTACGCGGAGCCATATCTGAGGGCACACAAAGCATTGCCCTATGTTAGCTCCAGCACGCATGTGCGCGCTGGCCAGCTGATTTTCGGCCTTCCAGAGGGCAGGGGGAGACCATTTTTGCCCTCCCCAGGCTTCCGGAAAGCCTCCGGAGCCTGTGGAGGGCGAAAAACAGACCCAACGGGCCTACCAGAAGTTTGGAAACAAACTTCCGGTAGGCCTGTTGTGCCGTTTTTTGCCCTCCCCAGGCTTCAGGAGGCTTTTCTGAAGCCTGGGGAGGGCGAAAAATGGCCCAATGGGCCTACCGGAAGTCCGGAGGCTTCAGTGAGGCCTCTGCGCATGCACAGGGGGAATGTGGGGGGGGTTGTGCATGAATGTGCGGGGGAGAGGGCATTGCATTATGGGTGTGGGCAAGCGCACATGCACCCTTTTGGCACCCAAGCAAAAAAAGGTTCACCATCACTGCCATAGACACTAGACAAGCTGTTTCTAAAACTGCTTATCAGTTGCCTCAGAGCTACCCCTAGATGGCAGCAAGGAGTTATCACTTTCGGGCCATCTAGTGGTCCTTTTGAGTCTTACAGCCCAGACCAACCTTACTTGATGCCTATACTATCTTTTCAGTTTTTGTTTGGGAGAAGAGAAGAGATGTAAAAGACATTGGAAAAAGACAGCACGGTTACAAATAGGAAAAAATATTATTCTGTGCAGTTTGAGGCAGAGCAATTACCACACAAATACCTCATTCGAAAGCACATTTCACCTCTCTTCTATATTTTCTAACACACGTACATTCACATTTTCCCCGTTTGTTCTCCCTCTTTCTTCCCACCCAGAAAAGGAGGGGCGGATTGTTTTAGTCAGATGCCTGACCTTACCGTTTATAAAAAAAAACCTGTTTATATTTAAGCCAAGGCTGCATGCAATTTTGGGGGTGTTGGTTGCCAATCAACCAGGTTTAAGGTTTTTCTCATTCAGCACTGAAACAGCTATTTCAATGACAGAGAAAATCATACTCAAAGATCCGTGGTTGTCATCCCCCCCACAATATGGAGGGTTGTTGTTGTTTTGCAAATAGAAGAAATCACTCCAACCCAAGCAAACTTTTATTTTTCTGAACTAGACCAGTTGTCCCTTCTTGCTAAATCTACATAGCTTCCCTATTTCCTACATGGAATTTAGACTGGAACGTACCAGTCTCCGTGTTCTTTGCTATTGATTAATGTAAGCTGTAGAGGGTTAGCACGAGCTATCAATCCACAACAGCTGGCTAGGCTGGCACTTGCAAGCCACAGACACGGCAGTCATTGCTCTGTGCCTGGAAAAAAACAACACAATCAGTACATTCAGTACAACAGTAACTATTTTGTGTGCTGATTGCATTCTGAGGGCAGAAACCGAAATGGCAGATGAATCATTGTTTAAAAATATGAGACACTCTGATGCAAATAAAACAGTCTCCCTTGACACTTGTGTGCAATAACTCCATTTTCATTAAATGTTCCAAGCTCTAACTGCAACGATCATTTAAATTAAAATAAAGCTTGTGCATATTTACTAGGCAAAAAAATACCTTATTTATTCACAAAAAGGTTTTAGGTATCTGTTTTTATTACTATTTAAACAGCTTCTCCACCTCTTCCCTCATAATAGCTAATTTATATATATATATTTTTCTAATGCTGTTTGGACAAACAGTTCAGTTTAACAGTCTGTTCAGACTCATCTCTTCTTCCAGGATTAAAATCCTAAATATTTTGTTCATTTTCCTTTCCTTGCTTTTTTTAAAAAATAAAAATTCCCCTCCCTTTGCACACTTTGATGGCCACAAGAACTATAGGTACAGATACAGATAGATACAGATTAACAGAGTTGGAAGGGACCTTGTAGGTCATCTAGTCCAACCCCCCCCCGCCCAAGCAGACCCTACACCATTTTTGACAGATGGCAGTCCAGTCTCTTCTTGAAAGCTTCCAGTGATGAAGCTCCCACAACTTCTGAAGGCAAGCTGTTCCATTGGTTGATTGTTCTCACAAGTATCAGATTAGCATTTCTAGAAAATTCATAGGAATCACTCTAGTTCTGCAAACTGATGGATGCCATTGAAATGTGTTGGATTAGCATATCTGGAGAGCATTAAATTGGAGATGGCTCGGTCTGAGGTACAGACTTTTTTGTCTCTAATTCAGCTGAATGAAAGAGAGAAACATATGGCTATGTCAGGTGCAATTAATCAGGATCATTCTTAAAGTTGCAACATAGAAGATTTATTCAGTGTCTATAGACAAGAAACTAGTCAACAAATGGTCAGTACTAAATTGGTGCTAGATAAGAGTCAATGGAATTCATGTGAGGGGGCGAACTTGGATCTCTTTTGGTAACACAAGGACTCTAAACCAATAGTACATTTAACTCCCCCACCCCCAGCTCTGCCTGCTCTTCTATGAACATTTTAAATTGATACATAGAACAGACCTTGCACTTGCTGGAAAATGCTAGCAAGAAAAAGGAAGCACAGAGCAGGGAACATTGGTTTTTTTCCGGTTATAAATTTGCAAAGAGTTACCTCTTCTTTGAAAAAAGGAAGAAGTTCCAGATGTTCTTGTCTTTAATTTGTAGACAAGCACTTTTTTTAGTTTTTTCCAGCCCAAAACAAAATCCTATTAAGGAGAGGAAAACCCAATTACTGGGTAGCTGCTTTTAATTAATAGTGGTGGGTGTGTTGGTCTAGAAACACCAAGCTAAGGGTCAGGGCCCACATTTTCTAAAACTCTTTTTTGAAATATAAATTTTCTTGGAAATAAAATTAAGGAAATCTTGAGTGGTATAGTTCACAAATTGCACTAGTCATAAGATGATTTGTTTGGTTTTGGCTTATTGTTTTGTATTCAGTTAACAAATCATAGTTAACCTAATCATGATGTAATGTGTTGTATAAACCCAGCAGTTGAGGTTCACTCAACAAACCATGATTTCTCACAATTTGTAATCCAAATCAATGTCACAAATTCTAATCTGGTTCATAAAACATTATGAAGATGTTGTCATGTTACATGCTAAAGAATTATTTAATCACTGTGTAGTGAAAAAGCACAATTTACTATGTTCCCATCCCATCCCTTATACCTGTGATGGCGAACCTATGGCACACGTGCCACAGGTGGCACACGGAGCCATATCTCAGAGCATGCGAGGCATTGCCCTATGTCAGCTCCAGCGCACATGTGCATGCTGGCCAGCTGATTTTCGGCTTCAGTGAGGCCTGCGCGCATGCATGGGGGGGCAGTGCAAGGGGGGTTGTGCGTGCATGCGCGGGGGAGGGCATTGCATTATGAGTGTGGCACCCATAATGCATTATGGGTGTGACTTTTGGCACCCAAGCAAAAAAAAGTTCGCCATCACTGCCTTATACTTTACAAATCTTAGTGGTTGGTTTCATGCAACACTATGCCACATAGGTATCTGTAGAATTATGAGTCTAGCAGTTGCTGGGGGTTGGGTAGCATATAAATTTAATAAATTATTAGCAGTTTTATTACTGTCATTTGATAATAATATGCAAAACCCCATGAAAAATGCCACAAAGAAACACATTTTGGCTTAGTATTTTATATGAATGAATGGTATTTTCATTCACTTAGGAATTTCCATTTCAAAGCTTGAACAAGGGGAACAAGGTATTAAGAGAGAGACTCCCAGATGCAGCCCCACATAAATTATTGTCCAAAGAGAGTTTCAAGTTACTTCTTACTCTAACTTTCTAACTAACCCAAGCCTAACTCTCACTGCAACTGCAGGGATTGCCCATGTTTCTCTCCAGGAAATCTCCAAGGCAAAAGCTAAATATACAATACTGGCAAACCCAGGCAAATGCATGGCTTTGAGTTATCGTGGAAGGAGAGTTATGAGATTAATAAAATGCCTGAATGCATCAGTCAGGAAATCACATGGCGCCATGGGGCAGGTCATCGTGATTAGGAAGGAATGTGGCTTCCATTTAGGTGTCTGGTATTTAGCAATCACCTCCACTCCCCATGCACAAAGGTTGGCTGGCCCAATGCATTACAGCTATATGGTACCGTAACTGCTATACTTTGATTTTTGCTTAACATATTGTTTGAAATCAGCCCTTGTGGTATGTAAACCACGGTTTCTAGTTCAATGCATTATGTGAATACAGCCAATTGTGGTTCATCCAAGAAGCCATAGTTAAATCACTCATGAATTCATACAACATGTGAGCTATGAATGTAGTAGATATGGATGTAGTACTTGCTTTGCGGACTCCAGGCATGTGGAGATTGCATTTTGCTATTTTCAGCAGCCTTCCCTAAACTGGCACCTCTAAATTCTAGGATTCCTGAGAAATCTCAGAGTTGCATTCTCAGCACATCTGGAGATTGTCATCTTTGGGAAGGAAGTTTTCTAATCTTTGTCACGGTGTGATTATTGCCTGTTACATGTATATGCAGGGAGATGCATCCCTATCTAATATAATGGTTTATTCCTGAGCACGTGATTAATATGTTCTTGTACGCATGTGTGCATTCCTTTCTCCGCTTTCTTCCCTTCTTGCTATGTCTTCCATTGAGAGAAGATGCACTTTTATATCAGAGATGTAAACAAATGAAGATTTATTGTTTTTTGTACGGAAATAAATATTTTTACTTAGACTTTTAAACTGCGGTTTCATTTCTAATGTCTGATGTCCGGGAAAAGATCAAACATCACCTCTGTGAGATTAATTCTCACATCTGTCAATCTTGTTGAGCATCATTTTTGGTGCTTCTGGGAGGAAGCAATCTATTGCCTTTTAGCAGAAGATAGAGGAAATACATACTGTAATACATATCAAAAGTTCAGGATGCTCTCTTATGGCACCAAAGTCATGGATTTCGGTCAACTTGATGTATACATGAATATTTGCTTGATGTGGAGAACCACTTCAGATCCTGGTCTCCAAAATGTTTTAGTGCAAACTTGAATGGCCTTCTCTGGACAATCACTTATTGTAGAACAAACATGACATTGGTGCAGTTTCTTCCAGACAGTTTTTTCTCAAAGAAATGATCCCTTTTCAGGAACACATCAAGACAAATACCTTTATGATGGCATAAAGCTCTTAGTACAAATGAATTACCTTTTGAAAGCCAAAGACATTTAGCTTTTTGAGGTGCATACTCTAACAATTTGGGCAGGCCGATGGACTAAATCTGAATTTCGATAACTTTGAATGAATATGATAATTCCCCACGTTAGTTTATTTTTCTGCTCCACATAAAAAATCCCGAACTGCTGCGTCCCCTTGTTGAAGCGAAGACCTTTCGATCACATTTTCGTTGCCCAAAACAGAAATGGTGAGAAATTTAAATAAGTAAAATGCAAGAGAATTTCTGTGAATAGAAAAACAGCACTTTATTGTTTGATGATGATGATGATGATGATGATAATGATGATGATGATGATAATGATAATAATAATAATAATAATAATAATAATAATAATAATAATAATAATAATAATAATAATAATAATAATAATAATAATAATAATAATAATAATAATAATAATAATAGCATCTTCCGTCTCCCTGGCTTGGGACCACGTACAAAAAGCAACGGAACGAAGCTAGAGAAGATCGAAGATAGTTCTGCACCCCAAGAGGCATACAGTCTGAATCGCCGGCTGCAAACCAAAACAGATCTCTCTTATTTATTTTATTTATTTTGTCAAGTACGTGTCAGTAATATACATAGATGTAACATTGTTTATGTACATAAGATGGGTACTGATAAGAGGGAACATTAGGACAGGGACGATAGGCACGCTGGTGCGCTTATGCACGCCTCTTAATCTTGATCTCTCCGGCCGTCGGGATCCGCGAATTCGCAATCCCTCGTTCCTTCTCCTCGCTCCACGCTGTCTCCTCCTTTTTTTCTGACTGAAACGCGTGGTTAAAGCAGATTGCACCTCCCTCTCGGCAGCGGGGAGGTGGGTTGTTCGGGGTTCGCCGGCGTGTTTGGGCCTCTCTACCGCCTCCCCTCGCTTCTTTTGGGAAGCGGCGATCCATGCCATCGGCGGTCGATTATGTGCAAAGTCCCTGGGCTTTTTTTTCTCCCTCTCTCTCCCTTCCCTCCTCGCTCGCTGCTCATCTACTCTCTGCTCGCTCGCTGGCTCTCCCCCGTCCCTCTCTCTCTCTCTCTCTCTCTCTCTCTCTCTCTCTCTCTCTCTCTCTCTCTCTCTCTCTTCGAACGCAACTTTTGCAGAAATCTCTCTCTCTCCCGCCCCCCCAACACACGCACAGACATGTTGAGCTGAGAAGGTCGGGGGATCGCTCCTGTCCCCCCCTCCCCGCCCCCAAGCCCCTAAATCTGGGGGACCTCCGGCCACCCCCCTCCCCTTCCCCACTTGACCCGTTCACTGGGCGACGACCCCCTCCCCTCCCTCCCACCCTCCGCCCCCCCTCCCTGCCCATCTTCTATTTTTGCTTCTCCTTCTTCCCCTTCTTCTTCTTCTTCTTCTTCGGCGGCTAGTGCAGCAGCTCCTGGATGGACTCCTCCGCGGCTTCCCCTCGCCCGCCGCCTTTCTCCGGGAACTGAAGCGAGATGCAGGAGGCTGGTGGCCGCTTCGGCTGTACGGAGAGACACAGGCGCAAGATGGCAGATTTCTATTGAGTTTAAAGGGGCGGCGGGCAGGGGGGGGGGGGGGGAGAAGCCGAAGTCCTGCTTCGTTTTTCTTCCGTTGCCATGAATAACAGAATTCCTTGCACCGATGGCTCCCATGTACGAAGGTAAGGGCAGCTTTCGGATCTTGAGGGGGGCTTTCTCTTCCTGCTTCGGCATCGTCCAGTAGCCGGCTTTCCTTGGGGGGCGGGTGGGGGGGGAGGAGGAGAAAATAGAGGTGGGGGGAAAGCAGCGAAAGGAGGCGAGGAAAGAGAGGGGAGACCCCCCACACACACCTCCACCGGCTGCCTTGGATTTCCCCGGGATCGGTGGGGAAAACCGGTTGGGAAACGGCGCGGAGATCCAGGAGGCGCCGATCCCTCTTTGTATGTGTGCGCCCGGGGAGCAAATGCAGATCCGGGGAGCGCGGGTGGGTTCGTCTCGATCGCCCTTTCCCCGCTTAGGGAGGTCTTTAGAAGGCGATTCCCATCCCACCCACCCACCCCCTTCCCGCAGCTGGTGGGGAAAGTGCGAGCGCCCGTGGGGGTCGCTTTCCCCGTCGGCGGCTGATTGCGGGAGTCTCCTGGCGGTGCCGGCTTGGAACAATGAAATTGACAAGGCGGGGGCTGCGCCGCCGGCCCGCCGGGCGCTCTCTATTGCGGGGCTCGCTCTCGCACACAAATGGGAGCCCCTCTTCCTCCTCCTCCTCCTCCAAAGCTGCGTGGCCCGTGAAGGTGCCCGTTTTGTCCAAGCGCTGGCTGAAGCCCCGAGGTCCCGTAGTTGCCATAGGGGGGGAGAAGATGTCTTACAGGTACACGCCGGCATCTGAGCTTCTCCGGAGCCGAGATGTCAAGGGAGGATTTGGTGGTGGGGGGGAGAAGAAGGAGGAGGAGGAGAAGGAACCCACGAGTGATTTTCTTTAGAGCTTCGTCCACGTCCCAGTTCTTTCTTTCAGTTTCGAGCTCAGGCAAACGGGGCTGGAGGTGGGTGGGTGGGCGGGTGGCGCTGAAGTGGTTTGCGGGGAAAAGATCGCGAAGTTGATTTTTTTCGCCTTTTCGTTGGAATCTAAATTGAGGAAAGGAGGTGTTTCTCGCCCCCCCTCCCCGCCCCTTCTGTTGCTGCTTCTGGTCCTCCTTCTTCGTCCACCACGAAGACAGAACAATACCTGAAGCCGGCTTCATTTAAAACCACCTTGCGCTTTTCGGTCGTCGTCCCTCCCCCCTTTCGTTCGGGCTCGGTTTTGATTGCCGAAAATGCGGGAGAAACGTCCCGTTTTATTTAGTGCTTCAGTTCAAGAATCGTCTCTTCTGGTTCTTTTTATCGCAGCCACAGAAAGGTTAAAATGCGAAACCCGGGTGAGTCTGTCTAAGAGGGTGTGTGAAAGAGAGAGGAGTTGGGGTGTTTTTTTTTTGGCCAGACGAAGGAGTGCAATAAAACTTAAGAGAAACCCGACGTTAGTTGTACAGACAGATCCTTTCTTCGCTTCTTAAGAACTGGTTTCCTCGGGCCTGTAAAAGTTATGATCTGAAGTCGATTGTCCTAAATGCATGGATTGGTAAATCGCTTTCACTGGTTCCTTTAAGTCCTTTGTTGCTTGGGCAGAAATTATAGACCTAAGAATAACAGAAGACTCAAGGTATGGACTTTATGGTTGCAGATTTCTCTCATGCCAGATGGTGAGTTTATCAGATCAAAAGGTAGCCCTTAGAGAAAGAAAGAAAGAAAGAAAGAAAAAGCAAATATGTAATAAAAGTGAGAATCCAAAAAGGTGAAGGCCACTGAGGTTGGAATTAGGGGTGGAGAAAAATAAGAGACAAACCCTCTGTTGCTTTTAGAGACAATAAGCAAAGTGTGCTAGTGTTATTAAAACTATGAAAGGAAAGAAAGAAAGAAAAGAAAGAAAGAAAAGAAAGAAAGAAAGAAAGAAAGAAAGAAAGAGAGAGAGAGAGAGAGAGAGAGAGAGAGAGAAAGAGAGAAAAAGAAAGAAAGAAAGAAAAAGAAAGAAAGAAAGAAGGGAGGGAGGAAAGAAAGAGAAGGAAGGAAGAGAAAGAAAGAAGGAAGGAAGGAAGGAAGGAAGGAAGGAAGGAAGGAAGGAGAAAAGACCATATCTGCAGCCATTAGATCAGCCTGGCATGCTTAAAAAAATTAAAAAGGGGGGAAAAAGGTTTCTCTTTAAATAACTCCCTAAAGCGCCCTCTGCTGAACACATTGTATGGTTTCTATTCTTGAAAAGTCATTTACAAATGAACCAGTAGATCTGTTAAGGCTACTTTAAATGGACTTTTTCCATACTGGAGGTAGTATTTTCTTTTTCTTGTAATTAAGGACATTGTACATCATTTTCACCCTGCCCTTTATCCAACAACGAAGGGTCTTTTTCATATACATGGGCCTTCTCAAAACAACCTTGGCAGGTATGAAGGATTAGACAAGTGTTTTTCAAACCTAGCAACTTTTAAAATGTGTGGACCTTAACTCCCAGAATTCCATAGCCATGCAGGGAAATTCTGGGAGTTGAAGTCCATACATCGGTTGCCAAATTTGATAAGCATTGGCTTAGGTTTAGGCAGAATGAGTTTGATGCCTGATAGTGACCTTTATGGATGGCAAAATGGGATCTGAACCTGTCGTTCCCCCCTATGTTTAATGCTGATGCTGTCATTCGGCCTTCCCTTATATAATCTTCCCTGGATATGTTGGAATACAACCCCTATGATTCTCAGGAGACAAAACTGACTCTCACAGGCCTGAAGGTTTCCAAAATGAGGAAGTTGGTTTTTGTTTGTGTGCATCCTTTACCCAAACTTTTTATAAAGCTGTGAAGGCTACCATTTGGTTGACATTGTGGTGAGAACAGAGTCAAGATGAAGCTGAAAGCTTTCCTATCCTCTGCTTCCAATATCTGAATTCTGGTAAAAAAAAATGACTGATAGACCTGACAGTATTTATCCCCTGTGTCCATAGAGTCTGTTGCTGTTCTAAGGAAAAATCTTGTTTGAGTTTGTACTTTGCATACTTTCTCCATCTTCACAGGGACCATCGTACCTTTAGTTACAGATTGGGGATGGGTGGTGGAGCACCCAAGAGAGGTTCAGCTGGGTCCAGTGGATTCCCCTATCCATGTTTTTTGTAGTGTCTCTTGGATTGTTCTACCGAAGGGTAAAGATCCTCTTTGAGCATTTTAGGAAGCCTGGCACTATTTTAGCTTCACTAGCTCTGTCCATTTCGGAAGATGTTATCGCTCACCTTTGCCTACTTTGGGACTTTAATGAGACATTTTTGAAATCCTTTTTAAAAGTGCTATTAAGCACTGCAGCTTTACCTTTCCATTTTGCCTTTTAAACATTTTCGAATTTTGTACTGAACTTAAAGGATTGGGCGGCATAGAAATCCAGCAAAATAAATAAATAAAATAAATAATAAGCTGGTCCCGGCAATGCATATGCAACAAAAGAGTGGCACAGAATTCCTTATATTATAAATATATAAATATATACAGTGTTTCCCCAAAAATAAGACCCTGTCTTATATATTTTTTTGAACCCTGAAATAAGCACTTGGCCTTATTGCCATGCACTCAAAAGCCGGATTGGGCTTATTATCAGGTGATGTCTTATTTTGGGGGAAACAGGGTATGTATTATTAGAACTTGTGGAAAACATGTTGTAAGGTGACTTTGCTTAGTATCCCAGTCTAGTATATTTTATACCCAGAACAAAAGGTGTATTGATAATTCATATGGGCATTATAAATATAACACCTCTGAAAGAATATTTCCTTGTAACTTACTCAGTAGGGTATACTGTTGGCCATCATTCAGGGTTGGATTTCACATGCTTATATATGCATATTGCTTCATTCATTTCCTTTCCCTCAGAAAATAAGTTCTGTCCTGTGAAAAGCTAATTCGGTGCTGCTGAAAACTCTCTGTTTAAGGTCATAGGAAGAACTGGAAAACTTGGCTGTCCGTGGCACCATTCATACAGGCAATACATTACTTGATTTTTTTGTTAGATTTTTTTATCCTACTTTTTGCAGGCACCAAGCAAATGATATACACATAAAATCCGGCCCAACTTTATAGTGACCTCGGATTGAGGAAGAAGACAAAGTCCATATAGGTAGTCCTCGACTTACAACAGTTCCTTCAGTCACTGTCTAAAGTTACAACAGCACTGAAAAAAGTGACTTATGACCATTTTTCAAACTTACGACCATTGCAGCATTCCCATGGTCATGGGATCAAAATTCGGATGCTTGGCAACTGACTCATATTTATGACGATTGCAGTGTCCTGGAGGTCCTGTGACCCCCCCTTTTGTGACCTTCTGCCAAGCAAAGTCAACGGGGAAGCCAGGTTCACTGAACAATTGTGTGACTAATTTAACAACTGCAGTGATTCACTTAAGAAATGTGGCAAGAAAGTTCGTAATGTGGGTCAAGACTCGCTTAACAAATGTCTCACTTAACAACAAATTTTGGGCACAATTGTGGCCATACGTCAAGGACTACTTGTATATGAGTGAATCGGAGTTAATTATTTCCCCATTTTCAGGGGTTTTAAGCTGGGGATGCTCCAGAATCACCAGCAGGGGGAGATAATTGATTCTCTAGATCAGTGATGGAGAACCTTTTTTGGTTTGTGTGCCAAAAGGGGGGGAGCGGGGGGGTCACACGCATGCGTGCCCACACCCATAATTCCATGCGGGTCCCCTGTGCATGCATTCCCGGCATGCGATGGTACGCCCATTTTTCACTCTCCCCAGGCTTCAGAGCCTTTCTAGGAGCCGGGGGAGGCCGAAAACAGCCTTCCCATCCCCCTAGAGGCCCTCCGGAGGCAGAAAATGGCCCGTTTGCCAACTTCTGGCTGAACCGGTTCCATTTTTTTGCCGTTTTCGCCCTCCCCAGGTTCCTAGAAAGGCTCTGGAGCTTGGGGAGAGCAAAAAACGGGCCTTCCCCACCCTCTGGAGGCTGAAAACGGGCTGTTTCCTGACTCCCAGTGGGCCCAAAAGGCCCGAAAATCAGTTGGCCTGCACACGCATATGCACTGGACCTGACCTCACGTGCCCACTGATATGGCTTTGCGTGCCACTTGTAGCATGCGTGCCATAGGTTCGCCATCACAGCTCTAGATCATTTTAAGTAGAGAGACCAAGAATTGAGAGGAAATCTCCATGCAGAGCATGTCTCTTTCCATTGAATTTTGATCCTTCTGCATAGCCTTCACTGGATTTGGGCCTATGTGTCTGAATCCAGAACTTTCAGATCCTTGTTGTTCTTCTATTTCTCAATGGCTTTCTTTTCCCCAATGCTTACCATCTTGAAAACAGTCTGCCAACTGTGTTGAATGATACCATTCTTTATATACCCAATCCAGAAAAAAATAGCCTCTGGCATTCCTCTGGAAGAGTGGATTTTAAACATAAAGTTAGGACTTGAAAATCTCTAGAGAGGCAATGCATCTGGCTGCTAAAAATTAAGTTGAGGTAAGAAGGTAAAAAAAAGCTGTAGTGGATCAAATTAAATGTGTATCTAATTCAGCATCTGGTCACCAGCAGATGTCAGTTGGAAGTCCCCAAGCAGAACATGGGTGCCCTAGCACCACCAATTTCCATTTTTTTACAAGTGGAATTCCGAAAATTTAAATCTGAAACTGGTTATATCTAGCCAGTACAATGAATAGATATTGCTAGGGTAATCTCCATAGATCTGTCTAATCTTCTGTTAAAAAGATGGCCATCAGTGCCTCTTTGTAGATGCAAATGTATTTGACAAATTGACAAATGTGAAGAAGCACATCCCCAGTGATACTTTTAAGTATCCCCTCTGGGAATATGCATCTCATTTAAATAAGACGAATTCGCAGGTTTCATGTTTGTTCCTTAGATTTAGGAAAGCTGGGAACTGGAAAGCCAACAAATGCTGTTCAGGGACCTATGGTGAATCTTGCTTGCCTTTGTAATGTATCTGCTTCGAAAAACACACACATTGATTGAAGTGTAAGATTTTTCAATGTCTATAGAAAAAGCCCTAGCAAATGAAATACATGAAAATCCCCTTAGGTATAATAGCAGATAATGCTGTCTGGAAGCTTTCAGCAGGATATGCCCTTCATCTGATGACCCAGTTTGCATCCTCAGGTACACACATATCCCCAGACAACAATAGTGGAATCTAGTTAAAGACATGTTAGAGAATTCCCAGCAGCATTCTTCCTTTAATGTTTTTTTTCCACCCAACAAAAGACCCAAAGGGTAGATTAAGTTGGGAGATAATGGTTGTTCCAAAGTCACCCATTAGTTTCCCTGACTCTGAGTGGACTTAAATATTGGATCTACACCAGATTGACTCTCTATTCTTACGTTCGCTGGAAAACAAATGAATCATTTGTTCAGCTCAAGTTCAGCTGATGACTGTTAGAGAAAATTACATGTATCACGAGTAAGAAATTAGATAAGAATTTGACTGGTTAATTTTTTTGGAGTGGTTTGATAGGGAAGAAAAACTAGGAATATAGAATGGTGCTGAGTGGCTGAACAGGAGACAAAAGGGAAATGTAATCACTAAGATAGGTCTACAATGCAAACTAATCTTCCCTACAACAGTTTTTAAACTTCGTATTTGCATACCACTTTTGGTTAATATACCTCAGTTTTCCTTGCAGCAAGAACTGAAGAAGTGTAGAAATGATCTGGAGACATGGGCAGAGCCAAGAGTCATCTGAAATCCTGCAAATAGGAAAAATTAAATAAAGCAGAGTATTAAGTCAGCAGTTCTTCACCTTTTATTTATGTAGTCTACTACGGGGTAGAGAGATGATTAGGCCAGCTGGATTTTGTCAACATAGCCAAGAACTCTCAAAATCATGTATGGGCAAAATTTCATATATAGCATGTGCCAGTTGCTAAGGTACAGAGGGCAGCACATCAGAAACAGTGAGAACCATATTAAGAGATATATAGCAAAAGCTGTAGCTTATTGGCAGGTGGGTTTTGCATGTCAAAGGTCTTGGTTCAATCCATGTGATGGTAGGCAGGACTTTTGTCTGAAGTCCCAGAGAGCTGTTTGTCAACCAGGTAGAGTGAAAATGATGCCCTCCAGTTATTTAGGATTCCAACTCTTCTGGTAAGCAGCTATGACAATTGTGATCCAAAACATCTGCTGGGAACATTGATCTACTTTGAATGTACCCTGTTTTCCCCAAAATAAGACATCCCCTGATAATAAGCCCAATCAGGCTTTTGAGTGCATGGCAATAAGGCCAAGTGCTTATTTCAGGGTTCAAAAAAATATAAGACAGGGTCTTATTTTCGGGAAAACACGGGTAGGCAAAAGTCCGTCTTAACATAAAGCAGAGTCTGTGTTCCTCCTGTGATTTGAGGTTAAAAATGGAGAGATTCAGTAACATGAATGAGAAGAAACCCATTTCCCCAACTGGAAATTATACTTTTGTCTCCCCCCAAACCCGGAACCAACTCTACATATTGCTCTCTTAAGCGATAGTGCAGGAGCTGTAACCCTAGGACCAGCATTTAATATCATATACTGGCATTTCTGGCTCAGCTAGGAACAAAACAATTTGAAAATGATCCAGATTATTAAAATAATGGTACTTTAAAGCAGGGGTCTCCAACCTTGGCAACTTTAAGACTTGTGGACTTCAACTCCCAGAATTCCTCAGCCAGCTGGCTGAGGAATTCTGGGAGTTGAAGTCCACAAGTCTTAAAGTTGCCAAGGTTGGAGACCCCTGTTTTAAAGAATCATATTTTGTCATCACTATTGAGACTAATGTGAAGTATATAAGATTTTGATCCATTTCACACTGAAAGAAGTTGGTAGGCTGGGTTTTTATTGTACCTAAAAAAAATACACTTCATTCTCCATTTCTGTATTTTGTCAAACTATTTTTCAGTATTGGAGTAGAAAAAGCCAAGGTGGAGTTTCTCATATTATGATGCTCTGATTGAAACAAATGCCTTGCTTCTTGCTTTGCTGTCCTGAGTAAGTGTTTTCCCATGCACACTTTCAGTTCTAGCTTCCCCAAGTATTAACTAGTGCTTGGCGTCTGATGCCTTGAATCTATAATGATTCTCCTGAGCCTTGTGGAACAGAACTTCTGCAAAGCCAGTAAGACTGCTGCAGGATGCGGATTCTGATAATTGAACATCTTAATAATGCCATGATTAATAAAAAGTGGGTGTTCCCTGGCAAAAGCTCCGTTTTTCTCTGCCGTGTTCCATTTAGCTATAAAAAAAGGGGTTGAGTCACTGTTTTTTTTTTATGGTCCCTTTCCACCAATCTCGCTGTGCAGAAAGGCCTTCAAGTGCCAGAAATGGCTTCATTTATCATAAACCGTACGATGCACTTATAATAAATAGATAGCAGTGCAAATGGTTCAGGGACTTTCTGAAGCTCAGTGCTTGAAGGCATGGTCAGTGATCTAAGAAACATACCTAGGATTTGGGGTTCCCATAGGCAAGAAAGCTCAGAAGCCTTTTGTATCTTGACAGGCGGGGAGAATAGACGGAACGTAAGAAACTGCCTTTTACCAGGTAAGAATCTTAATTTACGTAGCTTAGCTAATATAGTCTATTCCTGATTGACTACAGCGCTCTCAGGTCTCCGAAAGCAATCTTTCCCACATCCTGAGCAATAAGAAACAACCAGGTAAAAATGCCCCATGCATGTATTCACTTACGCAGCATGGTAGGAGGTAGAAGACCTGCTGTCTTTTATAAGCAAGGAAGACAGATAAGCAATCTGTTCATTAGAAAGAGCAGGATCTTGTGGGGCAACTAGCACTGACAATTAATTTTAAATGGGTCAGACCTCTTCCCAAAGGTAAAGCGGTGGTTCATTACAGAGTTCAAGCCAGAAGCGAGGCATTTACAGTAGGAATCTTAGATCTTGTCTGCAGAAATCTGTTTGATACTAGATGGAAGCAAATATTGGTTTCCCAAATCCCTTTGCTGCTATTCAGGGGTCTTATGAATTTTTGCAGCCCAGATTTGGTAATTCTACAGTGTCCAAAGACAGATATATCCAGCTTTAATCCAAGATCAAAAGCCAAAATGTAGACCAATATACAAACATTGCTCTAACATTGGCTGCTAGAAACTGAAGGCTCATTAAACCAAACCCTGGAAACATATCCAGGTACCAGCTGTGGGCTGTTAGACAATTTCCAATTATAGATGGAATCCCTCTTGATGAATAGGACCTACTTCTAGTAATCCTTTACTCAGAAGAGGGCCAGTTTCTCAGATGCCCTCTATACCTTTGGGCCTGAACGTCAGGATTTTAAAGCATGATGAAAATTTATTTGAGGCTATCTTCTTAGAGGTCATTATGGAAATGTTTATGTCAATATCAATGTAGATTTCCTTTTTTAAATTTTTTTAATTATTTTTCAACTTTTAACATCATAATATTATAACGCAGATCTACACCTATTCACATCTATTATTTGCTTATACAATGCTTATATACAGTTTCCACATATTTACAATCTTGTATCTTCTTTATCGTGTAATCTTGTTTCCTAATCCTTTATCTTTTCTGACCCATTCATACCATTTTGACCAAATTTCGTAATAGTCCGAATTGTTTTGATTTTTAAGTTCGATAGTCAGTCTGTCCATCTCTGCACATTTGTATATTTTGTCCAATAACATATTGTCCGGAGGTATTTGGCTGTTCTTCCAATTTTGCGCGTATGTAATCCTTGCCGCTGTAATAATATGTAACATCAGATACTGTATGTTCCTGGGATGTTGCTTTTTTATGATTCCTAATAAGAAGAGTTCCGGGGTGTGCTCCACTGTTCTTCCTGTAATGTCACTTAGCCATTTATGTACATTATTCCAGTAACGTCTCGCTTCGGGACACGTCCACCACATATGAAAGGAGGTACCTACGTCTTTTTTACATTTCCAACAAGCCAAATTCAAATTTGGATATATTTTCGCCAATCTTGCTGGGATCAATGTAGATTTCCAACCTTGTTTTCTGATGAAGATACTGTTATTCTTGCTTTCAGTTTCCTATGTGGAACCTTCTATGTTTGGTGGAGAGGTCTATAAGACAGCAATCATTGCCTAAATGTGTTTAAAATTCTGTTTCTTGGCCAGTTGTTGCTTTATATAAAACAAGTCAGGATAATGTCTGATTAGATGTGTATTTAGTTCAGTATTATCCATAGAAATATGATTCACCCATTGCCATGACATTGTTTGGTTTTGTTGGGTTTGACTCAGCATGCCATTCAAACACAGTTTGCTGAACATTAATTTATTGATCTATGGTGCAGCAAACCCTACCTACATTGTGTATGAACCTAGACACTGGCTGAAATAATGTTAGAGCAAAGGCATGATGGGTATGGTGGTAATCTATGAGCTAATTGAGGACATAAAATATTGTGATTTGTAATTTTAAAAAGATCAATGATAAAGAGCATGAATTAAGAAATGAAATGAAATAAATAATAGATGCATTATGTACTGTATGTATGAAACCAAGATAAAGAAGAAAGATGAATAGGTGTGAATGAAGATAAGACTGATCTTGTGGAGTGGAGTTGATAAATACATGCAGAGAACTGAAGGTGTAGATTTATGGATAAAAGAACTGAAGTGTAGGTCAGTAAATATTGCTGTTATTTGTCATGGTTGTTATAAAAGTTGAAATTCATAAGTTTATGATAATTGTACTTTAGTTAAGTGCAATGAAGGAAGGAACCAATGATGTAGTTTAAGAAGAAATATGCAATGCAAGAAATATGGTGCCTTGATCTTCTATATAGAAGGTGCGATATAAATAAGGGATACTTAAAATAAACACTGATGTTCTAGTCTGGGAACTGATTTGGCCCTGTTGATGTGTCCATTAATCTTATTGGGTGGGTAGTTCAGTCTCCTGAATACTTGATTTAATTCCATCATTTGAGCATCTCCATCAAGTGGGTCAAAACCAATGCTGTTGTTGCAGAGAGCTTGGTATAGATCAGTGGTCACCAACTGGTGGTCTGTCAACCACTGGTGGTCCGTGACAAAATTTTGGTGGTCTGCAGAAAACTGATTTGCATTTTTTATATTGCACTAAATCAGGGGTCCTCAAACTATGGCCCCTGGGCAAGATACTTGCAATGAATGCTTGTGTTGCTGCAGAGAGTCTCCCCCTTCGGGGTCTTTTTGTGTGAGTTGGAGGGGGGGCAGAAATTCCTACTCGGGGTCTGCTTCAGCCTCCTGGTGCTTTGGGCGAAGGCTGGAGGGAAGCGCCACTGGTGGTGAAGAGCCGGAGGGCCTCGTTCCAGTGGGACTGTATCATGGCCTGGAACTGGCTGACCATCTCAGCCCGCTGAGCCTCCAGGCGCCGGTACCTGGCCTTGCACTCCTGCAGGTCTTCCTTCTGCTTGGAAAGCCTATGCTCGTAGTCCTCAGTGAGGTACTTCTGCTGAGCCTCCTTCTTGGTCAGATCCAATTTGAACTGAGCCAGCTGTTTTGCCAACTGTTTCTCGTGGTGGCTGCTTAGCTCCAATAACTGCTTCCTGTTGGGGCCCTAAGGAGCCCAGGCAGGCAGGTGAGGAGTGGCTAGGAGGGGAGGGGTGAGGAGAAGAGAGGCCGGAGAGGCGCCCCTCGACGTGAGTGACATCAGGTTGGCCATGCCCACACAGCCACGCCCACACAGCCAGTCATTAGGCAGATAATATTAGTGGTCCATGGGATTTAAAATTATGAATTTAGTGGTCCCTGAGGTCCAAAAGGTTGGGGACCCCTGGTATAGATGATATATTTGAAGGCATGTCCTGGATGGAAGCTTAAAGATATGTGTAGTGATATGTAGATTTCCTGTATAACAGATGTTTATGCATCTATTGTGTATTTTAATGGTGACATAAAGGGGGTGGACTTTTTTCTATAATAGATCTAGGCTGAGATTGATGAAGGGGTGGAAGTTGCTAAAGTCATGATAGAATTTGATAAAGGATTCGTTTCCTTGGGTCCAGATGATGAAAATGTCATCACTGAATCTCAGGTAAAGAGAGAGTTTCAGGGGGTAAGAACTAAGATAATGTTGCTCAAAATCCACCATCAAGATGTTGGCATATTGAAGAGATGTGTGTATACCCCATGGTTGGGCTATTGATGTGGAGGTACATTTATTGCCAAAAATGAAATAAAGTTACTCAATATGGTGACAAGGCATGCCTTTGACAAGGCATCAGTGATGATGTTCTTGATGACTTTAGATCTGTTGGGAAATGCCCAGTCAAGCAGGGAGGAGGAATCAGGCAAGGAGTAAGCCTTGAATCATTGTCCAGCCTCAAAAGATCCAGGACTGACCCTCCTCCCTCAAGCTCCATGGAACCTTATCTTACCCAAGGGAAGGCAAGCAGTTTGGGGGAGATTCCTTTATTATAGGTTGAATGGCAATAAAGTAGTCAACTTGAACTCTTCATGTGTTGATCTGTTGTTTGGGCATGACAAGATCCAAGTTTGTGGGGGATGTTGGTACAGAGTGCCTCAATACCCACGGTGTTGTTAGGGAGATTTGCCTACAGTTTCTTAGGAAGTCTGTGGTATCTCATTGAGCTGGGAATGCTGTTAGTTAGCATAAGATCTGAGTATGGAGTCCATGAAACTTGATATTATGGTTGTGATTCTTCCAATGCTTGAGACAATGGGGTAGCCCAGGAATGCCTGGCTTGTGTATTTTGGAACACAGTTAGAAGATACCATGTTTCCATGTAGAAACGATCTTGTACATCCTTAAGAAAATATTTAATCATTTTCTGTAGTTCTTTCTGGTATGTTGATGTGGGATCTGAGGACACAAGTTGTTAGAATGTGGTGTCAGACACTTGTTTCTCAGCTTCCTTGACTTAATCCTCTTTATTCATGATGACATATATCCCTCCTTTGTTGGTTTGTTTGATTATGATGTTATTGTTAACTGTAGAGTTAAAGGTTGGTTCCTGAATGTAATAAAAGCAACATATCATAGAAGTAAATTATGTGTGAGAATACATGGTATATTTAGCAAATTGTTCAGCACAAAGCAGTAAGTATGACGAGGTTATCTATTGGGTCTTTGGCTGTTTAAGGTATTTATGAATAAACATATAAGGAATGTATGTGATGTCACTCGAAGTATGTTGATTGGAGATCCTCAAATGCATACTTTTCTTAGATGATTGCATGTTGGCTAAAAAATGGAATGATTTGCAGTGAATGTTAAACAGATTGTGTGATGCAACAGGAAATTAGTATATGGGAAGTATGTTGTATCTTGTGAGGGATCTATGTTTGTTGAAAGGAGCAAAATGACTTTGTACAACAACACACTTCTCTACATTTTTTTTTATGCAAGTGAGAGTCGGATACGTAATGAAGAACTTAAAAGTAAGTTGAACACAAAAGGGAATGAGGTACTTAAATATGTGATAAAATAAGGATAGGCTTAAAAATGAGTGGATGCTGAGTGAATGTGGATTGAATATAGAAACTGACTGGTATGAAAGAAGTATGCTAAGGTGCTTTGATCATATATGAAATGAAAACCAAGTTGTAATTTAAATATGTGAAAAAAGAGTAAATCTATCAAGAGGAAGACTTAAGAAGATTGTCATTTTATTAAGCTGAGATCTTGAATAAAAGAATGGATTGTGAAGTTTATAACATGAAAGGCAATGTATGAAGTCGTTTGTTGATATGGAGGATACAAGGTTGGTTTCCAAGCATGAAATAGTATGGAGACTATAGTGGCAATTAGTTTACCTATGTTTTTCTTAATTTTTAATTTCTTAATCTATTTGTTACTCTTTGTCTGTGCTCTGAAAAATGTTTCTTGTCCTGAAAGGTGAGTATGTATGCATGGTTAACCATGGGACTCTGTAGAACTGGGATGTCAAACTCGCGGCCCACGGGCCGGATGTATCACTTGCTGACTACGCCCACCCCCATTTTAGCGCAGGGAAAAAAGTTGTGATACGTCACGTGACGACAATGTGATGACGTGAATTTGACACCCCTGTTCTAGAATGAGGTGAAGCTCCTTTAGTGAAGGAGAATTCGATCTACTAAATTCAGTTCTATTTGTTGTCCATTTTGAAGAGGGTTGAATTGCAATTGCCTACGGATATAGGTGGCTATAGTTTCAGTTGTTCAGAATACAAGTTCTTTATTGATGTATTTTGAGAAAAGACAATATCATCAGCTGGACTTTTTCTCATATGGAAACCAATGAGGATCACTCTGGGTCAGTGACTGTACAGGTAGACCTCACCTAATGGTAGATGGTAACTCTGCCGCTAAGGGACACAGTCATAAAGTGTGTGACTGCACCAGCTTACAACAGCAGTTGTAGCAGTTCGTGTGGCTGTTGTTAAGCAAATCCAGCACAGTCATTAGACACAATGTCAGGTGATTGGAACCTCTGACTGGCTTCCCATGACTTGCTTGTAGGAATTGGCAGTGAGAGCCCCAAATGGTGATCGTGTGACTAAAGGATTCTGCTACCATTGCAATTGTGAACTGGTTGCCAAGGGACTGAATTGCGATCATGTGATTGCGGGGATGCTGCAACTACACGGAACAGTTGTAAATCCCTCATTCATTGCCATCACAACTTTGAACTATCACCAGTGGTTGTTACATGAGGACTACCTATATTAACATGTGGGAATTAGTATGCCTCTGTTATTGCTTTAGAAAAATGTATGTATAAACCGATGTATAAGCCATCACTCTGCTAAACAAATAATTCCCTCACCACTGTCAAACTATTCACTAGGCTGCATTACTATTACTATTAGTTTTTTTCATCGTTCCTATCACCCATCTCCTTCCACTTATGACTGTATGACTGTAACTTGTTGCTTGTATCCTTATGATTTATATTAATATTGTTTCCTGATTGCTTATTTGAACCCTATGACAGTCATTAAGTGTTGTACCTCATGATTCTTGACAAATGTATCTTTTCTTTTATGTACACTGAGAGCATATGCACCAAAGACAAATTCCTTGTGTATTGTTGGTTCTAGCTGTGGGCATTTTTGTACCAGTAGATTGTGGCTGCAGAATCCTCACCACCACTAGAGGAGAGCAGTGGGATAAAAAAAACGCTAACACTTTGCTGTCATCTAGTGGCTGGCTAGATTTCTGCTGCCCAGATCAGTCTTCTGGATCCCAGATCCTACATTCTGGTATTAACGATAAATTCATTGGGTGGTTTTTAGCTTGCTATACATAGAGGGACACTGATATACAACTGGGATTATATAGCTGCAGCCCTCCTCACATCAATTCTGTAAGAATAGTTATGTAAAGCCTGTATTACATTCAAATAGAGTGAAATATGCACAGAATAACTGTTATAATCATTTGTGACTCTCTGTGCTGTAAACTATAACTCTATTATAGAGTAGTTTTACATCACAAAGCCTTCAGTTTGTGTAAATCAGTTCTCTTTGTAGAGAAGAATGTTAATGTTAATATAGAATTACAGGATAGCTGGCACTTACTTACACATTACCTCATAATCAAACATGACCCACCAAAAATACATTATACAAAGATACCAACTTGTACATTTACACACATCTAAATTTAGAAATATCAGTATAATTTAAAAAGAAATATGATCTGTGGAAAAGAGAACACAAGGACCCACATATAGTGTTGATCCAAAATGTTCAGCTTGGCATAGCATGTTGTATACATCGTTCTGATTTGTGGGCAGAGACTTATAACTTAGCACAATGTGCGAGCCCACCCACAAAGAAATAAATCACGGTGCAAATTACAGTATGGATTATATGAAACTCAACCAATGAAATGCTTGTGATGCTTTTGTACAACTTCAGTTAGTGTGAATCTTTACTCTCAAAAGGTAGATTTGAACAAGAGGCCCTCAAATATATGCCCTGACTCATATCAGTATTTTTGATAAAATACTTTTATTTTTTTATGTTCTGCTTCGTTTGTGCTAGAGAAGATAAATGGGAAGTTACAAAACAAGATGCAGCAAAAATAAACCAGAAAGATAAACAGAAGCTAGCAGAACACAATGTGTTTTTTAGCTGTCTTATTCTTAATCAAGGTCTGGAAATTTATTGGCATGATGCAACAGCGCTGGGGCAAAATTCAATAGACTTCTGTTAGATGATCAGAATGGCCTTTTAAAAATCAATAACCAGTTTTCAGCGATGTACATCACCCACAGAACAAAATGACCCTGTGAGAAGAAAATAAGGTTGGATAACTTCTCATGGTAGACTTCCCTTGCTTACTACACTCAAGATTTTAAAATAAAATAAAATAAATAAAATAATTCATTGGTTTTGAAAACTATTGGCATAAAAAGCGGAAGAGGGAATTGTTTTTCAAAAAGAAAAAAATGCAGTTCACAGCTTGAGGGAAGAATCTTGTTTAGCCTTTTTCAAAATGGCTGTGCTTTCTGTTTTTGTATTTATGTATTCTTTGGCCACCGTAGCAGTGGAGGGTTCTGGTTATTTTCGCTACCGGTGCGCATCGCGAGCATGTGCAGAAGTGAACTCGCGTTCCATCGGGCGATTTCACTTCCGCGCATGCTTAGGATGACATTACAAGCTGAAACACAGCTGAGGAGATTCTCAGCTGTGCTTCGGAGGAAGAATAAAGGTCCCTATTGAAACAAGGGCGGGTGGGAGGGCTTTTTTCCGACAGCTCAGGATGCGGAGAAGCCGGAAAAAAGCACCTAAAAATGACGTCATCGCCGGGCTCCTACCGGTGCGGCGTCCCGCATAGCACTGGTAGGAACCCACCACTGCACCATAGCCATTATTTGTTCTGATTACCAGAGTTAGAGCTTAACGCAGTAAGAAAAACTGGTTCCATCCTTCATATACTCTAGACTTCTGGTTTAGCGATGCTCTAGACCTCTTGTTTGGACTACTGCAAACATGCTCTACATGGGTCTGCCCTTGAAAAGCATTTGAAAACTTCAGCTGGTGCAAAATGTGGCTGCATGGGTAGTAAATGGGTTGGATATTCAATGCACGTAACGCTGTGTGAGCTGCATTGGTGGCCTGTGTGGTTCTGGGTGCAATTCAAGGTGATGATTGACACCTTTAAAGCCCTTTGTAGTTTCAGAGTGGGTACCTAAGGGGCTGTCTTCTTCCAGTTTCCATCCAGTATGGCAAGATGGGCATGTTACTAGTCCCATCAGCCAAGGAATGTTGACTGGCAAGGGAGTAGGAGTTGTGCCTTCTTTTCTGTAGCCCTCTGAAGTTGAGAATGAACCTGATCTTGTTGGCTTTTGGTAAAGCTTTGATGATTTGGCTTTGTGTCCAGGCCTTGGGTCCCAGGGGTATGTCTTCCTGGCTATGTTTTCATCTATGATACCATTTTTTTCTTGACTGCCATATACTGCATATTTAATTTTGTACTTTATTGTAACGGTTTTACATTGTGTTATGATTGTTCACTGCCCAGAGTCACTTTCTTGAGATAGGTGGCTATAGAAATTGTATAAATGAACAAACAAACAAACAAACAAATAAATAACAAACCCCGGTTTGTTGGATTATAGCTTGTTGAATAAGCCATGGATTTGCTAGGTTTGTATGGTGGACTAGTCCACAATTTAAAAACTCTCAAGTTCAATTTTTTGAAATATGAAGATTCAAGCAACAACTAATGTTAACAGTACCCTAAAGAATGTTTTTTATTTCGGCCCCTACGTGATAGCCCCCAATGAATTGCAAGCAAAGATTATTTCTCAATTACAATGCATTATGTCTCCCCCTCTTTTTTCTTTTTCTTTTTGCATAAGCAGATTATGCTTTGACGAAGAATACATTTTCCACTAGGTACGCTTAGCAGCTGCTTTTGTGCCTATATAGCAATTTGTTTATGGAGGATTTTCTCTGTATCCTTAATGAAAATGCAGAGAACAATATTGTTCCAGAAAGATAACCATCTTAGGCATGGAAAGAGAAATTGGATGCAGAAGTTCTATCAACTGTTTAGTGTCCTCTATATGTTTGTGTTCTGCTTAATTCCACTGGAGAAAGAGATTTCAGATTGTCCTAAATTGCCTTAAAGGTTTTAGATTCTTTTTTTGTGTGTGAACGGATGAATATCAGCTGATCTTTGTTTAGTGATTCTTTTGTCCTTGTACATTTTGCAAGGCATATTCATAGGCTTTCTGCTTATTAGGGATAAATTATTACAATGTATTTTAATTTTGGCATTGGTTCTTGGCTCCCCAGCCCCCAAATGTGTTCGCTCTGCTTACTGTTTCTCCTTGACAACTTTTATATTGATTAGCTGCATATTTTTAGCAACAGTAAACAGCCGTTAGGCATGTGGGTGGCTTGTGGAATTAATATATGTAATTTTCGTAAATCGTGTGTGGTGTTTGACATCGATGGAATGAGGAATTTTTTTTAAAAAAGTTCCCAGATTCAATAAGGCACAGAGCAAACATAGATTTTAGTGTTTCTCTGCCGGCATAGAAATAGTGTATTTCTATGCCACCCAGAGTCCTTCGGGAGTTGGGCAGCATAGAAATACAATAAATCCAATAAATTAAATTAAATTAAATTAATTCTTAGGAATACAATCCCCCAAATGAATGGGATTGAAGCTGTGCATTCCCAGACACCAAATAGATATAATCAAGTTAAAAATAGTTAAAATCAAGGTCACTTTCTGGGAAGATCTCTAATAATGGAGAAGACCAGATTGGGCACTGAAAGAACTGTGCCCAAGTTGGGCCATGACTGGCTTCATGGTCATAGTTAAATGACTTTCAACTCAAGATTTCTGTTTTAAATGTAAGTCTATTAAGTAAGTCTGACCGTCTGTTAATTACACAAGACACAAGCAGCATTTTATTAGCCAGGAGTGTTCACTGGCCACAGGAATGTGACACGGTTATAAAATGGATAAGACCGTATCATGCCCATGAGCATGGATGACATTTTCTAGAGTTTGGGGAGGATATTAAAGTACATTAAGTTTATTTTAGGCCTTATTCAACAATGTTCAGATATTCCTTGCCTCAAAATGAGATAAATTATGCCCTCAATTTCAGCAGCATGACCAAAGAAGGAGGGGGGCCGAATGCAGTCCTGGGGCCATGTATGTGTATCCTCCAGATTTGTAGACTTCAATTTTCAGAATTCCCTGCAATGGCTTTTCAGCTGAGAAAGTCTGGGAGTTATCTGTGGGTGCTTGGGTTAAGGAAGACCAGATTATAACTTGCCTTGATTTTACTTTTTTTCGAATCAAGTGAGTGTTGATCCATTTGGTTGCAACAGGAATTGACCAAGTGACTTGTTTCCCAAGCCTGCCATTGTGGGCTGAGAAAGAGGAACTAGCCAAGTCACCTAGACCAGGGGTAGGCAAAGTTGGCTCTTCTATGACTCGTGGACTTCAACTCCCAGAATTTCTGAGCCAATCATGCTAGCTCAGGAATTCTGGGAGTTGAAGTCCACGAGTCATAGAAGAGCCAACTTTGCCTACCCCTGACCTAGACAGCTTTCATGGCTAAGGCAGAATTAGAACTCACAATGTTCTGATTTCTGGCCTAGTGCCTTAACCACTAGACCAGGGCTGTCAAACTTGCGGCCTGCGGGCTGGATACGTCATGTGCTGGCCCTGCCCCTGCCCGTTTAGCAAAGGGGGAAAAAGTCCTGTCATGTGACGCTGCCGTGATGAACGCAGGTTTGACACCCCTGCACTAGACCAAACTGGCCCTCATAAATATCCTTGAATATTCTACCATAATTCAGTTACTCTAAATAGGGTTTCAGTCCTAAGAGAAAAAGTTTGGTCTTCTAATGATAGAACCCCTTCCCTGCTGAGTTACAATTATCCTCAACTTTACAAATGTTTAAATTTCCTGCCCCCTGATTTTTTAGGGATCCTTTTCTGGAATTAGTGGGAAGTTTAGATGTAGTTATAATTACAGAGTTGTTTAAAGCCCTTGTTCAAAGTAAGCTTTTTCTATTCATTTTTTGAGTTATTAAAACTAGTCCTATTTTAGTTTCATTTTATCATATTTTACTTTTTGCACATTTTGTTATTTATATTTTTCCCAAGACAATGATAATGATCTAAAATTATAACTAGGAGGATAATTATTTAATTTAGAGAAGGAAAAGAACAAACTGAGAAGAATTTGTGTGTGTGTGTGTGTGTGTGTGTGTGTGTGAAATATACTATATTATGAAAGAGATGGGGAAAATGAATAACTGAACACTTTCAGACTTACTCATGGTAATCCTGTCCTGATCTCCAAGAAATTCCAGCCTCCAAAAAATTCAAAGGCTGGATCTAAAGTTAGATATCTAGGATACACTACGGGAAAACCCAGGTTCTTTGAGAAGTCCACACTGTGGAAAAAGTGGAAAGAAAGAGACAACCAGCAGCAAAATGGATTGACTTGATTTCAGCAGGAAAGGGCTTTGTTAGGAGACAACAAGGGCTAGATTGGAGACCTGAAGGGCTAGATTGGAGACATTTATTCTGGAGAAAGATCATCTGGATCCTTGTTAAGAATTGACATTGACTTGATATCATATAATCTGCCAATTAAATGTATGGAATATAGTATGATGTTGGAATAAACATATATGAGATTATTCTACCTAGAGGTCGATATGGCAATGCTGTGGACACTAATTTAGAAAGAAGATCATCTTAATAAAAATTGAAGGTGATTCTACCATTGGGTAGAATAAACGTAGTGCCAGAAGAGGTAGATGCCATAAATGTGGCTGGGAGAAATTGGGAAAAGACAAGGAGAGGTACATCATGTTTCATGTAAAATGTAACATGTAGTGCATTTCCTTCAGGAAAGGAGAGGACTCTATTCTTGAAACAAGATTCAACAGCCACTTTGATGGTGTCTGGACTTGGAACCAGAAGGGTGAGTTTGGGCACCCTGCTTGGCCTTAGCTTCAGTAAGCAACTGTTTGAAGACAGTTCTGATGAGAACCACTTGTCAATAAATATCTCATACTAACTCACTAAATTTGTGCTGTTGCTCCATTATGACACAAGGCAATACCATTCAGCACAAAGAAGCATCTCATAGAAAGCATATTCTTCTCCCCCCCTATGTTACCAGTGCCAAACATAGACACTTGCAATAAAGCAGAAGCGAAAGTTAATCACCACGAAAAGGAGATGTTTGAGGAAAACTGCCGGAGTGACCAGAAAGGATAAAATAAAAAATGAGATCATAAAAAGAATTGGAATTGAACCAATCTTAAATTACTTACAAAGACAGCAAGTTAAGTGGTTTGCTCACTTGGAGAGGATGTCTTGGATTCTGTGCCATACTTGGCATATACAGGAGAAGTCCAAAGAACACAAGGCAGAAGATGGAGAAACAACCTCAAAGACACAGTACAAAAGCATCAAATAACAATGATTGAGGCCACCAGAAGTACAAGAACCAGAACTCCCTCAACACCTGAAGTGGTAGAAGAGAAAGTAAAGAAGAAATAGAAGCAGCTTGATTATATTTTCATAATAAAACACATAGCTGGGAACCCATTTTTATAAGCACAATGAAGAAATCTTTTAGCATTTGACTGTAGACATTTTCTGCAGTCCCTTTAAGCTTTGTGGTTCAAATATTATGCATCGGCTCCTTGATCTTGCTTGGCCTACCATCATAATGAATAAATGTCTGCTACAAATATTTTATTTTTATTGCCTCCATTTTAATCTAGCCGCTTCCTCCATAAACATTTGTCTATACACACATTAGACAACAACCCATCACCCAATTAAAATTGTATTAATCCATAAAACAACTGGCAGCAAAAATGTCAGGCTCCAAATATCAGTATTACACCATAAAATAACAAGAGAACTAAATGCAGTGGAAAGAAGCACGAGTAATTAAACTATAAAATCTGAAAATCCAGAATACTGTAATTGTAGATCGACTTTTATGCTGGCTGGGTGGGTAGGAATACATATTTTCCTAGGAAAAATGATATATTGATACTTTCTAAAGAATCACTAGTTGTCTTTGAGTAATAAAACGCTGTACTATTTATTAATATATTGTTAATAATTGGATTTCGATGCTGGCTGAACCCAACCAAATGTTTTGTTAATTATCAAAGTGAACAGAAAGAGGAATAAGAAACTTGGAAAAAAACAAATATAGAATTCGGAGGAAAGAGGAGTGGGTAAAAAAGTTTTGTACAATAGATAATTCTAAGGGGACTTAATTGGATATTAAAGTAGTAAAATACATTGATATATTGATCAAAAGATACTCATAGAGATTTATTACAGTAATTATTGGAACAGTTTGATTGCATGTGTAGTTGCATGTTTAGTAAATCCCTGGTGGTACAGAAGGAATATTCAGCAAGTGTAATCTCAGGCCTTCATTATATTTATTAGTACTTGGAAGAAGTCATAGTGGTGTCTCTCGGGGTAGAGAGGTCAAAAGTCAAGTCAATGACTTTTTGATTTTTTTTTTACATTCCTCCTGCAGATGGCCCTATGTTGCATCGATATGGACTGAGGTTCTTTTCCAATTAGGACTGTATATATTCACCCCCTTTTCCATTGTGTATGACTGACATTAAGACAGTTAGGTCCAGTCACTGGACTCCAGTGGTTAAGGCACCAGGCTAGAAAGCAAGAGACTGTGAGTTCAAGTCCCGCCTTAGCCATGAAAGCCAACTGGATGACTTTGGGCTAGTCGTTCTCTTTTACCCAACTCACCTTATAGGTTATTGTTGTGGGGGGAAATAGGAGGAAGGTGTGTTGGATATGTTTGCTGCCTTGAGTTGTTTGTGAAAATTAAAGATGGGATATCAATGAATGAAATGAAACGAAATGAAATAATAAAAGAAAAGAAAATGGTCACGCCTTGATTTATTTGTGAGATTTATATACCGCCTCACAGTGCAAGCACTCTCTAAGCGGTTTACACCAGTAAGCAATGTATATTTATATTGCCCCCAACAATCTGGGTCCTCATTTTACCTACCTCGGATGGATGGAAGGCTGAGTCAACCTTGAGCCGGTGAGATTTGAACCGCTGACCTGCGGATCAGTGTCAGCTAAAGTGGCCTGCAGTACTTGCCTCTAACCACTGCGCCACCTCGGCTCAACAATGTTCAGGTATTCCTTGCCTCAAAATGAGATAAATTATGCCCTCAATTTCAGCAGCATGACCAAAGAAGGTGATGCTCTTTGGTATAAGAGGGAAGGAAGGAAAAATGCTGGCAGGCTTTGAAGAAGGAAGGGAAAATGCTGGCAAGCTTTGTTATTATAACGTACCTTAATAAAGTAGATTTCCAGTATTTCTGGTGGAGTTTGATTCCTGACATGCTACCTCAAAAGTCTGATAGTATCTCTCTGAGGGACCCTCCAAGCAATGCTTCACTAATGAACAAACTTCTACAAAGGGCTCTATTCTACTCTTGAGAAGCAAAGAAGTGGATGATCTGGGGAGTTCCTAAAGAGTAAAGCAGTGTTTCTCAACCTTGGCAGTTTGAAGATGTGGGGACTTCAACTCCCAGAATTCCCCAGCCAGCGTTGCTGGCTGGGGAATTCTGGAAGTTGAAGTCTCCACATCTTCAAACTGCCAAGGTTGAGAAACACTGGAGTAAAGAATGAGGACTCTGCTCCAAGTTGTTCTCATCCTGCACTCAGTGTGGCTGTTTCATCAGTAGGGCCAGTCCAAATATTTGGATGACCTGATCTTTGAGACTGAACCATGCCCTGTATAAAGAAAAGTATCCTTTATTTGATAAACCCAAATTCTTTTAGTATTATAAATTATTTTGCATTCTATTATGAAAGCCAGTTTGGTTTAGTGATTAAGGCACCAGGCTAGAAAGCAGGAGACTGCAAATTTTAGTCTCTCCTTCCTTAGCTATAAAAGCCAGGTGGGTAACCTTGGGCTAGTCACTGTCTCTTAGCTCAACTCGCCTCACATGGTTGTATATCTATGGAAAAACACCTTTGGGATGCTTCACACAGTTGTTGTCAGGAAAATAGGAGGAGGAAGGAGTATTAGGCCGGTTCGCTGCTGTGAGTTCTTTGTAAAAATAATAAAAGCGAGATACAAATGAAGAAATAAAATAAAAAATAGAAAAAATTAGGAGATGAAGAAAAACTTTTCCCATTTTCTGTACACTGAATCAAAATGTGAGCAGTGCTGAGAGTCCCTTTGCACGTACGCTGCTATGGTTTTTTTTAGACACGGAACAGTAAAGTATATAAAGCCATGGACAGATTTAGAAAATAACTGGTCTCTAGAAAATTTCAAAGCACTTCTGACTGAGGCTTTATGAAGCACAAATCAAGTTCATAGCTCCGAATTATGTTCCTTATATACCAGTGATGGCGAACCTATGGCACGGGTGCCACAGGTGGCACACGGAGCCATATCTGCCGGCACACGAGCCATTGCCTAGCTCAGCTCCAGCGCGCATGTGCGCGCCGGTCAGCTGATTTTTGGCTCGCACGGAGGCTCTGGGAGAGTGTTTTCGGCTTCCGGAGGGCCTCCGGGGGGACTGGGAAGGGTGTTTTTGCCATCCCCAGGCTCCAGGGAAGCCTCTGGAGCCTGGGGACGTTGAAAAATGGGCCTACCAGGCCCACCAGAAGTTGGGAAATGGGCCATTTCTGGCCTCCAGAGGGCCTCCAGGGGAGCAGGGGAGGCCGTTTTCGCCCTCCCCAGGCATTGAGTTATGGGTGTGGGCACTTGCGCATGCACGATAACATGCGCGCATGCACTTTCGGCACCTGAGGGAAAAAAGGTTCGCCATCACTGTTATATACCTATTCTAAATTACTCAAACCTTCAGTTTATTTCCCCATCAACATTTGTGGCGCCTAAAACTTTTGTGTCTTAACAGCTATTTGTAGATGCCCCCCCTCCCTGATTTACCTTTCTTTTCTGTTTAAACTAAGGGTCCATAATCCTTATTGTCTGACCTCATCGTAGTTTCTATAGCAACAGATTATGATACCGGAACGAAGGATTCCGTCAAACAGAAAGAAGGTTCAGGTTACTGTATTGGGGAGTAACAATGTATAATAATATTCCTGTGTTCAAATTCCCAGGAGAGCTAGTCTGATTTCAGTTCTGTCATGTAAGGAAAAAGCAACTCAAATATGTGGTTTTTGCTCACAGTAATAGGAAGAATTACTGTCATGGTAGACCTAATTCAGATTTCCAAAGTTCTTAAGCATTTTTAGTCACCCTCAGGAGGTTCCAGACTCAATGTATATTTATACAATCCCTTGAAGGAAGCTTACTCTTTTGCTGGTTGTTAGCTACTTGGTTGACAAAATTATTGGACATTCCTCAGCTGCCAACTTCACACCTGCCCAATAGCTGCTTGATCTTTAGGTTGTGTATTTTATTTTTAGATGTGTGTCACGATGTGAATATTGCCAGTTGAGCCTCTCTACTATATTTCTAGATCTATTGTATTTTCTAATCAAGCAGACATGTGACATGTATTACTGCGCATGTGTGCATTCCAGGAGTCTTTCTTTCTTTCTTTCTTTCTTTCTTTCTTTCTTTCTTTCTTTCTTTCTTTCTTTCTTTCTTTCTTTCTTTCTTTCTTTATTTAAATGGATTTATGTCTTGTCACCTCCCTTCCTTCTCCTCCTGCAAGCCTCGCCCGAGGCAGACGTGAATTCTTAGCTGAGAAAATGTAGCTTATTAAGGTTTATATTTTGTTACTTTTATACTGAAATAAATATTTTGTTAATTAGAATTAAATCTCGGTTTTATTTTCTAAGTAAGAATGACTTCAAGGGAACAAGATCTATACATCGCCTCTGGTAGGAATAATTTCCTATCCCGTCAATGTGAATAGAAAACATTTGTGTGAATGCAACCAATACGTGTTCTGCAGACACATGGGTTGGCCAGATGGTTATATTGGGGAGCTGTGACTGGCTGGCTTGTGGAGTGTATGCTTTGTGATGATTTGGGATTTCAGCTATAAAAACATGCAGCATGGCAGCGCCTATCCATTCAGTTAGCTCATCCCTCTCTGGCATGGTGTCCTTCAGATGAGATTTATGATCATGTTAGCTGGGATCGTTGTAGCTCCAGCTTATCTAGAAAGTTCCAGATTGGAAAAATATGCTAACAGATCCAGCAGGAAACTTCTCTTCTTCTTGACAGTGCCAGGAAATGGAGGTAAATGTTTTTAAAACAAACATCTCTCAATCTTGGGGAGGATTTAATAACATTAATTTGCAATTCTGCATTTTTACCTGTTGGACTAATAAAATAGTTGAAGCATCTAAAGAGGGGGGAAGCACAGTTGGAAAGCTGCAGATGAACACACACACACACACACGCACACCCCAGGGGCGGGTTCCTAATTTTTTTTATTACCACTCTGTGGGCGTGGCTTATTTTGTGGGTGTGGCTCGCTGGCCATGTGACCGGGTGGGCATGGCTTGCTGGCTATGTGACCGGGTGGGCATGGCTTCTCGGACTGCTGAAGGGAGGGGAACTGAGATAGGTCCTGCCGCCCGTTCCCCCTCCCCTCAACAGCTCGAGAAGCCTCAAACGTGCGAAAATGCCTAGGATCATCATCCCGCATTTGTGGCTTCTCGGACTGCTGAAGGAAGGGGAATGGAGATAGCCCCTGCCGCCCGTTCTTTCAGCGTCTCATGCGCTCCCTCAGCCATCCTCCCCTGCTTGGACTCACTGTGGGGTAGGAAGGCAGTGCATGCGCAGTGCCGGAAGCTCGGCTTCTGGGCATGCGCAGAAGAAAAATGTAAAAATAAATTTTAAAAAATTTTTTTTAATGGCGGCGCCCAGGCACCGGCAACCAACCGCACCGGTACTGTGACGTCACCAGCGGGCCACTACCGGTGCTATAGAGTGGACCACACCGGTAGGAACCCACCACTGACACACACACACACACACACACACACACACACACACACACACGAATGCAAACATTGTAGGAGAGAACTTAACTTTACTACCGAATACAGTGTAAACACACAAGGGTCTCACACTTGGATTGTGGTGCAATGAACCAGGTGGTTTGGAAGAGAGAGTGGGGAAAAGGTCATTTCAACTCCAATTTGCATCAGGAAGAAGCGTTGGTAGTTTTGATTGTACTACATCCTAGCCTTTGGATGAGACATGCCAGCCCTTAGTATTAACAGGGCTAGGGAAATCATCTTCCATGAAACGCTGGGGGAAATGCTGTCCATTCCTGTGGACAATATTAAATAAATTTTAATAGTCTAACTCGGTATGAAGCAGCTTCTTCCCTTCATCATTCTGCTACTGACAATGTCCAGTAAACTTACTAGCAACTTTATTATACTACATGATCGCATGTGTTTCTGCCAACAATAATGGAAATCGCTTGTTTTGTGGGAAGGTGGGGCTCTGAGGTCTACAAACATAGAAGGGCAGACTGATAATATTTTAATTAATTAAGTAGACATTGCCAGTTAAAACGAGGTGGAGGGCACATTTAATTATTAAATCCAGGCCTTAAAACCACCTAACGGCATCACTGCATTTATACAACTGGGATCCGTATTAGTGGGAGGAGGAGCAATAAGATGGGAATGTTTTCTTGATAACTTTCTGACTCTGGAGCAGGGGTGGGTTCGTCCCGGTTCGGACCGGATCGCCCGAACCGGTAGCGACCCGCTGGTGACGTCACTGTCGGTGCCGTTCCGTGCGCGACGCCATCTTTTTTGTGTGGATTTTTTGGACTTCTGCAGCTTGAAAAAGGGCCTGCCCACTCCTCAGCTGTGTTTCAGGCTAATTCTTGCTTCTGAGCATGCACGGCAGCCAAATGCATGAGGGGAAGTGCACACACGCACGAGCGTAGCAAGAGCACGCACGCGAAACGTCACGATGCGAACCGGTGGCAAAGGTAAGTAGAATCCATCCCTGCTCTGGAGGTCTGTCTAATGAGTTACATCTGAGTGGTGACATAAACTTTGTGAGGAAAGTGTTTGATCTGATATTAATTTTGACTAACAAATCTGCTTTTCTAATGTAGCCCCAATTGGTGTGCAATTGATTGATTTTGCCTTTTAATTTTCACAATGCTGATTGAATGATAAGCAATAGAAAAAACTTGATTTTCAGATATCAATTTCCCACTATAGAATTGGGTCATAGCACCTTTCCCCCCTGAGAATGGTAGTTGATGCATGAGTTTGGTTGCCCCCAACAACCAAAGATGTTGGGGGCAATATGCTAACTCTGTAAACCGCTTAGAGAGTGCTGTAAAGCACTATGAAGTGGTATATAAGTCTAAGTGCTATTGCTATCATAATGAGACAGACAAGCCAGAATCAAAACTGGGTAGAATTTGTAGCATTGCATAGCCTTGTCCCCTCGTCTGAGAAATATCTGTGGAATAATTTGGAGCGTTCATTACAGTCCACCCTGCCACTTGCATGCTGACAAGCTATTCCAAATTCCCCAATTTTTTTTAGTTTTGCAAGGCAATATTGTATTGCTTCATAGCTGTAAAAACAATCAAATGCATAGACTATGTTGGTGAATTGGGTATGCCTAGGTACTGTGCTGATTGACTAGATACAGTTGGAGGGAAGCTGTTTACTTCAGGATTATGCTATAAATAGATTTCTCAGCAGGATGTCATTAGGCCTAAATCCCAGTAGTATCCTCTAATTAAAGGAGATTCCAAATATATAAAATCTGTATTCTCAGAAAACAGCCTCTAATATTTGGCTTACCTCTTACATCTACACAGTTTCAGATTTGCAGATCCGGATTTGTTGCCCATCATCTGGTTGAACTATTAGTTTTAACCCTATTAGTTTTTTCACCAAGGGGAATCACTTTTTTTTTGGGGGGGGGGAGTAATTCTAGAGGAAAAGACAGTATATTCTCCAGTGTGCTGAGCTGAGTAGAGAATCCAAGGAATGGGTTAACTCTGCTCTTCTGCTCGGAGACTGAGTCTGTCAATCTTCTGGTCACGCCTCCTTTGCGTGGATTTCAGAGCATACTTTTAAAAATGGGATGGGAAAATGGGAAATGCCTGTTCTGAGATTTGGAATGGGACAACTTGGTGCGGCCAACTTGCTATGGGCAAGCCACCATGGCCAACTCACCATGGCCAACTTGCCGCAAGATAACTTGCCATGACAACTCACTCGTTGCAGGACAATTCAACAATTCAAATATTTAAAATAATGAAAACATTATTTTGATTTCTGTCATTCACATTTCATTTTGTCCCTCCATTTGCATCTTGTTTTAATTATTCTATTCCACCAGTTCTTTGATAACAGAGTAACTTTGCAGTGAGTTGTCCCATGCGAGTTAGCTACAGTGTGTTTCCTGTAGGAAGTTGGCTGTGGTGAGTTGTCCTAGACCCCAAGAGATGATGGGCTATTAGAATCTTTTCTACCCATTGTAATTTTTCCACTCATTGTAATCCTTTCAGGTAGAGGAAGTTAAAATAGTTCACCCCACCTGAAACGTTCTCAAAACAATGAAAGATTCCGTGGAGACTACTTGGCTATGCCCATGTGGCTTTGTTGGCACAATTTAGGAGTAGTTTTTATTGCCTTCTTCATAGATGACTTTTTAATATCCTGTTATAGTTCATAGCTTTGGGATTAGTCAGTCATCTCCTATCCAAGTTCCAGTTGAATCTGACGCTACTTAAATTTTCTTGGATCACTCAAGATTTAAAATCTTAAAATGCTTTGGATGTGTCATAATTCAAGATGTCTTGTAACCTCTCATCAGCCATACCTGTTCTTTCAAATACTTAGTATGCATAATCTAGGGCAGTGATGGCGAACCTTTTTTGGTTCGCGTGCCAAAAGGGGGGGGAATGCGGGGGATCACGTGTGTGCGTGCCCACACTCATAATTCCATGCACCCCCGCACATGCACGCATGACCCCCCTGCTCCCAGCATGCAATGGCACGCCCATTTTTCGCTCTCCCCATGCTCCAGAGCCTTTCTAGGAGCCTGGGGAGGGCAAAAACGGCCTTCCCCACCCCCTCTGGAGGCTGGAAACAGCCTGTTTCCCAACTCTCAGTGGGCCCAGAAGGCCCGAAAATCAGCCAGCTGGTGCACACATGCACGCCGGACCTGAGCTCGCGTGCCCACCGATACGGCTCCGCGTGCCACTTGTGGCACCCGTGCCATAGGTTCGCCATCACGGATCTAGGGCATGGGTGTCAAACTTGCGGCGTCACAATGCCGTCACGTGACGTATCAGGACATTTTCCCCCTTTGCGGAGCTGGGGTGGGTGTGGCCTGCATGTGAGCCACCAGTTTGACACCCCTGATCTAGGGCAAGTAGCAAGTGAGTTTATCTGGCCTATAGAAATAATACGTGATCCTCACTTTCATCTGTATCGAAAAGAATAATGAAACTAGTGAGAGGGAAACAAATATGGTCCCACCGTCAACACTGTGAAGAGATACTTTGGCCCTACTTCATCTAGTTTCCTACCAGGCAAAGGGAATATTCCAAGTAAACATCCCAAGATTTTCAAATATATGTTCTACTTTCCCCCCCCAGAGTTGTTCCCATATTTGATTTTATGTACTTCTGTTTTTCATGGCTGTGAGGCCCAAAAGGGTAATGCATCTGGCTGTTGTCACCCATTTAACACTGCCCAGGGAGCACGTGTAGCTTAAGGAATGCTATGGACAGGGGCGACCGACCATTGCTCCCCATATTGAAAGCCTATTATTTCTGACAACAGTGAAAATAGACAATTTGACAATACTTTAAGCTTTGTTATATTGAATTAAGCTCTTGGCCTTTTAGCTTATACAATATTTACATTGGTTTTGGGTTATCTATTTCTAGGAATCTTTTCAAGAACTTTTTCAAGAACCACAGAGTTTGTGAGTTGGAAGCCAGGGACTACACCTGTACTTATTCATACATTTAGTAGATTCCTACAATTGAGTCAGATATTTCCTAATCCTAATTAGAGATGTCAGGGGCAATCTAGACATTTCTGAACTGCCTCAGGGTTCATGAACTAATAAGGAGTGGGCTTTTTCTGTGTTGGTGTAAAGTACTTCCAGGAGAAGCTTACCTGAGAGACATCTTCTGTTTCTGTTTCTTTTTCTTTTTCCCCAACGCAAGAAAAGTCATTCTGTTTTAGAAAAACCCACACTCTTGGATCTTGTGCCCATCTTTCAGATCTTATGCTATTGTTGATCTTTTTTTACTGATGTCAGTTTGTTTTGTAAAGCTTTCATTACAACTTTTTTTGTATTCTAACACATTTAATTTTTAATTTGTGAATTCCATTAGGAGCTTTGATGATTCTGTCCCTAAATAATAGTCCCTTTCCTGAAAACCAGGGGTGGGCTGCTGGGGGTTCGCAGGGGTTCAGGAGAACCTCTAGCTAAGATTCTGTGCAGAACCCCCAAATCCCACTCCTGGCTGGCCCCGCCCACCCCTCCCCTCCCAGGAATCTCCACGCGGACTGTTTTGGATGCCAGGTAAGTGCAGGGCACGTGGGGAGGCTCGGGAAGGGCGAAAAATGGGCCTACTGGAAGTTTGGGAAGGCCGGAAACAGGCCCGTTTATGGCCTCCAGAGGGCCTCCGGAGCCTGGGGAGGCCGTTTTCTCTCTCCCGGAGGCTCGATGAAAGCCTCTGGAGCCCGGGGAGGGCAAAAACGCCCCCCGGCTGTGGTGCAGGAGGTCGACTAGGCCACGCCCACCAAGGCCACGCCCACCCAGCATCCGGGCAGAGAATCCCTTGCTAAAATTTTTGAGGCCCACCCCTGCTGAAAACTGTGTTAGGGATCATGTTCTGTATGTTGTTAGGCTCCTTATTTATTTATTTATTTATTTATTTATTTATTTATTTATTTATTTATTTATTTATTTATTTAGTTAGTTAGTTAGTTAGTTAGTTAGTTAGTTAGTTAGTTAGTTAGTTAGTGTTCTTCTATGCCGCCCTACTCCCTGAGGACTCAGGGCGGCATACAACATTTAATACATACTAACTGACAGAGCCAATTTGGACTGGAAGCTGTGAATTTGGTCAACGCCTAGATGGGACATTGTTCAAATTCTGCAAAAGGGTGGACTGATGAGAGAGGAGTGCATTCTTCTGCCATTTATTAACTTTGTCATTTGGGGCCTCAGCTGAAGAGTAAAACCCCTTATCTTGACATAGTTAATATATCAAATTTATTTTCAGTTTTTCAGTCTACATTATTCTTCTGAAAGTCAATAATTTCAAAACCAACTGTTCTCATTGTTTAGTTCCCAGATTTATATCTGCCTTTTACTAGTACAGGGGTGTCAAACTCAAGGCCCAAGGGCTGGATCCGGCCCGCAGGGTGCTTAGATCTGGCCCGCAGGGCTGACACTGAAACAGTGAAGGACCAGCCCACTGTGCCTCTGCCAGTGAAAACAGAGCTCACTGTTTTCGCTGGCAGAGGGTTGCAGGAGGCCATCCCAGCCGAAAACAGAGCTTGCAAGGGCCGCATGCGGCCCTCCTGAGATCTGTTTTTGCTGGCAGAGGGTTGCAGGAGGCCGTCGCAGCCAAAAACAGAGCTTGGGAACCTGTTTTCACTGGCAGAGCGCCTGGGCCACCACATGCACCCCTGACACGAGTGATGAGTTAGCCACGCCCACTCCACACACACACCCCGAGGTCAAACACAACCCGGATGCGGCCCTCAATGAAATCGAGTTTGACACCCCTGTTCTAGTAGATTGCAGGCTAAGTATGTGTGCATATGTGCACATGTATGCACGTGCGCATACAAGCTGAGACAACCCTACCCAGAAACCATGAATTGTTTTGCATTTGATTGCAATTCAAAAACCTCTTTCCTTTTGAAGTTCAGCACCACTTGCCATAGCTTGAAACAATAAATGGGCAATTATTTGTTTATTCTTTGTGTGGTAGTTAGAATAAACAGGTCTTCAAATGGGTTTTAGTGGAACTAGAATGTGTTTACCTTGAGTTTAGAAATTGGGATTATTATTATTATTTTGCAATTGAATTTATGTCCAGTCAATTCTTTGCCAATGCGATGCTCTTCCTAAGTGTTTGGAATTACAATTCCCGTAATCCCCAACCAGTGGTTTCCAGCGATCAGAAATAGTAAGAATTATTGTACGCTCTAAAAAATCTGGAAGGCATTTCATTGAAGAACGCTGTTCTAACATAGGGAAGAGGGTTCCCTCAACCCTTGGGTCCCTTCTCAAACTTTGCAACTGAGAGGTAATTTTTAATGCAGGAGAAAGGAAAACAGTATTAACTTGCAGGGAGACAATCACATTAACAATACTGAATTAATTGCATTTTAATTGCATACCTTTTAAATTAAAACTGTGTTTTCTCTGGAGTCTGCCTGCTTCTTGCTGCTCATATTTGGGAATAAAGACCATTGTCTGCTACTTAGGGGTCAGGAACAGCCCCTGATATTGAAAATCAAAGATTTGGGAGGGGGGATGTGTTTAGTAGACAGAAGATACAGCTTGAGCAAGGAAAGCAATGCATGAATCAAGGTATTTCCACATTCTTGACTTGTCTGACAAAACAGGTAATCTATATATGGCGCTCATTTCCTTCTTTAATTCTTCATGTTGACTGCTCTTCAGTTGAACAAAGGAATTGATTAGTGAAGCTGTTAGGTGGAGGGAGAGGGAACAAATGAGAAGCAGAGATAATGGATACAAACCTGGCAGCTTTCTCTCTTGCTTCACAAGAGTTAAAAGACTAATGAGATGCCTCCGATACATCATTATAAACCCCATCTCAATAGCTTACCAGTTGTTTTCAAATCATTGTGCTAATGCTGACAATGCTAATTGTCCAATTCCTGAGATACTTATGTCATCCTTCCCATACCAAATAAATTGCTTCATTGTCAAACTATGGAAGTGTATCACACTGATTGGAACATTTCTTTTGAGTGACTGAGTAATGAGCAAAGTCTCAAATTCCTTTTCACAGGAATTTCCTTCTAAGATACCCTGTTTTCCCCCAAATAAGACATCCCCTGATAATAAGCGCAGTCGGGCTTTTGAGTGCATGGCAATAAGGCCAAGCGCTTATTTCAGGGTTCAAAAAAATAGAAGACAGGGTCTTATTTTCGGGGAAACACGGTAGGTATGCATGTGCTGTCTAAGAGAGAGAGAGAGAGAGAAATATGGAGAAATAGCTACAGTTCTGGCTTCAGGTCATGGCAGCTGGGGAATTTAGGAGTTGAAGTCCACACTTGTTAAAGTTGCCAAGATTGAGAAATACGGCCATAGAGAGAATAAAAACAGCTGAAGGGGAAATTGAGTACTGAATAGTAGAACATGGAAGCCCAGAAACAAAGAGCAGGTACAGATAATCCTTGACTTACAACAGTTCATTTAGTGACAATTCTTTTTTTTTTTGAAATATTTTTTATTTTTTCTCCACAATTTCTATATATACATCAATGCATATACCTTAAAAACATATCAATAACATACATTATACATTTTTATCCAAACAATCATGATTCAATATCCTATTTTTGCACCTATTTTTGCTGTTATTTATCAGTCTGTTTCATTTAGTGACAATTCAAAGTTACAATAGCACTGAAAAGAGCGACTTATGACCGTTTTTCACGCTTACAACCATTGCAGCATCCCTGTGGACATACGATCAAAATTCAGACATTTGGCAACTGATTCATATTTATGACGGTTGCAGTATCGCGGAATCACGTGATCACCTTTTTTACGACCTGGCAAGCAAAATAAACAGGGGAGCCAGATTCACTGAGCAACCACGTTACTAATTTAACACTTGCAGTGATTCACTTAACAACGATGGAAAGAAGGTGATAAAATGGGGAAATTCATTTAGCAACAGAAATTTTTGTGCTCAATTGTGGTCGTAAATGGAAGACTACCTGTATCCGTGTCAGACGTACCCCAGGATTTGCACGCTCCATAACAAGTTCTCCCATTCTGGTCATATCATATGGGCTAGGCATCTTATAGAATCACATAAAGCCTCCAGCCTGATTCCATGTTGCCCTTAGACTGATTTCAGAAGTTTTCTGTAAGTTCTCTGCCCTGTATCTAGTATCTGAGGCATATGGGATGCAAAATAAGTATCAAAGAACAGAAAAATTGTAGGCAGCAGAAGGATAGTACTTAGCTATCTATTTTTGGCTATGGTCCCATGCTTGTGGCCGCCATTCCATGATTGGCCTAAAATATCGCCAGATAATGGGAACCCAATGAACTATGCTGAATAAATGCTTCCTCCCTGTCCAAAAAAAGCTACTCACATTTTTATCCAAATCCAGATGTTATCTTGCACTCAAATCTTGCACTTTCAGCATTTCCTTAGGAATCTGCCCATTTCCCAAAGCCAGTTTGGTCTAGTGGTTAAGGCACCAAGCTAGAAACCAAGGGATTGTGAATTCTAGTCCCAATTTAGGCATGAAAGCTATTCTAGGTGACCTTCGGTCAATTACTCTCAACCCAACTTACCTCACAGGGTTGTTGTTGTAAGGAAAATAGGAGGAGGAAGGAATATTAGATATGTTCACTGCCTTGAGTTGTTTATAAACATAATAAAGGTGAGATATAAAATAACTGAAACCAACAAAACAAAGCAAATCTCCATCAGAATAATATATCCAATCTATAATGGAGAGGCCATATCTCCAAATTGAGGCCTTCAAAACTGCTGAATTAAACTATTACATCTAACTGGGAAAAAAAAATCTAAAGTAAGTTCTGAGATCAGGCATGCAGCCCTGAAGAGCTAGTAGTACGGCCCTACAAGATAGTAAACAATATAAAAAAGTAGTTATTTAGATGCATTGACTATATTATATATGCGGCGCAAGACAATTCCATTTCATTCAATGAGGCCCAGGCAACCCAAAAGTTTGGACAATCATGCTATAGACTAGGGGTCGGCAACCTTAAACACTCAAAGAGCCACAAAGGTCCTAACCGGAAGCCCCCGTTCAATTCTGGAGCCGACTGGAAGTCCGGTTCCCCCACCATAGAGTCTCCTCCTAGCGCAGCATCCTTTTTCCTCTACCAGTCCTAACCAAAAGCCCTATCAATTGTGGAGCTGACTGTAAAACTCACCTCTTGCCATAGAGTCTCCTCCTGGCACGTCCTGCTTCCCCCGCCCCCAACTGGAAGCTCCTCTCAAAATTGTGGTGCCGACTGGCGACAGGGAGCCGCAGCAGAGGGATGAAAGAGCCACATCCAGAGCCGCTGGTTGCTGACCCCTGCTATAGACCATGGGTGTTAAACTTGCTGCGTCATGTTGCTGTCACGTAACCTATTGCAACATTTTTTTCCCTTCGTGGAACTGGTGGGCGTGGTCTGCGCATGACGCATCCAGCCCGCAGGCCGCCAGTTTGGACACCCATGCTATAGAGCAGGGGTGTCAAACTCAAGGCCCGGGGGTTGGATCCTGCCCACGTGGTACTTAGATCTGGCCCACGGAGCCGCCCTGGAAACAGCGAAGGACCGGCCCACAGTGCTTCTGCCAGTGAAAACGGATCTCGGGAGGGCCGGGTGCGGCCCTCCTGAGCTCCATTTTTATTGGCAGAGGGTTGCAGGAGGCTGTGGCAGATAAAAACGGAGCTCGGGAGCCCATTTTCACTGGCAGAGGGCTTGGGCCACCACAGGTGCCCCCGACACGAGTGACATCGAACTGGCCATGCCCCCTGGCCACGCCCCCCCAAGGTAAAACTCAACCCTGATGTGGCCCTCAAATGAAATCGAGTTTGACACCCCTGCTATAGACCATCATCTTTATTTGCATTTATGTACTTGGTTTTCTAAACCTGTGTTCCTTGTCTTAAAACTTGCTATAAGTCCAACACTAATATCATCACCATCTCATTCTCACAAAAAGAGGAGCTCCTGAGAATGCAGGAGGAACAACTAGGGGCAAGGCAGCTACTTCTGCTCTTTAAATCTGGTGCCCAAGTCAGTAATTTGTGGTGGAATGTAGTCTGGATTTGCAGGAAGGAGAGAGTACATTCCAGAGGAGCAAGAGACAACTCTGCTCAGATTGTGGGAGAAAAAGCAGGTGAAGACAGCTCCACCCTAATAGTTCCCACAGTATATGCTTTATAGAGATGTTAGCATGCTTTTGTTTGGAAGAACATGTCTTTCTGGATTTTTGAAGCTTCACTTCACTTTATCGAATGGTGGGTTGGCCTCTGATTGGAGTTAACATTACCAAACATTCAAAACATTGATTTTCAGGCAAATAGGGCTAAAGATAAAGTAGGCTTGAATCTTTGAAGTGGGGCTGTATGTGTGTTTGTGTGCACATAGCTTGGGGCAATGTCAATTACTTACTCATCTTGCTGGGATGAGTTTTAGTTGCCAGCTGTCTTTTCAGTACAGTGTGAGTGTCACATTGTGAAGGGCAAGATTGAGGCAGCTGATTTTTACCTATGATCTAAAAATGAGATTTTAATAAAATATTGCCAGCCTAGGCAGGTGACCTCATTATGTGAATAAGCAAGGAAATATTAGCAACAGAGGAATAAACTGCAACTCTGTGTGAACTAAAAGACTGATTAGGAGCAACTAAAGGGAAGAGGGGAAATTAGCAGGTTCTTCCTTTCAAATTAATAAGAAAATGAATAAATACTTTCAATTAGGCCTTTGTTCTTTTGAGAGTCGGGTTTTCTGGGTTCCATCAATGGTCTTTTTATTTGAAAGCAGGAACAGGACTTAACGAAGAAAAGAGTGAATAAAATGCTCTATGGGGGATTTTAAGTCAAACATTTAGACAATTAAAGAAAGAGAATTCAATTTGCTTTGAGGAAGAGAGTTCTGCCAGATAATGGGGCAAAATGCCGCTAAACTTTCTATAAGGGGCAATTTGACTTGTAATATGAGGCTGTATTTGTACATTATAGCTGTCAAACAAATAACATGTTATAGGCCTGCATCAGAGGTGGGATCCTGCCTCTGATTGCCGGTGCAGTTAATCGCTGAGTTCGGCGCAGAGCCGAAAAAGCTGCTCCCGTTCGCGGAACGGGAGCTTTCCCCGGGCGCTTTCCCTGCCCGCATGGATGCCGCCAATTGCGTTCTTTTGCCCTCTGCGCATGCCCAAAGCGTTCCGCATGCGCAGAGGGCAAAAGAACGCAATCGGCGGCATCCATGTGGGCGGGGAAAGCTCCCGTTCAGCGAACGGGAGCAGCTTCTTAGGCTCTGCACCGAACTCAGCGATTAACCGCACCGGCAATCAGAGGCAGGAACCCGCCTCTGGCCTGCATATTTCGAGCTAGAGTCTTATTCAAGCTATTCCTAGTTTGCAAAATCCACCAAAAGAATAATCTTAATCACCTGGTCCAGTGAAATACATAGCTTTATGTTTTAGCATGTCTGAAACTATTAACTGTAGCTCTGTCAGAGCTTTGTTAAGTTCAAGATGGCCACTGGATATTTCTTCATCACTGACCAGAGATTATTGCCCAAAGTTGGACCAGTAGATTTCTTACCCAAAATCTCAAATTCAATCCCTGCCATTCCCAATTTTTTAAAAAAGTGAAGTGGAATGTGAGAGGATAGGTGTCTTTCCAACAGATAAGTAATTTGGGGCTAGATCAATCTTCCCAATTAAATGTCTTTCCAATTGTGATTAAATTATAGTTCCTAGATAATGCTGCATTAGAAGTCTGGGTGTTATAACACATCTGAACAGTTCTAGGTTGGTGAAGGCCTAGTCTAGATGGACTCCTTAAGATGTAGCAGCGTTTTTAAATACATGAGCAGTTTCTGGACTTCAGAAAATGAAAAGAACAATAATTTAGGGTACATATCCTGTAATTTTCTCAGTTTTATTTTAATAAATTGTGCAAATCCAATCATAGTGGCTCAAAAATTATGGATTATGGTTTAATATCCTTTGCGAACCCAACTGATTCCGATTCGTTTAGTAAAATATGGTCAAGTAAATGATGGCTTAATATGTGCAAACTCAGTCATCCTCTGTCTAGATGTGCTTCCCCAAACATGTACTTTTCTGTTCTGGAAATCATAATCATCCCAAATCAGCATGCAATCTCCTGGAGATGATGAGAGGTCTCATGCAGGACAATGGAAGACATCAGGCTTCTATGGTGGTCCAGGTGCTGCATCATATAGCTCTTCCGGGACATTGTCTCCTTCAGAAAGAAACATCTTCTTGGCTGTCTATGATTTGTTGCGTCATTACTGCCTTCTGTAGTGTAGTGTAGCTAATGCAGTTGCTAGATTAAAACCACTGAGAATGCTGACTGGGGACAAAGGGTGAGAAGTCTAGTAACCTAAAAACCACCAATTTGGCAAATGTTTCCATAGCTGAGTGGAACCTTTGTTGCGCTCATTTTGATTTAGACAATCTGGGAGTCATGGTTTGATAGTTAAACTGAATATGGGCATAGTGGGAAGAAATTCCCTATTAAAAGTATGTCTTCTATTTGTAGAAAAGGGAATGAGGTAAATCTCTTCCTGTTCATTGACTAATTGTATATTCAGCTCATACTCTAGCAGTGAGGTAGGCTACTATTTCTAGAACATCACTCTAAGAGTGACATTTTTCTTGATGAGCAATGCTACTAATATAGCATGTAATTCTATAGGTGTATGGCGGATAGCTGGAATGTATCACCCAGGAGTCCTCTGGAAAGGAAGATTTCATAAAATATAACAATGTGTATTGTAATTGATGCCAGCTGGCTTGTAAAGTTTGCTATTGGAGAAATAGGTGCTGGTGTTTAAGAGGTGATTTTATTCCAACACAACAAAAGCTATGGTTTGTTTTCTTACCCTTTATCAAATAAACCATTTTTAATTGACTCACAGGTGTTTCCTCCCACCCCCAAAGCTTTTATTGAAGAGGAGGAAGAAGAAGATATTTCACTTCTCATCCAAGAAGCTTCACCATTTGTGACTGGATTATTTTTGGGTGTGTGTGTGTGGAAGAATAGGTCAATCCAGTCTCAACTGTCAGTACCTAACCAGTGGAGGGTTCCCAAAATTTTTACTACCACTCTGTGGGCGTGGCTTATTTTGTGGGTGTGGCTTGATAGTCATGTGATCGGGTGGGAGTGGCTTGCCAGCCATGTAACCAGGTGGGAGTGGCCACTTAATGTCACTCACTTCAAGGGGTGCCTCACCTGGCCCCTCCCCTCCCAGCCATTCCTTGTCACAGCCAGCCTCAAGGTATCTATAGATCTGTAAAAATGTTGTTCACCTTTTTTCAACTTCATTATCTACATACTATAGATGTACTTTCATGGACCACTGAAAGGAGGAAATGGCTCACATGCTTTGCCCAAGAGTGTGATAGACCAGGGGTCTCCAACCTTTTGGACCCCAGGGACCACCAAATTCATAATTTTAAATCCCGTGAACCACTGGTGGTGGGGAGCTCAGCCGCCTTTCAGGCCTACCTTTCTGCTTCTGTGAGGCCTCTGGGTGGGAGGCCCGAGAAAGTGCCTGGTCCAGGCACACAGCCTGGAAACCTCTTTTGTGTTCCTTCCCTCAAGAAGCTTGGTCAATCTGAGTGAAGGAAAATGAAGATGGGCAGACTGAGGGTGGCTTGCTAATGTTGGTGGGAAAGTCAGTCCCATATTCCAGAGCTGTAGTTGTAGTCCCTCCCCTCCCCCCTTTCCTTTCCTTTCTTTTCCAGTTCCATTCCTTTCCTTTCCTCCTTTCCTTCCATTTCCTCCTCTCTCCTCCCTTCCCCCTTTCCTTCTTTCCTTCCCTCCCCTCCCCCTCCCCTCCCCCTTTCCTTTCCTCCTTTCCTTTCCTTTCTTTTCCCCGGGGCCACCGAGGGTTTCCAGCCCTGCCTGGCTGCCTTTGAGTGGCCCTCCCAGCCGAACCCCTCATTCTGAGCAAGAACCCTTTTTATACAGGTAGTCCTCAACTTACGACCACAACTGAGCCCAACATTTCTGCTGTTAAGTGAGACATTGGTTAAGCGAGGTTTGCTCCATGTTACGACTTTTCTTGCTGCAGTTGTTAAGTGAATCCCTGCAGTTGATAAGTGAGTAACCCCGTTGTTAAGAAAATCCAGCTTCCCCATTGACTTTGCTTGCCAGAAGGTTGCAGAAGGGGATCACGTGTCTCCCCGGGACACGGCGACCATCATAAATATGAGCCAGTTGCCAAGCGTCTGAATTTTGATCAAATGACCGTGGGGAATGCTACAACAGTCATAAGTGTGAAAAACGGTCATAAGTTACCTTTATTTTCTGTGCCACTCTAACTTTGAACGATCACTAAATTGTAAGTTGAGGACTACCTGTAATTGTTGTCAGGTGAAGAGGAAGCCTCTTTTTGGTGCAGCCTGCTACAAGTTGAGCTGCACCACCTGGGAAGCTCTTCTGCCAGTCTGCAGCCTGGTGAAGCCCTTGCAAGAGCCAACTTGGGCACCAGCAACCAACGGCTTTGGCCCCAGTCATGCCAGGGCAATGGAGCTGCTGGAGGGGAGGATCCTTCCCTCCCCTGGTTCTGGGGAAGAGGGGCAGGGAAGAACAGGTGCCCTTTCCTAACTGGGTGCCCACTAAGTCCCATCATCCCCAGCAGGGCACATTCCTTCCTTCCTTCCTTCCTTCCTTCCTTCCTTCCTTCCTTCCTTCCTTCCTTCCTTCCTTCCCTCCTTCCTTCCGTCTGTCTGTCTTCTTTCTTCTTCCTCCCTTCCATCCTTCTTTCTTTCTTTCATCTTTCTTTCTCTTCCTTCCTTCCTTCCTTCCTTTCTTCCTCCCTCCCTCCCTCCCTCCCTCCCTCCCTCCCTTCCTTCCTTCCTTTCTCCCTGCAAACCAATTCCCACCGTGGCTCCTTTCTCCCTTGCCCAGCCCTCTTCCAAGACGCCAAGTCTTGGAAGAGAAGCCTGGAAGAGCATCGCACTTCCAGGTCCCGGCCGGGGGTCGCTCCCGGGGGAACCGCGCCAAGCGAGGTAGGTGGGTGGATTGCTCCCCTCCCCTCCCCTCGGAGGACGAAGGTGCCTCTTGCCACCACCTTCCTCACTTGCCAGGACCTCGCTCGTCGTTCGCTTCCCTCCCACACGGGCGGGCGGGGCGGGGGCTGGAGTAGGCAGCAGCGGCGTTCCTGCATCTATGGTGAAATTGAAGCCAAACCAGATGCCGGGAGTGAGGAAGGTGGCAGCGACAGGGATTTGCCTTGTTGTCCCTGTCGCTGCTGCCTTCCTCACTCGAGCCCCGCGGGAGACGGCGACGACAAGGCAAATCCTTTCGCCAGACACCCGCACACGAAGGAGCTGAATGGAACGATGGCCGGCGGGAAGGAGGGAAGGAAGGAAGGAAAGGGCGAGCGGGTCTTGGCGCAGCAGCCCTGACTGAGGAAGAGGGAGGCGTGGGCGGGGAAACGGGGTATCCCCGACTTCTTTCGTTCTCAGAGCACCCGCCATACGCTGCAGCCTTCCAGAAGCCGCCTCTTACCTCATCCTCCCTCTCGCTGCGAAAGCACAAGCAGGCATCTTGAAACCCTCCCGGCATCTGGTTTGGTTTCAATTTCACCATAGATGCAGGAACGCCGCTGCTGCCTACTCCAGCCCCCGCCCCGCCCGCCCGTGTGGGAGGGAAGCGAACGACGAGCGAGGTCCTGGCAAGTGAGGAAGGTGGTGGCAAGAGGCACCTTCGTCCTCAGAGGGGAGGGGAGGGGAGCAATCCACCCACCTACCTCGCTTGGCGCGGTTCCCCCGGGAGCGACCCCCGGCCGGGACCTGGAAGCACCCACCATATGCCACAGCCTTCCAGAAGCCGCCTCTCACCTCATCCTCCCTCTCACTGCGAAAGCACAAGCAGGCGTCTTGTTTGGCTTAAATTTCACCATAGATGCAGGAACGCCGCAGCCGCCACCGCCTACTCCAGCCCCCGGCCCACCCGCCCGTGTGGTAGGAAAACGAAAGACGAGGGAGGTCCTGGCAAGTGAGGAAGGTGGCGGCAAGAGGCAGAGCTGAAAGGGGCAGCTATCTTGCCGACGCCTCCCTCACTTGCTGGACTGGCTCGTCTGCTCTGGGCTCCCTCCGGCAGCATTTTGAAACGCGCTCCTGCCTGCACGGAGGCAGGGATCGATGCTCGCCCCCTCTTCCTCGCGGGCAGAAGCGCGTTTTAAAGTGCCGTAGGCAGAGCCCAGAGGAGCCGAGCTAAGTAGGTGCAAGGATGCAGAGGGAAACAGGTATTTCTCTCTGCACAGAGCTTTCCGGATGAGACTTGGAGGAAAGCGTAGCTCATGGCTTCTACATTTCGCGGTGCAAAATATCCCAGCAAAAACAATGAAAGTGAAAAAACAGCCAGTGGAGAGCACACAGAGCTGCTTCAGTCCACGTGTTCGCCAGGTCAGCGGCTGTTTCTCTCCTTCGTTGTTCTTTATGGGAAATCATTTGGCGCAGCACAGAGAAATGTAGCAGCCATGAGCTGCGCTTTCTTCTAAGTCAAATCTGGAAAGATCTGGCTGGGCAGGGGTGCCTCCATCCGCCGGCTCATGGCAGTGGGCTCAGCTGCAGCCCAGATGAGCCGAGGAACTGCGTGGATCCGCAATGCCGGCAGTTTCGGGGGCTCCTTCCCTCAGTTGTTTGTTTTCTTACCTCTAGGTGGCTGCCTCCCGAAAACACTTTGCTTCCCTTCTCCAAACGACCCAGGCGGAGGACGGAGGCTTCTGCTCCTGGCCCGGAAGAAGTTTTTGCACAGTGCAAAACCCCCCGAAAAAATTCAAAAAAAAAAAAAACTCCGCCCAAATCAAAATGGAAACGCATGCGCAGTGCCGGAAACCCAGCTTCTGCGCATGCTCAGAAGCAGAAGAAAATAAAAAAATCCCCCCAAAATTGAAAAAAATTCAAAAAAATTCAGGAAAAAAATGGCGGCGCCTAGGGACCGGGACCGACCGCATGACGTCACCAGCGGGTCGCTACCGGTGCGCCGCACCGGACCGCACCGGTAGGAACCCACTACTGTACCTAACCCTCCATCCCTCCACCATCCAGTCACAACTGATGAAGCTTCTTGGATGAAAAGTGAAACGTTTTCTTCTTCCCTATCAAGAAAAAGAGTCCATTTGCCTTTTGAAAAAAGCACTTTTGAGACAACTATGACCTGGATGACTGAGAATCTCCATATACATTTTTAATTGAATTTGCTTAACATAATCATAAGCAACATTTGCAGTGGCAGAGTTGATCCAAACCACCAAGCCAAATACAATGATGCTTTGCCTACAAGATGTTGACAAAAGCTGCTAATTGAAGTGGACGATATTGAGATGGAGCAATTATAACATTTGATATAATACAGAATCCCAGACTTTTCTTCTCACAAGATGGCTTCCTGGAGCAGACCCATTTTGATGTGCAAAAAATGCTACCTAATTTTCTCACTGCTTGTCCCTCCCCCTCCCATATGATAAAGATAATGGCTATTGCAAATGTGAAATTTGATTTGCTGTGGCTGGTCAGTCACTTTTTTTGCCACCTGAGATTGTGTAGCTAATTACAGTCTTTCCTAAATCACATATGACTTCTAAGGCTAACAAGTTGTTCTGGAACCCAAAGGAGAACAAGCTCATGGTGTTTGGTGCCACAATCACCATCTTCATGGTTTTGATTCCCACCACCCTAAACCTGATAGATACTCTGAGAATATCCTACAAATGATTCTTATCATTTGGTGGTGCAGTGGTTAAAATGCAGCACTGCAGTTCAGCAGTTCAGCTGTTCAAATCTCACCAGCTCAAGGTTGACTCAGCCTTCCATCCTTCCGAGGTCGGTAAAATGAGGACCCAGATTGTTGGGGGCAATATGCTGAACCCTGTAAACCACTTAGAGAGGGCTGCAAAGCACTATGAAGCGGTATATAAGTGCTATAGCTATTATAAGAGTCCAAGCAGTGGCCTAAACATTCCATTACACAAATAGTTGACTTCTTTTTATTGCAGATTTCAAAAATAGGCAGTGAAATGCAGAAATTTAATGTTTCTTTTTCTTGAAACTCAAATAATTCTGCCCTATTTACTCCTCAGAGTACAACAGGAAAGTCCTATATACACCATGTGCTTAGTTTTATAATACAATTTATTAACAGTATGTAAGCCCAGAAAAATTGAATACAATAATTAAGTTTGTTGTAGGAATTGAGCCACAGATTACTTTTGTAACTCACCTTGCCTCCTCTCTAGGACACATATTTCTCCCCCTGCTTTCTGCTCCGTGTTTTAAATTATTTTGGTTTTACTTTCATCACCTTAATATCTATACTATTCATTTTAATCTCTCTCTTCTAAAACACAAGGCTGGACAGAGGGCTACTGTTAGGAACTGAGTAACATAATGCTTCTTACTGTGCATTGAGATTAAGAAATAAATGAAACCCCTTTATCTGAACCAAACCAGGAAGTAAAATAAAGCTGTATCTGCTATTTGCATCTAAGCTGCATTTCTTTGTATCTGGGTAGCATCTGGTGTTTAGAGATTTCTTATAGCATCTGGATAACACACAGTCTAGGAATGAAAATGCCTAATAATAATAATGATGATGATAAAAACAATAGCTACTACAGCACTACTGTATTACTATAGCCACAGCCATAACTAGTTAAGTAGTACAAATTGTTGTCACAAAAATATACACAAATGCTATTTATGGAGTTGAAAGTGGGAAGTGGAATAGAAAAATAACTCTTGCCAAAGTTCTGTATGAGAAACTTGAGATTATAAACATATTGCCAAAATAATAAGACATAGAAAGAATCAAGGATGGCTGTTGCTAAGAATTTCTTAGCTTTCCTATCATCATCTTATAATCAAAATTCCAACAGTATAGATTACTATCTTAAAGCATTAGATTTTGCTATTATTCAGGATGTGGGTATTAGAGGCTTGCTTATATTTGCTTTTAAGAAAAAAATAAAAGCTTTTTCTGATTTTTCCCTCCATGGGGATTATAAAATACCCTTTGCTATTATATTGGGATAGGGTGGCTATTGAGTCCCTGTCAGGTATATTGTATTTTTTGTTATTACTTTTGTCTGGATATACAGTACATGGAGTTTTGTTGTTTATCATTGTTTTTAATCTTTTAAAACATTAGCTGCCCAGACAGTCTCTCTCTCTAGAGTCCGGCAGCGTTTAAATCTTATAAACCACAGGATTTCAAGCTTGGTAACTTTAAGACTTGTGGACTTCAACTCCCAGAATTCTCCAGCCAGCTGGAAATTGAAGTCCACAAGTCTTAAAGTTGCCAAGTTTGGGGACCTCTGTTATAAACCAACCAAACCTACAAGAATTATTGGAATCTATTTTATTTTTATGGAATATAAAACAGAATCTTAAAAGCCTGATAGAGTTTCTCCTTCCCTGTCAGACTTAAGATGGGGTAATCTTGAGTTTGTTGCTCACTCTCTCCGATATTCCAGGCGATGCTTACGAGAAGTGGTCAGATATTAGCAGTTCATGTTGTTCCCCTCTTCCAGTATATCAGTGACGTTGTTTTCCAGGGTCAACTGTGATATCTTTCCTCCTTTCCTATTTTAATATAACAGCCTTGATATAACAGCCTTGAAAAGCAGAGGCAGTTTTGGGAAACATTTCAAGTGAAGAACATCTGGAGATTTTCCCTTACCTGCCAAGCATTCATTCAGATTCCTGTTTGGCAAAGAGGAGATATGGCAGGATGAAGAAAGCTCCATCTTAGCAAACACAGAGATAAATGAAATTTTTAACTCTTAAGATTTAGGAACTATGATCCCACTTATTCCCTTTCCATGAAATGGCTAAATAAACTTTTGCAAAAAAATCTTCCTGTTGGGGTGTCTTTGGCTGTCAAAGGTTTTAACATTTCTTTAGCATTTTATGCAGCCAATCATATAGCATTTTTCCTTTTTAGATAACTGTTACTTTCATGTGATAATTAGTACATGTTAGGGCTGTGCATAGTTTAAAAATAATTTAGAGGAAGAAGGAATATCCATGGGGGATGGTCATAAAAGAAAGCTAAAACCATGAGATCAGTGCCTCACTTCTTTTTTATAAGAATCTACAGATGTTGTCATCTTGCCTTCTTTGACCTTCCTCCCTGGCAGACATCCCTGAAGCACAGAACCTTTCTGCCCTTCCATTAAAATTTTAAAGTTTTTGCAGGTGTTCCTTTTAGCCTAAATAAAAGGGCTATAGCTTTGAGAAATCCACTAATTAGAATTAGCAGTATTTTTTTTCTTCTCCAACTCAGGAAAAGCCAGGAAGTAAAGGCCCTTCTTCCAAGACATTTCCCATGCAAGAGCTCTTAGGATAGAAGCATATGTTGAAGTCCACAAGTCTTAAAGTTGCCAAGTTTGGGGAGCCCTGATCAGAGGTGGGTTCTGGCTTACCTCACTGCCGGTTCGCTCCTTGCCGCACCGCCCCCGCGCACGCATGCACAGTGCTAAAAACCCAGCTTTTGCGCATGCGCATAAGCAAAAAAAGATGGTGCCTATGGTGCCGCCGAGAGAGCCGGTTCGGGGGCGTGGCAGGCCTGGCTCGCTGCCGGTTCTAGCGACCCAGGCTGCAAGTTACTACCGGTTCCATAGAACCAGTCCGAACCAGGACGAACCCACCTCTGCCCCTGATCTAGGAGCTGTCAAGCGCGCTTCTTCTTGAAATGTGACAACAAATCTTGAAAGCTGCTTGAAAGGGATGTGGGAATTTGAAAGGTCCTCCCCACTTCTTGAGGGAAAGGAATTGAATTATTGGACTGCTGCTTCTGCATAGAGAGAAGGAGGGACTGTAGCAGAGAAATTGTAATTCAAATGGTAGGGCACCTGCCATTTGCATGTATAAAATTCCAAAATTTCAGCTCTGCTCTCATCATCATCATCATCATCATCATCATCATCATCATCAATGTTATTTCCATTCAGTTCCTGAATTTCTTAAGTTCTATCTGCACTCAAGGATAACCATCAGGAAAAGCTTCAGCTTGGCCAAGCAGAACAGGCAGTAATAAGCTAAACGGATTAATAATTTTCCTTCTAAAAGGCAGCTTCCTACATTCTTATTAGGTTGGCAGTTAGTATCTCTTTTCATCCCGTGGATTCTGTGTTAATTATGGTAAGTCTAAGCATCGTAATGGAAGAGAGGTGATGTTGCAGCTCTTTTTTAGTGGCTGTCTGCTTTGTTTTTCCCCCTGTATGGAAAGCAAAGGATTTGATTGATACACAAGGTGCCCACTGTTGCTATCACAACAGACAGCTAGGTTCGAGTTCTGGTGCTTCGTTGTTTGCTTGCGGACGTTTCATTACTCAACTAGGGAACATCATCACATTCATTTGCACTGATGATGTTCCCTAGTTGGGTAATTGAAATGTCTGCAAGCAAGGAAACCAATTCACAGATAATACCAAGATCTCCACAGTTCAATCCTTAACAACGGATATTCTCCTTTATTAGAGACTGTACTGAATGCACACAGTTTAATTTTAGCCTCTGACTGGCAGATACGATGACTTGCAAATCAAAGAAAACCCCTTAGATAATTCCAGCTAGATAACTAGCTACAGTAGCTAGCCCATTCCAAGAGTGAATGTATAACAGATCTTGTGCTGCGGGTTGAATTTCTAAATATGCAGAATATTAGTTGGCCAGGAGAGTCTGGAAGCCTGGCTTAACTATCCAAGATGCTTTAATTGACTACTTCCAGCATTTGTAAAAGAATTGGGATTTAGTGATTCATATGTGTATTTTTTTTAAAAAAATAAGAAAATAACTCTGTGATGAATACTAAGGCAAAATTTCCAGATGACTACATGCCGTTAAGCCTTTCGGAAACATACAATTTGTGATTTCCCAGAGCTGTTTCTTTTTCGCAAGTGACAATCCTTGCTCATTCCTGGAAACTGACAGAACGCTAAGGTCTCTTAACACCTAGGCTGTCTTCAGTTGCTTGACAGAGACAATTTATTTTTTTTACTGCTTTGAGAAGGATCAAAGCAAACTATGAACACTTCCCCCCCCCCCGTGCCTTAATTTACAAATCATTCTTTTCACTGTAAGTATTGTTTAGAGCAGAGTTTCAAAAGAACTGTCAATATTAAAATAATATCTTATTTGATTTGATGCTAAGACATACCTTTGTGCTTGCACAGAATTGTTGTTCATGACATACATTCTGAGGTAAGGGCCAGGTAACAAATATTCAAAACCAGTGTTTCTCAACCTCAGCAACTTTAAGATATGTGGACTTCAACTTCCATAATTCCCCAGATAAACAGATCATTATGACCCGTGGTGGTGCAATGGTTAGAGTGCGGTACTGCAGGCTACTTCTGCAGCCTGCTGACTGCCTGCAATTTGGCAGTTCAAATCTCACCAGGCTCAAGGTTGACTCAGCCTTCCATCCTTCCGAGGTGGGTAAAATGAGGACCCAAATTGTTGGGGGCAATATGCTGACTCTGTAAACTGCTTAGAGAGGGCTATAAAGCACTGTGAAGTGGTATATACTGTAAGTCTAAGTGCTATTGCTATTATGCAGGCTGGGAAATTCTGAGAGTTGAAGATTTTCTCCTGAAAACATGGCTCTGAATTGATATCATTAAGTATCGATTAATAATATCTGTGAATGATCCGTTCACAACGTAAGATTCAAAAAGGAAAATAAATGGACATTTATGTTGACAAAACCACTCAAAACAATTTGGACCAGTTTTCTCTCAAGTCCTGCCCTGTTGAAAAACTAATTTAAATGTATACAACAGCCCATTTCACTGATGGAAATCATGTGCAGATTTATTCAATATTGTATAATGATTCTTTTGACTGTTCCCGTTGCATAAAATGGCCAAATTTGTTGACTTGATCAATTCCACACATTGGAGATATAGCCAAGAATAACATATAAACATCTAAAGCCAAACCAAGAATCCACTGAATTTCAACTCCAAAAGTCACACTACTGTACTAGGGAAATTAATTCATAGTTAACTCTTGTGAATTAATTCTTGAGTTGCATTTGTAACTTGTATGAGCATCTTTCCAGGATAAGGTCAGGATGGAGGGAGTGATGTCATGGCTGTAATTACATAATTAGCATGATTTGCATGATGTCGTGACATACATGACATCACTCTGGTATCTGCTGGGCATTTAAATCCATGGCAGCAAGATACTTATAACTAAGGGTCATTTCATTATAGCTAGAGACTCTGGTTTGTCAGCTGAGAAAGGCTGATCCTATGACCTTGGATATTCAAAGAATGAGCAGCAATCTTGCATGTTACAGGGCGGTAGGATTCTACAGTAAATTAGTAAGCAGAGTAAAAATGCATAGAGTATCTTTTCATTCTCTTAATTGTACTTATTTTAGACATCTACTAATAGTAAAAACGTTCTGATACAGCACTAAATCTAAGTAGTTTGGAAATGCTTCTATTATTATTAATTAAAATTATGATAACATTTTACTTCACATCTATTCTTTTGGTGTCAGTGGTAAAGAAAGAGCAATCGTATTATTCTTTCCACATGCTGTTTATTTTTAGTGCATTCTATTCAGGCTCTTTAATTTCTTCTCTCTTAAATATATTGTCCCAAGCTACTTACATATTTCATGCCTATTTTCCACACTTCCAATCCTGCTTAATGAGTATTTCTAATCCCCGGTTGTTTCACACAGACGAACCAGTGTGCCAAGTGCAGAAATGGACAGCTTTGTAACTTTTTCAGTTTGGCTATGTGGCAAAAGCTTAGCTTTACTGCTAAATGCAGTATTTTTTAACTTCACCTTTCAGCACTCCCAGAATTCCCCAGTGAGCAACACTGGTCTAATGTAAGAGCTGAGTTTGCTTGGGATGTTGATAAGAATGAAATGGATCTGGAAAGTTTCTGATTACAGTCCCAATAAACTAGATTTGCATACAAGGACACTTATTTTTCCTAGCCTGGAATACTCGACTATGTGTTAAGAAGTCACTTTGGAGGTATAGAGTACACCAGGGGCGGGTTGCTCACTTACCTCGCTGCTGGAGCCATGCGCGCGCATCTCCACGCTTCGGGGGGGCGCCCCCCTTGCGCGATTTTGCTTCTGCGCATGCGCGGAAGCAAAATCTCGCCAAAATCTCATGAGGGGATGTGCGTGCGAGACATTATTTATTTATTTATTTATTTATTTTGGAATTCTTATATGCCGCCCAACTCCCTAAGGACTCAGGGCGGCGTACATCAGTGAAAAATACAAGAACAACCAAAATCTAAAAATGGTAATTAAAACAATATAAAAATTAAAACACAATATAAGAGATCAACAACCATACAACATCATACATACTTGGGGGGTGAGCTCGAGTGAATTAAGCTCTACCCCCCGCCTGCAGGAAGAGCCATGTCTTAACGGCTTTTCGGAAGGCCAGCAGAGTGGGGATAGTTCGGGTCTCTGGTGGAAGTTGGTTCCAGAGAGCGGGGCCAGCCACAGAGAAGGCTCTCCCCCTTGGGCCCGCCAGCCGGCATTGCTTGGCCGACGGGACCTGGAGGAGGCCAACTCTGTGGGCCCTAACCGGTCGGAGGGAAGTATGAGGCAGAATGCGGTCCCGTAGATAACCTGGTCCTAAGCCATGAAGGGCTTTAAAGATGGTGATCAACACCTTGAATTGGACCCGGAGACCGATGGGCAACCAATGCAGCTGGCGGAGTATCGATGTCACGTGGGTGTACCTTGGCACACCCACCACAGCACGCGCAGCCGCATTTTGCACCAGCTGAAGTCTCCGGATACTCTTCAAGGGTAGCCCCATGTAGAGCGCATTGCAGTAGTCCAAACGAGAGGTGACAAGGGCATGAGTGACCGTGAGTAGAGCCTCCTTCTCCAAATATGGCCGCAACTGGTGCACCAGGCGAACCTGTGCAAAGGCCCCCCTAGCCACAGCAGAAAGATGATGATCCAATTTTAGCTGTGGATCTAGGAGGACCCCCAAGTTGCGGACCCGGTCCGAGGGAGTCAGTTTCGCTCCCTCAAGGAACAAGGAGGGGCAGTTGTCATGATCCTTAGGAGGCAATATCCACAGCCACTCAGTCTTGTCGGGATTAAGTCTGAGTCTGTTCCTCCCCATCCAGATCCTAACGTCGTCCAGGCACCGGCACATTACATCAACTGCCTCACTAAAGTCAGACGGGGTGGTGATGTACAGCTGGGTGTCATCAGCGTACTGATGGAAACACACCCCATGTCTGCGAATGATCTCACCCAGCGGTTTCATGTAGATGTTGAACAGGATGGGCGAGAGAACCGACCCCTGAGGCACCCCACATAATAGGGGCCTAGGGGACGACCTCTGCCCCCCTGCCAGCACCGACTGCATCCTATCAGCGAGATAAGAGGAGAACCACCGCAAAACGGTGCCTCCCACTCCCAACTCGCTGAGACGATGCAGAAGGATACCATGGTCGATGGTATCGAAAGCCGCTGAGAGGTCAAGTAGCACCAGGATGGAGGAGTTCCCCCCATCCCGGGCCCGCCAGAGATCATCCATCAGAGCGACCAAGGCAGTTTCTGTACTGTAGCCGCGCCTGAAGCCCGACTGGTAAGGATCTAGATGATCTGTTTCATCCAGGAGCTGCAGAAGCTGAGTAACCACCACCTTCTCCACAACTTTCCCTAAAAAAGGCAAGTTGGAGACCGGACGATAGTTCTTCAAGTCAGCTGGATCCAGGGAAGGCTTCTTCAGGAGGGGTCGCACCACCGCAGCTTTTAACGACTGCGGTACATTGTAGGATGTCCGAAGTATCCAGAAGCCTGGTAGTGTCTTTTCGGACTTTTATTAAATGGAATATGTTTTCATGAATTACAGCTCACTTCATCAGATCCATGAGAAGGCTACACTGATGTAAGATGTAGATTGGGATGAGCAGACAGAACAGATTATCGATTAACAGATATAGTGTGGTTAACAACCCACTAAAAACTCACAGAGACAGCCTGAAATTTTTTGAACTTCAAAATTGTTTCACTCAGTCATGTCGGTGAAGTTATATACACTTCACCAGTCTCATGGCGTTGAAGTTATAGGAACCCTGGGAGGGAGTGACCATGCAATAATATTGAAATTCAACATTATGCAAGCATAAGTAATAGAAAAAAAGTCAAACTAGAGTCTCAGACTTTAAGAGAGCTGATTTCAATGAAGTTAGAGCTTGGGAAGGATTCCAGGGATGAGAATCCTCAAGGGGAAAACATCTGAAGAAGCTTGGGAAACTGAAAAGTGAGATTTCTCTCCTCATAGTCTACGTAGATTCTCAGCCATCCAGGTCATGGTTGTCCCAAAGGTGCTTTTTCAAGAGGCAACTGGACTTTCTGGAAGTCCAGTTGCCTCTTGAAAAAGCACCTTTGGGTTCTCTCATCATAGGAACACAAAATATTAATACTAATACTAATACTAAGACCAGAGTACACCAGACAGTTGAAAGAAAAAGGGGCATTGAAAGAATATCTGAAGGACAGTGAAGAAGAAGTACTGAAGCTATGAAGACTTACTAGAGACCATGAACAAAAGACATGATAAAGTAAATTATCACATGGCCGGCACATTACAAAAAACCATAGCTGGTAAAGTAGATAACAAAAAGACCTAGCAATGGCTAACAGCAGTAAAATTAAAGATCAAGCATTAAGAACAAATGCATGCAAAGCCAAAATTGAGAAGGCAGCAACAGACAGCAAATGCCGCCTCTGCGAAGAAGCTGAAGGAACTGTGGGCCCAGAGGTAGGATCCTACCTCTGATTGCCGGTGCGGTTAATTGCTGACTTCGCGGCAGAGCCGAAGATGCTGCTCGAGCCTGCTCCCGTTCGCGGAGCGGGAGCATTCCCCGGGCGCTTTCCCCGCCCGCATGGAAGCCGCCCATGGCGTTCTTTTGCCCTCTGCACATGGGGCCATGCGCGTAGGGCAAAAGAACGCCATGGGCGGCTTCCATGCGGGCGGGGAAAGCGCCCGGGGAATGCTCCCGCTCCGCGAACGGGAGCAGGCTCGAGTAGCGTCTTCGGCTCTGCCGCGAAGTCAGCAATTAACCGCACCGGCAATCAGAGGTAGGATCCCACCTCTGTGTGGGCCACCTGGTTAGCTGTTGCAAGAAGGTTTCATAGACTGACTAGTGCCATTACAAAGTAACAACAATAACACCTTGTAATTTCTGCAAGAAATAGCTGCCTGCAAGCAAGAACTGGTGGGACCACAAAATAGACAAAGTAATAGAAAATGAAGGTGTTAAAGTGCTTTAGAACTTCAGAATTCAAACAGAGAAGCACCTGCCACATAACACTTAACAATTGTCAATAAGAAATACAAAAATATCTGGATAGTGGATGTTGCAGTACCTGGAGACAGCAGAATAAAAGAGAAAGAAATGGAGAAAGTCACAAAATACAAAGATTTGCAAATAGGAATGAAGAGCAAATAGCAAGTGAAAAGCAAATACTAGAGAAGAGTAACAGATATGCTAAAGGGTCTGGAGATGAAACCATATGATGAACAGTTAAGGGAACTAGGTATGTCTAGCCTATCCAAGAGAAGGTTTAGGAATGACATGATAGTCATCTTCCAATACTTAAGAGGCTGTCACAGAGAAGAGGGGTTCAGTTATTCTCCAAAGTACCTGAGGTCAGGAGAAGAAGTAATGAATGGAAGCTCGTTAAAGAGAGATCCAACCTAGAATTAAGGAGAAATTTCCTGACAGTGAGAACATTTAATCAATGGAACAGCTTGACTCCCTGAGTTGTGGTGTTCCATTGCTGGAGGTTTTCAAGAATAGACCGGATAACCATTTGCTTGGGATGATATAAGGCAGTGATGGCGAACCTATGGCACAGGTGGCACGCGGAGCCATATCTGCCGGCACGCGGGCCGTTGCCCTAGCTCAGCTCCAGCGCGCATGTGCGTGCACGGCAGCTGATTTTTGGCTCACGCGGAAGCTCTGGGAGGACGATTTTGGTCTCCGGAGGGCCTCCGGGATGGCGGGGGGGAGCGTTTTTGCCCTCCCCAAGCTCCAAGAAAGCCTCTGGAGCCTGGGGAGGGCAAATAACGGGCCTACTGGTCCCACTGGAAGTTGGGAAATGGGGGAGTGGGGGGGTCACGCACGCATGCACAGGGGGGTGGGGCAAGTGGGGGGCTTTGAATTATGGGTGTGGGCACGCATGAGCCTGTGATAGCGCGTGCGCGCACTATTTTGGCACCCGAGGGAAAAAAGGTTCGCCATCACTGATATAAGGTCTCTTGCCTTGAGCAGGGGGTTGAACTAGAATATCCCCAAATTCCCTTCCAGCCCTGTGATTTTATGATTCTAGAAGTAGAACTGTGGCAAAAGAAAGAAAAAAGAGTATCAATAATATTTGGCATCTTGGGTGCAATCCCAAAATATCTACAGCACCACTTGAACATCATCATTACTGCCAGAATTCCCATCAGTGAATTGCAAAAGGCAGCTTTACTTGGAACAGCTTACACCATGAACAATATCTTCAACACCATCAAACAACAACCTCTACCTTTCCCAAGGGAAGGACTCGATAGGTAGATAAAAACGTCAAACCCAGTCCAAACATCTTAACTGCCATGAACCACAATAATAATGTAGAGGGGAGGTTTTGTGTGTAAAATGTGGGGGGGGGGGAGAGGGAATGTCCCTTTGGGGACATAATGCATTTAATTAAACAGTTACTCAAGCAGTGTTTCCCAACCTTGGCAACTTGAAGATATCTGGACTTCAGCTCCCAGAATTCCCCAGCCAGCATTTGCTGGCTGGGGAATTCTGGGAGTTGAAGTCCAGATATCTTCAAGTTGCCAAGGTTGGGAAACACTGAGTTACTGTATTCGCATATTTTTATTTATTTTAAAAATTAGCAAAACTTAAAGCTGATTCTTAAGAAGAATAAAACGTGTAAAAATTTAAATGACAAAGAACGTTAGCATTTACTTTTTCTGTAATTGCCGTGTAGGACTTTGTGTCACACACTAAACAAATGTGTTTGTGGACTCTGCCAATTGAGTCTACTGAATGAATAGTTCTCTAGTCCATCATTCATTCCCTTTTTAACAATAGGAAATCCCTACACATAAGAAAGCTAGTTGTAGTTAGTTAGTTAGCTAGTTAAGCTAGCTAGTTCAGTGGGCTAATGTGGCATTTCACAATCCCATTTCATGCATGGGCTTTTGTACTTGCTACTTGTGTTCTGCTGATGCCGGAGTTAGGGCCAGAAAATAAGCAACTATCTGCTGCTTGAGAAGAGAAGCTTGGATAATGACCCAAAGCGCACAATCTGTAACTGGCAACTTTAATCAAATCTCTCCAGATCTAATGCCTGACAGTAATCTTAAGGACTGCCATACCATTTGCTTTGCTGTCTGCATGGGAACTGTTGTAGTAAATCAGGTTTCTGTCGTTCACTTAGGACAGTGGTTCCCAACCTTTTTGTGATCAAGTACCACTTGGAGGTCCCGTACAGTCGCCGCGTACCACCTGGTTCCAGAGAAACTAAATTCGATCAGATATCACTTTATTTCCATAATTGTACCGTTCCTTTTTTGGCCCCGCGCATCCAGCAACTGGATTCTCGGGCCGCTGGGACCAGGTGGGTGGCGTGTGGCAACAGTTGCAAATCGTTGCCAGATTATCTTGTGTTAGGCAGTAAACATTTTTGTGAAGTAAAAAATAACTAACTAAAAATCGTTCATGACCCCGAAAGTGTTCGCGTAACACCTGGAAGGCCCTCGCGTACCACTAGTGGTACACGTACCACAGGTTGGGAACCACTGACTTAGGACATCCAGAAATGCATTGGTATGGGATGTAGGCCATGGAAGATAGGAGCTGATATTCAGAGTACCCAGAGTATCCATGGGCAAAACATATTTTCTATTATTTGAGAGGCTGATTGATATAATCCATCTCCTGTGCACACATATGAAACATTCCTCTTTCCCTTTATTCTGAAAACAATAGGCCTCAAATAGAAAGCACAGGTGTCCATTCTCAGAAAGGTCACTGACTTTGTACACAAAGTGTACACAGTGCTGTTTTTGATAGCGATTAAAATGGTTCTCAGAGGAGCTGAGTTAATCAGGGTTTCGTTGATATGCTAGGAGGGGCTAACGAACAGGCAGAAAGAAAAGGAAGGGGGGGGGGAGAAAGAGAGAGGGAGAGAGGGGGGGTTTCCTTTCTGACACAAATGGTGATATTACTACTAGCTCTTGAAGTCCACCCTACCCAGAAGAAAATATTATAGTATGCAGACTATAAACAAGGACTTCAGTGCTATTATTTGCAACCGTGTCTAATTGTATGGGAAAGTGAAAGCTAGATTCTAAGCCAAGATTGGTGTGTGTGTGTGTCAAAAAGTTGAGATGGTTTTATGAGTATTCTGGGACCTACATAAAAAGAGACAGAGCTTTGGTCACAAAATCAAGGTCGCCATCTTGATTTTTTGTGACTTCACAGTGTAAGACATTTTCAAAGGAATAATGTAGAAATCTATTTTTGAATTTTATGAGTCTCCCTCATTAGTTAAAGCACACTGGTTTTAATTTTCTGTAAATTTGAACCTGAAATAAGCCCCGATTGTGATTTTAATCCTTACACTAATATGCCAAACTGGATGTGCTTCAAACAACCCTGCCCCATAGCCCATAGCAAATGCTGTTGGTTGTCAGAATTATAGAAATTAAAGTCAAGAAAATAGTCTATGGTTTTTTTTAAAAAAAGTCCTCTTTGTTTCAACTCCTTTTTATATCACCTAGCTTAGGTGTTTGTTAGAGGCCATGATGATATCATATGCAGTCAGTTGCCTCATGACATGAAAAATGTTCAGTTTATTCACCTCAGTGGTGGAAGACATCATGATATGTGATATCATTTCACTCCGTTGACTCCATGTCATCTAGTTTCTTCTAGAAAGTTCTTTCTTAGGAGCAACTTTGGGGAAAGTTCTCATACACAGAAATGGATATTTTTAATTTTTTTTAAATCAGAATTTCTTACTAATCCACTACAATCACCCAACAATTTACTCCTTCCTTCTATCATTAATATCTTCAACATTGGAAAGTATTGCATGATATTAGGCTAGTCACTATTCTCTCCTAAGATTATTAATCTTCACTAGTCAGGAAATAGCCTTTGTATTGTCCTAACATTTTTGAGCAACCCAAGGAAGTGACTCCATTTAGTTGTCTTGTCTTTTATGTGGAATACCACAATCCGGTGTATCAGAGCATCAAACATGATGTGTTCTCAGCTGTGTTGAAACTGCAGTTCCCAGAATTCCAAGCCAACAAAGCCATCATCTTGTTGTGCCGCCTACAAATTCTGGGAGTTGAAGTTCAAACACATCCGAGCAGATTGAGTTGAGAAAGGTTGCTGTGAACATTCCTACAACTTGCTTTGTTTGGTCCCATTGTGTTACTGACAAGAGTAGCAAATGTATGAAAGGGTGATCAATTCTGTGGCAAGAAATTGCAATGTGGGAAAATACTTGCTATATTTGCTGCTCCAAGCCCCTGTTGGCAAATGTCTGATGGAAAATAGAAGTTGACTTCCCTCAGGATGAATTCTCAGAGGGCGATTTGGGCATCAGCTGGTGCAGTTTGTACAAATCTGTCCCATGTACTAATTAATTCTCCAAACACTCTTGTGTGTCAAACAGCTATTATGAGACCCCTTCCTTCTTTGAAACTGAAAACACACTCATAAAAGTTAAGCCATTGGATGAAGTTGAATGCAAAATCAGTGCCAAGCTTGCCTTTTAAAGACTATTTCTCTGAATATAGAGCTGTCTTATAGAGCGTGATTAGCAGTCTGTAACTAGGTTATATGGGGAATGAATCTCTGTTGTGGTGGCTTAACAGGAAGATAAAATAGAAAGTGTGTCATCCACATGAAATAAGATTGTTAGTAGGCATGCAGAGTGCAGGTAGTCAGATAAATAGATATTATGTAATAAGGAAACAGGGCTAATGAAAGGAATAAAAACCACCACACCCAGTTGGGCAGCATATTTCTATGAAATAAAAAATACTTGCTCAGTGCTGGATTTCCACAGAAATAACCATGTGCCCGATGGTGGATAGAATAAAAGAAGAACAGAATAAAAGAACATGGTCCTTTATATAATTGTCAAAACTAACCATCTGCATTTGAGTGCTCATTATTTCTAAAAAAATATGTCATCTTTTAGGTTTGCCATGTCATAAACCTATTAAAGAAATGTGACAAAACGCTGGATTTGTGCCTTAATTCAGCACGTCTCTTATAGCCATGCTATAATTTGAAAGCAGAATGGTTATTACATCTAATGAACGCAAGTAGTTAATTTTAAGTTCAGAGTAGTAGTTGGGAGTTTTGAATATTAAGTAGATGACTAAATGGAGTATAAACCATTGAGTTCTAATTTGGTGGTTGGACAGCACAGAGTAGCTAAGACCGCAACAGTCCAGATGGCTACTGGAAGGTAGCAAAAATTACAGAAATCACTAATACTTTGCTGAGATGGTCATCCAGTTTTTTCAGCCCAGTCTCATGGCTCTAAATTACTTATGGTAATGGGAAACACAAGAGATTTCCTTTCTATCTTTCTTCCACATTAGAATGAATCCTAACCTTAACCTAAGAGAAGCCCTTATGTAGCAAAAGTAAGATGTGCAATAGATGGGTTGATTTCAAAGTTTCCAAACTGCAGCAAGAGGAAGTGTGAGATAACTTGCTTCCATTTCTTGCTCTCCTCCTGAGCTCACCTGATGTAGCCTTAATGCTCCCTATCGGTCTTATCTGCAAACAGGAGATGTGCAAATTGTTCGGTTTTCTCCCCTTTTATTTTAATTTCCTAATCTCGTCTCTTTTTTAGTACTTGCTCCAACCGGTTCTCCTTCCTTCCTGCCTGCCTGCCTGCCTGCCTTCATTTATTTTCATTTTCCTTTGATACCAGTTGAACTGTAAATCCATCTCTTCAGTTGGTATCAATCAGTTCAAATTTAAGCCCAAGTCTATAAGCATCTGAAACATACTCGGGAAGTGACTTGTGAAAAAGCTATTGAGTCTTTGCTTTTACAATTAAATTAAAATCAGAAATTGTAACTAGTCTGCATATGCATAGGATATTCAGGGACTCATATTTAATTGTACCGCTTCATTGCTCCTATCTGACTGTTCTAAAATTTAGGTAGCATTTTTTACTATTTTGCAAAAGCTTCATAGGCATTATTTCGGTAATTTTCACCACAGTGCCAACAGTTGTCATCCCTAAACTGCACCAGTTTTATTCCCATAATTTTCAACAATAACTTTCATGCTGCCAGCTTGGGAAAGACTGCTCTAGCAGAAGACTGAAGAACAGTGACTTGCCTATTGCTATTCACTAGAGAGCTTTAGGTGAATTGAGTTTACAGCAGAATTATTATTATTATTTGTCTTTTAATGACTCCGTAATCCCTTGCATCGGGGTGGAGTTGAGGCAACTGAATGGAGCTGAGTGTTTACTGGCCAGATGCCCTTCCTGTCGCCAATGCAGAGTTCATAGCTGATATTTACTCATTGTGCCCAGAGAGAGAAATACCTGCCGCTACCTAGGATCGAACTCACAGCCTCCTGATTGTGAGGCGAGAGCTCCATCTCTAGGCCACTGCACCACTCTTACAGCAGAATTACTTGATGGCACATAATCAATCAAGACCAGATCTGGGGTGCAAAATCCAGGCAGCCACTAATGCCAGCCAAAAAGTCAGATTTTCTGAATCTCAGATGTGATTTAGCAATTGCCCATATTGATATGGGAGATGATGGCAGTTTACAATTAAGGAAGGTGTGACTGTAAGGCAGGGGTGGGGAAACCATGGCTTATTAATGCTTATTAATTAACCAATACTGGCTCGAGAATTCTGGGAGTTTAAGTCCACAAGCAATAAAAGGGCCATGGTTCCCCACCCCTGCTGTAAGGAAAGGGCAAAACTAGAGTAAGATAATCTGCATTTTGGGTCGGAGGATCCTTCCATTTGCCCTGCTGGAGGTCAGTTAGAAATGGAATTTCACTTGTGTCCTCCTTCCTGCTGTGGCTCTCAAGCTGGTATCGGAAACCCCAATGTCAGAGGGGTGTCAAAGGGACCTGGTGGAAGTACAATGGGAAGATTTCTCCCACACTCTAAAACATATCAAATATTTCGACCATTTGGAAACTGGATATAAATATATATTTAATCTCATTGTGAACGCTGGCAATAAAAAAACAAATTAAAAATGAACCATGCAAAGAGCAAAGCAGTGTCTCTTACTCCAGTTGCCTAAGCAGGGGCATATGTAGCAAGCTGAGGTTTCACCAACGTGATAAAAAGTGTACCAGGGCAAGGATGTGTCAGGATTTAATATTGCCAGGCTCCACTTCTTGAGTACTTCGGTACTTCTTAAGTACTTTTCGGCGCAAGTCCGAAAAGGATGTAGTGTGATGTGGTGTCCCTCAGCATATTTTGTCTCCCCACAGATGGTCATCTCTGACCAGCTGATAGGTTTGATCTTTTTCCTGCCTTGCACAGGTATTGTAACAGACTCCTTAGATTTAGTTGCTATTGATCAGGAATCCCCATAATCTCCTGCTCAACGGATCCTGATGCAAAGCAAGTAGTTAGCCTGATCCCTAAAGAAAATCCATTCAGTCAAACAAAATATGAGGGTGAGTCAAAAAGTAATTCCATTTTCTTTAGGGCAGGTATAATTACCAACACAGGAACATGTAGCATACATCAGAATGAAGCTGGTCCTCTGTGGATCACATCCCAACTTCTCAACATAGAAGAAATGGAAAATGGAAATGGAAAACCCATGAAAGAGGGTTTGAGAGGCAAACATTATTCCAGTGACGAGGAAGTGAAAACTGCAGTGAAGAAAGTGGCTCAAAGAACAGTCAACAAAATTTTACGAGGCAGGGATACATGCTCTCATTCAAAGGTGGAACATTGCTTATTGAGAGAAATGGTGACTATGTTGAGAAGTAGGGATGTGATCCATAGAGGACCAGCTTCATTTTGATGTATGCTACATGTTCCTGTGTTGGTAATTATACCTGTCCTAAAGAAAATGGAATTACTTTTTTACTCACCCTCATATATTTAAATTTCAGCATCAATTATCAGCAATGGCACAAATCGCAGCTGTAAGAAAGCTGATGCCAGGGAAATGTTACTGTTTCTGAATCTTGCTTTTCTTCAATCTCAGTGGTTTGTGTTATGGGCATTAGTAAGGTTAAAAATTGTAGTGAAAACCATTTGGAATGATCAAGGTCTCCATGAATTATCCTTAAATGTTTGGAGCTACGATCAAATCGTCAGGAAATCTCAGCAGGAATAGTTTTTCAAAGAGCATTTCTAATCTCTAACACCCCAGGGGCAGTATACAACTGGGCCTATGTAAAAAAGGGAATGGGACAATTTTCCACAGCGAACTTGCTGCGGCCAACTCACCATTTTTCCCAGGCCTTGCAAGGAAGCCACTGTGTGTAACCTTGGGAAGAAAGCCTCGTGCTTGCAATTGTTTTTGATTTTAAATTTATTTATTTATTTGTTTGTTTGTTTGTTTATTAATTGATTGATTGATTGTTCTTATATGCAGCCCTACTCCCTGGGGACTCAGGGCGGCGTACAACAGAGTATAAGAACAATATAAAAAACAGTAGCAAAAATAATAAATGATTTAAAACATTTGATTAATTAAAAGATTAAAAAGCCAAACAACACATTCATACCTGGGGGAGACCTAAGATGTTCATCGGTCACATCACTCCGCCTGCAGGAAGAGCCATGTCTTAATAGTTTTCCGGAAGGCCAGCAAGGTGGGGATAGATCGGATCTCGGGGGGTAGTTGGTTCCAGAGAACCGGAGCCCCCACAGAGAAGGCTCTCCCTCTTGGTCCCGCCAACCGACATTGTTTGGCTGAAGAGACCTGGAGGAGACCGACTCTGTGGGACCTAATTGGTCATAGGGATGTATGAGGTAGGATGCGGTCCCGGAGATAACCTGGTCCTAAGCCATGTAGGGCTTTAAAGATGATAATCAACACCTTGAATTGCACCCAGAGACCAATGGGCAGGCAACCAATGCAGCTGGCGGAGAGTAGGTGTTACGTGGGTGTATCTGGGGACACCCACCATAGCTCGTGCAACCGCATTTTGCAGCATCCACAGCCACTCAGTCTTGTCAGGGTTGAGCTTGAGCCTGTTCCTTCCCATCCAGATCCTAACATCTTCCAGGCAACGACATATCACATCCACATCCATAAATGTTTTTAAAGCCTCTCTCTGCTGCTCTGTATTTTTATTTAATGGATTACCTCAATGCAGATGTGCAAAAAAACATATTTATGAAGAAATTGGGCTAAGTATGCTGGGGATAAGTTAATTGATTTGTTCCAGATGTTTTGGCCCATCGTTGTCACAATCCTTTGCCATGGTATGCTGACTGGAGTTGAGTCATACAATGAATCATAGAATGGAAGGATTGAAAGGTATCTTGGAGATTATCTAATCCAAACCCTGCCTTATGCAGGAATGAGCCACTATTGCATCTCAACAGATAGCCAGCGTCCATCTCTCTCTCTTTCATCGTTGAACAGTTCTTACATTAGAAATGTTTCCTGTTATCTAACCAAATCTACCTCTTTGTAATTTAAGTCTATTCTTTCTTTTTCCTATCTTCTGGAACAACTCTGAACAATCCTGTGCCCTCTCTTACATGGTAGTGTTTCAAATATTTCAAGACAGCTGCCATATCGCTCCACAGTCTTCTTTGCTTCAAACTTAGCATGCTCAATACCTTCAACTGTTCCTTTTAAACCAGGGGTGTCAAACTCAAGGCCTGCGGGCCGGAATTGGCCCTTGGGATGCTTAGATCTGGCCCATGGGGCCACCCTGGAAACAGTGAGGGACCAGCCTGTAGTGTCTCTGCCAGCGAAAATGGGCTCCTGAGCTCCATTTCCGTCAGCGATGGCCTCCTGCAACCCTTTGCCAGCAAAAACGGAGTGGCCCTCCTGAGCTCCGTTTTCGCTGGCAGAGGCTTGCAGGAGGCCGTCGCAGCCGGAAACGGAGCTCAGAGCACTTGGGCTGCCACAGGCGCCCCCAACATGAGTGACATCAAGCTGGCCATGCCCATTCTGGCCACACCCACCCTGTCCCCCCAAGGTAAAACACAACCCTGATGTGGCCCTCAATGAAATCGAGTTTGACACCCCTGTTTTAAGGTATTCTTTCCAGGCTTCTTAGCATTTTGGTTGCTCGTTTCTGGTCCTGCTCTAGTTTGTCAATAGCTTTTAAAATGTGCTGCCAGTTAATGGAAGTTGTTATTATTTGTATTCTGTTTTTCCTCCTGGGCCTCAGGTCGGCATATATCACCTTTCTGAGAAAACCTCTATGTCTGAAATTGTATTTGAATGTGGGTCAGTCAGCGGTGGGTTGCTCCCGGTTTGGCCCGGTTCTGCGAACCGGGCCAACCAGTGGCGGGAGGCTCCGCCCACCCACCCAGGACGCTTCTGCGCGTGAGCGAACCGGTAGCAACGGGTTTTAGAACCACTACTGGTTACAGTAGATTTAACTGAAATTCAAAATGTCTGAGGAGCATCAGACTACACATAGCTTACAGAATTAATATCTAGGTAAAGTGAGGATGGGAATAGTTCATTAAATTTCCCTTGTCCCCAAATTTGCCTGTTGTCATAAATGATTAATCATAACTCTTCTATCTTTTCTCTTGATTAACTCTGGGTTAACTCTGGGTTAAAAAAAAGACAACCTTATTGAGCTGATCCTCTTTATTTCTTAAAAAAAACAGATGCTTTACAAATGTGTGTGTGTGTGTATTAATTTCTCCAAATTGTATTTGTTAATATTTAATTCAAATAAAATTATAGAATCAGAGTTGGAAAGAGCCATTTATTTAGGTAATCAAGCCCAACCTCTATTCCGTGCAATCCAAATTCAATTAAATTCAAATTAAAGCATCTCTATTCAATAACCTTTTAGCTTGAATGAAGAATAGCTTACCACCTCCCTTTGCTGTTAGAGTTTCAAACATTCAGAAGATTCTGCCTTCCTGTAACTTAAGACAATTATTCTGTATCCACAACTCTGGGGTGATTTTGTGTGACCTCACTTCAGGGACTTGAAAAGTGGTGTTTTCATATTCTCTCTCAGTTGACTTTTAATAACAACAACAACAACAACAACAACAACAACAACAACAACAACAACAACAACAACAGAATTGGAAGGCAACAACAACAACAACAACAACAACAACAACAAACAACAACAAACAACAACAACACTGTTGGAAGGGACCTTGGAGGTCTTCTAGTCCCGTGATGGCGAACCTATGGCACGGGTGCCACAAGTGGCACGTAGAGCCATATTGGTGGGTACGCGAGCTCAGGTCCGGCGTGCATGTGTACACCAGCCGGCTGATTTTCGGGCCTTCTGGGCCCACTGGGAGTCAGGAAACAGGCTGTTTCCAGCCTCCAGAGGGGGTGGGGAAGGCTGTTTTCGCCCTCCCCAGGCTCCTAGAAAGGCTCTGGAGCCTGGGGAGAGCGAAAAATGGGCGTGCCATTGCATGCTGGGAGCAGGGGGGTCATGCGTGCATGTGCGGGGGTGCATGGAATTATGAGTGTGGGCACGCACACACGTGATCCCCCACATCCCCCCCTTTTGGCACGCGAACCAAAAAAGGTTCGCCATCACTGTTCTAGTCCAACCCCCTGCTTAGGCAGGAAACCCTAAGCAGGGGGTTGGACTAGAAGACCTCCAAGGTCCCTTCCAACTCTGTTGTTGTTGTTGTTGTTATTAAAAGTCAACTGAGAGAGAATCAGTCACTCCTTAGAAGACAGCAACCAGTCCCCTGATCTCTTTGTTGCTCTGCTTTATACAACTTGTTCAACTTTATCTGAATCTTTCCTGACGTCTAATACCCACAGTTTGACACAATCAGATGTCAAGTATTTTCCCAGAAAGTGTGAGAAAGGATGAGAAAGAATACTAAGCAGAACCTATGAACCAAGTCATGCTTATGGTCTGCTGCTTTCTTTCTTTGGGGCAACCATTAAACCATTTGTCCATGGATCCTTGGTTATATCAGCTACCGGTATTTCCAGATTGTGTTAGCATAGAGTGGACCCATAATTTATTTTAAGTGAAACTCTGAGGTTAACACAACTCCAAAGCAATGAATGCCTGCCATATTTATCTTGGATGAATAGCAGAGCAGAACTTTGTGAGATAAATTGCATAGAGGAAGAAGGTAGTAAGTCACATTTAAGTGCCTTAATGGTAATTATGTGAACTACCCATGGTTTGACATGCAGTATGAGTCTTCTCTATGCATATTGCTATCATTTTTAAAGGAATTTTATTTCAAAAGAGGGGGAAAATTCAGTCTGCATTTATTGCAAAATAATTTGAATAAATTATTATTTTTAGTAATATTCTAGGGTAAATAAGAGTGTACAAGTAAAGATTTCTGGAAAAGAAGGCACATTTCTGGCCAAAACAGTGAGCATTAGCTACCTGCCAATTTTATTTAGCAGGGTCTATAGCTGATCAAGTTAAAAAGATTAAGCTAATTACTGCCAGCTTCTCTGTTTATATTTCCCATTACTGGGTTGTTTTTGTAAGGAATTAGTGGGGAATGAGTCTTATGTGTCCATCACATTTTATTCTTGGGAAAAAAGGCATGTTATAAAATAAAAAAAATTGCTTTATATTTATCTATATGGAGGACACCCACACTATTGAGATTGCTCAGGGATATCCAATATCTGACTGTTCCTTAACCAGAGGCAACATTCCCATCTGAGTTGTATCAGGCATCATGAATTAACTTCAATCAGAGAAATGAATGCAAGCAAGCAAGCAAAGCCCTCATTTCTTCTTGACCTTATCAAAAACTCTGCTGCAGATCTGGATTTAGAGCTCACCTAGAGAATTGTATTCAAAACACCTGCCCACCCACCCACCCACTCCCACCCACTAAACCCATTGTGTCATCTAAGATAGAGAGAGACTTGTATATACTGTTCTGAGAAAAAGAGTATGGAATTTTGGACTGCAGTCATTGCCCATTCATCCAGCCAATCTGTTATAACTGGGAATACCTGGAGCCAAAATGACAGCATTGTATCACAAGATACTAACAGTTCCTTCTTTATTACTCATGAACTGGGGAGCTATTGAGGTCATTGTTAGTGGGGAATAGCTGAGAATGTAGGTGGAACTCAGAAAAGTTAGTGCCAGAAAAGGAATGATGACTCTCTTTCAGTAGGAAATAAAGCCATCATTTGCCAGATATGCTGTTTGTGTGCTATTTGACAAGTTGAGTAATAGCTTTGCAGTTCTCTGAGCTCACCACATGCCTTGTGCTTCCATTCTTTGTGGCAACATTATCACCCTTTGGTGATTAGGAGAAAGGCATCAGGAGAAAGAGACTCAGGTTCTGATTCACCAGAATTTTAAAGATTTGTCATGATACCGTAGTACATTCATAGCAGAGGTGGGTTCCTGCCGGTGCGGTTAATAGCTGTTGTTCGGCGCAGAGCCGAAGACGCTGCTGCCATTCGCGGCGCGGGAGCTTTCCCCGGGCGCTTTCCCCGCCCGCATGGAAGCCGCCAAATACTTTCTTTTGCCCTCTGCGCATTCGCAAAGCATTCTGCATGCGCAGAGGGCAAAAGAACGCAATTGGCGGCTTCCATGCGGGCGGGGAAAGCGCCCGGGGAAAGCTCCCACGCCGCGAACGGCAGCAGCGTCTTCGGCTCTGCGCCGAACAACAGCTATTAACCGCACCGGCAAAAACAGGCAGGAACCCACCTCTGATTCATAGGAAAGGAACTCATCATAAAACACTCAGACAAAGTTAACGTGACGGGTATTTTGGGTTGCAGTTTAGAGATTTGTGGGGGGGAATTAATAGATGAAACGATATGGACGATTATCTCAGCCCCCAACCCATTGGCTAATGAGTGAATAGCACCGTAGCTCTGAAATTTTGTTTTTGGGATGGTTTTAATTAGAAAATGCAGAAATGAATTGACATGGTCAACAGCAATTTACGCAGTAGTAAACCAGATGGTTTGCTGGGTTTCTTCCTGCAAATCTTTTGTGGGTTTTGTGAATTATAATTAATTGGAAGGTGTGTATTTGCTTAAAGGAGTTGTTATTTCTGAACATAGGTATGAAAAAAATGCAAGGAGCAGGAATCATCGAGGCTTTGCAGAAGGTGGCGCATATTTTCTTTGCATGCTATGCACACAAGCGGGGGAATTAGAAGGGTGCATGTGTGGAAGTGTGGAAGACACACATACACACAGAGAATCTCTTAGCTACATTGTACTTGGAGGCTTCTTTAGCTCGTCATGGTTTTGCTCAGTTTTTGTTCCCAGGATATTTTGCAAACCTGGTTTTTCTTTCAAAAGTTAGAAGATGTGAAATTCTATTCACTCTTAAGTGCTTAAAAACGTTGGCAGCCAAGTGTATTTTGCTCTTTTCCTATCCTCTCTTTCTTCAATTACTTATATGTAGGCTTTTAACTGGTATACAATATTTGACTGAAAGCTCCATACTTGCATTTTTTCTTAATAACATTTAAAAATTATGGTGTCTTTTCTTTTCTTTTTCTCCATATGCTCAGTGTCCCAATGTATCCGAGAAGTTCCTAACATCTTCAAGGAATTTACTTACACTTCCTTTGGGTTCACAATTCGGTAACAAACGGGGTCATAAAAGCTGTTCAGAGTATGTATCTGAAATAAATACCCTGTTTCCCCCAAAATAAGACATCCCCTGATAATAAGCCCAATCGGGCTTTTGAATGCATGGCAATAAGGCCAAGCGCTTATTTCAGGGTTCAAAAAACTATAAGACAGGGTCTTATTTTCTGGAAAACACGGTAGCTCCTTACCCCTCAAGATATTGTTACCTATATGGTCAGTCCTGCCTCCCAACCTAGCACAGTCTTCCCTACCCCATTATTGGCTGGTTGAGTGCATAAGGAAATGCCTGTCTTTCATCCAATCTTACTCTATTTGGATGCTGTCAGAGAGCGTAGCTTGAATAAGTTCTGTGTATTGGTAGGAATGGAGCCTTTTGAAAATGTACCAGAGACTAATGAGCTACCAGGAAGTCTGGATCAGGGGTGAAATGCTCCCAGTTCGCTTTTACCTGTCTGTCGTCGGTGAGCCGATCGCGCAGGTAGCGCGGCGCTCCGCCCACCCGCTGGGACACCGCCATTTGAGTTCTTTTACCCTCTGCGCATTCACAAAGCATTCTGTGCATGCGCAGAGGATAAAAGAACTCAAATGGCGGTGTCCCGGCGGGTGGGTGGAGCGCTGCTCACCGACGACAGACAGGTCTGTCAGGGAAAACTGAGCTCGGGAGGGCTGCGTGCGGCCCTCCTGAGCTCCGTTTTCCCTGGCAGAGGGTTGTAAGAGGCTGTTGCAGCCGGAAATGGAGCTCGGGAGCCTGTTTTCACTGGTAGAGCACTCGGGCCACCAAAGGTGAGTGAAATCAAACTGGCCACGCCCATCCAGGCCACGCCCACCCTAAGGTCAAACACAACCCTGATGCAGCCCTCAATGAGTTTGACACCATGGTCCAAATCTAATGAACAAACGGATCTATCAGTAAATAGCAGCCAGTTGATTGTGCAACTGGGAAAAATTGGGTGATAGTAGTGGGGACCAGTATAGCTGGAGGGCAACATATTGGGGATTAACTTAAAACATGATAACCAGAGACCAGCCAGATTTAGGTATTATTTACAAAGCAGAAGTACTAGGCAAGGGTGATTTAACTCAGGCTGTATTTAAGATTGTCGTTCAGAAATCAGCAAAGGGGTTTCATTTCAATTATCAGCTATTTTTATCTTTAGCTGACAGTCTTTACAAATGCACCTTAATTTGGACTCATACAGACATCCAACCTCTTATGGCTATCAGGCATTTCTGCCGTGCCACAAATCCACCCAGCAGAAATTTCAGTATGCTAAGTGCACTTTAGCACCCATTTGACTTTTCATAGTGACTTGCTTTGCCCTACAGCTGTATCTCTTGTCAGTTTTATAAAGATTTGCAGATACTGTGCTTGAAAGAGGGCATGCAATAATCTGCAAGATGGCCAAAGAAATATTCATTGTTAGTAGATTTATGAATGATGTGGGATGGACGAAATATTTTTCCCCCTTCAAAGAAATGGAAAGATGATAGTCTTAGAAGTAACAAAAATACTTTTTTCATATTATTGTAATCTGATGAAACACAATGAAGGTGAATCACAGAGATATGCAAGAGGCACTCTGAGTTAATCTAGCCAATGTAATTTTGTAAATTGGGGCAAGGAGTTTGGTTCATCTGTGAACAAGACATTGTGGCTTATTTGACAAACAGTGGTGGGTTCCTACCTGTGCGGTCCACTCTATAGCACTGGTAGCGGCCTGCTGGTGACGTCACAGTACCGGTGCGGTCGGTTGCCAGTACCTGGGTGCCGCCATTTTTTTTAAAAAAAGTTTTTTATTCTTTTTTATTTTCTTCTGCGCATGCCCAGAAGCTGAGCTTCCGGCACTGCGCATGCACTGCCTTCCTATCCCACAGTGAGTCCAAGCAGGGGAGGATGGCTGAGGGAGTGCGTGAGACGCTGAAAGAACGGGCGGCAGGAGCTATCTCCATTCCCCTCCCTTCAGCAGTCCGAGAAGCCACGCCCACCCAGTCACATGGCTGGCAAGCCATGCCCACCCAGTCACATGGCTGGCAAGCCACACCCACAAAATAAGCCACGCCCACAGAGCGGTAGTAAAAATATTAGGAACCCTCCCCTGTTGACAAAGTATGGTAAAACAAACTGGGTAGGTAAGTGTGATATCTAGATCTAGGCAAGGTTAAGCTCTCAAGAAAGTAAAGAAAATATTTCTGGGATAGTGTTTCGGGTAAAATCTGTACATTGTAATATTGAAGAACTGAACATTTCCTAATATCAGCAACCTTCTGTTGCAGATTCATTTATAGCTCAGTCTCATTACTCATACTTTAAAGATTTTGCAAAACTGATTAGGAAATAAATAGCTTGCAATTACTCAAGTAAGTAAGCCAAACTATACACTGCAGGGTAAAAGAACCCAAAGTCACATTGCTAAGGCAATTGCTGGGAAGGAACAGGATAGTGATTGCTCAGTGTTTGTGCCATCTGTCTTTATATGGCAGGGAACTTTCTCAGCTTCTCATTTCTCAATCTCTTTTATGACAGTTGGGCTGTTATTGATGATAACTTCTGGATGCTGTTGAGTTTCTTTTTTTGTGTGATGACTCTTAAGAGCACCTTCAAAGCAATAGAATAAGCTTTGCAACATTTCTTCTCCATCAAAACTGGTCAAAACTGGGCCAGGGGAAGACATTTGAGAACAGGATATTCACAGTGGGAAAAGTTGATCAGTCTTCTATGTTTCTAATTCTCAGGGCTTTTACACAGTTGTGTATTTGGGAACAGCTGTACCATCTTTCTATTTTAAAACCTCCAAGCTGCACAGCTGTGCAGTGTGCCAGCATTGACTGGACTGTTGCCTAAAACAGCCTGCCTTCTTTTTCCACAATTGCAAATCTTGTGGCTCCACAGCCAGTGCTCTCACCATGAACTTAACTGATAAAGGGTACTTGCCTTTTTCAACCCCTTTTGTAATTCTTCCACAACTGCAATACTAAATCTTGGTGCCTAAATGTGACAATATTATAATCACAGTAGTTACTGTATCACATTCATTCACGTGTAACCCTAGAAGTTGTATATGAGAAAATACATGTAGAGTGAGCCTTCAGAATCAAGAGTTGTTGCAGGATGACTTCTTAAGTTGTCACAAAATACCATACTATACTTTTTTAAGACCAGTTCTTACTTATGGCCATTCCTGATATCCTGGAAATGCAAGGGGATATCCCAACTAACTACCTGATGGCAGCAAAAAGAATTTAAAAAGTACTGTTTCTTTCATTGGGGTTGTTTGGATCAGGGGTGGGTTCTGGTTTCTTCCACTGCCAGTTTGCTCAGGGGCGTGCGCGCATGCACAGAACTTAAAAAAAGCTTCTGCGCATGCGCAGAAGCAAAAAAACAAGATGGTGGCGCCTATGGGGGTGTGGCAGGCCTGGGTCGCTGCCGGTTCCAGCGACTCAGGCCGCCAAGTTACTACCGGTTCCAAAGAACTAGTCCGAACTGGGAGGAACCCACTTCTAGTTTGGATGTTGTAGATCAGATTTAGTCGTTGTAGGAGAAGACATATTTTGGATTCAATACAAAATTGTAGGTATCACTATGTAATCCATGAAGTGGCAGAGCCTTTAAATAGCAAACAAAAATGTTTCAGTCTATGCCCTTTGAGAGAGTAATATTTTAATAATTTGTCATGGCAAATTCAGAATTATTTTAGCTCACTTAGATTGCACATGAGCAAATACTGATTCATGGCCTACTCATAGTCTATATACATGCATTGTGGGTTTTTTTTTTTAAATAAAAAAGGTTGTTCCACATTTAAGCAGTAGTTACCTTTCTGAATATCAGAGCTTATATGAAAAGTATGTATGCAGTAGTGGCAAATATCTGTAGCTCAGGTGTAGGATGAGGATGAGGATTTGTTCTCTGAGTTTGTGGGTTGGTTTATGACCATTTCGTTACCAGGTAATACTAGGTAATATCTTCAGCAAAGTTTAGGGGATGTCAGTGTTCTTCTGTTTGCAAGGGCTTCATGTGGTCAGTAGATCTTGTGATGGGTCAGGTGTGGGTGTGTCAAGTGAGGGTCTTGTAATGAGTCTTGTGATGGGGAGGTTACATCAGGTGAGGGCTATTGGGAGGTGAAGGGCTGGTTGGGGAGGGCTTGCATGGGTTTGTTGAGGGTTGGTGCTGTCCCTGGTTAGCTATGCGGTTGATTTGGATTCTGAGGGGTTTGTAGGCTGTTTGTAGGCCAATGTGGCTGTTGATGGAATTGCTTGTGGAATGCCAGGTTTCGATGGACTCATGAGAGTGGTGGGTGGTAGTGTGGCCAATGATGATGTAGTATGTATTCTACTTGGTACACGTGCCTTGCCTTTTCCCTTGGAGTCCCAGTGCGGTAGAAATCAAATAATACGGATAAGGAATAAGACTGTATTACCAAAATACCGATTGAATGGTAATATGGTTAAAATTTATAATTCAGACAAAATTATTATTTTGCGCTTGGATAGTTTTATCACCAATCTCAACATATGTACTGATTATCTGTAAAATGACATAATGAATTCATGGAGATTAGGGTAAGGTGACCAGATTTTAATATTTGTAAAGCGGGACACCATTGACCGGGGGGGGGGGGGGTTCTAGGGGAGCAGGACGGGAGGGGTCCGTCTCTCTTATCCTGCAGCTTTGTGCACACACCCCCTTCATCGCAGCCAGGGGTGGGTTCCTACCGGTGCGGGCTTGCCTGTTCGTCGCCACAGAAGCTGGTGGCGTTCGCGGCGCGGGGCTTCCCCTGCCCTCTTTCCCCGGCCGCTGGGACGCCGCCATTTGCATTATTTTGCCCTCTGCACATGCGCAAAGCGTTCTGCTTGCGCAGAGGGCAAAAGAACGCAAATGGCAGCATCCTGGCGGTGGGGGAAAGCAGGCAGGGGAAGCCCCGCTCCGCGAACGCCACCAGCTTCTTCGGCTCTGCGGCGACAAACAGGCAAGACCACCACTGCCCCTCTCACTGTCCTCCCTCTCCGCCTGGCAGGAGGAGGGAGGCGAGGCAGGGGCAGAGGGGTGTGCAGGGCAAATTCAAATTAAAAAAGCGGGACTTTTTTGAAATGCTGCGGGACGCGGGACAAATTATTAAAAAGCGGGACTGTCCCGCCAAAAGCGGGACGTCTGGTCACCTTAGATTAAGGCTTGGATGGAAGACCTTGGTGTGTTGTCAATAATCTTCCTCCATATCCTCATTGGTTTCTAAAGGAACACACAAATGACTTCTCACATGATTATTCTGATAAATTATAACATTTGAACAACTTCCTATAAATATTATCAAATTACATATCCCTTTTTAAAAAAACAACTAATGCCAAGCTTATGAAAATGTTTAGATATTAACATAATTATAATAGAAACGATTCCTTTGATTGGAGATTGTGAATCCCATCAAATGGCTCCCAAATCTTTTTATACGTAATGAAAAAAAATAATTGTATCCTAATATGTATATGTTTTTCAGAACAATTATTAGAATTAAAGACCGGCTTCAAAATTTGCACAGCTAAGCATTTAAACCAGTGTTCTTCAAAGTTGCAACTTTAAGATGTGTGGAATTCTTAAAGTTGTGTTGACAAAATTGGCAACTCTGTCACTAAACACTGTGATCACTAAGCAAAACATCAGATGGCTATGATGGACTTAAAACCTTACTTCCCCTTCGTTTGTTAAGTGAGCCACTATAGTTCAGCAAAACATCACCTGACTGCAATTTATACTTTTATTTTTATCTTCTCTATAAACTCTGCTTGTCACAAGCCAGTTGTGAAGTGCTCAAATGGCAATCACAGGACCCTGGGATTCTGTGATGGTCATAAATCAAGGATTAATAACCAAGCTATTTTTTTTAAACCATCATATTTTTGAACAGTTGGTAAACAAGCAAAATAGATGTAACATTTTTAACTGTGCTCTTTCTGATGTTGCTGCCATATCCTCTCCATCAATACTGTAAACCTTCAAGGACAGATGGATGGATGGATGGATGAATAGATAGGACAGGCAGCCCTGGGTGCCTAAAAAATATTACTCATCAGTGCCTGACTAAAATAAATTTATTATAACTTGATGACCCAGTTCTGAACGTGGAAAGCATATCCTCTGAAAAGGTATATGAGGTGATGTCAAGTGATAATAAAAATTTGCTTGAGGTGTTGAGACAGGAAGGATGCCATGCAATCAACCAACTGGATTTTCCTTTCTTCAAGTGCTAAACATACGTGTATATGTGAATTTGTTTCTAATTACATATTATACAGCATATCACAGAAGTGAAGAAGCAGTGCTGGAAAATAATGGTGGCCACACAAAATATTGACCCCATTTGGACATTATCACTTAGGGGTGTACTCACTTTTATTGCCACCAGTTTAGACATTAATGGCTGTGTGTTGCATTATTTTGAGGGGACAGCACATTTACACTGTTATATAAGCTGTATACTCACTACTTTACATTGTAGCCAAGTGTCATTTCTTCAGTGTTGTCACATGAAAAGATATGCTTAAATATTTACAAAATGTGAGGGGGTGTACTCACTTCTGTGATATACTGTATATTACATTTAAGGGTTTCACTCTCAGAAGAAGAACGTTGCAGAATAAATATTGTTCGGCATATATCAGATTAATAAAATTATATTAGTTCCATGCCGATAAGCCGAGTTGGTGCAGTGGTTAAATGCAGCACTGCAGGCTACTGCTAGTTCAGCAGTTCAGCTGTTCAAATCTCACCGGCTCAAGGTTGACTCAGCCTTCCATCCTTTCTAGGTGGGTAAAATGAGGACCCAGATTGTTGGAGGCAATATGCTGAACTCTGTAAACCGCTTAGAGAGGGCTGTAAAGCACTATGAAGCGGTATATAAGTCTAAGTGCTATTGCTATTGCTAAACTGTGTAAATTAATGGAAGCCAGTCTTGTTGTTTATTATTTTTATTGTAATTCCCAGGTCTGAACAATATCCCTGCCCCTGGCTCAGACCAACCATCAGAGACCATTTCAGATTTCCTGGAAGGGGAGAAGAATAGCAGGGTAGAAGGGAACATTCAGATGAATCAAACCTTTTTGTACCTATTTGTAGCTATTAGTAAATTATGAGAATGCAATACATTGTAGGAATATTTGCTGTAATTGCACAATCCTTATCCAAGAGGTCAATCGTCTTATTTTTCAAAGGGGACAGATCGACACGCATAGCTGGTGCATAAGCTGGTTTAATTGTTGATAACTACCAGTATTTATTGTGCAGAGCCAATATGCTGCTCACAGATGTAGGGCTGCTGATAAGTAAATATGTGGTAATGAGCCTACCTCCTTTCGTGATCTGTTTGTCTAGTTCTCCTCTGTCAAATGTTGTTTGAAAAGTATCCATCACTAGGAATGAAACTGAATACAGGCTAAGCAGAAGTACTGTTAGTATGAAATACATTTGTCTGGTATTCTGGAAGTTGTCAATTTTCCCAGCAAGATCAGGTTTGTATATTGGGAGTGCTTTTAGATCCATCGTTGTCATTAGATAAACATCTTGGAGGAGGAAGATTCGGAGAATATGGCATTAAGTCCTGTGGTTTTTCCGGGTCTGAGGGTCTAGATTAGGAGTTGGATGGTGGAAGAAATCTCATCTCTTCTGTAATAGATGCTTCATTTTTTCCCCTTTTATTTCTACCTTGTACTAATGGCTATATCCAGTTCTTGCCTGGTCTTCAAAATCCAGGTTCAGTTTTCTCATTTCTAGCATCTCTTCCTCAACGAATATCCAGCAAAGTTGTGACAGATGCTCAATACAGTATTGATGGGAACTGCCCATTACGATCATATCAGATTACTTTTCTGTTGTATTCTTTGCTTTTGAGTTGCTTGGAGCCCAGTAGAAAGTGCAGATATACGTCCATTGCTGAAGGATTACTGCATTTTATTTCTTCTTATCCATATTGTTGATTCAGCACAACTTTTCTTATGCCCATTTGAAATATCTTCTCCAGAGCTGTCCACTTGATACCTATTCTGCTATCTTCTTCTCTCTCAGACCTTTTATCTTACATGAAATGGTTTTCTCTATGTGATATTTTATTTCTGTTTAATACACAAGCACACCCATTCTTAACAGAGACACACAGAGAGCACTTATTTTAATCACTGTGTTCATTGTTATTTTATCATGTTTTAAATTGCAGTGACTTTTGCTTAAGTTTTTAATTCGTCAACTGGCTTGTTTTTAATCTCCGTGATTCAAGTGCTTTTTGCTCTGGTGTGATTAACACATCTGAGAAATAAAATAATGAATTCACAATGAATTGCTCCAGCATCATCCAGGGATTTAGTAACTGATCTATTTCAGTTTTCTGTGGCAGCTGGGGGATCTATTTGACCCATTTTTTTAAAATTACTGTTTATTGGTAATGATGTCATTGCTAGGAAGGCAGCTTTGATTCAAAACGATCAACCATAAAAGTAACTCTAAGTAAATATGAGTTGCCAAATGAGAGGTAAAATAAAATCCAGCCTTGTGACATATATTTTCAAATAATATGTTTTTCCCCCTAGTGCAGCAAATAGCCTTATGGATTACACTGAGAAAATGCCATTGAAGTGGAAATACTTAAACTCTTCCCCAGCATTTTAGTCATAATACAGATCCCTCCTGCACCACATTCCCCCTCCCTCCCTCCCTCCCTCCCCCCCCCCTCTCTCTCTCACATACACACACACACACACACACACACACACACACACACACACACACACACACACACACACGGAGTCCTGCTACAGATCTCTAGTACCTTGTCACATTTGGAACATTTACATTTTGTAAGATGACGAGAGTCAGATTTTGTGAAATGGCAGCTGTATAAATATGACTTAAAACATAAATAAATAAATAAATAAATAAATAAATAAATAAATAAAGAATGAATGAATGAATGAATGAATGAATGAATGAATGAATGAATGAATTTGTCTTTGAATTTAGTGATCCTTGCTAGTATTTAGAGATCCAATAGAAGTTCTTAATTTTCCATCTTGAACCAAATATATTTTCTGTAATTCAAGGCAAACATGAGGTTTTGTATTAATAGAAAAGTTCTACCACTCCTTTATCTGGTGATGGCATAGAGAAAAGAGAGCAGTTTTTTTTTTAAATGAAGGGGTGGGGTTTTCTCAAGTGTGACTCCTGCTGATAGGAACATTTTTCCTAAATTGTTGAAGCTGACTCCCATTCTTTATGTTTGTCATCATCAGTTATTCCTTTCCAATCATACTGGTATGCAGTATCTGAATATATTGGCGGAGTAGATGTTATTGTAATTTTACATTATGTGACTTTCGTTCATTGTGGGTTTTAACTGTATTGTTATTGGTCTTGAAGGTTGAAGTGTTGCAAATAACTTTGAATAATTTGGCATTAATGTTGTCCAATCTTATCTCCTCATTATTGTTTCCTCTTGTCTCCTGATACAGGTATGGCCTCCCATGTGCAAGTTTTCTCTCCTCATACTCTTCAATCAAGTGCCTTCTGTAGTGTGAAGAAACTAAAAGTCGAACCAAGTTCTAACTGGGATATGACTGGGTACGGCACACATAGCAAAGTCTATAGTCAGAGCAAAAACGTGCAATCTTCTCAAGCGGCCGCTGCCATCAATGCCTCTCTCCAGATTCCAAACCCCAGCATCCCTTATGAGCAGACCATCATCTTCCCAGCCAGCACCGGACACATTGTGGTAACATCTGCCAATAGCACCTCTGGTGTGGTTGCAGTATCTGGGCAGGCATTGGGCGGACCACACAACCTGATGCGTCGAAGCACTGTGAGCCTTTTGGATACCTACCAAAAATGTGGACTTAAACGAAAAAGTGAGGAAATCGAGAACACAAGCAGTGTTCAAATTATTGAAGAGCATCCACCGATGATTCAGAATAATGCCAGTGGGGCCACAGTAGCCACCACAACAACGTCCACTGCCACATCCAAAAATAGTGGCTCCAACAGCGAAGGGGATTACCAGTTGGTGCAACATGAAGTGCTATGTTCCATGACCAACACATACGAAGTATTAGAATTTCTTGGCCGTGGTACTTTTGGGCAAGTTGTGAAATGCTGGAAACGTGGCACCAATGAAATTGTGGCTATCAAGATTCTTAAAAACCATCCTTCCTATGCCAGGCAAGGTCAAATTGAAGTGAGCATCTTGGCTCGGTTAAGCACTGAAAGCGCAGATGATTACAACTTTGTCCGAGCCTACGAATGTTTCCAGCACAAGAACCACACCTGCTTGGTTTTTGAGATGTTAGAACAGAACTTGTATGATTTTTTAAAGCAAAACAAGTTCAGTCCATTGCCCCTTAAGTACATCAGGCCAATATTACAGCAGGTAGCCACAGCTCTCATGAAATTGAAAAGCTTGGGTTTGATCCATGCTGACCTCAAGCCAGAAAATATCATGTTGGTGGATCCATCTCGGCAGCCCTATAGGGTCAAGGTTATTGACTTTGGTTCTGCTAGTCATGTGTCCAAAGCTGTGTGCTCAACTTACCTTCAGTCCAGATACTACAGGTAAGAGACTTCAGCCAAACGGATTATGCTACATTATTCCTTGAAAGCATTTAACCATGCAAATAAGCAAACAGAATGCTATTTGATTCCTGCCGCTTGGCAACTGCAATACTATATGTCTTTGGTAATGTGAAGAGGTGGTAAAGTAACATCAAACATCATGAAGATATCATAGCTCCTTTTTTTTAGTATGCCACAGTGGTGGTGCAGAAATATCTGAGTTTCACCTCTAGCTCCATGTGCCCCTTGGTACATTCTTCCACAGCAAATTTCTTATAGTGTGACATTTCATAGAATTATGCTGTATATAAATTAATTTGGCCATAAGGTGTCAACAAACTCTGTTGTTTTAGATCTGGCAGACTAACAAGTCCAGAAGTAATCAGTGAGGTGATTCTTCATTATGGTTGATTTGATCAAAATATACCATGGACATGCTCAAATCTGGTAGATTTGAGCAAAATATGCTCACCATGTTTCACAATTTAAATGCAGCAGTTGCTTTGCCTGTAAAAATTAGGTAATGCTAGTTCTTATCAAGAACCTAGCAAGATGCACAGAAGACTGATAGAGCCATTTGTCAGTTGTGTTGCTCACTACTGTCTATTAAAATCCAGATTTCAAACCCTGGATGAAAGCAACTTTTCAGGATTGGGTAAGAATTAACTCCGGAGTTTTGCATAGGGTACTGTTAGATAGGGTAAATGGAAGAGGCAGACAGAACTGGATCCAAAACAACAGCTCTTTATTTGGCAACTATGTACAATCCAGCAAAGGCTCTGTCTGACAGCCAGCCCTTTTATAGGGAGCTGCCAGACAGTCTAGCCAATCAGCAATCAGTATTTTCCCTCCAGAATGGAGGACCTGACTGAAGCCTATGTGCTTCAGTCTGAGAATATAACAGTTACAGCAGCTGACCCTAACTCTGAAAAAAAGCTGCTATGAATATTGTGTGCAGGCTCTGCTATGGTGCTAAAATCACATTTTTGAGTTCTAATTCTTGAGGCTATCGTCTTGACCTGGCCACTATTTTGCTTGTGGTCCTCATTGACGGCCCTTGAAATTTAATTTTTAATTTTTATTTATTTATTTAATTTTAATTTTATTATACAATTTAACCAGCGGTGAAATGCTCCCGGTTCGCTCTTGCCTGTCGGTCGTCGGAGAGCCGATCGCGAAGGCAGTCCGATGCTCCGCCCACCCGCCGGGACACCGCCATTTGAGTTCTTTTACCCTCTGCGCATGTACAAAGCGTTCTGTGCATGCGCAGAGGGTAAAAGAACTCAAATGGCGGTGTCCTGCCGGGTGGGCGGAGCGTCGCGCTGCCTTCACGATCGGTTCTCCGACGACCGACTGGCAAGAGCGAACCGGGAGCATTTCACCCCTGAATTTAACATTTATTTTTTAAGATGGTGATTAACAAGCTGGATGGAGGGGGGATGTGTGATCATTGGGATATTACCTGTGGTATTTCATAGGCTGTCCAAGACCACAGAAGAATTTGAAATTTAGGCATATATCAAATATAAAATTAAAAAAGGAGAATGTTTTGTTTTCTGGGAAGAAGGCATCGCGGTATTAGAGCATTTTAGCCATGGCATCAGGGAAATCCTTTATTATGTTGTGTAATGTTTGCAAGTTTCTGACTTTGAAGTGACCACACCCATTTTAGCTAATTTCTCTATTGCCATTTGTTATAGGAAAACAAAAATCAGGAAACTGAATTGGGCTACTACGTAACAAAATCATAAGGAATATATCTATTATTGCTCTGGCATATGTTGATGGCAGTAGGGTGGGTGGGTGTCACAGGTAAAAAGCATTGTGGAACAAAAGTCTCTTAAAATAGATATTTTTTTATACTAGAGATAACATGTGAACTAAGATAGATTGGAAAACAATACAATTTGTTTTTACATTGAATTTATTGCCAGTTCATTATAAATAAATGATAAAATTTATTTCAGAATAAATAGATAAAATTGCTTTCGGAAAATATACATTGCAGGTGAATGTTTTAAACATGGATTAAAACACCAAACAAAATATGATAACAATCAGTCCTACAAAATAAATATTGTTTTTTTTTTTAAAAATAATATCTTGTTTGTGATAATTAAATCCTGGCTTGGTGGACAATATTTTGAAGAACATGTTTAGAGTTGCCCCTGAAGTGGCAGAAGGGATAATCTGGCAAGGGCTGATTCTTCATTGTATCCTTCAAGGTAAAAGATCTTTGCAAACTGTGTAAATGACTTGTTGGTGGGATACTATAATTTACTGTTATTAACCATCAGAGATGGAATCTTTCCTGTTACTTAAAAATCTGTACCTAACAAATGGGAAGCCAGGTGGTTTCCAAGAAGCGTTAGAATGTACCCTTAAACATTTTAATTAAACCAGGGCTTCTTGTAGCTTTATTCTTTCTTGTTAGCACATTCAGGCCTCAAAGGTACAGTAATTGGGGCAGGGAGGAAAGGTAGAACAATAATCTGCTGATGAAAGAACTTGCACCATTTCCTGTTTCATCCTTCAGCACTAGGAACAGAAAGAGCTATTACTCAGATACCCAGTATGACCTTGCTACCTCAAATGACTGCGCCCAGATGTAGCCATCTTGGCCTATATGGGACTGACTCAGGGGTGGGTTCTAACTTACCTCACTGCCGGTTCGCTTCCTCCCGCACCGCGTGGGCGCGCCTCACACGTGCGCACATGCATAGTGCTAAAAAATAATATATATATTATTATTATTATATTAATAACAATATATATATATATATATATATATATATATATATATATATATATATATATATATATATATATATATATATATATATATATATATATTATGTATATGTGTGTGTATGTATGTGTGTGTGTGTGTATGTATATGTGTATATATATATATATATATATATATATATATATATATATATATATATATATATATATGTATGTATGTATATATATATATATATATATATATATATATATATATATATATATATATATATATATATATATATATATATATATATATATATATATATATATATATATATATATACAAAAAAAAAAAAGCCGAAAACAAGATGGTGACAGCATATACAATGCCGGAAATGCTCAGAAGAAGAAAAAATAAAAAATTCAAAAAAAAAAAAAGATGGCGGCGCCCACGGACTGGCACCAACCAAGCCGGGTCCGTGATGTTATTGTGATGTCACCAGTAGGTCACTACCAGTTCGGGCAAACCGATCTGAACCCACCCCTGGACTGACTGAACCAGGATTTAATACAACAAGTATTTGCCTTGAAAATAGGCGTTGATATGGTTTGTATGGTGAATCTCTGTTAAGTGGTCAGATGGAAAATTTGCAATTGGAGTCTCGCAGACATGTGAGCAAACTGTTGTTTCGTTTTCACACATCAGTGTGCCATACATAAATCACAGGGAGGTGTGTTTGGGTAGATAGGGCTGGTTCTTTCTCATGATATTTTTTTTTAAAAGCAGTTAAAACAAGTAGGTTTTAATCACTTTATAAGGATAACCTATAATAAGAGGGGAATCTTTAGCTTACTTATAGAATTTTTACTGTTGTTTAGTTGCTTCCATCTCTTCATGATCCTATGGATAAATCTGCCCAGATTCTCTGTCAATAACTTTTTCTTTGAATTCTTGCAAGCTCATGCTTGTGATATCAGTGATAGTATTTTGCCATATTGTCTTCTGTCAGCTTCTTTTTAAAAATTATCTTTAATTTTTTGAGGCATCAAAGTCATCTCCTCCTTCCTCATTATGTATCCAGAATTAATGAAGTTTTAGCTTAGATTGCAGTTGGATTCTAGATTCTGCAATAAATTCGAATAAATTCTGTGTTTTAATCACTCCTAAAAGATCTTAATAGCAATAGCAATACCACTTAGACTTATATACCACTTCAAGTGCTTTACAGCCCTCTCTTATACAGTCAGCATATTGCCTCCAACAATCTGGGTCCTCATTTTACCGACTGCAGAAGGATGGAAGGCTGAGTCAATGTTGAGCCAGTCAGGATCAAACTCCTGGCAGTGGGCAGAATTAGCCTGCAATACTTCATTCTAATCACTGCACCACCACAGCTCTTAAAATAGGAAGATCTTACAAGTTGGTTGATGGAGAAAGAGCCAATGCAGGGCTTAAGAACTATTGGGGTACTGCTAGCAGCTGGAATATAATCATGAAATATGATCTGAATTCACTAGTAATTTTGTTACCATGTTTCCCCCAAAATAATACATGTCCCCATAATAAGGCCAATCAGGCTTTTCAGCGCATGCGCTGAAATAAGCCCCTTCCCAAAAATAAGTCTCATTCCACCTCCTAGATTTTTAGCAGATCAAGTGGAAAAATGATTTGATGGTTTCTTTCCCACCACAGAGGAACCATTCAATTGTTTGTTTGTTTGTTTGCTTGCTTGCTTGCTTGCTTGCTTGCTTGCTTGTTTGTTTCATTCATTCATTCATTCATTCATTCATTCATTCATTCATTCATTCATTCATTCATTCATTCATTCATTCATTCATGGCATATAACTAGATGGAGAGCCATTTTGGTGACAACACTGACTCGAAGGCACACACCCCACACACATACAACTAGAGAGACATGCAGAAGAGGAAGTAAGGATGTGGATGAAGAGAGAAGATTTTTTTTTAAAAAAAAATTTAACTTCAGAACTTGTCACAGCTTGGGGTGAGATGGCAATTAAACGAAATTCCTTGCTCCTTGTTCTCAACATTTTGCGGTTGGCAGAAGTGCGGACAATTCTGAATCATCCTCAAGCTGCTTCTGAGGGATTGACAAGTTAAAATGGTATTGGTGTGGCAGTGCCCATAGATAAGAAAATTCCCTGCTCATAATTGCTTTTGTTCCTATGTATTGCTGGCTTTGGCTCTGTCCAGTCTGGTATGTAATGCCTGTGCAGGCACTGAAAATAAAACTCTTAAATCAATACAATTTATTGTACATTACACCCTGTTGAGCTAGGTGAGCTAAGGATCTAACTCAGTGTTGGAGCACATTACATAATATTATTTCAGGGACACTTGTAGACCAGCTTTCCCCTATGTCCGAATTCCCCAGTGAGTATAAACATTGCTGAGAGTTTTAAGAAATCTAGAGGAAGCCCAGATTGGGAATGCTGTTGTAAACATAGCTCTTCAAGGATGTGATAATTATTCAAAGCTATTTACGCAACTGTGACTGTGTTAAAAACCACCGGCTATATTCTATGGATGAATATCTGTTTTGCAGGTTAAAAAATCCTAGATTGAATTTCTGTCATTTCTCGATTAAAAAAAAAAGTGAGAGAGAAAAGATAAAATAGTAGGTGTGAGAGGGACTTCAGCTTGCATTTTGAAGAGTTTCTTCTTTCTCAGAAACCTTTCCTTTCCTTTAGTGAAACTTTGGGTTAGATGGGCATTTCCCCCACTTTCCTTTCAATTGTATCCATTTCTTAGAGACTGTGTAGGACAGGGGGTGTCAAACTCAAGGCCCACGGGCTGGATCCGGCCCGCGGGGTACTTAAATCTGGCCCGGGGGGGGGGGCAGCCTGGAAATAGCAAATAACCGGTCTGTGGTGCCTTCAGCAGCCAAAATGGGCTGCCCCATTTTTGGCCTGGATGGCCTCCTGCAGCAATCTGCTGGCCAAATCAGGCCACCGGGGTGTGTGTGCATTTTGGCCGGTAGGGTGCAGAGGCGTCCGTCCCCGTCCCCCCGACCGGCCCATGCAGGAGAAGTACAATGCTGATCCACCCTCAAAGAAATCCAGTTTGACATTCCTGGTGTAGGAGATGACCAGGCTGAGCTCGAGGAGGGGTGTCAAATGCATCACCAGTCATGAATCCCTTCAGGCCCACAAGAGCTCAAAGTCCAGCCCACCTTGAATTCCTTTCTATTCTTAACTCCTGCTAATTTCCCTTCATTGTTTAGTAGTTCAGATTCTTGTAGAGAGCTTAAGCTTGCAATAAATCTTTATACCCATTTGAACTGCCTGGATCTCCTGATTTCCTTGGTGTTTGACAGACTATTTGGACAAGTCTCTGCAGTTTAGCAAGGTTTTTCAGAAGTGGTTTGCCATTTCCTCTTTCCTAGGGATGAGAGAAAATGACTGGCCCAAGGCCATCCAGCTGGCTTTGTACCTAAAGTGGGACTAGGACTCGGTCTCTCAGTTTTTACCCTGATACCTTAAACACCACTTGAAACTGGCTCTTAGATAGACTAATAGTCTGATGTATATACTTGAGGGTGAGTCAAAAAGTAATTCCATTTTCTTTAGGACAGGTATAATTACCAACACAGGAACATGTAGCATACATCAAAATGAAGCTGGTCCTCTGTGGATCACATCCCTACTTCTCAACATAGTCACCGTTTCTCTCAATAGCAATGTTCCACCTTCGAATGAGAGCATGTATCTCTGCCTCGTAAAATTCTGTTGACTGTTCTTTGAGCCACTTCTTCACTGCAGTTTTCACTTCCTCGTCACTGGAATAATGTTTGCCTCTCAAACCCTCTTTCAAACCCTCTATAACCTAAAGTATTGTCCTCAAACACATTTTGCAATCGTCTGTGAATGTTCACAGGGGTTTCCCCCTCAGCAACAAGGAATTCAATCACTGCTCTTTGTTTTTGACGCAACTCTAAGGGGGCAGCCATTTTGAATTTTTGTTGCGAGTCTAAAAACCTGAAAAGTAAGAAACAAAATATTTCAGAACATAAATGATATAATCATTTATAACTGGGAAAATTTTCAGGTATTTTTATCAAAAATCTCACCTGAAATAAAGAAAATGGCATTACTTTTTGACTCACCCTCATAGCAGGTTGTTGTATCTTGTTCAGGAAAAGAGATCTCAGCCTTGACTTTGGAGAGTTTTCTTCTATGTTTCCTTTACAAATATGACGTTAATGTCATGCATAGTTCCTCCATGAATATCTTTGACAGCCTGTTACGGATAATCCAGCAGTTTTACAGATATGTCCCTGAGACCAGAATTTAAGTCAGTTTGTTTTCTGAATTTAGTTATGAATTTACTGTTCCTGACTGAATGTTCTTGTTTTAGCACTAAGGGTTGAACTTTGTGTAATATTATTTTCAGTTATAGAAATGGTAGAGACCTGTAAACCACTACCACTATTCTTTTAGTTAAGTAAAGATTGTATCACAAATTATGCCTGGGAGTCAATAAGCAATATTCCAACTGATTATTTGAATTCCTTCCTACAGAAAAGAGAAATGAATTTTTGGCTATAAATCTATTGTAAGATATTTTTGGTGATATTTGCATTTTAAAGGATTTCCTGCTTCAATTTCCAGGATCGTAACTTTCCCCAAAACTTCCCCTTGAAGTTTTGATTAGGATAGCAGAATAAAGGCAGCTAAGAGGGAACATCTTAGAATTTCTGATGTGACAAAATATTAGGTTAAAATTTTGTTTGAAGTTATGAATTAGTATTAAGCAAAAGTCAATCCCCCCACTCTAGTTTAAATTTTTTTTAAAAAAAGTAACAATAAATATTTTTCTAACAATAAAAACAAATAAAATGTTTTTTTAAAGGCAGGAATTAAAAAAACGAGACTTCAGAAATTGAGTCAAATGGTCAAGGGAACACGGAAAAACGGGACATTCTTACCTACTTTTAGTATTTAATATTGGGAGAGGGATTTTTTTATCCTGGTGGAGTGAGACACTTTCGCAGTGTGTCTGCCTCAGGTACAGAGGAAATGAAGTAAAGGTTTGGTGGGCTGCATCTTGTTTTGTAAGTTGGGGGTAGAGAGAAGATTTGGGCAGGTTCTTCCCAAAGCCTATTCCAGTATTCTCTCTCCCAGTACTTACTTTATTGCAGCAAAAGCTTTAAATAATTCTATCCAAACTCTGCTCTTAACTACTGGTTTATTTTCTATTTGAGTACATTAATTTCTTTGCTGCCCCTAAATTCCTTGTTATTCCCAACCTATAGCTGGATTTATAACTGTAGTAATCCTTGGCAATGTTTTCCCCAGGTATAAAATGGAACTTTTACTGGTCTTAAAACAGTTTGGACTATCAGCACAAAACTCTTTTTTTTTAAAGAGCAAGAACAGTACTGGAGATTTAGGTTTCCCTTGCTCTGTATAATGTTCATAATTTTATAATCCTCATGTCACTCTGTATTTGTCAGCTTCAGTGCTTTAGCTTTTCCTTTCATGGAAGATGCCAGAATGCTACCGTGTTTCCCCGAAAATAAGACCCTGTCTTATATTTTTTTGAACCCTGAAATAAGTGCTTGGCCTTATTGCCATGCACTCAAATGCCTGATTGGGCTTAGTATCGGGGGATGTCTTATTTTGGGGGAAACAGGGTACTTTCTGTGGCTTTCTGAGCTCGGATTCTTCCTCTGCCCTCTCTTTAGATGACTGTTGAAATGTTTTCAGGTAGACTTCCGGGGGCGGGGCCATGGCGGAGCGAAGCTGAGAGGCAAACCGCTGCAACTTAGCTCGACTTTCTTCGCTCAGACTGCCGAAAATTCGCAGCGTGGAGCCTCGAAGGGGTTAGCGCGAGGAAGGGGAACATCGGGCGAGACGGGAGGAGGTGCAAACCCCCGCCGAAGCAGATGGAAGCCCCAAATTTGAGCGAAGAAGAAACCAGCAAATCACGCTGGTCCAGAGGCATGGCCGCCTGAGCATACAGCAAGGAAGGAGAGAGATAGAGGAACGGCAAAATATTGGTGAATCATTGGAAACATCGGATCAAATTGGATTACAATTTTTGATTTTCGGAGAACATTCTAAAATAGAAGAGAACGATCGGCACCCTCGAAGGACAATTGAGCCTCCAAAAAAAAGAACTTAGCGGCGCCTTAGCGGAAAGGAGCGAAAGGCGAGACGAATAAAACAAAATTAACAGACTGCTTTAAAGGGATACGATCCAAAAGAGCTACAGATCTACGGGACCACGGGAAAAACAGTTGAGAGTGGAAAAAGGAACTTACGAGAAGATCACATTAGAAATACTATGAAATAAAAGGAGGAGGGGGGGGGAAAGGGAGAAAGAACAGTGACAAAGCAATCTTCCTGAACGCAGACATCTTGTATAGATTGTAAAACAGAAATAGAAGATTGAAGACTCCTTCCCAAAAAGACACTTGTAAGATATAATATACGATACCAGATCAACTTGAAATTGAAAACTTTAATTTATATATTGATTTAGTAATATTGATTTAGTAATATACTGATATTTAAACTTTAACATATAGTTATCAAAATTATTAAAGTTAAAAATAGTAATACGTGGATACCTAAATAATTAACTATCACTGTTATTATTATATATTAGTTTTCTTTTTTACGGAAAGTAAGAAATAAGATTCTTAAAGATATTAATAACAATTTATATTATGATACTGAATTAAGTGAACTTATATATTTATATAGATATTTTTTTTTCTCTCTTCTCTTCTTTTTTCTTTTCCTATGATTACTGAATACTAAACTATTTAGACTGTTTAGATTGTGAACTTACAAAGATAGAAATTGTTAGTAAATATTTTTGATAAGATAAGTTAAAAAAAAAAAGAAGGGGAGGGAATATAATAACAATAACAATAATAATAAGCTCTTGACAGTTTTTTTTTTCAAAAACAGAAAATTGACGTTCAAATGATTAACAATTAATCCTTCTTTCTTATCTCCCTGTCTCAAAATACGAATAATATTCTCCAATACTTTCCTTTATTGTACCTTAATGAATTTCTGACCTCCCTTGGATTTTCTTAAACTCTAGAATCCTTTACTCCATTTCATACCCCCCTTTCTCACTCTTTAATAGCTAGTTTAATTTTTTACCCTCTACTTCTTACTCTAAGTATACCGATTATAGAGAAAGTATAACGATAAGAAGAGGGAAAAATATATGAAAGTGTGGAATAACTTTTTCAGCAGAGTGATCATGTCAACAACAACTACTGTAACCAAACCAATTAAGAAACCAATCCCAGTAACACCTTCAGCGACAGGGCAAAAACTGATCACAGAAATGGCAACTACTGAAAAACAAGGACAAACACCATCACTACATACCATGCAGGCCACACTAGACAGAATACAAGAATTCATGATGACACAGCAAGAAACAATGGTAAAAATGCAACAAACAATATTTAATAATCAGGAGCAGACTAATGAAAATTTTGAAGAAGTTAAGGGAAACATCAAAAAATTAGATAATAGAATGGAGGTAATTCAGGGAGTAGTAGCAAAACATGAACAACAAATAAAATATTTAGAGGAAAAAACCGACATAACTGATAAAAAAATAGAGGAAACGGAAGAATCACTAAAAACCAAAAACAAAGAATTGGAAGGGGCCATTGCCCTTCTCGAAATGGAGAAATCAGCATTCTACCTTAGGTTCCAAAATATACCAGAGGTGAAAGAGGAGGAGTTGCGTGATCAGGTAGCAGAAATACTAGCAGAAGCTCTACAGGTAGAAAAAGAAGAAATAAATAGACATATAGATGAAATTTACAGAGTACAAACAAACTTTGCCAAAAGACACAAGTTACCCAGGGAGGTACATGTACGATTCACAAAAAAAGCAATAAGAGATGAAATCTATAAAACTACGAGAACAGAACAAATACTACATAAGGAAAGAGAAATTAATGTATTAAAACAAATTCCCAAACGAATAAGAGAAAAGAGAAGGGACCTACAATACTGCACTGCAAAACTAATAAGACAAGAAATTCCTTTTAGATGGTTGATTCCGGAAGGAATCCTGGTGACTTGGAAAGGGAAAAAAATAAAGATAGAAACAATGGAAGAGGCAGACCAATTTATTGAAACATATTTAGAAAAAGAAGGAGAGAGCAGTGTAGAGGGTGAGGGACAAAGTCAGGAAGAAAAAGAAATGTTGGAAGAAATGGAGAGAATGAAAAGACAAGAGAGAGAGGGAGATAAGAGAATGAAAACAAAAGAAATAAGAACTGTGAGACAAACAAGAGCAACAAGTAAAAAATAAAATGCAAAATCAAATTAAAATATTTTCAGTTAACATAAATGGAATCAATTCACCAATAAAAAGAAGACAAATACTCAATAGACTACAGAAACAAGGTTCAGATATCACATGTTTACAAGAAGTTCACATTAAAAAAGAAGAGTATAAGTTATTACAGCAGCCCAAGATAGGTAATCTTTTCACATCCTTAGCTGACTCAAGGAAAAAAGGAATAGCACTATATATCAAAAATTGGTTAAGCCCCAAACAAATATATAGAGACACAGAAGGAAGAATACTTATGGTAGAAATCACAATTGATAAAACTAAAATATTATTAATAGCCATATACGCTCCTAATAATGGACAAAAAGAATTCTATACTAAATTATATCAACAAATTATAAAATTAGAGAGAGAAAACATCTGTATAATTGGTGACTTCAATGCAGTAGTAGATGCCAAAGAAGATTATAAATCGGGATCAAAAAAAAATTCTGAAAGAAAAATTTTACCCAAAAATTTCTTTGAAATTGTGAATGAATTTAAAATAAAAGATATATGGAGAGAAAGACACCAGAAACAAAACCAATATACATACTTTTCAAACCCACATCAATCCTGGTCCAGACTTGATATGGCCTGGTCAAATATAGAACCAATTATTAAAATAGAGAGTGTAGAAATAGAACCAAATACGTGGGTGGACCACAATCCCATAGTAATTACAATGAGAGGAATAAATAAGACAAGAAGGAGATGGATGATGAACCAGAAAATAATAAAAGAAAAAGAATTTAAACAATATATGGAGAAAGAACTAACTTTCTTTCTACAGGAGAATTGGAACGAAGATACATCTATACAAAACATTTGGGACACTATGAAAGCATATGTAAGAGGACTATCTATTGCTTACTCTATTAAAAAAAATAAAAATAAAAATAAACAGATTAAGGATTTACAAAACAGGATAGGGGAATTAGAACACAAATTACAAGAGACACCACAAGATAAGGAAATAAAAGAAGAAAAGGAATTAATTAAACACAAAATAAACCTGATAACACAAGAAGAAATCGCATTAAAAATTAAGTCAGCCAAACAGAACCATTTTGAACATGCTAACAAACCAGGTAGATGGCTGGCTTATAAATTAAGAAAAGAAAAGGAAAAAAAAAACAATACAACAACTAGAGGATTCGCTAGGTAAAATGCAGTTGGCAATAGAAGAAAAAAAAGAAATAGCACGAGAATATTATAGAGAACTATACAGCAAAGATACTATACAAATCCAAAATATACAAGACTATTTAAAAAATTCTAGTATAGCGCAATTACCAGAGGATATTAAAAATAAGATGGACGAAGAAATAACACTGATTGAATTAGAAAAAGCAATAAAGAACCAAAAAAATAACAAAACCCCAGGACCGGATGGTATTCCAGCAGAGTATTATAAAGAATTACAAACGATTTTAAAAAGTATACAATTAATTACATACAATGAAGTACTAAAAAAAGGAGCAATTCCAGACTCATGGACAGAGGCACTAATAACAATCATCCCCAAAGACACCAATACGAAACATAAGATCCAGAGTTACAGGCCAATCTCGCTGTTGAACTCAGATTATAAAATCTTTGCCTCCATAATGGCGGAAAGACTTAAAAAAACGCTTACTAAAATTATACACTCAGATCAAAATGGTTTTTTACCAAATAGACATATCAAAAACAATATCAGAACAATTATAAACATTTTAGAATATTATGAGACTCATCCAGGGGAATCCATGGCACTCATATTCCTAGATGCCCAAAAGGCATTTGATAATTTAAACTGGGACTTCATAACAAATCAATTAGATAAAATGAATTTTGGAGAAAACTACATAAGAACAATTAAAGCAATATATTCAAAACAAACTGCAAAAATCCTCATCAATGGAGAAACTACAAAAAATTTTAATATAGAAAAGGGAGTTCGACAAGGCTGTCCTCTCTCCCCTTTATTATTTATATTATCATTGGAATCATTATTACAAAAGGTAAGGGAAAACAAAGAAATAAAAGGACTCAAGATAAAAGAACAGGAATATAAATTGCAGGCATTCGCAGACGACATGGTTTTCAATATAGAAGAACCTCTAGAGGTAGGATCAATTTTACTAAAAGAAATTAATGAATTTGGGAAAGTAGCAGGTCTAAAAATTAACAAACAAAAAACTAAAATAATAACCAAAAATCTGACAGATACACAAAATAAGGAATTAGAAAGGAAATTAGAAATACAAATTGTAAAGAAAATAAAATATTTAGGAATCAACCTGTCAGCGAAATGCACAACAATAAAAGAAGAAAACTATATGGGAATTTTAAAACAAATTGAAAAGAAACTAGATAACTGGAACAAATTACAAATATCTCTAATAGGCAGAATTGCAGCGATTAAAATGTCAATACTACCTCAAATTTTATACTTATTTCAGACTATACCAATCAAATTAGAGAAAAAATATTTTGAAAAATTAAATAAAATACTAACCAAATTTATATGGGCCGGGGAAAAACCAAGAATCAAATTAAAATATTTACAACAAAATAGAAATCAGGGAGGGTTCGGACTGCCAGACTTTGAATTATATTATCAAGCATCTGCTTTAACATGGATAAAGGACTGGATACAAATCAAAAATAGACGCTTACTGGTATTAGAAGGTTATGACTTACATGTAGGGTGGCATGGATTCCTCTGGGATGATAAACATAAAACACACTCATATTTTAAAAGACATAAAATCAGAGACTCCCTATTAGGAATCTGGCTTAGAATCAAAAAACAATATTATACTAAGATACCACCCTGGTTCTCTGGCATGGAAGCCATTACTTACCCAAACACAACAAACCTGGAAAAAATGGTTACATACGAAGAAATACTGGAAGAAGGAGGAGCCTTAAAATCTATATCAAAATTAGAACAGGGAGGAATTAAGATTGACTGGTGGCCATACTTTCAAATTAAGAACAGATTAGAAAACGACAAGAGAAAATATGGAATACAAAAAACTAAATCAGAATTAGATAAAATCTTATTAGACCAGGAACCAAAAGCAATAACTAAAATATATAAATTTCTTCTAAAAAACAAAACACAGAAAGATATAATAAAGGGAAATATGATAAGCTGGATGAAAAATTTTGGACATGAAATACCAATTAATCAATGGGAAAAAATATGGAATCAGAACTACAAAATCACAAAATCAGTCTCATACAAAGAAAATTATTATAAACTATTCTATAGATGGCACCTCCCTCCAGCGAGATTGGCAAGAATGTATAAAAATCTACCACCAAATTGTTGGAGATGTCAGTGTAAAACTGGATCCTATTATCATATGTGGTGGACCTGTCCAAAAATCAAACTCTTCTGGAATAAAATCAAAAACTGGTTAACAGAAATCACACAACAAGACTTAGATATTAAACCGGAAATCTTCTTATTGGGAATCATCAACCAAAAAATGGAAAAAAAACACTACTATATCATTTTACATATACTAACAGCGGCAAGAATAACTATAGCACAAAATTGGAAATTAAATGATATTCCCGAGGAAAGCAGTGTAATCAGAAAAATTTTGGATTGTGCCGAAGCGGATAAGTTAACTATGGAATTGAAAGGAAAGGAAGACTCCGACTATTATGAAATTTGGAATTTATTTTACAATTGGTACAAAAAACGAAAACAAATATCATCAATGTAATAAATGTAAATATAAGTTAAATAAGACACATAGAAATTAGAATAAGGAATTAATAGAGAAAATAGTTATATTATAATAATATATATGTATACTATGATTTTACAAATTTGAAAGTGCCTTATTTCTTATGAACTATTATTATTATTATCAATACTATCATCAATATCACTATCGTTGTACTATTATTAATACTATTGTTAATATTACTATTAACACGATTGATTTATAAAATTTATCACATAAAAGACAAGATAAAAGTTGGAAAATACATAAAAATATATCGCTAACATATACTTGCCGTAGAACAAATTATAGAAATTAACAGCTCTATAGCTGTATGCGTTTTTTATGTTTTGTAAATGTTTATATTGTACTTCTTAATGTCATAATGTTCTTTTTTTTGTTTTGTATGTTTGTTTGTTTTTAAATGTAAATAACTTAATAAAAACTATTTTTTTTTAAAAAAATGAAATGTTTTCAGGTAGCAACCCTGAATAGTCCCTCTTTGCTTGTGGTTAGGTTTTCACTGATGTACACTGAAGTGGTTCAAGTAAAGAACATCCCTCTAATTTGGAGGCAGATATATTGGCAAAGAGCATTTGGTCTTTATAGGAAATACATGCTGCATTTGGAAAAGCTCCTTATATTTTGCTTTCCTTGATGATGTTACCGACCACATGGATTTTGCTGGGCTGTAAGCGACTTGAACTAGAATTCCTAGTGCTTCAAAGCAGCAACTTTTTCAGGTGAATGGGCACCATTACATGATGTCACACAGTGTCACTCAAGGCAATGTTCTATTTCTCTCCAGGAGACTAAAGAAGAACCAGTTTAAAAGGCAGAAAGAAACTTATGATAAGTAACATATTAAAAACAATCTGAGAAGCCATTATGAAAGAGTCCCAATAACTGGTGTGTAATAAAAGTGAGCTCTCTCTAGATACAAACCCAAGTTCAAATACTTCTGCCTCTTCCTGTTGGCTAAATGATGTAATGGGTGAGGTACCGCTATTTGTCAGGATCCCAGTTTCCATCTGCTTCTTATTTTGGTAAGGATTAGAGCTGATTTCTTCTAACAATAAGAGAATTAGTTAACTGAGAATTCTTGGTGAGTGGTACCCCATAAAGGGGTGTCAAACTCAAGACCTTAACCCTAACCCGCGGGGTGCTTAGATCTGGCCCGCGTGGCCACCCTGGAAACAGCAAAGGACCAGCCTGTGGTGCCTCTGGCAGTGAAAATGGAGCTTGGGAGGGCTGTGTGCAGCCCTTTCGGGCTCTGTTTTTAGCCGCGATGGCCTCCTGCAGCCCTCTGCCAGTGAAAATGGAACAGGAGGCCATCATGCCCAAAAACTGAGCCCGGGAGGGCCACGTGCAGCCCTCCCAAGCTCAGTTTTCACTGGCAGAGAAGTGTAGGAGGATTGCCCCAGCCCCGCCCGGGCCACCACAGGTGCCCCCAACATGAGTGAAGTCAAGCTGGCCATGCCCCGCTGGCCACGCCCCTCTGGCTCCCCGAGGTCAAACACAACCCTGATGTGGCCCTCAATGAAATCGAGTTTGAGACCCCTGCCTTAAATAATACATACATACATACATACATACATACATACATACATACATACATACATTTTTAAAAAGTAGTAATGGTAAAAAAAACCTCACGTAAATTTCATATAAACTCAAAATTAACAATCATGAAAGTTTGGTCATTGTATTTCAAAATTTTAGCTTTAAAAAGCAAAACCAAAGTAAGATTCTTGAGCACCATCTAGTGGCATTATTTAGCACTTGTGGGGTTCTGCCATCTTTTCCATCACCTTGCCTCTCAATTAGTTACAAATAGACTGGTTGAGGGTTAATGAAGAGGTATTGACCAACAGAGAGAAAGTGATGCAAAACTCGCCCAGAAGGGCTTGAGGTGACATAGTGACTCTCTGATGGTAGCAGCTCAAGAGATCCATCCATGAGCCCCCATGGTGCAGTTCTACTAATATAGCAAGTTGTCTTTTGATGTGATGATTAGAGTAGTTTCCCTATCTCGTGACCTTTTAGTTGTGTTAGGACTACAGACAGCTCTTGGAATTCGAAGCTAAGGAAGAATTGCCACGAAGAGTATAGATCCTATGTAACATCCTGGTTGCTATAATGAGCAGCACTAGGAGGTACGAATCTTGTACCTTTGTATGGCAGGTGTAGAGAAACTGACCACTCAGGCTAAACTTGTAGAAAAGGTTATAGATAGAAATAAATATTTTCAGTTCCATGAAAGTGAAATCAATTATCCAGAGAGGTGGTGAGCTCTCCAGAGCTGGACTGCATCTCTCTGGGATGCTTTCATTTGGATTCATGTACTGAAAAAGAGGAATGGACTCTATGGTGTAAACCAGAGGTCTTCAAACTTGGCAACTTTAAGACTTGTGGACTTCAACTCCCAGAATTCTCCAGCCAGCATAGCTGGCTGGAGAAGTCTAGGAGTTGAAGTCCACAAGTCTTAAAGTTGCCAAGTTTGAGGACCTCTGGTGTAAACGGTGGTATAAATCAACTCCTACGATTCAACTCCTACGGTGGAAAGCAAGAGGAAGAAACTATTAAGTATTTAAGTGCCATTCCTTGTATGTTCTTTTTTATCTTGCTTTTTCAAAGATGAACCTTTGAAGGTAGGGTGGGTGGGAGGAAGAAGGAGAAGAGATAATGTCTTGGCAAGATGTTTCCTGATTGTCAATTCTCTCAGCTGACGGCTGCTAAGAGACTCAAATCATCCAGCCGAGGGGAAAATATTATGCTTCACTGTAAAATTAATGGAGACAAAATAAGATGAAACAGATTTTTAGCAGAGGAATATGTAGGTAGGAGAGAGCTTCTATATTTATTTTTATTCCTCAGAGACGTTTTTTCTAGTTGCTAAAACACAGAGATAATTATTTCCAAGAACACACTAAATACAAATCTGTTAGGCAAAATACGTACTACTTAGAAAATGTTACCTCCTAGTAGCATGTTCTTGTATATTTATTATGTATATTATTTATAGTATCAAGAATAAAAATATGAAAATGATGTGATCCAAATAGCTTAACATCTAGAAAAATTCATGGTGACTAGAAATGGGATATTTTTTTCTTTCTCATTAAGGTTGTCATTTATTGTCATAATTGCTGAAAACTTCATATTGTCATCAATAGTAACACCTAATTGTTATATAAAGGTGATACAATTGTAGCACTTTTAACTCATAAATTAGACCCATGCTCTGAGCAGACTGTAATTTAAATTTAAAACTTTATTTTAATAGTGACTAACGATAACATCACCAACAGCTGTGATGTTGAGCGGTGTAAAACTGAGTTGTGCTTTTATGATCATCAGAAACATAAAAAATACACAGAGATAAATGCAGATTTAGGCAGGATAAGGCTGCATCAATACTGAACAACGTAAGAATGGCAGGATCCAGGAAGAATCAGCATTACTTCTTAGTATAGTGTCCAGGAAATTGTAAGATTGAAGATTTTCTTCAGGAAACAGAAAGGCTAACCTAACAAGGAGAACAAATGGAGCACAAACTATGACAGAGAAGTTTTTAAGATGAAAATAAAGAAAGAGGAACATAGGTTAAAAAGTCTGAAGGAGAACAGTAACAACTTTTTAGATACATTCAAAGCAGGAAATTAGCCAGGAAGTGGCTAGTTAGATTATTAGGACTGAAATGGATCCTCAGTGGGGATAGGAAGCATGGAGATAAGTGAATGAATTGTCTGCATCTTTTAACTTTTTGGGAGGCGGTGAAGACCTGGCTAGGATAGGGGTTGAACCAGGAAGTTAATAGCTGATGGGAATGTTTGCTCTATTTCTGTTGGTTATTGGGAACTACCTAGGTTTACTATGTGAGATGGGAAGCCGTATAAGTTCTTCCAATAAATTAATATCTTTATAGATTGCTTTTAATAAACCAGATATTCTGGCTTACAATTACCGTATTTTTCGGAGTATAAGACGCACCGGAGTATAAGACGCACTTTAGTTTTTGGGGAGGAAAATAGGGGGGGGGGGGAAATCTACCTACCAGGAATTCATCTGGCTAGCGTCCTTAGTCTGGTCAGCTTCCACACATTATTTTATCCCCTGGTTAGGACTTAAAAAAACCTTCGGAGAGAGTAACAGTGAAAGAGCCTGCAAGCCAGTAAGAGCTGGGAAGATTGTTAGCACCTGGTTAGGGCTAGAAAAAAACTTATTCGGAGCAAGTAGAGCAATGAAAAAAAACCCTGCAAAGACTTGGGGCTGGAAAAACATTCTTTGGAGAGAGTAACAATGAAAGAGCCTGCAAGCCAGTAAGAGCTGGGAAGATCTGTTAGCACCTAGTTAGGGCTGAAAAAAAAAAGCTACATTCGAAGTATAAGACGCACCCAAATTTTCAGCCACTTTTAGGGAGGAAAAAGGTGCGTCTTATACTCTGAAAAATACGGTACATGTAAACATAGCTTGGGTCTCTGTTGTTACATACTCTACATGCTATTATTTCTACATACCAAGGATAGAAGCCTTAGGACTTTCTCTGACTTAGTTGTCACTGATTGATTATTGACCCGCTTTGGAATGTAGGAAATAGCTGGCCAGAACATTGTCAACCATGAGCTTTCTGTTTTTGAAGGAGAGCAGAAAGAAATAGTTTTTTCGCCCAACTTAGAAAACTATTTGCTACAAAATACGGCCACTATTTCAGTTGGCTCTAAAAGTATTTCGGTATATTGATGGAAGGTGTGAGTGTGAGTGTGTGTGTGTGCGTGCGTGTTTGTGTGTGTGTGAAGAAACGCCACTACTTGACTATTTGAGGATCTCAGTTCCAATATTGCCTGGCTTTGAATTAAATGGCGTGAAGCAGAATAAGAATTTTGGTTCAAACTGTGTTTCTCTCTCTCTCTCTCTCTCTCTCTCTCTCTCTCTCTCTCTCTCTCTCTCTCTCTCTCTCTCTCTCTCTCTCTCTCTCTCTCTCTCTCTCTCTCTCTCTCTCTCTCTCTCTCTCTCTCTCTCTCTCTCTGGACACTGAGGTAGAGTTGACTGATGCCATTTAGGACAATGTGAAGATTAATGTTTTATATATAGCAAAATAAAATCATTTATAGGGAGACATTCAGGGGTGGGATTCAAAACTTTTAGCAACCAATTATCTGCCCGGTTGCTGAGTGGGCGTGGCCTTCTCGGCCGCCTGCACCACAGCGGGGGGGGCATTTTCACCCCCCCAAAGCTCCGGAGGCTTTAAAGCCTCCGGGAGGGTGAAAATGGCTTCCCCTGGGCTCCAGATGACCTCCAGAGGCTGAAAATGGGCCCATTTCCAGACTTCCAGAACTTCTGAGAGGCCCGTTTTTCGCCCTCCCCAGGCTCTGCAGGCTTTTCTCAAGCCTCCGGGAGGGCAAAAACAGCCTCCCCCGGGCTCCAGAGGCCCTCCAGAGGCCAGAAACGGGCCCGTTTCCGGACTTCCAGAACTTCCGGGATACCTGTTTTCCCCCCCTCCCAGAGCCTCCACGCGGACCCTGTACTTACCTGGCACCCAAAACGGGCCACGTGGAGACTCCTGGGAGGGGCAGGGTGGGGTGGGCAGGGCCAGCCAGTCCTTGCAACTACTGGTTCGGTGAACCAGATGTAAAATTAGCATCCGGTTCACCCGAACCGGTCCAAACCTGCTGAATCCCACCCCTGGAGACATTTGCTTCATTAACTATTGAAATGCAGCCGTGGCAAGGAGACATTAATTTACAAAGAAAAGATGATGATATTGGACTCATTCCTTGAATCTGCTTCGGCCTGACATTGGGTTCTACCATAAAAGACCCATCATGAGTCACCTTGAATGCAAGGATGGCACATTTTGTGAAGAGCCTCTTTCCTGGAATTTGTCATAAATTCCAGGGAAGAGGCTCTTCACAAAATGTGCCATCATTGCATCCAAGGTGACTCATGGTGGGTCTTTTATGATAGAACCCAACCCTCTCCCCTCCCCGATTCAAGGAATGAGTCCAATATCATCATCTTTTCTTTGTAAATTATTGTCTTCTTGCCACTAAAACAGCATATGCTCCTTAAAATTGGAATGTTCTTGTCAGGCAGAAGAAACCAGGAGCCAGGATAGAGTTCAAAAGCACTGTGAATTTATTCCATACAGCCTGTGCAAGAATCTGATGTACTAATGGTCAATACAAATTGGAGGCAGATAAGGGTCAATGGACCTCAAGAGTGGCTGGACTTTCGTATCTTCCAGGGGCGTTGGGACTCCATATTGATGATGTATTTGACCTCACCTCAAGCTCAACCTGGTCATCTTCTACAGTTCTTCCCAATTGTAGAGATAGAATTCTAAACAACATGTTTTTTTTAAAAATAAATAAAGAGAGCAATCATCCTGAGTTTGCAATTCAAATTTTATAATGCATAATTTGTGTTACCTGCATTTATTTCCGTACGCTTACCTTCTCTGACAGCCTCACTGGGGCAGAACAGCTTATTTCTATTCACATACAAGATTCTAGAAGCTGAAACTTCACGAAGGAGGATAAACCACCAAATAATCGTGAGACTTAGTAAAGCAGGCATGGTAGGACAATGGTGTTTTGTTCACCTTGACCAATGATTGAGAGTAAATGCTTCTGTGTTCCTTTAGCAATTCCAAGAGCTGATTATTGTTTAGTAACACTCCCTTGTTTATTATCTTAAACATGACATAGGAGATGCCTGGGATAGAAGTGTTAGGATTTTTTTTAGCTTCCCAATACAGGTGGGTAAGAATGAACAAGTTTGCAACATTCCCCCATTGTATTCCACAGAAATAGAAGACCTAGCTTTTTTTAATTTGCATTATGTTTTTAAAGTAGATGCTGGAAAGCAGCCTTGTTGTATAAAAAGATTGCAAGCTGTGTTTACTGTAAGAGAAGAAGAATGCATAGCAAAAGCAGAATGTGGGAAATAACAGCTCATTATTGCTGGGACAACAGTAGTTACATACATACGAAAAAGGATGAAGTAATCAGGACTTTCCTGTGGTGCAAGGAAATTATGAGAAATGACTGGAATCTGTTCGTTTGGGAAGAAATGAATAAACCGACTGAGCTTGCTACGAGTAGGGTCCAACAAGGGGAGAAATGCCATCTGTTCTTCACTAGGCTGTTCCTATTTCAGGAACTCTGTCCACAAAAGAAAAGAAAATGCTATTATGTACAGAATTGTCCATGATTGTCTATGGATAAATATACCATGGTTTCAATTAATTCTGTCTTCAAGCTGTGGGGGTGGGAATTCAGAGTCTCCAAAATAAGGGTTGAAATACCGTATAAGACGCACCTTTTTGCCCCCCAAAAGAGGGTGGAAATGTTGGTGCGTCTTATACACCGAATACAGCCATTTTTTGGCCTCCCGAAGCCCCACCCCTGCATCCCATTTTGGTGAAAAACCGGCTGTTTTTCGCAAAAACGGGGGCATTTTTGCCTTCCCCCACCCCCTAGGAGTGCTCTGCAGGCTTCCCAAACCCTCTGCATGCCTCGTTTTGGAAAAAAGGCAGAAAAACGGGCCATATTTCGTAAAAACGGAGGTGTTTTTGCATTCCCCCACCCCCTAGGAGTGCTCTGCAGGCTTCCCAAACCCTCTGCATGCCTTATTTTTGCAAAAAAAGTGGCCGAAAAATGGGCCATTTTTCGCAAAAATGGGGGTGTTTTTGCCTTCTAAGTACCTCATCTAGCATGACTGGAGGAGGAATTCTGGGAGTTGAAGTCCACTAGTCTTAAAGCTGTGAAGTTTGAAGACCCCTGGGTTAGGGGTTAGGGGTGCAAGGGTCTTCAAACTTGGCAAGTTTAAGACTTGTGGATTTCAACTCCCATTCCTGAGCTAGCATGACTGGAGGAGGAATTCTGGGAGTTGAAGTCCACAAGTCTTAAAGCTGTCAAGTTTGAAGTTTGTTAAAAGTGTACATGGTTGTAAAAAGTGTACATGGTTGTAAAAAGTGTACATGGTTGTAAAAAGTATTCTGCTATACTGGTATTTTATTAAATAATTACACCATTTGGTTCAGAATACTTTTTTCCTTGTTTTCTTCCTCTAAAATCGAGGTGCGTCTTATACTCCGGTGCATCTTATACTCCGAAAAATACGGTACATACGTCTGAGAAAAAAAAGATACTAGTAATCTTTGATTTATATATCTATTACATATAGTCTTATTTTGAATCAGCTGCTGGATGATGTAATGCCCAAAGCAATACTGGTTTTTTTAAAACTGTAATTATAATTAATACTTACTCCTAATATTAATGGCTATAGTGAGGCTATAGTAAATCCCTAGATTCCATACTCTCACCTTTCTCAACCTGAGGTTCTCCTGGAATCGTTCAGAATTTCCAACTAGCCTGACCATCAGCAATTGGAAGGCATCATGATGTAAAGGCTTCTTATTGAAGAATATTTTGGTGATCTAGGCACCACCATTTCCTTCCCTCCTGCCCCCAATCCCATGGATGCTTATGCTTGACGAAGGGATCCCAGTAGAACATTGGTTTTCCCTAGCTCTCATCTCATGAGCAAATGCTTTCAGCTAAGTATATCAAGCTTGTGGATTCCTCCCTTAGTGTCGTCCATTCCTTATTGCAATCCATTTGATCATGGACCAAACTCATTCACTAAGTTTACAACATACACTAAGCCTTAATATGAATTGTTGGTTTTGGCTTAATGTGCACTGAAACTACCGTGTTTCCCCCAAAATAAGACCCTGTCTTACCTTTTTTTGAACCCTGAAATAAGCGCCTGGCCTTATTGCCATGCACTCAAAAGCCCGATTGGGCTTATTATCAGGGGATGTCTTATTTTGGGGGAAACTGTGTATATTTTTAGTTGAAAAGTGTCAGTGAAATTATATATTTATGGGACAAACAGCTTGTCAGCATTGGCTTTCCAGAGAAAGCTATTAGATACTCACCTACTGCATCATTTTTTTTGTATAGTAATGGTGGTAATTAATCATATTATTTGCATATTTAGTTTTTTATTTAAGCGCACTATGAATTTTAATTTTTTAAAAACTGTCAAGAGTCATAGAATCATGGAATCATAAGCTTGGGAGATATTTTGGAGGTCTTCTAGTCAGTCTCCGAAGACAGGATTCCTCATGCCATTCAGACAAATGACAGTCTGTGTTTTGTTTCAACAGCCATGCTCCTGTATTATCTTACCTTGCTTTTTAAAAAGAAATTGGACAGGTTGAAGCAACCTTAATCATGGCATGTTCCCATCTCAGGAAAGCAAACAAGCAAGAATATTAAAATATTGGGGTCCCAGAAGTTATAATTAAAACATGTCTGCCTTTTCTTCAATCTAATCTTTATATTCCCAACCCTCTATGGCAGTGATGGCGAACCTATGGCACGCATGCCACAGGTGGCACGTGGAGCCATATCTGCTGGCACGCGAGCCATTGCCCTAGTTTGCCCATCGCCGGCCAGCTGATTTTCGGCTCACACGGAGGCTCTGGGAGGATGTTTTCAGCTTCTGTAGAGCCTCTGGGGGGGCAGGGGAGGGCATTTTTGCTCTCCCCAGGCTCTAGGGAAGCCTCTGGAGCCTGGGGAGGGCGAAAAACGGGCCTACTGGGCCCACCGGAAGTCAGGAAACGGGCCATTTCTGGCCTCCAGAGAGCCTCTGGGGGGGCGGGGGAAGCCGTTTTCACCCTCCCCAGACATTGAATTATGGGTGTGGGCACTCGCGCGTGTGCTTTCGGCACCTGAGGGAAAAAAGGTTCGCCATCACTGCTCTATGGCAATAGCCAACTGAATGTCTTTGAGAGTTCATAAGCAGATGATTGGAAACAGAACCAAAAAACAAAACAAAACCCTTCTGCTTGTTGATTTTCAGGAACAACTTTTTGGTGGTATGTTGCTTGTAACACAATTATTTTAGAATTGGACCAGGGGTAGGTTCTACTTACCTTCCCTACTGGTTCGCATCACATTGGAAGTGTGCGTTTTGCATGTGCACCCCCGTCATGTCACACAAATGACCCTCTGTGCATGCGCAGAGGGTTCTTTGCCAGCCGCTTTCAGGAAGTGCCAACCGGAGGACCGGTTCAGGGGCGTGGCCAGTCGGCGGTCGCTGCCGGTTCAGCGAGCGGGGGCAAATTCCCACCACCGGTATGGGCAAACCAGTCTGAACCTGAAGCAACCCACCACTGAATTGGACGCCTCAAACCATTGAGTCTGACTCTCAGTACATTGTTTAAGTTTCTCTGATAGCTATCCACTTAGCTCCATTTAGTGAAGGGGTGCTCATCCAATCTCTGAACAATAGATTTCATTTCAAATTCCATTTTCCCTTCAGAATTTTTTTGAAACGTTTACCAGGTATTTTCCTTTGTGTATGTTGAGACCATTATCCTTCTTTCTTCATGAATGTACTTAACTGACCATTAGCATGTTTTTAGCAACATGTTCCATCTCTATTATTCTGTTATGTTTATGTTCAGGATAAGTGCCCCCATAATATCTTGGGATAATAGGATATATGCACACCCAGTACTTTCTTTTACCTACAGTACGTACTGGTTAATAAATCAGAAGAGTTATTTAATACTGAAACTTCTTACCTTTCTTAGAGTTTTTAAAAATATGCCCGCTTCTCAAAAATCTTGTGGTGTGTATCTGTAACTAACGTGCACAGAATGAAATGCAATCATATGCTTCCGTGAATATTAAAGATACCCTTAATCCATTAATTTAAAAGATTGGCTGTCCAAAGAGAAGGATATCCTTGCCTGTATTCACCCAAGGTTGCTTAAAAGGGTGGATTTAATTGTTAAATTATGTCTTTATGAGATACAGTTCCAGAACTGGGTCTGTTGTGGACAGCTGAGACACTGTTCCACATCCAACCCAGTTAGCTGCAATGTTATATACACATTTAACTATTTCAGCAGAGCAAACTGGTACCTCCTAAATATTCAACTCCCAATCTTCAACTTTGAGGATTATGGAAGTTGAGTCTAATATCTACAATACGGTTGCAGTCTGACAAAGATTTTTCATAGAGCTGGTATTATTCTGTTGTTCTTGTAATCATGGGAATGTTATTCTTTTCTGCCTATCCAGCTTTGTTGTACACACCCATTTCTTACAATGACCTGTTGTAAGAACATTCCCTCAAAAGGAAAAAAAAAATAATTGCAGAGAATTTGCCAGAATGCTTTAATTAATGAAGACGCAACTCATTAGCAGTGTAGGGTGTGGAGGAGAATGGGAAATGTATGGGGGCCATACAGTCTGAGATAATACACAACCTACTCAGTGAAGCTTTCTGAAGTCGTCTCTACTAAACTGCTGAGTAGCTTTCTAATCTAATCATTTCACTTGCATTGCAAATTACTTCCCAATTAAAAATGAGCTAACAAATTCTGAAATGTAAATCAGACTCCATTACCTTTCATAATTGCAGTGCCAGGTTCAGTCTTCTTTCTGCTCAAATCAGTAGGTACAGATTTCCTCAGATCTTTGTGTGGGTGTGTGTATATGTGTAAAATATCCTCCTTAATCAGTATGCTCATTATTCTTAATGTCTATCACCTTTGTGAAAGTACATTTGCTGCTCCTTGGTAGATAGTGGATGGCGAAGAATAGCACTAGTATTCCATTGAACAACATGAGTCTTTAGATAGGCACATTAACATATTATAAAGCAGGTGTGGGCAGCTTTTCTTGACTGAGCACTGAACTTAAACTTAAACTAAAACTTAAAATTATTGCTTTAATAAGGGCTCTAAGGGCTGGAAGGTTATGTCTGATGATGTCACAGAGAGGTGGTGGAACCATTAAGGCAGGGGTGTCAAACTCATGTCATCACTGTATCATCACGTGACATATCGGGATTTCCGCCCCCTTCGCTAAACCAGGTGTGGGCGTGGCCAGTGCGTGATGCATCCGGCCTGTGGGCCGCAGGTTTGACAGCCCTGCATTTAAGGTAACTACATTGACCTTTATTGTAATGAGAAATTACACAAACCATGCTGCCAAAAATGGTCATGTTCACTTAACAGGGGTCTCACTTAGTAACAGAAATGTTGGGCTCAATTGTGATCGTAAGTCAAGAACGTCCTATACAGCCCAGATAAAAAATTAATAAATAAGTGAAGCTCAATGGTGCCTGTGGCGGTGGTTGGGGTGATGTCAGAGCTTTGAAAAGTCATGAAGCAAGTAAGACAAGAGTTCTGCCAGCTGAAAAACTGGCTAGCTTCCAAACTCTGTAAAGTGTTGCAAAACAAAATACAGGTTTTGCTGCAGCTGACATGAAAATAGCTGGCTCAGCTCTAAGACACTCCTGCCACTGTTGGATGAAGGAGATTTGAAGCGGTTTTCAAATTATCCCAGAATCCCCACATATTACAAAACCTGTTGTACGTTGCAAGTCACCTTGGTAGGCCAATAGGAAGAGCACAAAAGCATAACATGGATTTTATGCCTTAATTGGCATGTTTAACTGTTAAAATATTTATAATCTCTGCATATTCTAGCTGTGCATATATTAGAGAGCTACTGCTGAAAATATAGATTGTTTCATGTAGAGCAGTTTAAGTAATATGTTCTTTGCTATAATTTAATACACCAAGCAGCATAATTTGGAAAGAATCCTGGTATAAAAGTTATCTCTCCCCCCAATTCGTGATGGAAAAAGTACTACATTTTGTTTTGTTTCCTCCTTTTATCTACTTCTTATTAACGAACCAAGATAAATTCAGGTACTGATGCCTCATAAATTAATAAATAGGAGACATTTTACTCACAAATTACCTTTGGCTACTTGCTATGAGAGAACAGTGCTTCTGTTCTCTAATGAAACAAAAAATGATTTACCAACTGTGGTAGATGATCACCGTATCAAATCTATATAATGAAATAAAAATAGGGGTGATTTTGTAAGATTGACACATTAATTATTATTCCTATTTATGGATGAACACCTCCTTTTCAGAAAGATGATCAAATGGTGGTTTCATCCACGCCAGCCCTTCACCATTTTAACATCTTCCAGATATGATGGTCTACAGCCATTGATGGTCAGCCAGCATGGAAAAATCCAGCCAGAACTGGGTTGGGGGAGTTTAATCTTGTTGTTGATGCCAGCATCCGCAAAAGTATTTGTTTTAGAATATTTTATATGTTAGAAGTGATGGAGATTAGCATGTTGAATGCTTGAGCATTCAGTAATGGTCTATGTTTTACTTCATTTGGAAAATAAAATAAAGGTGTTTATTTTACGAATCTATAAAAGGTCTACCATTGGTCTGAGATGCTAAACTAATCAGAGCAAATTAGTAGAAATGCAAAAATATAGAGTGAGCTTCTAAGTTTTGAATTTCTATCGGCTTTGTTGAACTTTCAGGTATGTTTCCTTCACAAGTACATCCAAGACATAGGTGGATGGTCATTTCTTTTGGCCTGTGTTAATGAAACTTAACTGCAGATAACTTTTGTGCGTAGAGTGAGATAGAGGTATTGTTCAATTTGTTGCTTCAGGCCACAGAATATAGTGAGCCAAAGCTGAATCATATAGTTGATATGGTTGATAGCTTTCTATCAAGCAGGCAAAGTATCCTGCTGCTATTTTTATTCTTTGCTTCTCTTTACTTTATAGATCCAAGAATAATCAAGACAGAAAATTGACTTATTTATTAAAGTTGCTTTCCTATTTTAATTATCTGATCATTTAAGTCAATGGGATACTCTTTGATTTATTTTTAGCTTGCTGATTTCTTCTTGTATGTTTATAAAATAATAATACCTGTCTATGGAGCATTAACTTCAGTGCAGAGGTGGGTTCCTCCCGGTTCGGACCAGTTCGCCTTAACCGGTAGCGACCCGCTGGTGACGTCATGATGACATGAGGGAACTGGTTCGGTTGGTGCTGGTCCGTGGAGGCCGCCATCTTTTTTTTTTAAAAATGGATTTTTTAAAAAAAAATCGGTTTTTTTTTCTTCTGCACATGCGCAGAAGCCGAGTTTCCATCACTGTGCATGTGGTTGCCATCTTGTTTTTGGCTTTTTTTGGGGGGGGGTTGGATTTTTTGCCACTGCGCGGTGCGGGAGGAAGTGAACCGGCAGCGAGGTAAGTTAGCACCCACCCTTGCTTCAGTGGCTGCTTTGTGTCATGACAACTATGGATGTCATTTGTTTACATTAGAGTGGGCAGAAGCACTTCATGTCCCAGTAATTTTGAACTGGGCTGAGGAGTGAAAGGAGACAAAACAGAAATGTTAATACCAGAGATGGGTTGCTCCTGGTTCCGACCGGTTCTAGAGAACTGGTAATGGGAATTTCCCCCCGCTCGCTGAACCGGGAGCGATTGCTGGCTGGCCACGCCCCCGAACCGGCTCTCTCGGCGGGGCAAGCTGTTTTTTGCTTCTGCGCATGCGCAGAAGCTAGGATTTTGGAACTGTGCATGCATATATGCACAAAGTGCGTGCGCCCACGCGGCGTGGGAGGGAGCAAACCAGCGGTGAGGTAAGTTAGAACCCACCCCTGGTTAAAACATTATAGCTGATATCTGCTCCAAGGAATGTGATTGCTGTTAGAAGATGCCGGGTTTCATTTATGCTCAAACCAATAGAGTCTGATTCATTATGTTTGTGTCAGAAAGCCCCCAACATTTTACTTTTCTTCCCCTAATGTGCTATCTTACCATTTATTTTATTTTATTTATTTATTTATTTTGTGAGATTTATATACCGCCTCACAGTGCAAGCACTCTCTAAGCGGTTTACACCAGTAAGCAATGTATATATTTTTTATATTGCCCCCAACAATCTGGGTCTTCATTTTACCTACCTCGGAAGGATGGAAGGCTGAGTCAACCTTGAGCCGGTGAGATTTGAACCGCTGACCTGCGGATCACAGTCAGCTAAAGTGACTTGCAGTACTGCCTCTAACCGCTGCGCCACCTCGGCTCTTAAGTTTAGGTTTAATAATTTTAGGTTTAATACATTTTTTTCTCTTGGTTTGATCTTCAGCTATACATTTAAATCAGTCAGTCAATGAAGAGAAAGCTCTTGCAAAATCTTGAACAAATTCCTGTTCTCTTTGTTATCTAACTTGTTACTTTTATTAAATAGAAAGTTTTGAAATTCTCGTTTATTTAGCAAGATGAGGGTTAAACAAAACCAGTTTCCTAAAACTGTTACTGCATTCTAAAATACAATAAAAGCAAATCAGAGGACAGTCATTCAATAAAACAATTTAAAAGGCTATATATAGAATAGAAAAGAACAAATTTACCAGCTACATTGACCAGCTAAATAAAATAAGCTGAAAAGATCGTATTATAAAGGAAGTATAACTTATAAATAGCTTTTGGCTGTCAAACTATATACAGAATCAGGCAAGGTGGTCCAGTTTGGCCATTTGATGAATACTTTAAAATAAAACACAGAAGAAGGCTTTAGATATGCATTGCATTTATGATTAATATGCGTACCATCTATGTTATGTGCAGATGCATATATAAATAAAAGTAGTACACACAAAATCTACCCAAAAATAAAGGAGAAATTTTGCATTACATTGATTATTTTTTTTGCCTTCCTTGATTAAATTCTGATCAAGAGAGCTTTTGTTGCCCAAACAGCACCAATGCAGCTTTGCCCCCAAAAATTGCATCCAAAGGCCAACTGAGAAGTAGCCTCCAGGCTGGGAAATCCTCAAAATTTAGCCTCTTCCTCTGCTTCCCTGTCTTATCTATCCTGGGCAGCTCTTTTATGCCATAGTCTCGGCACTTGCTAATCGAGCTAATGTCATTCATACAGAACTTTGTCAGCTGTCACGGGGCTTTTCTAACAATTTCAGACACAATGGTGGGCTGAGATGATAGATTGGTCCCTAGATAGTACAGTATATTAACTGAACAGTGTGAAGTAGGTCTGCAGAAATGATGGCAATGGAGAGAGAGAGAGGGGGAGGGAGGGAGGGAGGATAAGGCAGGGAGCCTTGCTACTTGCAGCTCGCCATCTTGTCTACAGTTAGCCATTAGTGACATTAATCTGATTACAAGACCCCGTGAGCTCTGAATTGTAAATGGCTACTCCAGAGGGAGCTGATTATCACAACCTCTGGGGAAAAAATTCTCGTAAGGCTGAAGCTGCAACGGTGGTCCACAAAGTGTAATGTTGGATTTGGTGCATAATTGCAAGAGGCTGTCTGCTTAGGCTGTCTTAACAGGTACCGGTGCTGTACCATGCTTTCATGGCTAGCTAGTATCCTATGAAATAACAGTGGATGGACAACAGCAGATGACTTTGGAAAAGGTTAATCTGATAATTGAGTCACCGGCATTTCATATAGCATTTTATTTGAAGGGGAGAAAAAAATATCACTATTCTGGTCTTTCTCAGAGCCAAAGTATTGGAATGCCAGAGGACAGAAGGGCAGGGTTCATATTGCCCTCAATCATGGTTTCCTTAGACATAATTACAGAATAAGTCATGGTTGATTGGGATAACAAAGTTTTAAAGCATAGACACAAAGAAGGACGTACATTTCTTACTGCATTTAGGGATATCAGGGACGGTATCAAAAATAGGCAAATGACTCTTAAAGACCAAAGATACATGTATGTACATACATACATACTATGTTTAATTTTCATTTCTGCTTAGCTAGATTTAATGGCCACTCTATATAGAGCCTCCCATTATATGTCAGTAAATGAATTGTATGTTGATTCCAGAACTTTGCATTGTTTTTTAAAAGTCAGGTGAGATTTTCATGCAAAGAACTATTTTTAGAGAAATTGATGACTGGTTATGTCAGGACTCTTAGATTTCACTGTACATGTGTGAACACATTTAGTTGTGTCTATGGCTGTTTTTATAAGTAATGCTAAAAATGTCTTCTTTTAACATGCAAACATGGTTAATGGAGAAGATAATGAAAGAACCATTTAAAATTAATCTAGGACTTAATTAAACATGTATATTAACTTCAGATGCTCTGGTTAATCATATTATTTAAAACCAAGTTCTAAGTCTTATTCAAATATTATGACAAACTGATTTTTATACACTAAAAGTTCTAACTGGGATGTGCAAACCCACATGATATCCTAAATGGGTCATGCTTTGCTCACAACATGTGAGTCAAGCCATTCTCCCTTGATGCTTAAATGTTAATGGAATTGAAACTCTGACTCATCTGTTATGGATCAGATTGCTAATCCATTCTGGCAAATAGAACCATTTTCCAAATAGGAATGGCCCAAGATGTTGTTTGGTTTAAGGCAAAGGACAAAATGGTAGCCATCTAATTTCATATACAGAAGTGAACCAGACTAGCGGTCTATTTTTATGACAACTGGTTGTGAGAAATGTCTTGAACAACACTTATCAGTAAAGACTAATTTAGTTGGTGAAGTCAAACCCTGTAGTACATACAATGGTTTATATGTTGTACGAGTATGGTTTCTACCCATCCAATTCAGTCTGGCAGGTTGGGTATATTACAGGTCCCACCAGCCAAGAAATGTTGGATAGTGAGGATGAGAAGACATGCTTTCTCTGCCATCATCCCTGTCCTCTGGAACATTCTCCCCTCAGTTGACTCTGTTGGCCTTTCAGAAGGCCTTGAAGGCTTTGTGTCTGAGTCTGGGCCCCAAACGTGTGAAAGGCCTTGCTTCCTGGCTGTATAGACATTTATGGTTGTAATTTTTCTTAGTTGCCATATATATTGATTGCTTATTTGTACCCGGACTATCATTAAGTGTTGTACCTTATGAATCTTGACGAACGTATCTTTTCTTTTATGTACACTGAGAGCATATGCACCAAGACAAATTCCTTGTGTGTCCAATCACACTTGGCCAATAAAAAATTCTATTCTGTTCTATTTAATTTTGTGCTACGTTTCAACTGTTTTATGATTGTCCGGTGCCTAGAGTTATTTGTTTGAGATGGGCAGCTTTAGAAATTAAATCAGTGGTTCCCAACCTGTGGTACGTGTACCACTAGTGGTACGCGAGAGCCTTCCAGGTGATACACGAACATTTTCGGGGTCATGAACGATTTTTAGTTAGTTATTTTTTACTTCACAAAAATGTTTACTGCCTAACACAAGATAATCTGGCAACGATTTGCAACTGTTGCCACATCCCACCCACCTGGTCCCAGCGGCGCGGGGCCAAAAAAGGAACGGTACAATTATGGAAATAAAGTGATATCTGATCGAATTTAGTTTCTCTGGAACCAGGTGGTACGCGGCGACTGTACGGGACCTCCAAGTGGTACTTGATCACAAAAAGGTTGGGAACCACTGAATTAAATGAATAAATAAACTCTGCCTTGCAACCAAGAGAAATGATCAGGGGTCTAAGAGGAAGACCTGGCGCTGCTGCCGCCTCCAACATCTGTGGCGTGAGATGATTGTTTCACTCTAGGACTGGATCTTTCCTCAGAACTGGATCTTTCCCCATTCTACCTATCTGAGGAATGGCACAGATTGAATTAATACAATACATGTTGTACCACTGAATCGAATGCAGAAAGTGCATTGCATAGCCTCCCAGAGTGTGGGAGGCTAAAACAGTAGCATAAATAAAAGATAGCTAGCATTATTTGAATAAGCAATCTTTTTTATGCAAGCAAAACTGCTCTATGTATATTAAACATGTTTAAAAGAGGCTTTGATTTTCATTCTTTTTACATTTAGTTCAGCTTGAAAAGGGGAAATAGTAGCTCTTTAATTCCTCAGAAGTATTTCCAGGCACATAAAAATGAAGTCTAGTGCTCTGCTTCCAGACAGAATAGGAAAAGAGAGATTTCCTGAATATATGCATGTGTGTAAACAAGCTTAAATTCCCACATTATCCATTCATAGATTCTCTTGTTCATAGTTGCCTGCCTTTTTATTGTTTTGTGCAGTTAAAAAAAAAGCAAATTGGAAGAGATGCTGAAATGAAAAAATAGGCCGTTTTAATTTTATTCTGTCTCCTGTTGCAGTTATATTTGTAGAGAAAAGTTGGAGGAGGAGGAGAAATATTTTACATTAATATTTAAATACTTCGAGCTTCCTTTTTGGGAAATTAAGAAATATTAGCTGTTCTTGATTTGCTATAACAATATCTCATCTGGTTAAGATCAATTGCAGCAATGCAGAGAGACAGACAGAGAATATACCTTTTATTTCTGATATTTTTATTGATACTCATTTGCATCCCACTGCAAAGATATATTGATACTGAATTTGTCCCCCATAATCTGAGGGCTGGTTAAGGCATTGCTTTTCATTATTTGATCAGGAAATGGTGCCAATACTTTGGATCACAGCTAATTAAGCTGAAAGGTAACCACAGAAGTGGCTTCATTACATTTATAGGATAGTTGGTTATTTCTGTCCGTATGGATTCCTATAGCTCTTTTATTTTCAAAAGGAGAGTCTTGGCACATACCCTACTATTATCCTTACACTTAGTTATTTTCAGGAGTGTTGTAGAGATGGAGGAAGGAGACAAGATGGCAGCCACAACTGTGTGATCAAAGCCACACCATTTTCATATGTGGCTGCCATCTTGGCTTTTTTTTAGCCCCACTGCAGCTGACCCAGGTACCTCTGTGGTTTCCTCTAATTTATAACTCCACAAGTTCTTTGGTGTGCAAGTCATTCACTGATTCCAACACTAACAGTTCTCAGTTTGCTCTGTATGATTATATTATTTCCTATTGGTTCATAGTTTGGGGTGGAGAGCATCAACCTATTGCCTCTGTAGCTCAGGTTTACTTATCCTTATCCAATTAGTCCTGATGACCAATGATCTCACTGATTTTATCCGTGTGAGTGATTGCTACCTCATAGTAAATTACAACAGCAACTTTGAGTTATGGTATTAAAAGAAGGCAGTGGAGCTGCATCACAATAATGTTTCAGATAATTTAAATAGGTAATAGATTACACTAAAATAGGTTTTGCACTTCTATGTTCCCATGGATATTTTTTGTAGCTCCTTACATCGTGAGAAGTGATTTGTTATTCATGAATATCAGGCAGAGATCAGCACTGATCAAAATTCATACTTGAAAAAAGCTCCCTCTTCATCACTACTACATAACACCTACTGCAGAACTCATTTTGCTTGTTTTGCACGTTGGAATTTTTTTCCTCATGCATGTTATTTTTAGCATTTGCCTGGAAGAAAGTGTCTCATTGACTGCATGCAACTATGGAGGAGGGGGGAGAGAGAGAGAGAGAGAGAGAGAGAGAGAGAGAGAGAGAGAGAGAGAGAGAGAGAGAGAGAGAGACCAGTCATAACTTCCTTGGAATAAGCCTCACCTTTTTAAACTAATCTGCTTCTTGCCTAAACCTCAACATACAGAGTGGCCTCCCTCCAGACCCCATTTTTCAGAAAATATCAACAGGGATCATGGGAATGAGTTTTCTTAATTGCCACCATTTCCCTGGAAATGCTAATTTACTCTATTTGTTTTTAGGAAAGCCATTTAAGTTTAGCTAATACAGCTGGCCTTGGGAGTCTAGACATTTGAATCACTCTGTCTTTGAAATATATTACAGCTCTATCTCTCTCTGTCTCCTTCCCTCCCTCTATATCTATCTATCTATATTATATCTATATCTATATCTATATCTATATATTATCTATCTATCTATCTATCTATCTATCTATCTATCTATCTATCTATCTATCTATCTATCTATCTATCTATCTATCTATCTATCATCTATCTATCTATCTATCTATCTATCTATCTATCTATCTATCTATCTATCTATCTATCTATCTATCTATCTATCTATATCTATCTATGGTATATATACGTATATAGTATACAGACATACATATACTGTATGCACATACATACATATAAATATAGATGTATTTTCACATTGTATGAATGCTGGAGATGTACAGTTCTGACAGCCTTACGAGGTAGAACAGGCAGGAAACACAACCAGATACGCTAATTCTATTTTCATTGTAAAGCTATATTAACAGAATCTTGCAAGTCTTGAAAGTATAAATTTCCCATTTGTACTCCTTTGTAGTCTGAGAAACTAGAGAGGTTTTCTTCTGGCCCTTCCCCCCACTATCCATCTATGGGCTATAGTACTGTCTCTTATCTGTCCATTTCCTGGGCAGCAGTTCTATGCCCTTCTCAAGATCTTTCCTAACATACCATTACATATCCTCGCTCATCAGTGATTAGAGTGGCATATGAGCTCAATAAGTATACAAACAAATAAATAACAGTATAAATAAATAACAAATAAATAAAAAATAACCACAGATTTCTTGGGAATTTTATCTTTCTCCATCTGGTTTGATATCTGACTGTGTTCTAGAGTTTTCTATTGTGCAGCCATCTTCTTCCTTTTTTGAGCCATTTCTTGCTATCAGTGGTTTGCCTGGGCCAACCATCACGATTAAAACAACAACAACAACAACAAAAGAACAAACTCAGTTCCTTATTTGGAATGGAACACTGTTAAATTATAATCAAGGAACAAGTGATGACATGTTCCCTGTTTGGAGATGGTGATGATGACATGTTCTAAAATGGTGTAAGGCCAAATGGAGAGAAATGATAACATTTTAAGAACAGAAACTGGTATCAATGGAGCAGCATTACGCATTATTACCATGACTTCCAAACTTCTGTCAACTCTTTTCCTGGGTTTTGTCTCCATGCTTTTCACCCTGATTTTGCCTTCTGCAACACAACTTCAGTTCAGTTCATAGGCTCAGCCATGTTAGATTTTAAACTTGTACCCATTTTCATCCTGGGCTTTCTCAATAGACATTTTATACAATAATAATTCTACTTCATTAGTTCACTTTATTTTGCAATTTACCAAGATCTGTTCTATCCATGTACGAGGGTGAGTCAAAACGTAATGCCATTTTCTTTAGGACAGGTATAATTACCAACACAGGAACATGTAGCATACATCAAAATGAAGCTGGTCCTCTGTGGATCACATCCCTACTTCTCAACATAGTCACCGTTTCTCTCAATAGCAATGTTCCACCTTTGAATGAGAGCATGTATCCCTTCCTCGTAAAATTTTGTTGACTGTTTCTTTGAGCCACTTCTTCACTGCAGTTTTCACTTCCTCGTCACTGGAATAATGTTTGCCTCTCAAACCCTCTTTCATTGGGCCGAAGAAGAGGGTTTGAGAGGCAAACATTATTCCAGTGACAAGGAAGTGAAACTGCAGTGAAGTGCCTCAAAGAACAGTCAACAAAATTTTACGAGACAGAGATACATGCTCTCATTCGAAGGTGGAACATTGCTATTGAGAGAAACGGTGACTATGTTGAGAAGTAGGGATGTGATCCACAGAGTTGGTAATTATATCTGTCCTAAAGAAAATGGCATTACTTTTTGACTCACCCTCGTACCAGCATGAGTAAATGAAAAGTAATATTTCTCTCACATTCTTTAACTGAAAAGTGTAATCTTATGGGATATGTTGAGAAGGGCAGAATGCGGGATAGGCTATTCGTTTCTGTCCTGAAGAAGTTAATTCTAAATTGCAAGCAAGAAATGTAACACATACACCATTCTCAGTTGTGGCTGGAGAAGAGACACTCCGTCAGATTAACTGACTGGTGCATTAAAGCATTGGAAATAATCTGTTTCTAAAGCACTATTTACATCTATCAGTGACTAGAAACCTCTTACGGACTTTTTGTGTAAAAATGGGGAAAAAGTGAATTTGTGATTTATGATTTAGACAAGATAGATTACAGAAAGAAGGTTATTATGATATAACTTTAGAGTTTCAGATATAATTGCACTTATAACTGCTGTGAAGAATTTTGGAAATGACTTCGTGCCTTTTTTCTTTTCTATTTTTTCTTCAACTTTTTCTCTTCATCTAACTTTTCCTTTGATTTCTTTCTTTTTCTTTTTTCTTCCTTATTTAAAGTGGTTTGTATTAGTTTTTATCTTATTTTTTTTAAAGCTTCAATGAAAATTATATTTTAAAAAAGGAAATAATTCATTCTCTAGCAATGTAGGCATACTGTAGATTAAGTAGTGAAAACTACTGTATGAGGGTTCAAAATGTAAGGCTTGCCACCAAAGGCATATGTCATGGAAAATCTTTCTTGTGTACTCACTATACAGCTCGACCTATTAGAATCCAAAGCTTTGCATTTTCTGTAGACACATCTGTGTTTTTCAACTGTTATGGATTTCTTCTTGCGTGCAACATGTCTTGTGATTCTGCAGATGGGGCTTAAGAAGGTTGAACTCTTTGAAAATCCTATGCATCTTAATCTCTGTTCCTTTGCCATGCCCAAAGGCAGGGAATGAATATGATTTTATTAAGTTTATTCTAGTACAGAAGTTTTGATTAATAAAAAAGGAGCAATTTTACCAGACAGGAGCTGACTACCTGAATGTATATAACAAGATTCTTGGAAGGCATTTTTACAATGTATTAGTGGACATGAGTCTCCACAGAATGAAAGTCTAGGTATTTATATCTTGGGCAGACTTTGAATTGGGCCATTATTAGAAATCTCTCCCAAAAGAAAAATGGTGACAATTACTGTCATGAAAAAGGAATAGTAGTCATCATAGGAAGATAATGCTGGCTTCTTCAGCCTTTTTGAGACAATGGCAGGAGTAGATCCTGGTCATAATGGAAGAAATCTCCCAGCGGCTGGGAAATCAGCACTATTGTGAGATATCAGGTAGACTTTTAGTTAAGGTTATTTTTTTAAAAAAAACCTACTTCACATGATCAGACATTTTCTGGGTAGCAAGCCAAGTATTTCAAGTTTCTGAATTGCCAAGAGAGAAGTTAGAATGCTTTTTCTCCACTATGATGGTGTTTTATTGTAGCATCTCTGTTGCAGAGATAAGTAATTATTGGTTGGTGGTAGCTGATGGGAATAAGGAGGCTGTGAATTATTGTACCGCTTTTCTTATTGTCAAAGTTTTATCAATGTCAATTTGCAAACCATGGAATCATGCCAGTGATCTTCAGTTGTGTCCTGCAGCAGAAATAAAGCTGTTTTAAATTTCTATTTGCCTTATTATTTTGAAAATGTGCAACTGAGAAGTGTAGGGTGAAACCATGCAGTGCTAACTTTCTTGTATAGGATCTGTAAATGAGAGTGAAAGCTATTGATACCCAAGAATGTGCCATTTGTTTCAAGAGTTTCTGTATCACTTTCTGTCTCTCCTTGAGCGAAAAGCAATAATCTGCTCACTTTTTCCATACCAAACATACAGTAAATTTGGAATCCTTCATCATGTCCCCATTAGAAGGTTGTGATTTGACTGTCTCTATCTTGAATGCCTAAGCTATTTATGAAGCCTTCTTAACAAAATCACATTAATAAATGACATTTCCTATAAAGCAAAAACAATTTTGCAACAAATCAAATCAGAATTTTACCACTCCTCAGTCTGCTTCAAAAGTTCGTATTTAAAATTGTGGAAAGGATCTGCTTTTCTCATTCTTCTCTATTGTGCATAGGTAAAGGTGCATACTCAAGATTGCTTTACTTAAATTAGTTGCTCCTCACCTCTCTGTTCTTTGATACTTTCCAACAAATATCTACAGACCCCTCACATCCTGGACATAAATTGTTTCAACTTCTACCCTCAAAACATCGCTATAGGGCACTGCACACCTAGACACACTGAACAACTAGACACAAGGACAGCTTTTTCCCGAATGCGATCACTCTGCTTAACAACTAATTCCCAACAACACTGTCACATAATTTACTAAGACTGTATTACTATTATTATTCTCTTCCTTACTAGTATCTATCTCTTCCCACTTATTACTATAACATGTTGCTTGTATCTTTCAATTCATATTGTTTTTGTTTCCTAGTATGATTTGATAACTTATTAGTAACCTTGACTATCACTAAGTGTTGTATCTTTTTATTCTTGATGAATGTATTTTATTCTCCTTATGTACACTGAGAGCATATACACCAAAAACAAATTCCTTGTGTGTCCAATCACACTTGGCCAATAAATTTTATTCAATAGCATTGAGAGAATCATTTGTTCCACTGTTTACCTAAACATTTTGCTGTGTATTTGCCTCATCATTATCTCTTCTCCTGATTCTCCCAGTGGACATGTGTAAAGGCCCAGTAACTATAGAGATCATATTGATTGCTTCTAAAATTTATTTTACCCTGTCAGTTGTACTTTTTTTCCTCCCTTAAACACCACTTATTGAAACAAACAAACATACAAACAAAAAGTATGAAAATGTGTTAACCATGTGTTAAATAATCTAGTTTAATTTTCCCCTTCTTTGGACCTGGAAATCTTTACTGCTTCAACAGCTGTTTCTATTTTTCCTCAGTGCAGGGGAAAATCAATCAGGAAACACACCAATAAAACATTAGTTCCTCAACTATTAAGACATAGTGGAGCTTGTCAGAAAAATGAGAAATGATTTCACCAGAAATGCCTACTTCCACTAGAACCTATTAAACAGCTTTCCATTCTTGAATCATCAGCTGTATTCTTCCTTAAACCCATAAACAAAAATAAGATGAAAACAAGTTCATCACTTGTAAAGTTGTGGGGAAATGTATATGGAAAGTGATTGTGCCCAATGTTTGGAAATAAGTTTTGTCTCCAATTTATTTTTAAGCTAAGTAAAATGTAAGCAATTCTGTTTTTTTACTAAAATATATTGTGTTTCTCACTAAACATTAATTTGTATGATGTCAGTACAGTCAGACAAAAAAAAACCTCAGCATGAAATTTCTGAATGATTAAAATCAAGGTATTCTATTAGTGCTGAGAATGACAACTAGGGCATTTATCCTAACTCATAAGTTATCTCTTTAAGTTTGCTCAGCCACTAAATCAGGTTTTCCCAAACTAAATGAAGTTGGTTGTCCATTTTGGCTACACTGATTATGGAAGATGAATTTCTGAATTTGGAGGGCATTAGTTAGGCAAGGCTGCCCTAGATACATGAAAATTTGATGGATTGCTTGGAAGTGCTGATTTGGGGGGGCACACAATCATTGGAAACATACAGGAAAATGTTTGACATTGATAAATATTGGATGTGAAGCTAACACAGTCAGCTTCCATTTGTATAAATCTTGCAATTCAGTTTAAAATTCAGTTTCCTTTCACAGGCATGAGTAAAACCTCACAGTTGTCATTTCCCCCCTCCTGAGAAAGAGTAGAAAATGCAATCATTAATACATAATCGAGCCCCCTTTTCAAGAGTTTGCATAAGGATTTCTTTTGTTTGTATGCTGCTATTTCTCTCCATCCTCCCCTGCAATTCAGAGAGAGAGAGAAAAAAAATATTTGAATTGCCTAGGATCCTTCTATCCTATTCCCATGGTTTAAGTCGCACCACATCATGCTAGTTTAAGTAGAAGAATATTAGCTGATTGCCTGACTCATGCAGTTCTCTATATGCATATCACTTGAGAACAAATGTATTTACTGTTTTACCCTAGTCCTCAGTATAACAACAAATTTACTGATTTGCAATAAATTCACATTAGAAGTTTTAGAACCTCAGTACTGCTTCTGATACCAAGGAATGGCCTATATGCCAGTCCAGTTTTAAGATAGCTTGAAAATGACAAAGGAAGGTTGATCAGTTTCAGCATTTCTCTCCTTGAAGGCTAGCTAAGTGGCTAAGAACTAGTTCTTTGAATCCTTAGGATGCTGGAAACAGCAACCAGGAGGCACCTGCATATCTAAAAAGGCTTTATTAGAGGGTTGAGTGTTCATGTGTTTAATGTTCACATGGCAGTCAACAGTTTTATTCTTGCCTGTTAAAACAATTAAAACAATTTATGTCCTTCTGTGTCATGATGCATTGTTCATTTTTTACACTGGTTTTCCTCCAAGGAACTCGGAGTGATGGATATAGCCCCCATCCACCCCCCCTTTTTTTTCTTACAGCAAACTTGTAAGGTAGGTTCAATAATAAGACAGAAAGAGACTGGCCTAAGTTCATAGGCTGATTGTTGGGTCAGATTCAAATCCCTAATCTGTGAATAGATCACAGAAGGTTGCTTAGTTCCTCCCTGCAATGGAAGTCTGGTTAAGTACTTTACTAAATTTATGACAATTTGAATGGTTTCTCCATCAGGCTAAGAAATGAAGAACAGCTGCTAAACAATGACTGCAAACAATTACACCCCTTGTTCTTAAGAAACAGTTAGTGGGTAGGTAGGTAGATGACATATGTGTATAACTAGCTACCTGTCTAGCTAGCTAACTAGACAGACAGACAGACAGGTAGCTAGACAGCTAGCTAGCTGAGTTCCATATTTCTTTTTTGTTTTTTCAATATTTCACTCTGAATACATCCCTCTAAGATTTTTAATTGCCATCAATCATTTACTCTAAAATTTCAGTCTTGCTTTCAGTAAGCAAGGTAAATAGGGATAACAACAACAACAGCCCCTATTGATACTTTTGTATTTTTTTTTAAATATTTGTCCTAAGTTGTCCTGCTCAAGGTTTCCGTCTTTTGTGTTTTCTCTCCGTGTGAATGTGTGTTTCCTCTAGTTGCTGAACAGGTGTTTCCCTTCCAGACTCTGCTCTTATAATAAGATTTCTCTGTCTGTATACCTGGTACCAGTGTGTTTGTGGAAACATGTCTATATATTTGGATATGCTGTATGGAGTAACACAAAAGTTTGCAGCGATTCAGTGGAGGCTTCCAAAATTAAACACGGTACTTCTAAAGGAGTTAGCCTGGTTTCATGCAAATTGAAACTTTTCCTAAGGCCCCTCCAAGCTCCTCTGTGCCAAATTGCAAGTTATAAATGAGAATGCAACACAATAGTCTCTAGAGTGCCTTAATAGTTTTTCCAGACTACCCAAGTTACTTTTTCGGCAGCTAGTAAAGTTTTTCACTACTGGCAAACCTAATAATTGTTTATCAAATATTTTACTCTTGAGGTTCAATATGGAGTGATTTACAAAACTAGACTTCTGGAAAAAATGGTTTAAAAAGATGAGCTAAAGGGCTGAGAATGGTATTACAAATGCAGCTTTCGAATGGAGATAAAAATGAAATGCCATGCTGTGTAGCCTTAGGCTATCTTATAGCTTATTTTGAGCCAGAATTTCACAGGCAATTTGCATGATTGGTATACAATTAATATAACAAATATTTCATTTTCATAATGATAATAGATGTTAAGCTACAATTGATGAGCTTGTTATTTCTGGCATCTGGAGGACAAGCTAGAAAAGGCAAGATGGCAGACATGATGTATGATCAAAGCCCCACCTTTCTGTATGAATCCACAACTCTAAGTGGATTAATGTTAGGTTTAGAAGAAGTACGAATTTGGGCATGTATGGTTGGTTTGGTTTCAAACTTAATACATGTGACACATATATTGTTCAGAGCTTTTTCAAGTATGTTCCGAAAATACCTACCATATTTTTTGGAGTATAAGACGCACCTTTTTCCTCCCTAAAAGTGGCTGGAAATTTGGGTGCCTCTTATACTCTGAATGTAGTTTTTTCAAAGCTTTTTTCCAGCCCTAACTAGGTGCTAACAGATCTTCCCAGCTCTTACCTTGCAGGCTTTTTCATTGTTACTCTCTCGGAAGAATGTTTTTCCAGCCCTAAGTCTTTGCAGGGTTTTTTCATTGCTCTACTTGCGCTGAATAAGTTTTTTTCTAGCCCTAACCAGGTGCTAACGATCTTCCCAGCTCTTACTGGCTTGCAGGTTCTTTCATTGTTATTCTCTCAAGAAGGTTTTTTTTAAGTCCTAACCAGGGGATAAAATAATGTGCTGAAGCTGACCAAACTAAGGACGCTAGCCAGATGAATACCTGGTAGGCAGATTGTTTTCCCCTATTTTCCTCCCCAAAAACTAATTTGCGTCTTATACTCCGAAAAATACGGTATTGATATATAAGAAATATAAATGTCACCAAAATACCTATTTATATATAAATTGTTTCTATGTTGTAGAAATGTTGGTTTTATATTTCAAGATGGAGAAATTCAAAACTATATTTAGGGTTTGCTATGAAAACTTCCTTAATATTTTACATAATGCTTCAACTAAACAGCATATAATGTAACATCCATCAGGGCATTAATGAGCAAAAACTGCTATTGGTTCTCTGTTGCAATTAAGGAAGGTACTGTGCTGAATTCTGTCTGTCAGTCATCCAAAATATTTCACTTGCAGAAAAGCAGCTTAGTTTTTTCCCCTCCTTAGATTGTTTTCAGATCTCTTTAGAAACTCTTTTTTCTGCTAACACTCTGCTTCCTTTATGATTATGAGGTGGTGGATGTGGCTGTCATTGTTCTCCCCATCCTTCAGTCTTTGCTTCCTGTTTTAAAAACCCCTTTGGGTGGAATTCCTCCTTATGTCTTCCTTTGGGATTTAATGGAAGTATGGGAAGTTAGGGGTGCTACAGGTGACTGGGAAGATAATTGTATAGACAAATGAAAGGCAAAAGAATTTCATCAATTCATGGAAAAAGAAATGAGATTCTTTTTTAAAGAAAATTAAAAAGTGATATTTCACTTCAAATTGTATGGGATACAGCGAAAGCATATATAAGAGGATTGGCTATGAGATATTTGAGTAAAAAATAAATAAACAGAGAAGGCAAACCAAGAAAAAATTAGAAGAGGAATATAAGAAACTAGAAAAAGAACTCCAGAAAGATACCCCAAAATAAAAAGATTAAAAACATGATGGAGCTGAAGAAACATAAGATGAATTTGATGGAAAATGAAGAGGTGGCAAGGAAAATAAAAATGACTAAACAGAACTTTTTTGAACATGCAAATAAGCCAGGGAGATGGTTAGCTTATAAAATGAAGAAGGAAAAGGGAAAAAAATGGATTAAACAATTGGAAGACGCTGAAGGGAACCTACAACATCGAAATGAGGGGGGGGGGAGATTGTGTGGGCATATTATGAGGATCTATACAAACAAGAAAAGGTAACTGAAGAGAATATAAAACAATATTTGGAAGAAGTGGAATTACCTAAAATACCAGAAAAGTTTAAGAACTTATTAGAAGAGAAAATAACAGTGATGGAATTAACAGAGGCTATTAAAAGACAGAAAAATGGTAAAACACCGGGACCAGATGGACAACCAGCAGAGATATATAAGACATTGGAAGAAACATTAGAAATTGTAATGTTGTATAACTATCTACTGTATATTAAATTAGAGCAGGAACAAGTGAAAGAAACAATGATAAAATGGGCAAGGAATTTTGGATACACGATAGAATTGGACAAATGGCAGCAGCTCTGGGAAAGAAATTATAAACTGACAATGGCAACAGCATATAAAGAAAATATGTATGAAATGTTTTATAGATGGCACATGTTACCAGAAAGGATAGCTAAAATGTTTAAAGACAAATCTATGAAATGTTGGAAATGTCACCAATTACCTGGTTCTTTTTATCATATGTGGTGAACATGTGCTGAAGCCAAAGCATATTGGAGTCTTACTTACCAAAGTGGGTCTTACTATTGAATTGGACAGTCCATTTTATACAGTAGCTGGTCCTGTACTGATTTAAATAATGTTGGCCTAAGAGGAGATACTGTCTGGGAATTAGGTTACAAAATCTTTGGTTTTTGCAACAGAGGTAACTATTGCATGGATAAATGATTATTGGAGTTAACATTTTTATGGATAAATATTCTGATTTTTATGAGCAGGACGGTAGCCTAGAGGTTAAGACGTTCACCTCACACTCAGGAGGCTGAGAGTTCAATCCTAGGCAGTGGCGGATGTTTCTCTATCTGGGCACAAAGAGGAAATATCTTCATGACATCAGGAAGGGCATCTGGCCAGTAAACATTCAGCTCCATTTAGTTGCCCCGACTCCACCCCAAATAAAAGGAATAAAGGGTCATAAAAAGAAAAAAAAATCTGATTTTTATCAGTGGCATAGCCAACAAATAATTGCAGATGATGTGTTTCCCAACATAGAAAGCTGTGATAGGGAAAGCTCTTACCAGTTGAACTCAGGCCGGTCATGGACAGAAAAGGGAAGACCTATAATAATCCACATAAAAGAAAGTTTGAATATGTACTCATGAATAAATCCTCTTTTTTTCTGAACATACACCTGATTGTGTTAGAAGTTTTAATCCTTGTGATTTCTTACATAGTCATATTATTATTTTGCAATGGTTAATGTTTTCCTCCGATGCTGTTCCTCCACAGAGCCCCTGAAATCATCCTTGGTTTACCTTTCTGCGAAGCAATTGACATGTGGTCTTTGGGATGTGTCATTGCAGAGCTTTTTTTGGGTTGGCCATTATATCCAGGAGCTTCAGAATACGATCAGGTCAGTATTGCTGGTTTTGTTGCTATTGTGGTTATTATTTGAACAAATCTGATAACTTCTGCTGCAAGGGTGACAAACTTCATGAATTTAATGGGAAATTATCTTGATTATCCATTTCTTTCCGATGGTGTTATATTTGCATTTAATATTATATGATATCTTTTCAGAATACCAACTCAACAAGCACACTCTCCCAGTTCGACACCTCCTTGGTATTTTTACAGCAAAAATCTCAGTTGGGGTAGGGAACTTGTGGCCTTCCAGGTGTTGGTGAATTACAATTTCTGGCAACCTCCAGCAATGAACAGGATAGTGGGTGTTGCCGGGAGTTATACTTTGGCAGCATGTGGAAGTTGTAAAATCTATGAATTAGAAGTCAAAGTACAAAAGTAATTTCTGAGAAGAGCTGATCTTAGGCATTTAGCTGAATTCATGGAGGACTTCAAAGACCTACTCTTTCTGATTCCACATGATCAGTTGAAGGTCTAATGTGTATTTGCATTGACCGGAAAAGGTGAATTGCTTTCCATTTAATCCTGGACTCTAATAAAAGAAGCACCAGATCATGCAGAAAGCTATATTAACACTCTGGTAAACACAAATACAGTGTTCCTACAAACTGCCAGTTAGATGTGTAGAGGTTGCTGCCAAAATGGGCCAAGGCATGTATCTAATCTCTATCTAGCTTTAGCTGTGTGCATTCAATTGAATGCTTGAACAGAGCTCAGACTCACCAACAAAGGCTAGTATAATGATACTTTTACACCTATTCTTCTCCAAGCCAGACATCTTCTAGTTCTGTGGATTAAACTCCCAGGATTTTCTTAGTATAACTGTTAACAAAAGATGTTAACAGTCCAGACATCTAGAAAGCACCCAATTTAGGGAAGACTACACTGTTTTTCATCCGTCTCCAAATTTTAACCTTCCCATTTCCAGTTAATCATGTTTGCCCTGTTAGCGTGAAAGGTATTTTTGCTGCTGAGGCATGTTTTGTTATTCTGGGACTGTCAAAATTGAAGAGTTTTCTATATCTCTTTGCTGTCATCTAGTGATTGTCTGGATTTTTTTGCAGCCCAGATATAGTAGTCCTACTTATTCTGTGTAATGCTTGGGAATAATGTTTCTTTAGTAGCACTTTGCATAAACGTACTGTCAATCAAGACTTTCATTTTCCAAAAAGAGAACACTTTCGAAATGGGAATCTGATTAGTTGGTAGAGTAGGAATCCCTTCCCCAATAAAGCAAGTATCAACAAAAATATTTCTTGTACAATGCAAAAAAATGCAATATATTCAATGCTTGCAAGATCTACCACAGAAGATCATGTGTCTCTACCAAAGACACATTTTATACCAGAGTAGCTTGCTCCATGTTGACACTCTACATATGTCTCTGTTCCATATATATATGGACTATAATCTCCCCTTTTTTCCAACAGCACCATTGTTTGTCAGCTATTCCAAAGAGCACTTCTCCTGATCAGATGAATTATCTAAAGTGATGTCTGGAGACCTACTTTACCCTTTATTCAGCTGTGATTAAGACCTAGAGAGGCCCTGTAAAACAACCCCTGTCTAGGCATTCCATCTCAGTGGCTTTACAGCTATCTGTCCCCCACTTCTTGGGGAAGAACAAGAGGCAGAAAAGGATAGGAAATGGATATTCTCCCTTCCTGACTCTAGGAGCATCAACCTGATTATACCACAACTATCCATTTAATAAAATTGTAGGAAATGGTAAGGGAATTCGCACTCCCTTCCCTTCCTCAAAAAAGATAGGTGGATAGATAAAGGTGAGATTTGCCCATCAGTAGTGGCTTTCTGTTTCAAGACCCTTTCTAGAATAGTGCTTGGACAATAGCAAAACGTTATGCCTACCTAGTTTTTCCTTGTTTTTAGTTTTTAAATATGAAATTGGTTTATAACCTGAAAGGAGCAAAGGATCAGGCAGCAAAAGTATCAAAGAAAATTATGGTATCTTAAAGACTAGCAAATTTATTACTTCAGAATGTATTAAACATAGCTATTTATTTATTTGTTTGTTTGTTTGTTTGTTTATGAGATTTATATACCGCCTCACAGTGCAAGCACTCTCTAAGCGGTTTACACCAGTAAGCAATGTATATTTACATTGCCCCCAACAATCTGGGTCCTCATTTTACCTACCTCGGAAGGATGGAAGGCTGAGTCAACCTTGAGCCGGTGAGATTTAAACCACTGACCTGAGGATCAGTGTCAGCTAAAGTGGCCTGCAGTACCTGCCTCTAACCGCTGCGCCACCTCGGCTCTTTTAAGTATCCATTAGGGATACTTGAATTGGATTGGTTGAACTTAAATGATCCCCTATGATTACAGTTCATTTCATTAGATACATGGAGAATTCAAACAGAGTTACAAGAAATTTCTAAATCTACTATTTGGGGCCTGTAAATAGACATTTGGAAATGAATTGCAGGAACTATAGCAATTCCCTTATTTGCATTTCACATATTCCTTCCTGCTCACATTGTTCTAATCACCTGAACTCACTGGGTCCTTGTACATCTTTTGACACAATTAGGATTTCCTTCTCCCGCATCTGGGTCTATCAGTTATTAAACATGCCCAGAGCTCATTGATGTCCAATATTGTTTTTTTTTTCAATACTCAAAAGCAAATGGCAGAGAATGGGGTGGTGATGAGGTAATGTAACCTCACTTTCAATGCATTTAGTTCATACCAGTCCTCTTAAAGTTAATATTTGAGGATAAAAGCCAGAGTTGTAAATGTTCTGTTGCCAATAAAGCATAACCTTGGAGCATACATGCTTTCTTTGTATAGGTTTATTGCCTTTCCATTATCTTTATGGGCTATGAACAAAATGATATACACCATAATCTTTAAAGGCTTATACAACAGTGTGGTGGGATTTTAATAGAGAAAAGAAAGATAACTTTATAGCACCCTAGTAATTTAGACTTTTAATACGTAGTCAACATTATTAATGGTTGAAATCTGTGGGCCTTTGCCCTCCCTCAATCCTTGATTTGAGTAGCACTTTCTGTGCCTTCGTTTTATTTCTATATTTTCTTTCATGGTTAAATATGCACACAAATATGTTTACCTCACTGGGCAGAAATTCTGACACAGATCTCAATGAAATAATCCTGGCCTCATCTTCTTCTTACAGATCCGATATATTTCACAGACACAAGGCTTGCCAGCTGAATATTTGTTAAGTGCAGGAACAAAGACCACAAGATTTTTCAATAGGGACACTGATTCACCATATCCACTGTGGAGGCTAAAGGTAAAGTGATGTATTTGTGTTTTCTTAAGCACCCTTAGGCCCTGCATTTCATAATATTGAAATATTACTGATACGTTTGGTAAAATTACAACGTTGCGCTGATGCACAGTGGCTGTAATCAGAAATTCAATTTTGGTCTTGCTTGAAGGTTTTTTTTTATTTAATTATGCTTATCATAATGTAATTACTGAACTGAAGAAGCTTCTTGGATGAGAAGTGAAATATCTTCAAGGAAAAACAAAGTCCAATTGCCTTTTGAAAAAGCATCTTTGGGGTACATTTATTATAACTGCCTACTCGCAGCAGCTTGTACTAGATAAATTAAGCGGTGTCTTGGACAATAAGACAGGAGCGTCATACTTTGATAATTTAAGAATCAGAAGCAAGCTCATAAAAAGAGTTTTATGAATTATATCAGCTACAGATTCTTCGTGTCTGTCTTGCTACTATTGGTTTGGAAGATAGAAAGCTTTTACTGGAGATTTGTTACTCAAGACTTCCTGGCTCAAATTCTATAATTTCTAGAATAATCTTATGAAGAGAAACTGTAATCGTATTTTACTGAATGTGGTATCTTCAACATTACTTCCCCCCATTAATATAGCCAATACAGTCTCATTTCATTCCCATATCAGAGGATAATATCAGGTACTTTTGACCCTTAGGAAAGACAAAGATGAAAAATCTTTACTGTGTCTGAGGGGTTGCATTCACTTCTGCAGAGATTCATGTCATGGCAGCAGACACAATCAAAACCAAAAATGGTTAAAGGAGCAGTGTTTATTGCCTTCCCTTATCCCCTCCCTCCCATTTTTTATATCTCTCCCCAAACCCAACCTGTATGTGGAGGTTAAGATGAGTTCAGAAGGTGCCATATCTACCGTATTTTGTCTTATACTCCAAATGCAGCTTTTTCGAAGCTTTTTTCCCCCAGCCCTAACAAGGTGCTAATGATCTTCCCGGCTTCCTACTCCCTCCGAAGAAGTTTTTTTCCAGCCCTAAGTCTTTGCAGGCTTGTTTTCATTCCTACTCCCTCTAAAAAAGGTTTTTTCAGCCCTAACGAGGTGCTAACGATCTTACTGGCTTGCAGCATTTTTTATTCCTACTCCCTCCAAAGTAGATTTTTCCAGCCCTAAGTCTTTGCAGGCTTGTTTTCATTCCTACTCCCTTTGAAGAATATTTTTTTTCAACCCTAACCAGGGGATAAAATAATGTGCTGAAACTGATCAGACTAAGGACGCTAGCCAGATGAATACCTGGTAGGTAGATTTCCCCCCCTATTTTCCTCTCCCAAAACTAAGGTTATACTCCGGTGCGTCTTATACTCCGAAAAATACGGTAAGTCAATAGTCCATTCCCTTACAATAAGACCATGTGTTGCTGAACTTGCTTTCCACATATGATGAAAAATATTGTAATGATTTGAAATAATGCAAAGATTTATTTTCATTCTCTAGCAGCTCTATGTGCAATGGACAATATATATATATTGGATAATATTGTGTTGGGATTATGCTTAAAAGCAGTGGTAAATTATGTATCATTCACAAGTTAGTAATAGATTGCTGAATAGTGAAATACTGGTTTTTATTATCTTTTTGGTCGATTCTGGGCAGACACCAGATGACCATGAGGCAGAGACGGGTATCAAGTCAAAAGAAGCAAGAAAGTATATTTTCAACTGTTTGGATGACATGGCACAGGTAAGAATACTGCTGGGATATCAACTGGTCAACAACAATATAAGTAAATAAAAACAATGCATTCTTCCATCAGTCCAAAAGAATTGTAGGTAAATTAAACCCATAATAACTTAATTTGCTTTTCAACCTCTATCATTGCCAACAAAGGAGCCTCTTATGAGATTTTCCTTATAGAGAAGACCAGTAAATCGCAAATTTTAAGCTCCTATCCCCACTACAATACACACCCACACACAAATGTGGGATTTGTTCTAGAACCGAGATTGAGATTTTTAAAAAGGGATGCTTAACTAGATAAACCATCTACACACACATTACATTTTATATATTGGCAAACCTTCCCCTTTTTAAGCTGTAGTGTTTGTGCTTAAGGTGCAGTGTTTGTGTTTCTTTATCAAGAATGGAGAAGTCCAGCAGTATACTTGTCAGGTCTCTCTGTAATACATGCGTCTTAAAATAAGTCTCATGATATTGTATAGCAGGTACTGGTCATCCAGTTTATTCAACAGAGAAGTCGATATGGAAAACATTATTATGATTGAAAATTATAACCTTGTTAGAACCTACTGCACATTAAACCTACATAGGGGAAAATAACATTGTTTACATGCATTTAGAATAACTATGCTCAAATGGAATTTACATGTCCAGTTGAAGACTACAGTATACCTCCCCAAAAGACTCTACCTCTATGGAGGCTGAAGAAGAATCTGCAGATTTGATTGGTTCAGACTTTTTAGAAAACTGTATCTGCTACTGATTTGAATTTCCCTTCCAGGTAAATATGACAACAGATTTGGAAGGAAGTGATATGTTGGTGGAAAAGGCAGACCGGAGGGAGTTCATAGATCTGTTAAAGAAAATGTTGACGATAGACGCAGATAAGAGGATAACGCCAATTGAAACGCTCAATCATCCATTTGTCACCATGACACACCTGCTCGATTTTCCCCATAGCACCCAGTAAGTTTCTTTCTGTATGATTTGGTGATCTTGCAGTAGGGAGGAGTGAAGAATGGGATGCAGGGGAAGGTTAATTGATAAGCTGCCAGATGTGCCTCTTGGGGTGGTAACAGATTTTGCATATACTGTACCTGGCAGCCAAGTAGAAGTTTGAGATGTTCACATGACAAGAATATTTTCATGATCTTTAACCGGCAGCTCTTCTCCTAGAAATGGTTTGCTTTGAGTTAATTTTCTAGCTCTGGAGTCATGAGATATTATTCAAGAATGGCATTTCTGGTTCTTTGCTCCAGTGATTTATTCATCTCTTCCTGAGCTGCTTCAGTTATCTCATATTTAGCCAGTAACTGCTAGGAAAACTGGGTGGGTGACTCAGCTCCAATAGCAAGAAGGCAAAAGTATTTTGTTCCCCTTATTTTCTAGAGGTAGGCTTAGGGATATAAGAGAAAGCTTTGCGGGGAAATCATGGAAGCATTTTTTAAGGCTCACAGGTGTATTACCTGTAACACAGGGCAACTGTTGAACATGGTAGAGATAAACTGAATACATTTTCCTTGACAGAATTTAATACATCTCGCCTTGTGCTATGATGCTACACAATTGTAGCCTCACTCCATATCACTAGCTACCTCCATGCAAAAGAAAAAAGAAAAAAGAAAAAGAAAGAAAAAGAAAACACCCAACCCCAAACCCTCAATTATTAGATCACAACCCAAGGATAGCAGGAACATAGTAGATGCATAATTGCCATTTTCATTTGTGGGCAGGTTTGTGGATATTTTCAAGTAAAATGCAGCTCAATGCTAGGAAACGAATCAATGAGAATCTGTGAAGAATTCTCGAACTCTTTGGGATTCCATCTCAGAATAGAAAGTTGGACTAACGTAGTTGCCTCTAAAAATGTCTTCTAAACTAATGATTATTTTTCCTTGCAATAGTTCTGTTGACTCCATTCCATTTTTCTTAATACTTTTAAAATTATTTTTATTTTAAATGTAACCCTGAAAAAAACTTTTTACAAATAAAGCATGATATTCTGATTTGACAGAATAGTAGGGATGATATCAATATTTGATTGTGGAAAGTTACACTGCAAAAATATATAAAGAATTTATCTAGTATCTCTTCACTCAGGCACTACAGGGGCTTTTGCAAAGGTTTGGCTGTGGCACTGTTCATTGGAATGACACACAAGGAAAAATAAGTTCTAGCATTTTTAGGACATTTGGATTTCTTAAGGTTTGTTTCAGGGCCAGGTGACTTTAGAGCAGTGTTTCCCAACCTTGGCAACTTGAAGATATCTGGACTTCAACTCCCAGAATTCCCCAGCCAGCATTCGCTGGCTGGGGAATTCTGGGAGTTGAAGTCCAGATATCTTCAAGTTGCCAAGGTTGGGAAACACTGCTTTAGAGCTATAATAAAACTCAAAACGGAGCAATAGTCTGAGAATGCATGGTAGAAGAAGCAGTGATTCTAACAACTCATGGTATTTGCATAATTGTTGTTCAGGATATTAAAGAATTTATCTCTTGAAGCCTTGGGTTATATTCTTAACAGCAGCTGTATCTATGACATCAACTTATTTTCCATAGCTGCCCTTAAAGAATCCAGGAACTGTACGATGGTGGGTATGGTAATGTTTTAGTATGGCTGCTTATCATTCCAGACAGAAACTACAATTCCAGCTGTCCCTGGGGAAAATATTGACTACAAATAATTTTTATGTTTGTGATATAGTTCTATGTATAATGAATAGAGCGTTTTCTTTCGGCACTAAATAGCTGAGCTTACAATTTGCATTAAATCATGGCTTGTTTTAAGCCTATTTTATTGAATAAAACAGAGTAGCTGAGCTCATATCTCTTATGAAGGCAGATGTGATTTCCCCCATCAGTTAGATTACTGCTAATCTTTGGTTCTCCTTCTTCATAAATAGTGTTAAGTCCTGTTTTCAAAACATGGAGATTTGCAAGCGGCGAGTAAACATGTATGACACTGTGAATCAGAGCAAAACACCATTCATCACCCATGTAGCCCCAAGCACATCAACCAATTTAACCATGACCTTCAATAACCAGCTCAATACAGTTCATAACCAGGTAAGAATGATCATTATGATGGTCTAACTTGGTGGGCTTCAAGAGGTTTGTAACTTCTTTCTTTTAAGGGAAGACATCTTCCAGTATGTTTCTTTTTCTTCTTTCTGGAAGACATCTTCCAGTATGTTTCTATGTGTAATCTCATAATTTAAGTAGAGGTTAGAAATATAGACTGCTAATGACCCAAGATCTTTCAAAAACTATGGATCCAGTATATATTTTTTCCTTTTAATTTATAATCTCATAACTCAAGTAGAGGTTGGAGATATAGACAGAGGGATGGTCCAAGATTGCTCAGAAACTGAGGATCACCAAGAATTTGACTTTGGTCCTTCTCAATCTAACACTAGTGCCTTCTAACTTATTGTGACAACCCATCTCCCTTCAAAAAAGCGTTTTCTCAATGATAATTTTGTAGCCAGTGACATTTGTGACTAGATGGGACTCCCAATTAGCAAGGCTTGATAATCCTTTCCTTTTTGGGGTTTATATCCCGTGCATATACACAATACTGACCATAATACTGGTTAGAGCTTTAGAAAACCTTATTAGGAGCAAGTAGCAATGAAAAAAAGCCTGCAAAGACTTAGGGCTGGAAAAAACCTTCTTCGGAAAAAGTAGGAATGAAAAAGCCTGCAAGCTGGTAAGAGCTGGGAAGATCGTTAGCACCTTGTTAGGGATGGAAAAAACATTCTTTGGAAGAAGTAGCAATGAAAAAAAGCCTGCAAAGACTTAGGGTTGGAAAAAACCTCCTTCGGAGAGAATAGCAATGAAAAAGCCTGCAAGCTGGTAAGAGCTGGGAAGATTGTTAGCGCCTTGTTAGGGCTGAAAAAAAAGCTTTGAAAAGACTACATTCAGAGTCTAAGACACACCCAAATTTTCAGCCTCTTTTAGGGGGGGAAAGGTGCGTCTTATACTCCGAAAAATACGGTAATCTACACATAATATTCCTTTGTGTTCTGTACATCCCAAGCTACAACTGTACAACAATTGAAAAACCAAATCAACCTGCTTGTGGAGCATGTAACTCAACAAAGTGAGCCATGTCACCAAGTACCAAGAACAGATCAAGTAACGCACATGCAGTGTATTACTAATTATAATTAAAGATCTAGAAATATTTATTCATTTTTCAGACGCAAAGTCTTGAATCTTTCTATATGAACAACTTGACTCTCTTTGTGGGTCGTAGTCTTGATGTCTGGGCTTGTGATTATAATCCGTTGGTACAGGTAGTCCTCCACTTACAACCTCAATTGAGCCCAACATTTCTGTTGCTAGGTGAGGCATTTGTTAAATGAGTTTTGCCCCATTTTATGACCTTGTTTGCCACGGTTGTTATGTGAATCGGTGCAGTTGTTAAAACGTGGTTGTTAAGTGAATCTGGCTTACCCATTGACTTTGCTTTACCAGAAGGTTGCAAAAGGAGATCACGTGATCCCTGGGACATTGCAACTGTCACAAATGTGAACCAGTTGCCAAACGTCTGAATTTTGATCACGTGACCACGAAGATGCTCTAACGGTCATAAGTGTGAAAAATGATCATGTCACTTTTTTCCAATGCTGTTGTAACTTCGAACAGTCACTCAATGAACTGCTGTAAGTCAAGGACTACCTGTAATAATAAGCAAAGGAATGGGATGCATGATGAGTCAAGTTAAACTCTTATTAGCCTTATTCATCTCTAGCTCCCTTCTTGCTTTGTTTTTTTTAAATCCTGTCTACCTTTTAAGGTTTTATTTTATGTGCCTTATTTATCTTTTCTTTAGAAAACTAGCTTCCCCCAACATTACCATCGCCTTCATATTTTGTTTTTATTTTATTTTAAATCCCATAATTCCTTTAGGCCACCACTCTGGCTCCCACTTCCACTACCAGTGCCACTATTTCCTTAGCCAACCCTGATGTCTCCATACTAAACTACCAATCTGCACTCTACCAGCCCTCGGCAGCATCCATGGCCGCGGTGGCTCAGAGGAGCGTCCCTCTGCAGACAGGCACAGCGCAGATATGTGCTCGTCCTGACCCTTTCCAACAAGCCCTTATTGTATGTCCTCCAGGTTTTCAAGGTAAGAATGCTTCTGATTCCTTTCTGTTGTTAAATGTGTTGCTATTCATTAAACATCTGAATAATGAAGAATAATAATAATAATAATAAAAAATAAATAAATGTGTTGCTATTGCTAAAGCAAGGATGGGGCATCTGTCTGGTAGGACTCTAAAATTTTACTCAACTAGGGAATCAGCTCTTTCCTCCAAATTACCATAGATTACATTGAGCACCAGCAATAATTTCCTACAGTGTTAATCAGAATAGAACTGGAAGGGGCCAGTAGAAAGTCTTCTAGTCGAAGTCTTCTGGCAAAACAACAAAGGAATACAATCAGTGGTGGGTTCCTACCGGTGCGGTCCACTCTATAGCACTGGTAGCGGCCCGCTGGTAACATCACACTACTGGTGCGGTCGGTTGCCAGTGCCTGGGTGCCGCCATTAAAAAATTTTTAAAATTTTTTTAAAATATTTTTCTTCTGTGCATGCCCAGAATCCGAGCTTCCGGCACTGCACATGCACTGCCTTCCTATCCCACAGTGAGTCCAAGCAGGGGAGGATGGCTGAGGGAGCGCGTGAGACGCTGAAAGAACGGGCGGCAGGAGCCTAGGATCATCGAATGGGGAGAAGCATTAAGGCCGGACGGAGCCTCCTAGAAGAACCGCTGCCGCGGTCTTGCTGTTCCCGCTGCGGGGGGCTGTGTTGCGGGTGGGCAATGTCCCCCTGCTTCTCCAGCCGCTGCCAAGCTCCCGAGGCCCACGCCTACCCGGTCACATGGCTGGCAAGCCACACCCACAAAATAAGCCACACCCACGGAGTGGTAGTAAAAAAATTAGGAACCCACCCCTGAATACAATGGTTGTTTTTCCAAGTTGCAATATAAATACAATAAGCTGAGTTCATACAGCACACTGAATGAAAATCAAATAAAGTATACTATAGGATAGTGCAAAATCAAGTAAAGCATGCTACACTGCTGCAGTTAAGTCAATAGCTAACAGTTTCAAGATTAAGCCACCAAGGTTTAAATCTATACTCCGGAGTCTATAGCCGTTCAGATGTTGCTGAACTAGAACTTCTAGTGGGTATGTTATTTCTATCCGTAGGGAGCTTTAGTTCAGGTCATCTGAAAATTTCTATCCTTAGGGAACTTTAGTTCAGGTAATCTGAAAAACCAGAAAATATGTGTTTTTTCATTGATATGTATAGGATTGCACTATACATTAGGAAAGCTGAGTTGGCAAGGTGGTCTCAGATGAAAAATTTCTCAATTTATCAGTATATGAGTGCACTGGCAGATGATGTATGCAGCATCAATATTCTCAGCTTGGTTATCATATTACCTGACATTTACCAATTTTCTGGGCAATTTTTGGAGATTGGGGACTAAGAGAATAAGGAAATAAGAGCCTATTTCTCTATTTTTGAGCTCCAGTTTCCTTTATATATCTAACTTAGCTGTGGCCAGGAAGCCTGGTTCCCTCTCTCATTTTTATCCAAAGATATTTAAGTTATTTGTAGATATTGATGTCTTAGTGCACCACTGTGCAGCAGACGTTTTATCCTTTTTATGTGGCTTTGAAATAACATAAAAGAACTCCAGAGCGAAATCCTCAAAAGTCCCCCGAGTCTTATTTACAAAAGCTACAAAAGGCATTTGACTATTTGGGGGCAAATTTTTTATCCTCAGTGATTTCTTCAGCTCAGAGAGCTGCACAGTTGGTAGGAATAACTGAAAGGATGACAGACACCTGAAGTCTTAATTTCTGCCCTGGATTTTAGCAGCCAGTGGCTCTTCCTGTGGAGACAAGTTGTGTTCAGCAGTTGCATAGAGTCCATCTCCATTGGGAACAATTGGAAAATGACCGTGTGACTATTTCCTTAATTTGTCTAGGTATCTAACCTTCTCCTGCTTAATGGCTCAGGGAAGGTAACAACTGTTCCAAACAAAATACACAAAGGAAAAATACAGCATTACTGTTCTTTCCAGAAGCAAATTACAGACCATATTTAATGCATCTTTTAAAACTAAATCCAATTTAGAGACCAAAAAATAGAAAAGACTCAGGGGCTTTTTCATTTGAAGTCCTTTGAAACTGGGACTTAGAAGGGGAGAGTTGAACTTTCCTTCCCTAAAGCATTTGTATTTCAATTGGAATATGAATCCTGTTCCTCTTTTAAAGCCCCTGATAGAGTTTCTATTAATGCCTTTGAGAAGGGTATGTTGAGAATGTTTGGCTTGACCCCAGTTTTACTTGTAAACTCCCAAGGCCATCTGCAAAACAATTGATAAATGTTGAAATTGGCATACAACAACGTTGCTGACATTTGGTGCCCAATCATGGTCTTACTCTAATTTATTCAATAAACTACAGTTGACTAATTTCACACATCATATAATTCCAAAATCTTAAAAAAATGTATTATAGATAAGCACAATGTGTAGACTGATTCCAAGTTAATTCTTACCTTTTTAATCTCAGTGGTTGAAGACTTGGCTGTGCCAAAATTAGAAGCTAGAAAATCCATAAGTTGAACCCCATGGTCTAAGAATTCCTGCCTGATGGTCTAAGAACTCCTGCCTTGAGCAAAGGGTTGGACTAGAAGACCTCCAAGCTCTATGATTCACCAAACCTTTAGGGAGCTCTCTATGGTGGGCTACAAGTTCCATCCATACAAGCATGACCAGTAGTTAGATATGAATTATTTGTAGTCCTGTATACATGAAGAATGAGAGGTTAGTGTCGGCTGCTTTAAGAAGAGATTCTTCTAGGATCTGTCTTTACATTCTGTTGTGTAGCATACATATCTTAGGAAGTTAACCATAAATTACATTCCTAATATTTGTTTAGGAAATCTAATGAACCCTGGGACTCTCAGTATTACTTTATAATAATTGTTCTATATATTTTTCTTTCTTATACCCAAACAATGGAGGACATTCACAAATTAAAATTCAACCCCTGTATTTGATTTCACTTTCCGTGATTCAGAGAAATCATATTTATTTCTCATTTACGAAACAATTTCAAATCAGGGTAAAACAAACATGTTAAAATGTGCATATAATCAGTTTTACAATAAAACCATTCTCACATCTTAAAAATAAAACTTAAAACATAGCTTAAAACCTCAGAGTATAGCATGAAACAATAAAGTATCGGAAGCAAAAGAGTGCACACTTAACTAACAGATTACATGAATGGAGAACTCTTTAATTGTCAGCTGAAAATTTTCAGGGTCACAAAAAGAGCATCAGGAATTTATCTTTTAAAAAAATAATTTTAAAGAGCATCAAGAATTGATCTCTTTAAAAATAATTTTACTGAAATAAAAAGTGTTAAAAGAAAATAAAGATAATAAAAAGAATAGCAAACAGTGAAAAAGGGGAACAAGAAGTAGAAAAGAAAAAGAAAGAAAAGAAAAAGATTATAAAGAAGCAACTTTCAATCTTCTTGACTTGACAGTGGTTATAGATAGATATATTTACTTTGCCCTCTCTCTATAAGGTTGCATCATAATTTCCTTCTTTCCATAAGTTACCCTTTCTAATCTTCAAACCCTTGAATCACAAGTTTTTGTTACTCAACAAAAAGTCAACAAGGGGTTTCCAGTCACTAATAAATGTAGCTGTTGAACTTTCTCTAATATGTTAATTTTGCCATTTCCGTTCTCTTCATCAACCCTTCCTCTAGTGTGGGTATTTCAGAATATTTCCATTTCTGCACATATAGTTTCACAGCAGTAATCATGTACAAAAGTAATCTTCCATGGGTCTTTTCTAATTGACTGTCCATTAATCAGTACCAAGAATTTAACTGAAAACTCCCACTACAGCATCTTATTTCCCTGAAGGATCAAAGTACTTTTCAGGTTGAGTTTGAAAATTGGATGCAGGCTTTTGAGGCATTCCCACTTTTATGGCCATGTGTAAGATTCATGCTAGCATTTTTTCCTAAGAATGATCAAACCACATTTCAGTTGACTATGGCATTTGGACAGGAGCCTCTGTTAAGGAGTCCTGATTAGATTGAGATGCAAGCTACAGATCTATACAATTAAGTTTGAGAGACGTTGAAATCTTACCGAACAAATCTAGCTTTATTCAGCATTAGGTAGGACACAGTTGGAATTGTACATCAACTCTCTAATAACGGTAGGATGAAAAGAAGAATTCAAGATAAACTGATAAAGTGGAGTTAATAGAAAAGTAAAAAATCTCTTTTAAGTCTAGTTCTGCTCCTGATGACTATATGGACAGGTCCAAACAGTTTTCTTGGCAACAGAATTAAAGAGCTTGGCCATTGCTTTTTCCCAGGATGGTATTTTCCCCTCCCCCAAATTTCCCATCTATTCTACAGTCTTGGAATTCCTTGTAGTTTTCCATCCAAATATTTCTGCTATGCTAAAGTTTCTGAGCCTAAATGAGGCCAATCAGATACTGTCACCTCCTGAGAGAAATTTGAGGCATCTGAACACAATGTTGAAGGGATTTGGCACACTTTTTGACAATAACAATGATGGTTATTTCTCATCTGCCCAATAACTAGATCTGTCATAGAAAATTACTAAAGACATTGAAAACAGTTAAAGCAAACAGACAAACTAGAAGTGTTAATAAAGACCATAGGGAGGATACAATAAAAATGGTTTAAAAAGCCCCTTCCCAATACAACACAGACATTTAAAAAAAAACCAAACACACACAAGTAACCTCACTCCAAAAGTTTCTACTGGAAAATAAATATCTTAGGTAGATACTGAAAATACCTTAAGGTATGCTATTCTTGACTAATGAAAGAACAAATGAAAAACCTTATTCAAATTGTATATTGGTGTTGAGAGAATGGAAATTTTGCCAAGTGAAAAAGAACAGTTGGCTGATGGAAAATTTGCACAGTAAACTTGTAAAATTTCTACCCCTGATAAAAGATTAACTTGTTTGCCTCCAAGCTGTTATGAAAATATTAACATATTCGACTTCCGGCGTTGAAGTCATGTTTTAATGAGCTGCATTTGCTTTACTCTGTCAACTTATTAAAGTGATTGTGTCTTTTTCAACCTTACAGAAACTTCAGGTATTGTATTCACATGAAACACCTCTTTTAAATCATTTGAAGTATGCACAGATTTACCTGGTACCATGGAACCAAATTGAACGATTTTTTTTCAGGGCTGTGCTTTTTATTGATGGTGATTGATCTTAAAAACATATGTATTGTCTAACACTGCCTTTTCTTTTCATTATTTTCTTGGCTCAGGATTGCAAACTTCCCCTTCAAAACATGCTGGCTATTCTGTCCGGATGGAGAATGCAGTTCCCATAGTCACTCAGGCTGCTGGGGCTCAGCCCCTTCAGATCCAACCAGGGCTTTTAGCACAGGTAAATAATTAATTATTTTGGATCAAGCAACAACTTTAAGGAACTATACGGAGTTGTCAATAAAGAAGAGCGGTTCACATGTGGAAGTTATTGTGGATTTTGAGAACGTGCATGATGTTATTTGACCTTTTCATCTTTTTATTTGTGGAGGGAAGAGCTTCCTGGGATTTTAAGATATTAGACAAACCCTCCCCCCATCTCTATTTTTTCTTAAGCCATTTGCCCCCAGCCATGCATGACAACAGCTCTTGCAAATACATTTGATTTCCATACTTGTCTTCCATCAAGTAAAAATGCTCCAATTACACATGGCTTTATCAAACTAGCAAGAACAAAATTGTGCTAGATGATCCATTGAGCAGACTCTATTTCTGGTAGCAACCTAGACTAGAACTGTTATTTCGTAGAACAATTCTCTCAGAATTTGATTAGTAAGCTTTATCAAGAAGTTTCAAATAAGAATACAAGAATTATGGCAATCACACTACTTTCAAGTGAGAAATGTTCTGCAAATTAGGGCAGAATTTTTTTTGGGGGGGGGGTTTCTTGTGCTTTTTCAGTGTAAAGGAGGAATTTCCTCTCTTTAATGAACATGAGGCAATCTTCCTCAATTGATTCTTTTGAAAATAGGCATTAGACTTCTTATCCATCTGATAAGCAGCTCTCAAAATTTCCTAGAAAGTTCGGCCACACCCAAAATGCCATGCTTGCAAGCAGATCCCCTTAGGAATGCTGGTTATCTCATTTATCTGCCTTTTATTTCAAATAAAATTATTTTGCACCAATGTGGTGTTTATGTCAGGATGATCCGGTGTTCTTGGATACCAGAGGATTCTCAAATACTGCAAATCACTGCCTTGCCTGGATCTCCTTCCAGCCTCAGTTAGTTGTTTTTCTTTTGGGGCTTCCAGGCTCCCCTATCTTGGAAGTCGAACGTAAAACATGAGTTGTTTCTTTTCATTCAACTTAATATGATCTTCTGTCCTCATGAAGGGTCGTTGTTAAAGGATACTTGACTGACATGCATGGGGTCCATCTCCGTGAAAACTTGTCATCCTTCTCCAAGAAATACATGTGAAGGAGAACTGTCACATTTATAAATAAAATGGAAATATTCCATGAAGAAGGGGAGATCTTTCACAACAAAAAAAGGAAGAAAATACGCTTTATAAACATCAATATGTAAAATATTTGGACAGAAGTACCTTGTAAAATTAAATTAATTGCCTGGCTCTGCGCATGGGTAATCAGACAAATTATACCCAAAACATTTGACAGGCTTCTGAGTTGGCTGCATTACAATTGGCAATTACAGCGGACAGACTAAAAATACTGAGCTGATGCAAAGGCTTAATCACTAACACTTAATCAGATAAAACAGCAGGGGAGATTGTTCAGGTAGTAATTATAGCATCTGAATCAGGAGTGTGCAACGTCTTTAGGGGTCAGAGGTCATGTTTGGGCTTTGAGTGATATATTAGGGGCTGCACTCCAAGAATTAAATGAGGTCAGAACATTCAGACTCTGGTGTTCTCTCAAGCACCTTTCCCCAAAATTTTCAAAATGCTACCCAGCCCTAATACTATCCTTTTCTGTCAGTTAGATTCATAACTTAAATAGGAGTAATTGTAAAAGCAAAAAAGAAAGGTTTTTTTTTGATTCCTTACCAATCAAGGCCAATCCAACTAAGCCCAGCCCTGCTTGAAGCCTGCCGTAGTCACCAGCTGTAGACTGCGTCTAACTTCAAGAACCCACCCCAGATATCTGCCAAATTTTCTTTTTAATGTGGCAGAAGAGGTCTATGGAGATTCTCGGTCATCCAGGTCACGGTGAACTAAAGGTGCTTTTTTCAGGAGGCAACTGGACTTTCTTGTTTTTCTTTGAAGACGTTTTGCTTCTCATCCAAGAAGCTTCTTCAGCTCTGAATGGATGGTGGGGAATGGAAGGATTTATATTCCTTGCAGACAGCTGGTCATTTGCATTCTTTTAGAGCAGGGGTCGGGAACCTATGGCTCGCGAGCCAGATGTGGCTCTTTTGATGATAGCATATGGCTCGCAGCAGGGGTGAAATCCTCCCGGTTCTTCGATACTCCGCATTGCCCGAAAACCCTGTAACTAAACGCCCAGACAGAGAGAAGTTAGCAACGTGGAAAGAGGGGCGACATTGACAACTACCGCTGCTTGAGCGGTGGGCCAATAAGAGAGCCCGCTGATGGGGCCACGTGAGGGAAGTTTGTGTGGAAAGACGGTTGGGAAACCAAGGAAACGGTTAGCGGGAGTGAAGCGGTGAGAGGGCGGGGCCGGGGCCGAGCACGCGCGGCAGGTGAGGGGCTTTGTGTGAGAGTGTAGACTTGGCTTTCTTGCTTCCCTTCGCGCGTCGTCCCGCCGCTCTGTTAATTGTCAGGCCGTATCAACCTCCCCCTTTTTCTGTGGTGCCTAATGGTGGGATAGTTTGAATAAATAAGCCAAGCGGCCGAAGGAGCCTTGGAGCTCCGATGCTGCCCTGCTCTAGTCGCCTGCTGGGAAGGCTGCAGCAGCCACCATCAGCTGGCGGCATAAGGCAAGAGGCAGGCGGGAGACGCGGGCAGGAGCTGGCTGTCGAGGGAGCGCGCAGCTGAGAGGCATCTCGCGCGGGGAGGAAACTTTGTCTGGCTTGGCTTTGAGAGCGAGCAAGCAAGCGAGAGCAGCGCAGCCACAGCCGGAAGGGAAGCAAGCAGCCTGCTCTGCCACTCAAGCCAGCGGCTGCCGGAAGCAACAAGGGCATTAGGAAAAGAGAAGGAGGAGTGCCGCCACCGCCGCTAGCACTCTTTCCTTCAGTTCTATCTTTTCCTTCTCTTTTCCTAACGCCCTTGTTGCTTCCGGCAGCCGCTGGCTTGAGTGGCAGAGCAGGCTGCTTGCTTCCCTTCCGGCTGTGGCTGCGCTGCTCTCGCTTGCTTGCTCGCTCTCGAAGCCAAGCCAGACAAAGTTTCCTCCCCGCGCGAGATGCCTCTCAGCCGCGCGCTCCCTCAGCACGACCGCAGCCGCCACCAGCACTCTTTTCTTCATTTGGGAAAAAGGATCTTGTGGTGCTGAGGGCTAGGAAAGAGGGAAGAAGAGAAAAGGGAAGGAAGGAAGACCAGAGATGGAAGGAAGGAAGGAAGGAGGGAGTGCTGAGGGAGTGCGCGGCTGAGAGGCATCTCGCGCGGGGAGGAAACTTTGTCTGGCTTGCCTTCGAGAGCAAGCAAGCAAGCGAGAGCAGCGCAGCCACAGCCGGAAGGGAAGCAAGCAGCCTGCTCTGCCACTCAAGCCAGCGGCTGCCGGAAGCAACAAGGGCGTTAGGAAAAGAGAAGGAAAAGATAGAACTGAAGGAAAGAGTGCTAGCGGCGGTGGCGGCGCTCCTCCTTCTCTTTTCCTAACGCCCTTGTTGCTTCCGGCAGCCACTGGCTTGAGTGGCAGAGCAGGCTGTTTGCTTCCCTTCCGGCTGTGGCTGCGCTGCTCTCGCTTGCTTGCTCGCTCTCGAAGGCAAGCCAGACAAAGTTTCCTCCCCGCGCGAGATGCCTCTCAGCCGCGCGCTCCCTCGGCACGACCGCAGCCGCCACCAGCACTCTTTTCTTCATTTGGGAAAAAGGATCTTGTGGTGCTGAGGGCTAGGAAAGAGGGAAGAAGAGAAAAGGGAAGGAAGGAAGACCAGAGATGAAAGAAAGGAAGGAAGGAAGGAAGGAAGGAAGGAAGGAAGGAAGGAAGACCAGAGATGGAAGGAAGGAAGGAAGGAAGGAAGGAAGGAAGGAAGGAAGGAAGGAAGGAAGGAAGGAAGGAAGGAAGGAAGGAAGACCAGAGATGAAAGGAAGGAAGAAAGGAAGGAAGGAAGACCAGAGATGAAAGGAAGGAAGGAAGGAAGGAAGGAAGGAAGGAAGGAAGGAAGGAAGGAAGGAAGGAAGACCAGAGATGGAAGGAAGGAAGGAAGGAAGGAAGGAAGGAAGGAAGGAAGGAAGGAAGGAAGGAAGACCAGAGATGAAAGGAAGGAAGGAAGGAAGGAAGGAAGGAAGGAAGGAAGGAAGGAAGGAAGACCAGAGATGGAAGGAAGGAAGGAAGGAAGGAAGGAAGGAAGGAAGGAAGGAAGGAAGGAAGGAAGACCAGAGATGAAAGGAAGGAAGGAAGGAAGGAAGGAAGGAAGGAAGACCAGAGATGGAAGGAAGGAAGGAAGGAAGAGGAAGAAGAAGAGGAAGGGTGGGAGGAAGAGAAAAAAGTGAGAGGGAAAGAAAGAAAGAAAGATTTTAGGAAGGAAGAAAGACAGAAAGAAAAATAAAGATGGTAGGAGGGGTAGTCTTATACGAAGAGTATATCCCAAACTCTATATTTTCATTGGAAAAGTTGGGGGTCGTCTTATATGCCCAGTCGTGTTATACGCCGGAATATACGGTATATGGCTCTCACTGAAATAAATTTCCAAATTTTTTGCTTTCATGGCTCTCTTAGTCAAAAAGGTTCCCGACCCCTGTTTTAGAGAGTTGTTGAGACCACTTCAGGGGTGAAATGCTGCCGGTTCGGAAGGGCCGGTCAGTCGTTGCAGAGCCGATGGAGCTGGCAGCGGTCGCAGCGCGGGGCTTCTCCTGCCTGCTTCCCCCGCCCGCCTGGATGACACCATTTGAGTTCTTCTACGCTCTGTGCATGCGCAAAGCGTTCTGCGCATGCACAGAGCGTAGAAGAACTCAAATGGCGGCATCCAGGCGGGCGGGGAAAGTGGGCAGGAGAAGCCCCGCGCTTTGACCGCTGCCAGCTCCATCGGCTCTGCAACGACTGACCGGCCCTTCCGAACCGGCAGCATTTCACCCCTGGACCACTTGGAGGTTTATCTGTGTCCTCAGGGTCACCTGGGTGGTGCAAATGAGTGTGGAGCCTTCTTGCCTGCAGGATGTTTTCTGCCCTGTGTCCCTTCCCTGTTGAAGACAGGTGCAGGCTGTTGGGGAGGAGTCTATGTTGTCTCTGCATCTCAAATCGAAGCGCAAATGGTTCCTGTAGTCTGCAAGTTTTCTGGAAATCTGTTCATATCTCACATCATTCAAAGGGTATCCATCCCAAAGTGCATAGCTAAATGTCTATGGAGATTCTCAGTCCTCCAGGTCATGGTGCCTCAAAGGTGCTTTTTCAGCGGCAACTGGACTTTCTTGTTTTTCTTTGAAGGCATTTTGCTTCTCATCCAAGAAGCTTCTTCAGGTCTGACTGGATGGTGGGGAATGAAAGGCATCCTGCAGCCAAGAAGGTTCCACACATATTTGCACTACTCAGGTGACGCTGAGGACACAGATAAATCTCCAAGTGGCCTCAACAACTCTCTAAAAGAATGCAAATGACCAGCTGTCTGCAAGGAATATAAATCCTTCCATTCCTCACCATCCAGTCAGCGCTGAAGAAGCTTCTTGGATGAGAAGCGAAATGTCTTCAAAGAAAAACAAGGAAGTCCGGTTGCCTCCTGAAAAAGCACCTTTGTGGCAGAAGAGGAACATAACTAAAGACATGATTGGAAATGAATTATATATAAACATAAATGAAATCAAATGTATTTTATCTCTTGTGTTTTTTCTATCACACCATTCAAAGGCCAAGTATGGCCTTCTGCTAAGAAAAGTTGCATCTCCATGCATTGTTCTTGCTTCTCCCTTCTTTCAGTGTTCCCTTCTTTCCTTCTTAGGAAGTAGGAGGCCGGAAAACGAAGTGTCAGGTGCAGCTTGCTTGCTACTATGCCCTTCAAAAAAAAATGCTATGAAATGGAAAGCTGTGTCTGTAGAATGTTCTAATCGCTTCTACAGCTGTCAGTTACACAGGGTTCTCTCCTGGCAAATAGGGAAAGAGGGAGGGAAAGGCCTGACATTGTAGATGCCTGATGCTTTGCAATAATCTCTAGCCGTAGGCTGATGGACCACAGTTAGTGTATCATCTTCGTAGTTGTTGATTACCACCGGAAATGTGATACAACTGCTCAAGTCAATTTCTTGCCTGGAAGGCCTAGAGCAGGTGAAAAGTGCATTTTCACCCCAGTGAGGCTAGTTTATCTGCTTGCTAGTGCAAAACGCGAGAGGCAGCTTTGGAAAGGTAGCCGCTGCTTCTTTAAAAGGCAGGAGTCAGCTTTATCCCACCATGAAAGCTGGAAGGAAGAAACTGAGAAATTGTTTGCACCAAGAAATTTGGAAATAGACTTTCTATAAAAATATATTTGGCATACCTGTGTGAGCGTGCATATGTATGTGGGAACCTCTCATAGGTCAAGTTAAAAAAAAAGAATTGGGAAACTTGAAATGCTAAGTTCATAAAGAAAGAACAAGGAAGGAAAAAGGAACCTGGAAAATGGAGGTGTCAGCTGGGGAAGATATATTCTTAGTAACTTTGAGGCTGTGCCTAATGCATACATTCACAGCAGTTCATATGATAAGGCTGAAAGTAAGGGGACTTAATTATATAAGCATGCGGAAAGAGAAGAGAAAGCATCTGATATTTTCTAGGAATCTTCATGCAATCTTTGCGCAAGACATGAACTCATGGTTAATTGAACCATGTTGTATTGAATCAAGTCAAATCAATTGTCTGAATTTGCAGAAAACTGACCAGAAACCAGTTAATTGGTTACTGCCATACACCTTGTCCTTCCCTTTTAGATTATCTTTCAATTGTCCTGCTGTAGATAGATTTTGACTGTTAATTCTGCTTTTCCTGTGGCAATGTCTAGAACAGAGGTCAGCAACCCGTGGCTCTGGAGCCGCACGTGGCTCTTTCATCCCTCTGCTGTGGTTCCCTGTCGTTCAAAATATGTGTCACAACTGCCAATGTGTGATACCCACCGACGTGCAATTTATTAAGCTTTTTGACCCCTGGTAGGCCAACCATGGATAAATCCAAGAAAAGAAAAGTTTCAGAAGAAAGCGGAATCTTTTTTTTTTATTCAAAAAGTTTTATTAGTACAAAGTACAAGCATTTTTATCAATTTTCTCCCCCCCATCCCCCCCCTACCCACAACCCACTCCCTCCCCTCCCCCCCCGGACTTCCCAGAAAAAGTACAGGGCATAGTATTCAATAACATAAATTTAAATTAAATTAAAATAACTTCTTAGATTCCTCATTTTATCGGCATCTTTAACTCCAGATTAAAACTATTCAAAATGTTAAAAATTAAAGAGAAAGTAAACAAGTGAAGAACAAAAATAAGCAAAATAACAGATAAAAAGGAAACAAAGATGAACCTCATACACTAAACTTAGTCATAACTCAAACATTATTAATAGCATAATTTTACAATATACCAAAGTATTAACTTCCCAATATTTTATATATATATATATATATATATATATATATATATATATATATATATATATATATATATATATATATATATATATATATATATATATATATATATATATATATATATATATATATATATATATATATATATATATATATCAATAATAATTGGCTAACCCCTTATATTTCAACACCCTTAAACTTAATTAAAATCCACCCACTTATTAATAACATAATGTTATATATATAACATTTCTTCTGAACCTCAAACCATAAAATACACCTTCATAACAATAATCCTATACCTTAAGGTATCGCCTCAGAGTATATATTATCTACTATACTAAAAATAGTAACCAAAATATATAATAATAATAAAAAAAATAAAAACCAACTCTTTATACCTCTAAATTTTTAAAACTTAATCCCTATATCCTCAAAATAATGATACCAAAATATTACACTATATCCAATTTGTAACTTCAAAATATTTGATATGAAAATACCATCAATAAACAATATTAATATTTCAGATCCCCAAATTATTGATAACGAAATACTCTATATCAAATTTATAACTCCAAAATATATAATATATATCTAAAAAACAATCTAGAAATAAAATATAATACCAATAATAGACAATATTAATACAACATATATAAAAAAAAAGAAAAAAAATGATTACAATCTTGTTCATCTTTCCAACCATCCCATAAGTTTCAACACCATCTGTCCTTTGGCCATTTCCAATCTGTCGCTTCAGCTGTCATCTGATCCCATTCCTCCGTCTCCTTATCCACGTAAACATCTGTCTGGCTCTGCCACTCTTTTGGAATCATCGAAATTTCCTCTTGATCACATATATCCGGATTTCCCTTCTCCTCCTCCCTTATTTCCATGCCTTTTTCCACTGGAATTTTAGAAATATCAGCCTTTAAAACATTGATGTAGAATTCTGTAGCTTTCTTTATTGTATTTAGTCCATATCTTTTTCCCAAGAATTTTACAGTTACTCCTGTTGGTACATTCCATTTATATTGTAAATTTTGTATTTTTAATTCCTGAACCAAAAACGAATATTCTCTTCTATCTTTAAGCATCTTGGCAGGGATTTCTTTCCATATCTTTATTTCTTGACCATTTGCCTGAAGATTTTTATTATAAGTCGCCTGTATGATTCTGTTTCGCAAAGCTCTGGTAGTGAAGTATATTACAATATCCCTTGGCAAGTGGTTTTGTTTTGCATACCAAGAATTGATTCTGTATACTTTATCGATTTTTGTAGCCAATTCATCTTTAGACAATCCAGACACCTGCTCCAGTGCCTCTGTCATTCTTTCTTTCAGATTTTCAATTTTTTTTTCTTTCAAGCCCCTGACTCTTATAGCAAATTTCATCTCTTGAAATTGAGAGATCATCGCTTCTTTTTCCAGTTTTAATATATCATTTTGAACCTTGGTTATATATTCTTCTGAAATTGTTATGTTTTGCTTATTTTTTTCCAAATCCTTCTCCAAAATTTCCATATTCACTGCTAATCCTTTGCAAACTTTCACCACATCTGCTCTCAATTGTAGATTCATCTTCTCCATAGCAGCCTGCATCTTTTTTTCTATCTCAGCAAGTTTTGAATTGAATTCTAAAATTAACTCATTTTTCAGAAGTTTCAGGGTATTAAAAAAAGTCTCAGGTGTTAAAGAATCAGGCATAGGTTGTTTCTTTAAAATATGATCAAAGGAGTACTCAGTTCTTTTATTCACTACAGTCTTTTCAAGTTTAGAAGCCATTTCAATATTTTCAAAAAAAAGACAAAGAAGAGAGGAAGAGGAAACCCAGATCTTTACTTAAAAAAGAAAATTCTTTTCAAAGTCCAGAGCCATTTAAATTTTTCCTTCTATAAAACTATAACTTAATTCCAAAGAAGAGAAAAAAAAGGGGGGGGGAATCATCCTTCAAATCAAAGGTTTCCAGAGGAAAGGGCTGGTAACAAAGCAAAAATAACTTTCTCTTTTACACCACAGTTGCCAATCACCATCTTGTTGCCACTCCTTATTAAGTTACTTTGTTTCTTCCATCTTAAAAACCCAGGAATGGAGTTAAAGTACAAACTATTACCTCCAGGACTCCTGTCTTCTTCTGGCTGCTCTCTGTATTTTTAAAATAATTATACCTCCTTTAAAACAGCAGCGGTGGTCGCGGCATCTTGCTCCGCTTTAAAAGCGGAAGCTTCCAATCTTCCGGAGCAGCTGACAGGCTACCTGGGGAGCCCTTACCCTACGCGCCCTAAGTTGGTTTTTAGGGCACTAGGAGGGCTCTACCCCACCTGTCTCGCTCTCATCTCTCCCCTTCGCCCGGGGAGAGATTTTCAAGCCGCCAGACAGCTGTTCTGGCGGCTTTTACAGAAGATCGGAGGTGCGCCCTGCAAAGAGCGCCATCGACGCCGTCGGAGCCGGAACCGGAAGCCTCAAGAAAGCGGAATCTTTAATTCAACTATATATGCTAGTTTTGTGGCCGCTCAGGAAATAGTCTGGCACGGGAAGAGTTTTGTGGCTCCTGGTGTTTTCTTTTCTGTGGGAAACGGGTCCAATTGGCTCTCTGAGTGTTTAAGGTTGCCGACCCCTGGTCTAGAACAAATAGGCTTATTGAAGTTGTAACAAGTGCAACTTTATTGTTAGTTTAGGAAGAACCTTTAAACATACGTTTACCCAGATCTTTTAATTGTTCTGTTTTAAATTGCTTTTTATCATTTTGTATTTTATAATGTTATTTTATTATTTGAATAGTGTTTTGAGTGTATTTGACTTAAAATACACTTTTATTTTATTTGTATTTCCGGGAAGCACTCTGAGCCATTAAGGGGCTGGGCAAGTATGCCCTTAACTGAGAACCAGTTTAATGTAGTGATTAAGACATCAGGCTAGAAACCCAGAGACTGTGAGTTCTACTCCCACATTAGGCACAAATCTTTCTGGGTAACCTTGGGCCAGTCACTTTCTCTCCGCCCTAGGAAAGAGGCAATGGGAAACCACTTTTGAAAAACCTTACCAAGACAACTACAGGGAAATCTAGGCAGTTTCCGAGAATCTGATATGATTGAATGGAAGAAAAAAAAGCCTTTAATTAATAAATAAAACTTAGGTCCAGGCTTCATATGCTGAACTGCAGACTAGCCCAAGTTTTAGTTTAGTGTGTTGCATGAATTTAGCCTATGGCTCTGGATTCCTGTTGAAACAGCTCTGGTTTGCACAACGGCCACCATTTATGTGCTTATTATCCTATGACTTGAATTCTCCCAATTATCGTTCTTCATCTAAAATCTAGGTCTTGAGTTACTTTCTTTTGAGTCCAGGTTTTCAATCTGTACTCAGAAGAGATTAAATTGCCCTTCCATGGCATGTAGGTGGAATCCCAATATGACCTGTGTATAAAATGTTACCTACTTCCAACAGTGAGTCATCTGAGCAAGATAGCACTTGCAACTGTCTGAAATGACGCCATCTGTACTTACACCTCTGTTAGGTAACAACATCTACAGCAGTGAAGCTGTTCAGCCCTCAGAATGAAGGCTCAAATGCTGCCAAGTGTTAATTTAGAATTTACCAAGAAAGGAGAAAGCTCAGGACCTTCTCACTGGTTTGCTTGGGGTCTAATATTTTGCATTTCTAGTTGGCCAAGAATGTTAATTCTTTCTTAATACCTGGCACCATACTACTTCACAACGATATATCATTTAAAAAAACCCACAGTGATATTTGATTGTATATTTGTTCCTTGGATAGAAGGCATAAAGATGAAATTATATCTCAGTGTAGACTTGTAGCTAAACTCCATTACAGAGCAAAATTAACCTTGAACTTAGTAGAGTTTACTTTGCATAAACATTACACGCATGAATACCTACAGAAATGTACTTTGAAGAATGGATGCAACCTAATTTAACTTAATTTGGAGGCAGGCCTACTAAATTCATTGAATTTGTTTGTAAATAACATTGTGTACCATTCAGTGCTTGCTCTCTCTCTATATATATACCTACTTTAGAATAAGACCCATTGAACAGAGGTTATTAAGATCATTGCTTAATGCTATTGATGTTGCCTTCATGCTTGGTTTGAGATGAGAATGATCTAAAGTTAGATTGTTTTAATCTCAAGGATATCTTTTCATGGTGTATCCCTATTCCTGACTACTGCTACTAAATTAGCTATGCTGTTGTTAGAATGTTTTTGTCTGATTTGTGCTAATCTGTTCCATGTTGTGGAACAACAATTTTCATCTGAAAACTGCATTGCATTGGGAGTATTCTATAGAAGGCGGCATGTCAATGATGGGTAGCATTATCCTTTCTCTGTCTTTTAATCATTCTCTTCTTTCTGATATTTTCTTTGAAAAAAATATCTTCTCTCCATTTTCCTCCATTACTCTTGGCAGAGATCTAAAATTGTGGAGAATTTTGGATAATAATTGGGAATATTATATATGGGTGGTTTGCAGTGATCACTGAGGGCAGCAAGGCTCAGCACTTTCTGAAAGTCGTTGCTGCCAACTAATGGATGGCTGATTTTTGCAGCCCAAGTATAGTATTCCTATCATAGGTCAACATCTGCATGTGACTTTATTCCTACATTATCCTCCTCTATTATTCCTTCCTTCCTTCCTTCCTTCCTTCCTTCCTTCCTTCCTTCCTTCCTTCCTTCCTTCCTTCCTTCATTCATTCATTCATTCATTCATTAAAATTGTTTGCCACCCATCTCTCCCGCAAGGCAACTCTTTATTCAGTATTGTAAAGGGTTCTTTAAAAACTGATCATCAATAAAGGTTTGTTAGCACAGAACACGGTGGATTATAATAATAAGAAGTATTTTCTGTTCTGATCCACAGCAAGCCTGGCCTAGCGGCACTCAGCAAATCTTGCTTCCTCCAGCTTGGCAACAATTGACCGGGGTAGCTACTCACACCTCAGTCCAGCATGCTACTGTAATCCCAGAGACCATGGCAGGGACTCAACCACTGGCAGACTGGAGGTAAACAGAAAATAAACCTAGTTCCGTGAGATGCTGCTTGCAGGAGCTAAGCATTGTTCAAAGTTGAAGGTTATCTCCTCCTCATCATGGTCCATGATTTGTCCTATAATTATTGGATATGTTGTTCAGATTTCTCCAAGAGTAGTAGTTTATCAAATATCACTCTTGTTGTCTTACCCTCAGACCTATCACCATATGTGCATCCTTGATCCTGGAGGGGGTTTTTCTTTCTGTTCTAATTACCTGAAGTTAAGATTGTTTTCACACTAGCCTTTTTCCTCTGGGCACATATCATCCTTCATTCCTTCAGAAACAACTGATACCAAATGGTTCAGTAAGCAGCAGTGAACAATTTTAGCCTTACAAGAAATGGATGATTGTGATAGTTTATAATAAAAATCAGTTGCCTTAATGGGTTGAGCCTACAAAGACATTTAAATTAGAGATACAAGAGCTGTTAAATACAATATAGAACTTGGCCTAGGCATGCTAACTACCTCTACCTAAAATGATCCGGCACCAGTGTGGAATATCTTGATAACAGTGTCCTGATATCAGATGTTAGGGGTGACAAGACAGCAATAAAGATAAAATCAATATAGTGGATATCCTGCTACTGTACTAGCATTTGGAGAACGTTAAGAAAGAACTCTAAGAATTCCCTTGAAAACACCTTTAAAGGTCTGGAGGGGTTACATTGGGAAAAGTTATTGCAGCTGCACTAAAGTATTATTTCAAATGCAGGAGGAGTTCATGGGAGTGGGAAGATGGAAAGAAGTGAAAGTTATTTCTAAAATGCTTGACAGATACATGGTATTGCCATTGATTTCTGAATTATTTTTGAAATATGCACATTTCCTTTTCTCTTCTTGCAGAAATACACATGCTCACGGTAGCCATTACAATCCCATCATACAACAACCTGCACTTTTAACAAGTCATGTCACCCTTCCAGCAGCTCAGCCTTTAAATGTGGGTGTAGCTCATGTCATGAGGCAACAACCAACCAGCACCACCTCCTCAAGGAAGAGCAAACAGCACCAATCATCAGCAAGGTATGAGGGTGGGAGGATGATCCATGTGGGAGAGAAACAAGCAAGCTTTTGTCTGCTCTTCATATAGTCTGTCGATTAAAAAGAGAGGAGAGATCCAGTATGGAGCCCAGGCACTTTCGTTCCATTTTCTTTTCACTGAGCAGACACAAAGGATTTTGGAAAATGAAAAAAATAAATAAATTTTAGATAACCAGAATATGCAAAAAATTTTGAGTGAATTCGAAATATCCTGTTTTGACTGTGGAGCAGCTGTTTTGATTTTGAAATGGGCTGTTTCAAACACTTGGCAAGTGTTTTGAACTCAAAATAACTCTTGTTTCAAGTGGAGAATGCTCTTATTTGAGCTCAAAACACCTCCCAAACATTCAGAACAGTCCATTTTGTATTTGGAATAGAGAGTTTTAAATTTCAAATGGTTCATTACAAAACACGTTACACATTCCTTTCATGAGAGATGTTGCCAGGGTAGATGTGGCACTGTTGAATTCCCGCATGCACATTTTTAAATACGCACAACTCAAATTTGCTCAGGTCAGGCATTATTCTCAGAATGCATAGCACATGAATGCTCTCAATTATCTCCCCTCATTGCCAGTTGACAATGTGCAAGAGAAAAAGCTTGCCTGTGCATACTGTATAGGCTTTTTCCTTGCCGGCACTCACACTGAATATCTAATGTCCATGAACCCAATGGCATTTGAATGGCCTTGGCAGTGGGGTGAGCCTTAATTCAACTGATGAGTAGTAACAATACCTGAATGGTTCTAATACGAGTGAAGTAATCTTACCAAGTTACATTTGGAGATGCACACTGTAAAGTGTGAATAGAGGAAACAAGTCCTGAAGTCAGAATTAAAGAATTCACTAGCTGATCTGAGTTTGCCCTAGATCACGGGTGTCAAACTCGCTGCGTCACGTTGCCGTCACGTGACGTTTCATGATGTTTCCCTTTCGCGGAGCTGGGGTGGGTGTGGCTTGTGCATGATGCATCAGGCCTACGGGCTGCCAGTTTGACACCCCTACCCTAGATAATTGGAAAACATTTTTAATATAGGAAGTTTCTAAGAGTAGTCATACCGGTGGTCCATTATTTACCTCCTCATCAACCAGGATGGAGTTCTTGGGGAGGAGAGGGGATAGCTCCTGCTCCACAGCCTCCCCATGTGCACCTGCACATTAGCCAAAGAAATGGTGCTAAGCAAGGGGGACTTTCAAGAGGTGGGCAAACTCTCAGAGGCAAAGGCTGGGTAATGTGTGCTTTGCCTATCAGTGATATCGACCATAATTCTGGTCAGGGATATTGCTGATTGCAGGCTGTATGTTTTAGGAGAGATCTTCATTCAGTTAGCCATAAATTGTTTTTCTGGCTCAATTTCCTTTACAAGTAAGATTCTGGCCCATAATATAGGTGACATGAACCTATGAGTAAAGTATCGGATCACATATGAAACCCTCCGTAGATATTATAGCATTCTTTCCAACTGGGTGTAGCAGCACTTTGTCAGGGCAAACACTCAAAACATTCACAGACTGTGCCTCTTGACAGTGGAATCTAATCAATGTGTCGTGTCAAAACATTTCTTTTAACGAATCCTACAATCCTCTCAATAATAGGAGAAAACATTGAAATAGATCCACACTTGATAAAATTGGGGACGCATCCTTAGTTGTTTGCTCTGGTTGAGGCCAGAGAACCTATAATGAATTTGTAACAATCTCTGTTTAAAACCCATCTGTTTTATAAATAACCCTGCTTTCCAGCCTTCTTTCCCCATGTGAAAGGATGGATAGGGACCGCAAAAGCCTGGTCAACCATTAAAACAGGGAACAGATTCTCCTAGCACATCCTGGCCTGCTAAACTTCCCCCATCTCCCCACCCACATGCACATGATATTTACCACGGGAGGTGGGAGATAGGAAGAGGCCCTTGCAGAATGTGCCCGTTCTGTAGCTTGAAATCTGCTTCGCATGATAATACGGTATACAAATGAGTGATGCACTATCTCCCGGAGAAAAGAATGCTCTGTGTCTGTCATTGGTATTCAGCAGGCACCATGAATGCTACTGTTCAGCCATTTGTTATGCAAAGGACTCATTGTATATGTCCATAATTCCCCTCTCTTTGATAACCGTTCCAGCTTGCTCTTTGTTTGCTCTCACGCCAATCCGAGCACTCGGACAAAGGCTGGCTGGCGAATACTTTTGCCAGAAGTAAAACTTAGCTTGCTTTTGATTATTGTAGCAGATCACACTGGAACATCATAATCACCATCAACAACAACAACAACAAAAAAGTGATTGTAAAAGTAGGCTGGCTTTTTGGAGAGTAAGTAGTAGGTCGAAAAGGAATTTAGTGCCTTCCCAAATTCTGTCCGGCTTTCAAATGTAAGTTTGCGGTCCATACAGAGCTGCATTTTAAGTGTTTCAAATGCTTCTGCTTCCTAAACAAAGCAGCACCATAAATGGAAGAATTAGAAATATGTAGGATTCAGATCTGCAAGAGGAAAGAAAGGCTTTTGATTTGGGTGTGAGTTCCCTCACTGAACCCGTATGAAGTCACACTTTTTTTTTTTCTGGGCTAGGAAAATACATGTCTTTCAGTTAAGGAATCAGTGACTTTGCACACTGCTTTTAAAAAAACAAAACACTTTTGTAGCCAGCATTTTTCTTTGATGGGTGCAAGTGTTTGGAAGATGCCTTTTAATTTCCTGAAAGGGGTCAGTAGAGGGATAATACAGCTTTTTTCTATTTTGCTCTGGAATGACGTTATCCTGGTTTACTAAATTAAACTACCAGCTTTGATGTAGTGCCTTGCATGAATCCAACCAATTTTGGCTTAGTCAGTAAAACCATGATTTGAATGTCTAAATCCAGACAGTGTCAAGGATATTATGAGCTTTCATGGCATCTCACAGTTGTCAGTATTTAGTAACTGTCAATAGCAGGTATCTGGGGCTCAGCCTTGGTAACTTTGAGTGGCTGGCTCATACAATGTTTTATGGAATAGTTTGTTTAGCGAGTCACCGTTCTTTCCTATTGCAGGAAGAAATAATAAATTTTAGTTTATAAGCCACAATACACTAAATCAAAACCGTTCACCTTAATTCAAATGTTAGCCTGAGCTCCTTGGAAGAAAAGCACAATATTGAAACAAACATGTAAAGAATTGAGGAAACGAACAGCCCATTCTCACCATCTCAGAAATATTTGTCCTTTTATTTTCCACACTACACTATTTTCTTTCAGCCCAAACAGTACTATTTTTCTATAAGCATCGGTTTCACTATCTCAATAGGTTGGCATTGAAAGGCTTTGTGGTTAAGTATTGTTGAATTTAAAAGTGTAGATGTGTCCTGCTGGACAGGGGTTGTGCAGCACAAAGCAACCTTACACGCACAAGAACAAAATCAGAAAGATAAGGAAGCTCCAGTAGAGCGCAATGAAATAGTAGCCACTATTTTTGTCATTCTGTGTCTTTCCTATCTGTTTACAGGTAGTCAGTTTATTTAGTGTCCATTCAAAGTTCAGCGGGACTGAAAAAAGTGACTTATGACCGGTTTTTCACACTTGTGGCTGTTGCAGCATCCCCATGGTCATCCCCATGATCAAAATTCAGACATTGGCAACTGACTCATATTTATGACGGTTGCAGTGCACTGGGGTCATTTGATCCCCTTTTGCGACCTTCTGTCAAGCAAAGTCAACGAGGAAGCCAGATTCACTTAACAATATTACTAACAACAACTGCAATGATTCACTTAACAACCATGGCAAGAAAGGTCGTAAAATGGGACAAAACTCACTTAACAAATGTTTCACTTAGTAACACTGTTCCCTCTAAGTTGTGCGGCCGCCCGGCTGTGCATGTAATGAGAAAACGCCACGCAGAAGTTTCTAACTTCCACGCGTCATTTTCTAATGGAAGAGGCTGCGTACCTGCGCGGCCGCGCACATAAAAAGAGAACGCCGTGTGGTAGTTTCTAACTGCCGCGTGCCATTTTCTGTTGTTACAGGGAACATTGCTTAGCAACATTAGTTTTGGGCTTAATTGTGGTTGTAAGTTGAGGACTTGTATTCTAATTCTTCCTTTCTTTCCCCATTCGCCACAACAGCAACATGTGTGTAATATTTTCCCTATGAAGTGGGTTGAGATCCACAAGAGGTCATCTTGAAAAAAATTGTGTTCATCTTGTTTTTTGCGTGCATTTAATATTTCTTTTTTTTCTTCCTGTCACTATTTTCAGGAATCTGTCCAACTTTGAGGTATCTTCTTCTCAAACGATCAGCTCTCCACAGCGGTCTAAGCGAGTAAAGGAAAACACCCCTCCTCGTTGTGCAGTGGTGCACAACAGCCCAGCCTGCAGTACCTCTGTCACATGTGGGTGGGGAAATGGACCTTCTAGTACTACAAGGGAACGGCAGAGACACACAATAGTCATCCCTGACACCCCCAGCCCCACAGTCAGTGTTATCACAATCAGCAGTGACACCGATGAGGAAGAGGAACAGAAGCATGCACCTACAAGGTAAGCTGATAATCGTATTTGTGGGTCAGCAGAAATATGTAGGTATGTACGGTTTTAGAGTTATTTATCACTGAACCTCCAGCTAATCTTTGTTTAAGCAGTTTACAGGATGAGCCACGGTGGCGCAGTGGTTAGAATGCAGTACTGCAGGCTACTTCTGCTGCCTGCTGGCTGTCTGCAATTTGACAGTTCAAATCTCACCAGGCTCAAAGTTGACTCAGCCTTCCAAATCCTTCTGAGGTGGGTAAAATGAGGAGCCAAATTGTTGGGGATAATATGCTGACTCTGTAAACTGCTTAGAGAGGGCTGTAAAGCACTGTAAAGCAGTATATAAGTCTAAGTGCTTGTTGCTATTGCTACAGAATCAGCATATTGCCCCCAACAATCTGGGTCCTCAGTTTGTTAGGAACTTGACTTTAAAATGTCTTTGGATTTTGCATGGATCTCACACTTTTAGCAAGGCCTTTTCCCCTCAATATACATATTTTCCATTATCTATTCACTTTGGGGCACAGTTTTTAAAAGATGTAAACCATATATTTAAAAAAAAGTGAAATTATTTCTGGACTATAAAAAAAGATTTGGGAAATATATACAATCTTGTTTCCCCTAGGTCAGGGGTGGGCAAACTACATCTCTTTGAGGACCTGTAGACTTCAACTCCCAGAATTCCTGAGCCAGCCATGCATGCATGGCTGGCTCAGGAATTCTGGGAGTTGAAGTCCACAGGTCCTCAAAGAGCTGTAGTTTGCCTACCCCTGCCTAGGTTGATCAACCCAGTCTACACATGCTAGATAAGTGATTGTATTTCATGCAGAGAGGCAGCCCAGTAGACTGTATATGGCACTGGAAAATTATTCCCTAATTATTAGAGATTGGGTATACAGATCCCACTTCGTAGGAGGTAATTCAGTATTGTTAAATTTCCTGGACAATTTCTGAACTTTTGTAAAATTAACCCAGATCTTTTTAAAATCTAAACCAGGTCCTTAAAATCCAATTTGTGATAAAGACAAGCATGCCAAAGTGAAGAAAAATATGTTTTTTAAATTTAAAAGATAAATTTCCGATTTCATAATGACGATTTGGATATTATTTATTTATTTATTTATTTATTTATTTATTTATTTATTTATTTATTTATTTATTTATTTATTTATTTATTTATTTATTTATTTATTTATTTATTTATTTATGAAACTTATATACCGCCTCACAGTGCAAGCACTCTCTAAGCGGTTTACACCATTAAGCAATGTATATTTATATTGCCCCCAACAATCTGGGTCCTCATTTTACCTACCTCGGAAGGATGGAAGGCTGAGTCAACCTTGAGCCGGTGAGATTTGAACCGCTGACCTGCGGATCACAGTCAGCTAAAGTAGCCTGCAGTACTGCACTCTAACTGCTGCGCCACCTCGGCTCATATTGCCACAATTGTGCCACATTAACAGTTTTAATTAAAAACAGGAAGTGTCCTGAAGTCATTCTTGGTTTCTGGTAATTACATGGATATAACCATGAAGTTTTCCTTGCCTTCTTTCAGGATTTTTTTTTTTTTGCAATTTCCCAACCTAGCCTAAAACCCTAATATTCCCCATAGAACTCTTAGAAAAACTAAACAGTATTACCGACTCTTGTCCTTAATGCTGTTTAATTTTTCTAAGCCCAGACAAGCTCAAAACTGAGGTTTAAATATTTATCAGGTAACATGTAAAAAAATCTTTTGTAATTGATATAAAATAGACATATACATTTGTGGTTATTTTTAATAGCTTTAAGCTATTAAATATTTCTGGAATGCAAGCACCCAAGGCAGAAAATAATATGCAATAGAAAAATGGAAGTAAAATATTACAATAAGCTTTTGACTTCAATATAGGGCAATCCATCTATATATTAAAATAATCAGTATTTTAAAAATAGAGCTATAGCAATAAACATTCTTATATAAAATTTATCCATTATTTATGGCAGAAGTCCTAATTCAACATTTCTTAGGAAATGAATTTAGTAGGTTCTACATTTATATAAACAGGTTAGAATAAAACTCCAGAGAAACTGCCAATCATAATATGAGTATAGGTGAAATCTTAGACTCATATTAGAAAAGTCACTTTTTCTTCATTAACAGTGCTATCTTATTCATGTTTATATACCATGTTATTTATGTATAATGGAGATAAAGTGTACAAAGGAATCAATGCATACATAGCTAAAGTAAGTTGATGGAGCTGAGAATTTGCTTCTCATGTTAACTGTGCTTTAATCAATCAATTCTCATGATTTGAAAAACAGTAGGGAATGCAATTCCCTACATTATTCATGTAATAAAGACAACATCTAATAAAGACGTTATGTTCTAGTCTAACATAGTAAAAGTGTGCCACCTAATGGAGAAAAGTATTGAGTGTATTGTACAACTGAAGAATATTTTTATTTTAAATGGGTATAATTCAGAGTTCACTTGTTGATCAATAAATTAGTGACCAAATGCCAGGTATGTGTTTTATAAATACAAATTCTTTATCAAGATTAGATTTCTGGGATTGTGTCCAGAGGCATTCAAAGCAAATCATAACAATATCAAAATTCTGATATGTATGATATGTTATATAACACAAAGGCCATCATTCCAATGTCTGATGCAGGGACATAAAGTGGGACGTTATGTAATGATGATATAATTATGCCATCATTTGCTCCGTAAATTATTATAGTTTCTCTTTAGTAGCATCATAGTGTGAAAACATGACTGTTCAGAAAGGCCTTTAAGAATGAATGAGACCATGCTACCTCAAAATGGTGGTGTGTCAGAATCAGTGAATATAATTATATTAATTGATTTTGGTTTTTATTCTTATTCTATTTATAGTATAAGATTCTCTGGAAATGGAGTCTCATATAGGCTGTAGCAATAAACTCAATATTTGGAAGTTCATTCTCCCAGAGATCAGATTTTCCACAATCCTGCTGGCCTTTTTGTAAGGCCTTGAAGACCTGGTTATATTACTGAGATGGAGCTCTGGATGTGTAGCTGAGCCCCTATCATGGTTGTGTTCATTGTTGTCTTGGCTGATCTTTTATTTCAGCTGCTGTTTATGTTATTTATTGGTTTGTTATTATCAGGGGTGGGCTTCAAATTTTTTTAGCAAGGGGTTCTTTGCCCGGTTGCTAGGTGGGCGTGGCCTAGTCGGCCTCTTGCACCACAGTGGGGGGGGCGTTTTTTTTGCCCTCCCCAGGCTCCGGTGGCTTTCCTCGAGCTTCCAGGAGGGCGAAAACGGCCTCCCCAGGCTCCAGAGGCCCTCTGGAGGCAAGAAACTTCCCAAACTTCAGGTAGGGCCATTTTTCGTCCTCCCTGAGCCTCCGCACACACCCTGCACTTACCTGCATTCAAAACGGGCCGCATGGGGACTCCTGGGACACACGGGGTAGGCGGGGCCAGCCAGGAGTGGGATTTGGGGGTTCTCTGAACTGCATAGAATCTTAGCTAGAGGTTCTCCCAAACCCCTGTGAACCCCCAGCAGCCCACCCCTGGTTATAATGTTTTTTACCTTGTTTGTAATCATTAGCTAAAAAGAGTCATGTAATTGTGATGGGTACCCATATAAATTGAAGGAAGGAAGGAAGGAAGGAAGGAAGGAAGGAAGGAAGGAAGGAAGGAAGGAACAAATGAATGAATTGAATGGAATGAATGAAATGGAATGAATGAATGAATGAATATTTTCTTGCCTATTGGGGAAAAGTTATTAATTCCCAGTGGAAGAAACAGTGTGGGACTATGTTAGGAAAATTATGGGCTAGGAATGGTTGACAAGTCTGCTGAACACTGAGAGATTTGAAACTGTAAAAACAATACCCATTAATAATATTATCATCATCCCATGCAATATCTATGCTTTTTCTCTGGGAGCATAAGGTGACATGAATCCTGGATTTCCCCTTCATTTAGCTTCTCCAAAACAACTTATGAAATAAATTGAACTGAATGGTAATGATTGGCACACGCTCCAGAGATTACTATTGCGAACCTCATGGGTCCCAGACCGCCATCTTAGTCTTTATGCTAGTCTATTTATTTCAAAGAAAACTGGATGATGACTGCAGATTGTCCAGATAAGCCTCCATAGCAATCTAGCTTGAACATTCCTGAAAATCAATTTTCCAATGTTCCACATTAAAAAAGAAAAATAATGAACTGTTCACACAAACTGGGAGAAAAACAGTACATTCTTTCTGTGATATACCCTAACTATTCTGTCTAATCACTTTGCCCAGCGAATCCATCAGTCTCAAGAAATAATAGTAATTCCCCATTTTTGTCTCAGTTGAATAGTAGACCTTTTGAAGATTGTACCTTGTGCCTCATGCAGGGATAGGCAGACAACCCTATTTTTAAAGGTCTGGAAGTCCTCTTTTTATTTTTAAAGTACTTTGGTTTCCAAGGACCATATAGATCCATGATGGTGAACCTATGGCATGTGTGCCACAAGTGGCACGTGGAGCCATATCTGCCGGCATATGAGCCGTTATCCTAGCTCAGCTCCAGTGTGCATGTGCGTGCCGGCCAGCTGATTTTCAGCTCGTTCGGAGGCTCTGGGAGGGCGTTTTCGGCCTCTGGAGGGCCTCCGGGGGGCGTGCGCATATGCGCAGGGGGCAGGGCAGAGCAGGGGGGCAAGACATGTGTGGGCCTCCCAGAATTGAATTATGACTGTGGCCATGCACACACAATAGCGCACGCGCGCAAGCTTTCAGCACCCGAGGAAAAAAAGGTTCGCCATCACTGATATAGATCCAAGTGATGCAATGATATGCAATGTTTTGTAAATTTTCAAAGGTGGCAGTTGATGAGATTATAAGGATGGAAATTGGTATGCTCTTGTTTTTCATAGGTTTAGCAAATACTTTTCCATTGCTAGATCTGCAAAACAGCAATGGAAAAACAGATTATACCAGCTCAATGTGGTAGTGCTCCAGAGGCTGTAGATGGAGGTCAGAGGGTCACATGCTGGCTGTGAGGCTGTGGTTGCTGTGGTCCAGAAACATTATGTTTCAAAGATCCATTCCCTGCATTTAACAAGCAGAAGAAGCTGAAACGAATCTTTTAGAAAGAGGAGGGAAAATATAAAGTTTTGGGATGCAGAAAAATCTGTAAAATATTTGTGTGAGAGGATAGTTTCCGTTTTAATGTTTCCTCAGAGAAATATATTAGAATGCATAGTTTACAGAGTTCTGAAAACCAGAACCACTACTTCTATTATCTCAGTGCCCATCATTACCTGTTTCTAAATCCTAAAGTTATCTATAGGGCCAGGTTACCTTCGGGACCGCATCCTACCACATACCTCCCTACGACCAGTTAGGTCCCACAGAGAGGGCCTCCTCTGGGTCCTGTCGAAGAAACAATGTCGGTTGGCGGGGCCGCGGGGGAGGGCCTTCTCTGTGGGAGCCCCGTCCCTCTGGAACCAACTACCACCAGAGATCCGGACCATTCCCACTCTACTGGCCTTCCGTAAAGCCGTGAAAACATGGCTCTTCCGACAGGCGGGGTGAATAAGGAGATCAGATTCCCCCATGAATGGTGTTTTTGATAATGTTCTAATATTGCTTTATTTTTTAAATTGTTATTATTGCTTTTAATATACGTTTCTTATCCATGTTGTATGCCGCCCTGAGTCCTACGGGATTGGGCGGCCTATAAGAGCGTAGAAATAAATAAATAAAATAAATAAAATTATATAGCTCAGCCTGGAAGGCTTCTCTGAGTGGCTAATAAATAAAATTCAAACAAGTAGGTCAGAAGACAATAGAAAAAAATACAGCATGGCAGAACAGTGAAAACAAATATGAAGGACCTAAACAAAAATAAAGAAGAGAGGTATGTTCCATGCTTTCCCCAAAAACAGAATTCCTGAAAGGTTTTGGAGAAGCCATTATTGCTAAACTAATAGCAGCATTTTTGTCATGGTTCATTTAAAAAAATTTTTTTATTTAGCTTTGACTTTTTAAATTTTGAAGTAGCATGTTTTTTAAGTCCAACCATTGCAGTATTCTTTGCGGTTTAGCTTGTGTGAAGCCAGGTTGCCCCTTGTGTCAAGTTCTGGCTTAAAAACATTGTTTGTTGACTGAACCACAAGTAGTTTGTTGAATATAACTAAACTTTAAAATAATAGGGATAAAAACTATTCAGCAAAGAGTACCCCATTCCTTGGACAATCATTCTTTTAAAAACCTTTAAAATACCTACATATACATATTCATTCTACTCATGTACATGTAACTGAAGACATTAAGAAAAAGGTTTAAAAAGAAAAACTCCACCAACATATTTATTTGCTGAGTTCCTTATCTACAATTATTGTCAGCATTCTATAAAAATTACTATTGTCATAGCAACATAATGCTACCTGGAAAACATTGCTCGGATTTCCTGTAGTCAAGCCCAGAGTCCGTTTGGGAGCGGAGCCATTTGAGCAAATTTTTACACAGATGACCACCCTCAAAACTAAATCAAAATAAGGAGGATGAGGAAAAGCCTGAATGGTATCAGACAACAAAGCAGTGAGAGTCCCACGTAGTATTGATGCATTTTATTCAATAGACTATTGGTATAGCATGAGATTTGTTGGTGTTAACTATTTTGAACTCCTTTGATTTAATTACCAACAGATCCACGTGAACAGCATTTCAGACAAATTTGTCCAATCTCTTCCTAAAAACCTCCAAGTGATGAAGCACTCACAATTTCTGAAAGAAAGCTTTTCTACTGATTGTTCACACTGTCAGGAAATTTCTCCTTATTTCTATGTTGGTTCTCTCCTTGATTAGTTTCCATCCATTTTTTTTCCTGTTCTGCCTTCAGGTGCTTTGGGGAATGGGTTGACCCCTCTTCTTTGTGGTGAGACAAGGTGAAAGAAAGGGAGGAGTAATTATATTAATTACTGGGATTTAAAGAGCCTTTGAGGGAGATACAACTACTGGGTATATTCCACTGCACCCAAGGCAACAGCCAAGGTTAAGGGACACACAGCAGGCTTCCTGTCACACCATCACCATCTCCTCTATCACTCTGCAGCCACATCTCAACACCCAACACCTGAAAGAATCAGCTTAACAGAAGAGCTGGCCCTGCCATTTATGTTGATGACTTAGTCGCAGGGGCGGGCAAACTATGGCTCTTTGAGGACCTGTGGACTTCAACTCCCAGAATTCCTGAGCCAGCCTTGCATGCATGGCTGGCTCAAGAATTCTGGGAGTTAAAGTCCACAGGTCCTCAAAGAGCCGTAGTTTGCCCATCCCTGACCTAGTGGAATGGCAGGTCTTACCACTGTGCTTCATATTTTTTTAAGGATGTGCTATTGAGAACATGACTGTTCTAATGTATTTCTGGATTTAAAATGAAGGGTTTTCTTTCTTTTTTTCTCCTTTATATATATAATACTTCAGAACTTTTTAAAATTAGTAGAATATCAAAACTAAAAAAAGTATTTTCTCCCTTTAGGGTTTAAAAAAATGATATAATATTCCCCACAGCAAAGAGAAGTAGAGATGGTTAAATTCAGGGCTGTCAAACTCATGGGCTGCGGGCTGGATCTGTCATCTGCTGGCCATGGCCACGCCCGGTTTAGCGAAGGGATCGTGATACGTCACGTGACGATGCTGTGATGACGCGAGTTTGACACCCCTGGTTAAATTGATTCTTTTATCCAAAAAAGAGAATGTATATAATATATCTAACCTCGTTTCTATTCTGAAATTGCTTCTGGATTTTGTGCTTGCCATGAAAAAAAAATGGAACTTTGATTTTGTTTTTGTTAACTAGATGGGCTTATTGTTATAGAAATGGCTTGTACATACTGTTGTGTAAAAGCAAAAAGTTGTGGTTATAATGTTATCTTCTACTGTGCTAAAGAGAGTCAGAAGACGGTACCTTTTTTCCTCCTTTTCTCCCTTCACACTATATCTCTTTTCCTTTCCCTCCCCCTTTTCTTAGTTTTCTATTACTTTTTTTTTCTTTGTATTTTATACTTTGATAAACTAATAAGAAAATCTGGGGGAAAAGAGAACTTGACTGTGCTTTTACCTATCACGAGATAGCGATGTGTTACATAAAGATTTTATTTTATTTTACAGCTCCCTGTCTAAGCAAAGAAAAAATGTCATCAGCTGTGTAACTGTGCACGATTCCCCATATTCTGATTCCTCTGGCAACAACAGTCCATACGCAGTGCAACGTCGTGGAGGAAACAATAATGGAGACAATTATGACACAAAGAGTGCACCAGAGTCACACTGTAATGGCAATCCTCGGACGATCATTGTACCACCGCTGAAAACCCAGGCCAGCGAAGTCTTAGTAGAATGTGATAGCTTGGTACCAGGTAAGTTGGCTGCATATCTTCAAGGAATAAAAACCATTAAATTAAAGGTGGATAATGGTTGTGGTTGTCGCGTGCCATGTTTGGAGGGAAGAGAGAGTTAACGGTCTTGTTGCCAGCCAAAAGATGAAGTTGTAAAGTGTTGGCAAAATCAGAACTTCTTTCGGAAGCTTCTATCCATGTTACTTTTCTTTATCATCCTTGTGACCATCGGGGAGGCCTGGAAGAGAGGCAGAAATGGGTGATAGATGGAAAATCTCCCCAAAACTGTCCATGGCTTTAATAGAGCTTCCCGTGATTTTTGTCTTGGTTTTTTTTTTTAAAGTAAACTTTAAAAAAATGCAGCCAGAAATAACAGCTCATTGGTATCTTTTGTATCAGCAGGGTAGCTGTCAGAAATCATGCTCTATATGATTTGGCCATCTTTGATGATGTATTGTCAGACTTTTGGGGATAAATAATTCCAGTGGGAACATGAGTCATGATATACATGTACAGCCCCCATATCTCCCACCTCATCAGTATTTAAGATTCTCTAGTAGTTCCTTCATGCTCTGTTAGACTCAACCATAAGTAGATCACTATCTGTGAATAGTAGCTTCTAGAAAGGAGGAGGCAGGGAAGGAGGCAGGGAAGGAGGGAGGGGGGGAGAGAGAGAGAAATTGAGATTGAGATTGAGATTTGCCCAAAGTCACCCAGTTGGCTTTCATGATGAAGGTGGGACTTGAACTCGGGGTCTCCGGCTTTGTAGCCTGGTGTCTTAACCACTAGTCCAAAACTGGCTCTCTAATATATTCTAATAAGGTCAACCGGAGAGGTCATCAATAACAATTTAGCAGAAGTGATGATGACACCTTGCTCCTTTTTTCCATGCGAAGGACCACACTTGATGTCTGAAGAACATGCTGAATATTGCATTCCTCCAAATAGGATAGGCCAGGATACAGATTTGGGAAAGGCCAGAACAAGAACAAAAATCCCTATTATTTTAAAGTTTAGTTATATACAAAAACTACTGTATTTTTTATAAAATATAATTTTAATTAAATTAAGGGAGAGCCAGTTTGGTTTAATGATTAAGGCATGAGTCTAGAAAGAGGAGATCATGACTTATTTATCCATCTTGGGCACAAAACCAACTGAATGATATTGGGTCAGTGTCTCTCTCTTTTCTCTCTATCTCTCTCTGTCTGTCTCTGCCTCTGTCTCTCCCTCTCCCTCCCTCCACACTGACTCAAAGGCACAAAACAAAAACTCATAAATGCACTTAATATAATTTCTTCCCATGCATCCAAGGATGCATTTTGTCCTTCTGCTACATTCAAGAAAACACACAAAAGGTGTTAGCCACTTTTGGCTCATCCCTGAGGGTCTTCAAAGACGCATGTAGCTTGTAAATGCAGATTGTACATTCTCCCCAGACTACTAACTCTCCATGGGTTAAATGTGAATAAAGCAAGGTGTAACTTGACCAAGAAGGAGATTTGGCATTCATTTGGATGCCACTTTTAAGTCTGAAAGTTGCTGAAGTTTATAGACCTGAATGCAATAATAAATATATCTTTTTCCCCCTTCTAGTCACTACCAGTCACCACTCATCTTCCTGTAAGTCAAAGTCCTCTAGCATTGTGACCTCCACCAGTGGTCACTCTTCAGGGAGCTCATCTGGAGCCATCGCCTACAGGCAGCAGCGGCCAGGACCACACTTCCAGCAGCAGCAGCCTCTTAATCTCAGCCAGGTAAGCCCGGGATAAATGAGCCCACAAAGCCTTGTAATAATCTCTGGACATTACAATCCAGGCAAAGCAACTTAATTCCATAGAGATCAGTTTACTCAAAATTAGCTGTGTTAATCTGACCTCAACCACGGATCGAAGGTTAGAAAGGAGAAAAGTGGATGGAGTAGGAAGGAAACTTTTCATTCAAGAGAAATGAGCTGTGGACCTCAATAACTGAGTTATTGAACATGCTAAATCAAATAGTGATTTGCTCCTGGTTGGATCCCGTGCTTGTGGTTTGTAAACCATAACTTCTGTGTTCTTGGCTTGGATTATGCCAGAACGGTTAGGCAGAATGTGAATGCAAGTGACTATGTACATGCATTTTTTAGAGTTGGTGAATCTAAAAGAAAATCACATTGCTATAGCTCTGTGATGGTGAACCTATGGCACGTGTGCCAGAAGTGGCAGACAGAGCCATCTCTCCGGGCACGCCAGCCATCACCTGTTGCTCTTCCGGTTCCGGCACACGCATGCACACTGGTCAGCTGGTCTTCATGCACGCATGCGCACCAGAAACTGGAAGACCAGGTGACCGGCATGCATGCGCATGACAAAAACTGGAAGCTCAGCTTCCCGGCGCGTGCATGCATGCTGGGGGACTGCTCTTACGGTTTCCGGCACTCCCACCATGCGCACCAGGGAGTTGCTCTTCCGGTTTCTGGCGCCCCCCCCCCCCCGCACGCACGCATGTGTGCATGCTTCCGTTTCGGCACTCGGTGCCGAAAAGGTTTGCCAACACTGCTATAGCTTAAACTGCAGAAACAGAAACTAATTACAGAAAACTGGAATAAAGGTTTATTTTATTTCCTTTATTCCTTTCCTAAATATATCCTTTATTCTTTTTCTCTTCTTTCTCCTTTCTCTGCACTGAATTATAAAATTTAAATTCCCTGGCTCAAGGACCTCTTTACTTGTTCAGCGATTGCACTGTATCAATGATACAAAAACTATACATATGGGTTTTCTCATATTGTTAGTGGAATAGTGTGGCATTTGTACAAACTTGGCATCTTTAATCCAGTGAGTTTTCTCCTTCAGCTGCTTTTTAAAAATAACTTTTCCTAACTAGAATCCAATATGGAAAGAAGCTGATAGGGAGAGGGGAATCTGCAGAGAAAAATTACTCTTTTAAGCATCTTTTGTCTGACAGTCTCAGCCTTCCTGCATCCAGGTCCATGTAATAATAATAATAATAATAATAATAATAATAATAATAATAATAATAATAATAATAATAATAATAATAATAATAATAATAATAATAATAATAATAATAATAATAATAATAATAATAATAATAATAATAATAATAATAATAATAATTTATTATTATTATTATTATTATTATTATTATTATTATTATTATTATTATTATTATTATTATTATTATTATTATTATTATTATTATTATTATTATTATTATTATTATTATTCACACTTTTATGCCGCTCACTCCACAGAGACTCTGGGCAGCTCACAACAATAAATCTACATGCAAACAATAAATATAGGAAAAAAACATTAAAAACAGTAATTATTAAAAACATTAAAAACTTTAAAAACAACAATTTAAATGTCCCATACAATTAATTCATTCATGGGGCCAAGAATGCTCGATGTTATATTAAAATCATTGGCCCCAGGCCTGTCGACAAAGCCAGGTTTTTAGCGCTTTTCTGAAAGCTGGCAGGGTGGGAATAATGCGGATTTCCGGGGGAAGTGTATTCCAGAGAGCCGGTGCTGCCACAGAGAAGGCCCTTGCTCATGGGCCCGCCAGCCGGCATTGTTTGGCTGACAGGACCACCAGCAGACCAACTCTGTGGGCTCTAATCGGTCTTAGGGAGGTATGTTGAAGAAGGCGGTCATATAGGGAAATATATGTTTACTCTACTAGAAAGATAGAAAAAGAAGGCTGTGTACACCTGATTCTATTGCTCTCAGTTTCTTGGTTTTGTTAAGCTATCCCTTTGAGTTCCTTCCCCCCCCCCAATTTCTCATTTTTGAAAGTCTGTCAAATTTGGGAATATGAAGATTCTTTTTAAAAAATGCTCATATTAAAATTGTATGAATGGAGACACATTCCTCCAAGGAATTATTTTAAAATTTTGGCATTCCATACAGTTATTACAATTTTTACTGATACATTATTTTAGAATATTTAGAATATTTGATTTTTGTACATTGGCTACATTTGCCCCCGCCCCACCCCCGAAAATATCCTCTTGGCCATAATATTTGTCTTTTACTCCACATCTTTCCACCCATGCTTCGTATATACTGCAGAGTATGGGAAGGTGACAGATTCTCAGCCAGAAATGCAAGACAATCCACGTTGCTCGGTTCTTCCCCTAACAAACACTTGTAACATTGAGGGCTGAAAGTTCCAGAGGACAAAGAGGGACCACCAACTCTTACCATCAATTGCTCCTTTCTTTTGTGCAGGCGCAGCAACACATCGCAACCGGCGGCCATCGACGGCAACAAGCTTACATCACTCCAACAATTGCTCAGGCACCGTATTCCTTCCCACACAACAGCCCTAGCCATGGCACAGTCCATCCTCATTTGGCTGCAGCTGCCGCCGCCCATCTGCCAACTCAACCTCATCTATTCACATATACAGCACCTGCGGCTCTGGGTTCCACAGGCACCGTGGCTCACTTAGTGGCTTCCCAAGGCTCCGCTCGACACACCGTACAGCACACTACTTATCCAGCCAGCATCGTCCACCAAGTTCCGGTCAGCATGGGCCCCCGTGTCCTTCCATCACCCACAATCCACCCAAGTCAGTATCAAGCTCAGTTTGCCCATCAAACCTATATCAGTGCATCTCCAGCCTCCGTCTACACTGGATATCCCTTAAGTCCTACGAAGATCAACCAGTACCCATACATCTAAACACTGGAATGAGGAAAACAAAAAGACATTTCAGCACACATCGAGAGGAACACGGCTGCTTTTATACTGAAGAATGTCACAGGCAAATGAACAATGCAAATGGGAGACTCCGACAAAACTTGAACAAAGGAGACTTTAAGGAAGAAAGCAGACAAAAGAAGACGAGACACGTCCTACACTTTTATTTAAAAAAAGAAAGAAAAGAAAGAAAAAAAGCTAAAAAGAATGAAAAATAAAAATACAAAAAAAAAAATCTGCACCAAACCACATAAGTGGGAGAAGCAGAAGGACCACAGTTGTCTGGTCCTGTTTTGGATAACTTCACCAAGAGACTTTTACAGATTATTTTCATCTGATTACAGGAGACTCCGTTTAGGAATTTGTTGTTCAAATCTTCTAATACAAAGTTTCATAGGTGTTTGGGTATATTTTTTTTAATTAAACAAAGAAGCATACAAATTAGGGATTTATCCAGAATTTCAAAAGGGTTATGACTTTGTCTTTGCACTGGTTGCTGTAACCCAAAATAAAAAAAAAAACACAACGAAAAGCGTGATGTGTTTTCTGTTGGTAATGGAATGAGCAAAAGTCGAGAGCTGTTTTGGATTATTCCAGCTCTCCCAATAAGTCTAGAAGCACTAGAAAGTTGGGAGGATAGAAAAACACTGAGCAGAAAACACTATCTGATAAAATCAAAGGTCGTGTTGAATATTTGTTCTTACTCTGAGCATCCTGGATAAATCCCTTTTCTTAAAGGAAAAGTCTTTAATAATGTATGATAGAATCTCAACTTCCTTACTTGAAAATACTTTACCCCCTTTATTTCTCTGGATAACCCTTCATCATTTGCAGTTCAATCCTAACATTTGTCTGCTCTGGCTGATAGCTACTTTGGTCACCACTTCACAAAGCACAACAGTGTGTGCTGTTGCTGTTGGAACATACCAGCAGTACTGGGAGCAGATACCACAATCCCAAATGTTTAGGATTGGGTTGTTAGTGTAGGAGTAGAAGTTCTAGCTGGCCCTTGGTAGAATGTAGCACTATACATCCATACAGCCGTTTTCTACTTTGTGTTAAGCTCCAGTGATACCAATAGACTATTCCTCAATGTTATTGCACAAAAAAAAAGTGATATAACATAGGCATGTAACAAATGTGATTGTCCAGGTATATCTGTGTCTGCGTGTGTGAGTGTGTGCGCATGTGCGCGCTGATGCTGCCTTTTCTTGTGGTGTGGTCCTCAGCACAGCCATTTTACACTGTCACAGTCTTAGTTTTACATCATTCCCTTGTAGTGCCTTACCAAATGACAGTTGCAGTTTTAAGGGTTTACTTCCACTGGTATGCCTAGAAACGGACTGAGGCTGGTTCAAATGTAAACTCAGCTCCTTTTTTCTCCTCTTCCTCCTCCTCTTCTTCCTTATGTTTGATTGCTTTCTTTTTTTCCCCCTAGACCAGTGTTTCTCAACCTTGGCAGTTTGAAGATGTGTGGACTTCAACTCCCAGAATTCCCCAGCCAGCGTTGCTGGCTGGGGAATTCTGGAAGTTGAAGTCCACACATCTTCAAACTGCCAAGGTTGAGAAACACTGCTCTAGACTTTCAAAAACAAAAAATTAATGTCTGTCTTGGGTAAGTTGCAAGGGCCAAAGGAAAGCTGTTGGGAGTTTGCTGGAATAGAACAATCAGTGGACCTAAGAAAGGGTTTTTTTTTTCCGGGGGGTGGGTTGGATTTGAGATGTCTGGATGAGTTCTTAGCCCCTAAAGCAGCCTTCCAAGGAATTCCATTTTATCAATTGTGTTATTAGTTGAATTTCCTTCCAGGATACACAATTCCCCACAACATTTTGCAGGTTCATATATTTATTAAAGTATGAATAGAAAAAGGGGTGGGGGAGGTGCCCAGGCCTGCTTTGGATTAGTAATACGTAGTACCTCATGTTCAATTGCTATGTCTAAACTGGGGGGGTGTAAGGGGGGGAGTGGGTGAAGGGCAATGACTTGGAACGAACTTTATATATTTTCACTTGAATGGTTTCAGAAATCTGAGAATAAGAGGCATTCTTTCTAGAACATCAGACTCAGACTTGTGCCAAAAGCTGGTTTGGTTTGGTTTGGCTTTCTTCGGTTCTTGAGAAGCAGATGCACTGGAGCTTCATGATGTGGACTTGGAATGGACTCTACTACGCTTGTAGCAGGTCTGACTCTAGTTGCTTAGGGTACAGTCTGATCATGTCTAAGCCAGGGGTCTCCAACCTTGGCAACTTTAAGACTTGTGGACTTCAACTCCCAGAGTTCCTCAGCCAGCAAAGCTGGCTGAGGAACTCTGGGAGTTGAAGTCCACAAGTCTTAAAGTTGCCAAGGTTGGAGACCCCTGGAAGCAACATGTTCTGCATTTAGGAGCTAGCTTGGAGATGCCACCATAACTTGTTAATGGTTTTGATCAGCTTTCCCCAACTGATGTTCCCTAACCAGATGTACATAAATCCCACAATATCCTATTGGCTGTGCTAATTTGGAATTCTCCAAGACATCTAGAACTGGATGGGGAAAGATGTTTTTATCAGGTGCTTTCTTCGCTTTGTCCCATTTTGTTCTTACTGTGCTTTTTCCCCCCTTAAAAGTAATAATCATCACAACAATGTTAACAGTAGCTCATCAGACTCTGTATCTCCCACAATAATTTATTTGTATTTCCCACCTACCCCTTTGGTATATTCTTTTTCCGAAGGATTCCAAAGAGAAGTGTTTGTACAATAAAATAATAATAATAACGAAAGAATTAGTAGATATTTTACGGTGACATCACTAGATTTTTCTGTTGTGTAAGTCTTTACTGTTCCCCCCCCCCAAGTGATGTTTTACTTGTATTAGTGGTTTGAAGTTGATTGTGAAAAAGGCTGCCTGCCTTTATAGGCAGTCAGCATGGCTTCTAAGCCAAGGCTATCAGATCTGGGGCTGCAAACATTTGAAGATTCTATGGAAAAAAAAGTAATGGAGTTATCTTTTATCTCTTTGCTGTCCTCTAGTGATCATCATGACTTTTTGCAACCCAGATCTGGTAGCCCCCAAGTAGCAGAGACACCTGTTTGGGGATGGCGAAGGGAGAAATGTGAAGAAATCAGTACGGCGGCTGTAACAATATGCTCAAAGCCCCTCCTTTTTTAAAACCGTTTGTGGCGATGCATGTAAAGCCTGAGCTTTGATTGTGGGGACGCCATCTTGTTTTTTTGTTCTTGTTTTTAAATTTCTGTGGACACCCCTGCTAAGAAGTGTCCCAATTTTTCTGGCTTCAGAAAAGAAGTGCTTAGGCAATAGGATAAGATGTTGGGTTAAGGCAAGTCAGTTAGTTGAGAGATGAGGGAGGGATCTTAGAGGTGGTAAAGATAAAAAGCTTGCTCATGAGGGGAGTTGGGAAGAAAGACAAGCACAGTTGTCAAACCTGGAAGTGGGCACACTTGTTTCACCAGCAGGAAGGAAAGACTCCTACCCCAAATATTAAGGTGGACACTATTATTTTTCTGAAGTAAATCATTGGAAGCAAAACTGGCTTCTTGTCAGCTATTTAGAAACTGAACCTCGTTTTATTTTTAATTTTTAGTATCTCTCTGCTCCTTAGTAGTGTAAAGGCATCTGCCTTTTTGAAGAGAATATCTTCTTCTGCTTCCCCAATGAAGAAATTCCTCACCAGCAGCTGGGTCTTAATAGAATAATGTGTATTCCTCTCTTTTTGTCCAGGTTCAAGCACCAACTGCTTATATCTTTGAGAGGAAAGATCCTACCATTCAATCCTTGTTGTTGTATTAATAATTTTATATATGTTATAATTATATTTTAATTTTTGCTTTAATTGCACTTGCATTTCTGTGTACTCTTGTTGTTAATGTTCTCTTAATAAGGTATTCGTTGTTGAAGGCTTTTTTCTGTGTTATTAGCATCAGCATGTTAACCCCTCATGTAGGTTTTGGAAGGAAGGAAAGGGAGACAGAAGGATACCCTGAGAAACTTCGAAGGAACAAGATATTCATAAATATCTCAATATGTGACTAAGCTATGGTGAGTCCTGGGCTTATCTATTTATCTATCTGCCTCCAGTTCCTACCTCTCAGCAAGAAAGAATTTAAAAAGTATTCAGTATCTGTTTTAAGTAACTATAGTTCCATGAATCTGAATCCATAGTTGGAATCTAATTTGTTTCTTATTAACATAGTTTAAAGATACTAACTAGGTATTAAATACATCACAGTTCTCCATTATATCTAAAGTATAGTTCCTTAAGATTGGATGTTGTAGGTAACTCTGATTATTTTAACAATATTGTAGAACAAAAACATTTCTACTCTTTTTTGTGTAAAAGAAGATTAGAGGGAAATAAGCCCACATTTGCTTAGGCTTATTTACATAGCAGGAAAACGTGGTTACATGCCATATTGTAGTTTTTATACAATGGCATACCTCTGCAGTTTCTGGATACTTTCTTATTATATTTTTACTTTTCCAGAAGTCTGCCTTTTAAGGCATAAGCCAAACAATTGCTGGCTTAAAATGGATTTAAGAAGAATGGTAAGATCAGGGAAATCTAATACAAATCTTGCATTGTAGGACTTGATAGATGAGTTCACACAACTCCCTAAGTCAAAACTAAACAAATCCCAATATAATTTAGCATATTCTGCAGTCCTGTTCACTGGGTTTGTAAAGAATGGTTTATGTACAAAGTAGTTGCACATTGTAAAAACCCAATCAGTTGGTGCTCCTACAAACCATGATTTGGTGAGTGAACCCAAACATTATTTGATGAATTCCTTTGATACAGAAATATTACAGAGTTAAAGTCGTCACAATCTTATAATGAACTCAAGATACAGATACTTGTAGTTAGGTTTCCCACTTTGGAAGTGCAATAGTTGGGGACTTCTATCAACAACAACAACAAAATGAAATTCAGGAAGGCAGCTAAAGAAAATCCTAGTAACTAATGTTGGCTACTCAAATTTGAAGGACTCAGAGATTCAGCCTAAGCTATGGTTCGTTCTCTCTTGTAGCAGGACTCAAAATTGTTTCCATTTCCTCCTCCTCAAACTGTTTTATGTTCAGAATTATTGTAAGAGTCACATTGCAGCAAGATGGGTGGAAAACAAATTTAATAAATAAAATAATAATACATTACAAACTTGCTAATTACTTAGGATGGAGATATCTTCTGGTTCCATAATGTGATTTTATGTGTTAAATTAAAAGTCTTCCTTTTCTTTATTTGTAAACTCTCATTACTTATGAGAATATTTTCTAGTCTGCAATATTTGAGCATAACATTTATATTGATAAATAAATGATTAGCTGTTTAACTTCTGGCAGGAAAGCTTTGAAGAGGTGGTTTTAATGACTGGCAAAGTTTCATTTAAATATTTTAGTTTTTTTTAAAAATGCGCGCAAAGAAGTTCCACTTTTTTTCACAATATATAATTATTCTTATAAAGGAACATGGCAAAATACAGAGAGAGAGAGAGAGAGAGGCAGCACATAAATATGGCTAGAAAAAGAAAACTTGCACAATTTGAGGGTGGATTAGTTAAGAGGGACAAGTGAAATAAAAAGGTAATAAAATAAACACACAGGGAGAACTTTATTTTAGTCTTCTGCAACCCTGGTGCCTTCCTATTGAATTGGGACTGCAATATGAAGATTTATCCTTCATTAGGATGAAAATAATACAGTTTCTTACATAGATTGCAGTTCTAAAACAATTGAAGATTCCAGAATGTGAAAGGAAAACACATGTTTTTAATAGAGGAAGAAGATGAAATTCCATTTTTTCAGTCTAGGAAAATATAAATTTAACAAAGCACTACAATGTTTTAAGGTAGAAAAGAATGAAAGCTTATATTTACTTACTATGAGACCATAATGTCAACTACAAGCCTATCTAGTTCAGTGTTGATATAGCCAATAGTCCAGATTCTAATTCATGGGAGTTGTTATCAGATAGAAAGCCCTAATGCAAGGAAGCCTGGCATAGCATGTGACTGGCATTGTACAGGTCAAACCCAAGCTTATATGATCTGTGTCTGATTGCACCGATTACAATTTTCAAGGGGACTATATAACCTTTTGACTTTTTCCCCCCGACTCAATGAATGAAGCTAATTAAATAGTGAAATAAGAAATAAGTGATAACATCAAGTTATCTGGATGGCCACAAAGAAATCTAAAGTTGCAATTTAATAAACCTTGATGTCAGAGATTGATAATTGGAATTGAAGGTGACTTTCTGTTCAGTAAATATGCCAGAACTGCATTGCAAAATTGTTGCAGCATCTCAGAGAAGAAATGGATTATAGCAGCCTTTAAAATGTTAGCATAGAGGAAACACTAGAGCAGTGAACTTGGCAACTTTAAGATGAGTGGACTTCAACCCCCTGGGAGTTGAAGTCCGCACAACTTAACATTTCCAAGTTCGAAAAAACAGTGCACCAATCTTTCAACAGTGTCAAAGGGGATGGAGATAACCAGATACAAAAGTATCTTCTCTTAAATTGTGTGTGTATGTGTGTGTGTGTGTGTGTGTGTGTGTGTGTGTGTGTGTGTGTGTGTATGCGTGTTGTGTTTTCTGATACTATTATAAATCTGAGTGCTGGTATGTAATGCATGAGCCATTTGCATAAGAAGAAGTTAGGGAATGATAGACTTCCTAGTCACCTAGATTTTATCAAAAACGTATCATCAATTCATAAGAAATATGTTCAGTTTCATAAATCTGGCACTGCACCACATTTAAAACATTCCAAACCCAATATTTATTTATTTTTAATATTTGTCCCAGATACTAGTTTAATAAAAGAGTATTACTTTTGCCCATTATTTTTCTTTCACAGTCGAACATAGCCATACCTCAAAATCTGGCTTGATAGGTGAAATGATTTAGTAACGTGAAGGGAAATTAAAAACTCACGCCTCTCTTCAGTCAAATGAAATTTCAAACAAGACCAGTGTTACAAAAACTAAATTGTGCTTCCGTTTGCTAAAGAGTTCATTCAAAATTTGGGGGCCAATGGCATAATATAAGAGGATATATATTTTTTCCTTATGCCTTATTTTGGTTTTCATCATATATATTGCCTGGTAGAATTCAGTCATTCTACTTGCTGCTTTTCTAAATTTTAGTCATGGTTTGAAGGAAAGAAAAAAAAACTCTGCTTGTTGTATTATGAATAACATTTTATTATCTGTGACAGCAGTACAAATTTATTAAACTGCCCATCTAGAATACATCTGTGCAAATTCCTTTTGTTTCCATAAAATGCCACTTCCATGTTTTAGTACTAATCAGGGTCCAGGTTGGACACAGTATGGAAAGTAAGGCTAAATGCAGAAAATCAATAAGAAAAGCTTTGCCACCCTCTCCCAAAATGTGAGGTATCTCAAACTGAGGATTATATCCTGTGTCCTTCAGTAAGACAGTTCCCTGAGGAGAGGTCGTTTTCCATTCATGCCAATTTAAGGGACATTGTAACATTGAGTCTATTTCAGGGGTCTCCAACCTTAGCAACTTTAAGACTTGTGGACTTCAACTCCCAGAGTTCCTCAGCCAGCTTTGTTGGCTGAGGAATTCTGGGAGTTGAAGTCCACAAGTCTTAGAGTTGCCAAGGTTGGAGACCGCTGGTCTATTTTGCTCCATTCTTCTGTATACACCTACCATTATGCAAGTCTCCATCTTTTCTGGAGACAAGATACTACACCATTCCAAGAGGTTGTTGTGTGTCCCAGGTATCTTGATTTTATTTGGTTTCTGTTTAGGCAGAAACAAATTGTCTTGAGCCACCGGTGCAGTTCCTAATCTGTGTTCCCTAGGCGTGTGGGGATCTTGATTGTACAAATTCTTAAACAGTTGTGCATCATAGTCATCTGAGAAGTTGTGATTCAAGGAACTGATGCAGGTCTGCTGCTGTCATGAATGAATGAATGAATGAATGAATGATGAAAACCAGCCTTCTGACTATTCCACTGCGTCTCTGCTTTGAGTAGCTAGATTTGTGTTGTGTTTTTTCTTTTAAGTCATTGTAAGAATTTATTTGTTCTCAACACTTGGCTATAATAATTGGGCATACGTTGAGATTATTCACATCCAAATTGTCAGGTGTCTGTGAATATTCACAAGAATATTCAAGATGGACAAGTGAAAGGATGGTAACCAGTGAATGTAAAAAAAGAAAAAGAAACCGCTTACAGCAGAAGGAAACACATATGTAGCAAGTATGTTAAGTAGGCATTAAGTAGAAATTGTCAGGAGTCTCTGATTCTTTTCTTAACTACAGCAAATAAGAGCGGACCTTCTTTTGTTATGTACGGGTTAGTCACGTCCTTCCACTCTTAGCATTGCTGCTATATTAGACTTTACATGTGCGTATTAAAGAAAAAAGCTGTACATTAATCTTTTGCTTATTATAGTGAAATCAAGAAAGGCAATACATTTTCCCCAAAATATGATACTTTTACTGCACTGATAAATATTGTGTAATCCTAACTTGTTGGAAAAGTTGCTTGACAGTTTGTTTGTGTGTGTGTGTGTGTGTGTGTGTGTGTGTGTGTGTGTGTGTGTGTGTGTGTGTGTGTACACGTGAACTAAGGGAATCTCCTCCTTGCTCTTCCCTGAAAGAAATAGGGTAATGTTGCAGAACAAGATCAAAATGCTTATCTCCCCATCAAAGCAAAGCAAAGGAGTAATTGAGGTGCTGAGATTCTACCATTAACAATAGGGATCTGTCTTTTTTTTAATCAGTAAATTATGTCTATATTTGAGATACATTGGTCTGGAATTTCTGTCAGAAGATATATTCATTTGCCACACCTGTTTTAATTCTGACTCATTCGCTAGTTTTTGTATATTTTTAATGTTCTCTTGTGTGCTATGGTTCTGGAATGTTCTATGCTCTGTGACTCCACCAACAGCAAATCTCTCTGTCCTGATTTCTGGTCTCTGGGGTAGTTTAAACGGGGATCCCAAAATCTAGGCAGGACATTTGTTTTATGTATAAAGAAGGATTAATTTACTTAACTTACGAAAACTGTGACCTAGTGGCAATAATTACCTCAAATGTGGGCATTTATCTTGGTTTTAGCCTTTTTTCTGAAAATATGTAGCCAGCCTGAAATTTGGATTAAAAAAATACTTATCTGTATGGGCAGAATATGATAAATGCCTGCCCTGGTCATTCTGAGTAACTTTTAAAAGTAAAATGGCAAAATCTAGGATCAAGTTGGTGTTTTATGTATTTGAATTAATTGTGACATTAAAATGCACATATAAGTATATTGTGTTCATAGCTACTGTAAAGAGCTTCGGCTTTTGAAGATATTTAACAAATCGCCTTTTAAACCAATATGAACTAAATAACAATCTGTATTTCTGGCTACATTTTATAGTTATAGTATTTTATAGTTTACATTTAAACTGGTACTTTCTAACTAAATGTTCTGTTGTTAATAATATCTTCAGAATCTTAACACTGTTGTCCTTTCCTTTTTTTTAATTTTTCCTTTTAGAAACAGAAGTAGCAATGTGTCTTTAATATGTACATTCTGTTCGGAGATATAACATAGTAGCAGAAAGTCAGATCAAGTAAAATAATTCCAAAGTTTAATTTAAAAAAAATCACTCCATCAATGTTAAAAGTATAGTCTACAAGATTACCTTTTTATTTTTGAATTAAGAGTAAAATAAACTTTTGGGGATGATATCAGGAAGCATAGTAATTCCCAGACATTTCACATGCAATCCGAAGTACATTTAGAAAGTAGTAAACCCCATAAACAGAGTGGGATTTACTTCTAGATAAACCTGTGCATGGTTAAACTCTCAAATTTCTAAATTTGGACAAATGTATATGTATACTGTGAAGAATGGATATGCAAAGCAAGAGATGCATTTTACTGCTTAGCGACTTTAGGCTTGTTCACAACGGTATGTTTTGTTTTGTGTTTATGAGTTTTATAATCAAGCAAAATTGTTCACTTAGAATGATCTTGTGAAAATGGCAATCTTGGATCACAGGCGCATTATGTTTGGCTTTTACTGAAAATCTTGGAAGCACAGCATCATTTACATCCCAGCAGTAGTCTATTATACATGGACATTTTTCAGTGTAGAGTAGTCACTTAAATATCCCAGTCGTGTACCTGTTCACAGCAAGGAAAATGTACTGTGATGAAATTCTCAAATGTGAACTATGGATTCCTGAGACAAGCCCTTGGGCTGCTTTGAGAAGCAGTAATAGGCAGTGCTTAATTTTTACACTACCCATTGATCTCTCCTAAATAAATCAAATTGTACTTGTCACTCTAGTTTCCCTTTGTATCTTAAACTTAATATGAAGAATTGGACCAGATCTTTATACATTTAGCTTCCTGTTGTCCAATGACACTCCATAAAATGCTGTTTTGTAGTGAATTATATATTTGGATATTATACAGTCTGTTGCTTTCTTCTTCTTTTATTCTCCTTCAGTTCTGCTTATGGCAGAGGAATGAATATAAATGTACGTCTTCTGCAGGTCAGGAGGTATTTACAGAAGTAAATATGCAGGAACTAGCTTGCAAATGATTCTGTCTGAACAGCTAAGCTTAGTTGTGAAGTTAACAATCGTAGCAAAGTTCCTTGTATTCTTCATGCAACAGATTAACGAGGCATGGTGGAAGGAGAGAAATCCATTGTTTTTAGGCCTGACCAAAAACCAGTATTTCCAATGGCAGACCTCAGCTCCATTTCAATAAATTCATGTAAAGCCATGGTATTTATACTCTAGTTCAACTTACCAAAGCAAATCTTGGCATACGTCTGTGCCACCATTTTAAAAAACCAAAATGGGAGGCCATTTATGAATATTGGCCTTAAGACAATGGAAGCATTTGGCCTCTATGGTTCTTGGGCCCATCTACTAACAACCAACCCCTCTTAGCTACCAGTGACTTGTTCTGTCAATTTAGGGTTTTTTTAATGGCATTTCTTATCCCAAAATTATATACAGACAAAAATGTGCAGATTCCAAAACCTGTACCAAAAGCTCTCCCCCACTCCCCAAAAGCAAATTAGACAATAGCTTTATTATAATGGGAGGGGAAAAAAGAGATTTCGTTGTCAGTTGAAGTCCATATTATTATAGTTCTAGGAAAGCAAAATAGGAAAGTTATTTTTAGCTATTTCGGTTCTTCTAATGTAATTGAGAGGGGTTTTATTAATACTAATTTGTTGCCCAGAAGCCAAGTAGCTCCAAGAAAACATTCTACACAAGAAGAGAGAGTGCATAAATTTTGAAACGATTTACATACACAAAGAATATACATCTCCCACCTTCTACTGTTTGATATGTTGAAGATTTCTTTTCTTACGTACAATACCATCTCATTTTCAAAATTCCAGAAAAGCCCTGATTTCTAATTGTATGGTTCTGTATTGAATGTCAATCTATGTTAAAACTTAGTGAAAATTATTGTGTGCAACAGTATTTTCTTGTGTATTGCATTTTTTTCTTTTAATTTTCTGTGAATTGTCCTTTTTTCCTCTTTCTTTTTCTTCTCTTTCTTCTCCCTTTTATTACTATTTTCCCCTTTCTGGTAATGTCTTTGAGGAAAAAAAAAAACAGAAGACGTGTCGTAGAATTATATGTAACCTATTCCTTAGTCTCATATTATAGGTATGTTATAAGAATGGATATTTTACTTGGCTTTAGAATGTTTTACAAAAAAACCTAATTCTTAACCAATCAAGTTCTTGCTACTAAAAAAAAGCCCCTTGTGTTTCTCATCATGACATTGTGTGCTTCTAATTAATAATCATTTTCGTTGTAGAAAAATGGAGTGAATTTATATTAGACTTGAAAACTAATAATAGCATTGTAAATTTATGAAATGATTTTAACAGAAAAAGCATTATAGAAAATATAGTTATTTTAATTGTAATATTACTAACTGTAGGGTGGAGAAGGGGGTCCCGTTGTGATGAACTATGTTATAGCTTGTTATTCACAGTTTCTTTTTGATCATTTTTTCGGTCTCTGAGGTGAAACGAGTTATTAATCAGAATTTGTAAACTCACATATGCATATTGTATATGTGTAGAAATGTAATCACACTTTGTCTTGGAATTACATTAAACTGTTTTAAGTCACTCTATTGCTTGCTTGTCTTTTAACTGGCATGGATGTGATATAAACCATTGGTTTGGTTCGCTTTAACTCTTGTGAGGAATTGGATCTGATGTGTTTTTTGAACTTAAAAAAAATGAAAGGCAACACCTGTAAAGGTCAACACTTGTAATTCATGTGTAGCATCTAAAAATATAATTTCTTATTTTACTGAATATCTTACTCACCTATTTATTGGTATTCTAAATTTTAATATTTTATTTCTCTTGTTCTCCTTTCCAGTCAGGATGAAGCCCTGAGGGAATTATTCTTTTTAAAATGTCTAGTTTCTTCTTAAAATTCAATATTTGCTGATGCAGACTTGGTTCATACTGTACATTATACTAAGTCAAATGTGGTGGTTTATTTGTCTGTAACATAGTGGACACAACAACTGTGGTTTATTTAAGGCCAAGATATTCTGTAGCTCAGTGTTGGAACAGAGTAACTCAAGTATAAGCCTGGTCATTCTTTCTCAATGTGGTCCCCTAAATTCTCCTGGTCCTCTACCTGGATGGCCAAAGCTCTGTTGTTTTAGGATTACAGAAGTTAACATTGTTCTATATTGATTAAATTGAAAAAGACCATATCATCTTCAAAGTTTCACTCTTCATTAGCTTCAATATTTAAATTATATTATAATCACACATAGTAATGGTGGTAAATGACTCAGATAGAATGGCTGCTATGGTTATATGCATCTTCCAAAGTTAGACCCAGTAGGTCACCTAATATCAATTACCACCACAGGAGAAAAATAGTGCTTTTTTCATTCAATTTGTGGAAGTAAAACCAAGGGGAAATCACACAATTTTGCCTCCCATCCTGCTCAATATTGAACCAATCATTAAACATTCAATTTACTCATATGCTTACATTACTCTTCTTGTGCTACTTAGCAACTCCATAGTTACACATAATGGTGCATCATTTAAGCCTATTCATTTACCTAACATTTTCCCTAACTCAATAAACATAATTTTTCTTATATATTTCTCAATGACTTGCTGAAGAGCAAAAATGTGTTTTGTAGATCTCCTGTGACCTGAATCTTTTGCCTGTCTTTCCTTTGTATAGGGAACAATATAGCTTACCACAATTTTATGTAGGGAAACAATAATAGCATTCTTACAAATATAAGGCACAGATGCTTTTTTCATATGTACACTGAAAAATCTGCATAGCTATTCCATATGCAAACAACTTCCACATTTAACATTTTCTCCAGTTACACTGTCTACACCTGCAGCTCTTTTATGACATTCTCACAACAGGTCTTCTTTTCAACCATTTTTATAACGTTTATAACATCTTTATTGTTAAACTTATTGCTATTATTCCCATATTTATCTCTACTCCTTCCAACATTCCCTCATCCCTGTTTTATCCAATCACCTTTTTTGTACTTTAGGAAAAACACATGTCAATAGAATATTCTTCTCCTTTTGGCATTTATTCAGAATATTGTATTGTTTTACACCAAACCCATCTTTTACTTCCATTTCAACCATTCACTGAAGCGTAGCATGCAATTATCACCAATCTATGGATTCCTACTTTTATACCCATATCTAGATGACACTAATTGCTTCTTTCCGACATTCATTTTAGCATGTTTTGGTAATTAAACCTTCATTTTCATCTTTCTGCATGTATTCATCAATTCATATCTATCAAATCAACCTTCATTCACATCCATTACAATACTTACTACTACTTCTCTGCTGCATAGACTTTTTTCCAGGGGTGAAATCCTCCCGGTTCGCCCGGGCCAGTCCTTCGGCGTATAGCCGATGGAACTGGCGGCGGTCGCGGCGCGGAGCTTCTCCCGGCCGCTTTCCTGGCCCGGCTGAACGCCTCAATTCGGGTTATTTTTCCCTCTGTGCATGCGTGCGCATGCACAGAAGGAAAAATAACCTGAATGGCAGCGTTCCGCCGGGCCGGGCAAGCGGCCGGGAGAAGCTCCGCACCGCGACCGCCGCCAGTTCCATCGGCTATATGCCGAAGGACTGGCCCGGGCAAACCGGGAGGATTTCACCCCTGCTTTTTTCCCCTTTCATTAATGTTCTTTCTGATTTACTGCTCTAACATCCGAAATGATAATTTTTCATGGCAATCACTAGATGGAGATACAGATATTCCATCACCCATCATTCTGGGTCAGTCCAGGTTTTTGCGCAATGCCTTTTAGTAATCATGACCAATGTTCCCTGTAATATCAAAAAACGGCGCGCAGCAGTTAGAAACTGCTGCGCGGCATTCTCTTTTCATCTGCACGGCCGCGCAGGCACGCAGCCTCTGCCATTAGAAAATGCCACGCAGAAGTTAGAAAATGTGGCGTGGAAGTTAAAAACTTCCGCGCGGTGTTCTCTCATTACGTGCGCGGCTGCGGGGCCGCATGGCCGCACACCTTAGAGGGAACAGTGATCATGACAGTCAATTAAAAAAATGTGATAGCAAACCTGACCATTGCAAAAATAAAGGAGATGGATCTGGCTATCCTGCCCCTCCCCCAAAGGAAGATTTTTTTTAAAAAAACAAAGGGGTTGGAATATATTTTTCTCTGCTAGGACTTTGATTCTTGCTTCCTAACCTTTATTCACTAAATTAACTATTTTAGATTCTTGTGATTTTATTTTTCAGACCTCTACGCTTGGTGAAATGTTGTAGTTAATTCTAGTGACTCTTCCTTGCATTAAAAGGAAGACAGCTTTATAGCAAATGAATGCTTCTTTCAAAAGATAGATTTTAAGTTTTATTTTAAAAATGAAAAAAAATATCAACAGGTAGCTCATTCCAGAGACCCAGATTAGCCACCCCAGGTCTTAGTTGGCCCCACCCAAATTTCAGATGTGCCTGCAATTATACGTGAATTTCCTTGATGAGAAGAGGACAGTCTGGTGCAGTCCACTCTATCGCACCGGTAGCGGCGGGCTGGTGACGTCACCAAGAGGTTACCAACCTGGTGCGGTCGGTTGCCGGTCCCTAGGCGCTGCCATCTTTTTTTCAGAATTTCTGGGCTTTTTTTCTTCCTGCGCATGCATGGAAGCAAAATTGTGCGAGGGGGCGTGCGCGCATAGCGAGCGCATGTGCGCACAAAATGTGTTGATGGTAGCAAGGTAAGAGAGCAACCTGCCCCTGGAAGAGGAGTGTACACATATTAGATTATATTCTTCCAGGTAACCCAGATTTGTTATGGAAGCAGTTTGTGAACTGGTAAGTACTACTATTACTTCTTGTGCATTTTGATTTGCTATGTTTCTACTTTATTTTAAATCAATAATAAAAATGCATTGAATGGCATTCTTTGCTCTCTTAAGAACTATGTGTAATTTGACAGGGCAGTGAATTAAAGAATCAATAAACATTGCAATTGCTGGCCAGCTGTAGAAAAATTTTGCTTTTAATGCCTTGAGCCAGATTTGATGTCAATCTTGCTATAAAGAAACCTTCCCCAATTTGGTGATCTCCAGATGTGTTAGTCTACAAGTCCTTTGCATCTACAACTTCTTTTATTTATTTATTTTTTTTATTTTCATATTTTACATATTACAATATTTGTAGACAGATCTGCCACCATTTATATATATATCGCTACTATATTTATACAATTTATACATTATTTTATCATATTTTCTAATCCTGGACTGCATCTACAACTTCTATGCTGAAAGTTATAGTCCTAATAAGTTTGGAGGACATCATGTAGAGAAAGTCTGTCTGTTTATTATTTTTATAAATAACTCAAGGTAGCAAACATAGCTAATACTCTTTCCTCCTCCTATTTTCCCCATAACAACTCTATGTGGTGGGTTGGGCTGAGAGAGAGTATGAATTAGAATATGAGATGCACAATTCCTCCTACTCCAAAACCAAAATCGGACAGTAAATTTCATGATAATAAATTACCCCTTTTTACTTTATTTATTAAATGCATATGCCGCCCATCTCCCCAATAAAGTGACTCACCATTTTTTCCTGCTTCTACTAATAATTTAATACAATTCAAATGGAACATTAAAATATGGGTGACATGGATGAAATGTCTTTTATTTATTTATTTATTCATTCATTCATTTGTGAGATTTAAATACCGCCTCACAGTGCAAGCACTCTCTAAGCGGTTTACACCAGTAAGCAATGTATATTTACATTGCCCCCAACAATCTGGGTCCTCATTTTACCTACCTCGGAAGGATGGAAGGCTGAGTTAACCTTGAGCCGGTGAGATTTGAACCGCTGACCTGTGGATCACAGTCAGCTAAAGTGGCCTGCAGTACTGCCTCTAACCGCTGCGCCACCTCGGCTCATGATAGGATACAAAAGGATACAAAAGCACTAACTGCTCTTTTAAATCATATTTACAATTTAGATTGGATTTTCATTAGTTAAGAGTCCAGCATCTTTTTAATTAAATCTTGATTACGTGTGAATACCACTAATGCAAACATAACTAATGGTTACCAGATGCACTTTAAGGTGCTGGTTATGACTTTTAGAATCCTACATGATACAAGGCCTAGTATTTGAGAGACATTGTGTCTGTGGCGGGGCCTGCCGGAGTGTACAATCCAAGAATATTGGCTTGTATCAGGCTCTGTCAATGAAGCAGTGTCATTTAGCACAGGGGTCCCCAATCCCTGGGAAGCGGATTGGCACTGGTCTGCGGCCCACCAGGAACTGGGCCATGGAAGCGAGTGAAATCCCATCCATGCATGTGTGGGGTTCAGGCAACATGTGAAACCACACCCACCCATGGTCAACAAAAAACCCACCCTTCATGGAACCAGTCCCTGGCACCCAAAAGGTTGGGGGCCACTGATTTACCACGATCCAGGATGAGCACCTCTTCTGTTGCTGCATCTGCTATCTGGAACAGCATTCACTGTCCAACTCACCTTTAAATGAACCTTCCAAATCTGGCCCTTCCCAGGGGTTGGTCACTTTAAATTGGGGTATGAGATGACTTTTTAAAAATTTTATTATTTAATTTATATACTGCCCATCCTATCCAGCTGGGTGGGAGCCGAGATGGCGCAGTGGTTAAAATGCAGCACAGCAGTTCAGCTGTTCAAATCGCACCAGGCTCAAGGTTGACTCAGCCTTCCATCCTTCCGAGGTCGGTAAAATGAGGACCCAGATTGTTGGGGGCAATATGCTGAACTCTGTAAACCGCTTAGAGAGGGCTGTAAAGCACTATGAAGCGGTATATAAGTCTAAGTGCTATTGCTATTACAATGCAGTAAACATAAAGCAATTAGAAGTATAATATTTCATAAATAATATAACTACATAAAATAAAAACAATTTAAAATTTCAGAAGTTAAATACAAGCTAAAAAAAAACAAGGGCTCGCATAAAGAGGCAGTGGCATTTCCTCTATCCCTGGACCAACCACCTCTAGTCCAGTGTACCTCCATCAGGGCCCCACATCAACTAGCTGAGCTGGGTTTTAAGACCCTTCGGATGGCCAGAAGGGTGGGGAAGATCTCACCTATAATGTCAGGATGTTCCATACAGTTCACAGCAGGAAAAGGAAACTTCTGCTGGACCCTGATAGCCGGAATTCCTTGGGCTAAGCAGAAGGCCCCTTCTGCCAGAACAGGTAGGGTGGGCCAGTCCCATTGGAACAAGATGGTTCCTTGGCTATCCTGGACCATAAAGGGCTTCAAGGGCAATAACAAACACCTTGACCTGGAAGCAAATCTGCAACCACTGCAATGTGTGCAATATTGATTTCTACCTATTTTTTAATTATGAAGCCACCCAGAACTGTTCCAGAGTTGGTCAATCTAGGAAATGATGGATAAAAAAAGCATTCATTCATTCATTCATTCAATACATGCACACACACACACACACACACACACACACACACACACACACACACACACACACACACACACACACACACGAAAATGCCACATAAGTATGTTACATTTGTGTTAAAAGGCTTTTAGTCCATGGATTGAAAACAAAGGTAGTAGACCACAATTTCTTTTTTGAAAGTGCAATGCTGTTTTAAATACAAATGGATTATCTTCGGACAGGCAGTATTCCGCCTCCTCTAGTGCCAGTCTATTTCTGCCCATGATTTTTTGCATTTTTTGTTTCAGTGTTTTGTACTGTTTTTCAGCACCCCAGCAGAGGGCGCTAAGCACCTGCTCCTCGAGCAGTGAATGGCCCATTGATGGGTTTAAATCTATTTTTAAACTCCTGCGCATTGACATTCATTCTAGCTTCTTCTCTTGGAGTAATAATTGGATGCAAATTTTGCCCTTCTCCATCTCATCCTATTAAATGTTGTATAAATGTTCAATTTCTGCTTTCTAAAAATAATGGGATTCTTTTCTAAGCCTAATCAGATGAGAAGAACACATTCACAACAACCTTTTAAACATGCTTTTGAAGAGAAAGAAACTTTAACAAGAAATAATTTCCTCTACATCCTATTTTTAATAAGGCAAAATTGATACCATGCTATAATTCTGACTTATTTAAACCAAATGTATTGCTCCTAAATCTCTACTGGAAGAAAGGGATGGCAGTGCACAAACCTATTATTTATTGTGCTTATTGTGTCCATCTTAGAGGATAACACCTTAAGCATAACTTAAAATTCTTCATAATGCAACACTTCCAGAAAAAACCCTTTCTTGATCTTCCTGGTCCTACCTTGTTCCTTTCCCCACTCAAATCCTAAGCTGTCCTCCTTCTAGTGCTGGAATGTTTCCTGACACTCCATGGGTATATTGGTGCACAATACAATTAAGAGTGTGCTTCTGTTCACACAGCCTTATAATATGGGGCTGTTGCAGAATTTTTGCCAAAGGAAGGAGCACAATGCCAAAGATAAATTGCCAGACTTTATTTAATGATTATCAGGTGCCGGCTTTCCCAGAAAGAGAGCCCTAAACCATAGAAAGAGCAATAGCAATAGCAATAGCACTTAGACTTATATACCGTTTCATAGTGCTTTACAGCCCTCTCTAAGCAGTTTACAGAGTTCAGCATATTGCCCCCAACAATCTGGGTCCTCATTTTACCCACCTCGGAAGGATGGAAGGCTGAGTCAACCTTGAAGACAGAGATTTCTATACACTTTAGGGCTGAGGACAGGGGTGAAATCCTCCCGGTTCGCCCGGGCCAGTCCTTCGGCGTATAGCCGATGGAACTGGCGGCGGTCGCGGCGCGGAGCTTCTCCCGCCCGCTTTCCCGGCCCGGCTGAACGCCGCCATTCGGGTTATTTTTCCCTCTGTGCATGCATGCACAGAGGGAAAAATAACCCGAATGATTGTGTTCAGCCGGGCCGGGAAAGCGGTGATTGTGTTCAGCCGGGCCGGGAAAGCGGGCGGGAGAAGCTCCGCTCCACGACCGCCGCCAGTTCCATCGGCTATACACCGAAGGACTGGCCCGGGCGAACCGGGAGGATTTCACCCCTGGCTGAGGAGTGGGAAATTTAAAGGAGCTGATTCATGGACACAGTCTGAGCAAGTGAGGTTAGTGTTGAAAGAAAGGAAAATGAATTTTTCTATTGTAAAGCAAAGGTTCTAAAAATTGCATAGTTAAAGAAGATGGAATGTTGAGAGAATCAAGTGTTCACGCACTTGATTAGGATGGAAAATTGGTGTTGAAAATTTATTTATTTATTTATTTATTTATTTATTTATTTATTTATTTATTTATTTATTTATTTATTTATTTATTTATTTATTTATTTATTTATTTATTTATTTGCTGTTCTTATATGCCGCCCTACTCCCTGGGAATATGGAATGGAAAAGGAAAATTTCTCACCTCCTGCTTCCTAGGTGAACTTTTAGATGAGGACTTTTTCATTCTCCTTGTGATAGCATTAAAAGTTTATCTTGGCCATGGAAACATGTCCAAATTTGGTTATAATATAGGTCCAGTTTACCTGTGCAAGGGTTGGGGGGGGCAGAGACATCAGAAGGAAATGAGCAAAAGAGCCTTGGGGTGGGGGAGGCAGAGGGAAAGAAGAAGAGCTTGCAGCTTGATTTGATATTTTTTCCATCACAATTTTACTTTTTTTATAGTTTAAAATGTGAAAATCTACCATCCATAAAGCTTACTGCCTAGCAAGCTGAGTGCACTAGCGTAGTGTATGAATAGGCCATTGGTTTTTTTTCTTCTCTACTTAATGTAACTTCACTTATTATATATGATGGGTTGGGTTCTTTTACACGAACTCAACGTCTTTGAGAGATCAATGGAGACTCTGTGTTATGTAGCTCAGTTTTTAGACTTGGAAAGTGAAGGAAGAAGACAAGGTCTTCTCATTTACTGTATAATTTCCTTTTGGGTCTCTGCAGGAAAGTTTATTTACCCTGTTAATTTTAAGTAAGCAATGTTGAGCCCTGATACATAGAAAGACAAGTCTGGTAGAAAGAGAGAGAAATTGTGGAGGAAAGGGAAGCATGAGCTTAAAAATAGAGTTATGCAGTAGTATGCTATCTAATCTGCATTATAGTAGAATGCTCTTGATCTCAGTATTCTGGTAGATCAGACCAATTAGTTTCTTAATGCATCCATTTTTTTCAATGCAACAAATACAAATATTCGTATCTATAGCTATATCTACCTCTAGATATGAATGAATAGATGGTATTCTATTAGGAACCTTTTGATCAACAAGTTTAATAGCAGTGAGTGAGTTTCCTTCAATCCATAGTGAAAGTTTCAAATGCAAATCGAAGGATTTTTTCGGAGGAATAAACAGCAAATGGGTGATTAAAGCTTTGATTTTAGAAAGTTACAAACAGAATACATTTGAAGTAAGATTGTGGAATTAATTATAAGGAAACCTTCCTGTGGAGAAATGCTATTTTTTTTAATTCTTTTTTTTAAAGCTATGATAGGAGTTTAAAAATTGGATCCTAGGGGGTAGAAGAGGAAACTACAGATTACAATTAAAATTAAAAAAAAACACTCAAATAAATTCTTACTTCTTTCTTTTCTATTTTTCTACTTTCTCTTTTTTCTTTCTTTCCTCCACCTTTTTCTTTGCTTCTTTTTCTAGTTTGTATTAGTTTTTAGTTCGTTTTTAATAGTTAAATTTTACTGTTGTAATTGTAATCTTTAATAAAATTACTATTTAAAAGGATCGTTAACTGATGAGATTTAGTGTGCCATGTGAAAGTGGGGCCTTTCCCCCCAAGACTGACTAGTTTGTTCAAATTCCTTCCATCCTTTCCTCCTTCCTTTCTTCTAGATTTAAATTGGCTGGTAAAACTAAATGGTTGCAATAGCTCTTTAACTGCTCCCTTACTGTCTGTTCTATTTTTTTAATATTGATGAAGGGTTTAATTGATTTTTAATGTTTTTATATGCTGCTCCAGGAACATTTCTGGTTTAAAAAACAATGTACTGATGGAAATCCCCCTCCCATCCCAGTTTCTGCCTGCTTCCCTCCAAGGGGGAAAGGCACCAGCAGTTCAGTGTCAACCCAGAAGTAGATTGGTAACAAGAGCTACTTTGTCCCAAAAGTGCTTTTTCAGGAGGCAACTGGACATTCTTGTTTTTCTTCTGAAGACATTTCACTTCTCATCCAAGAAGCTTCTTCAGTTCTGGCAGGATAGTGGAGAATGGAAGGATTTATATTCCTTGCAGACAGCTGGTCATTTGCATCCTTTTAGAACATGGGTGTCAAACTCTCGATGTCACATTGTCATCACATGACGTATCGTGACTTTTGTTAAGTAGGTAGGGAGGTGCAGCTGACAGGAACGAGGCAGACTCAGGAGTAACAGCAACAGCAACCTTTATTTCAGCACCAACAGACAGAAGAAGGGAACAAGCGGCTTGACAGCTCCTTTTATAGCGGAGCTGTCAAACTTCGAACCAATAGCAGGGCTTTATTTTCCCGCTTGCCGGCTACTTGTGTCTGAGCCAATCAGGCTCGAGCAGCAGCCGGTGCGGTCGTAAGTGTGAGGACTCAACAACTTTTTCCCCCTTCGCTAAACCAGGGGTGGGCGTAGCCAGAACATGACGCATCCAGCCCGCGGGATGCGAGTTTGACCCCCCTGTTTTAGAGGGTTGTTGAAGCACTTGGAGGTTTATCTGTGTCCTCAGGGTCACCCGAGTAGTGCTCCTAGTCCTATAGTCTACAATTTTTTTCTGAAAATCCATTCCTTCTCCCACACCACTCAAAGGGTGTTCATCTCAAATTGTATAGCTAAAAGTTTGTAGAGACTCTAAAGAGCTACTACAAGACATACTTGGGTCTACATACAAACGTAGCTGCCACATAACGGGGGGAAGGAGAGGAAGCCACTTAATCTTTAAAAAAATCAAGAACTGGAGGAAAAGATAGACTAATTTAATCATTTCTACCTTTCATTATAATTAAATCCCTTCCCTCTCTGAATCTCTCAGATCAATAGAGAAGGGGGTGTCAAAGGCAAGGCTGATATTTGGAGATATGGATCCCTTTCTCCTGAGAGGCCAGCCCACAGTTGCTTGAAATAAGCTGGTGGAATATATATTATGGTGCCACTGCTGTTGCCAAGCAACCACTCTGTGCATGAATGAAGAAATAAATATATGGGCCAAGCAATGGAATCATTTTGCAAGTTTTATTTACATTTGTTTTATTTAAGTGATTAAATGGCCGCCCATGTCACAGCAGTGTCTGTGGGTGGCATGCAAGGATTAAAACAAAACAAGCAAACGACCAACGATGCTCAAGGTGAAAGCAATAAACCCTCAATCACAAAAACCACACCAGCCGCAGACTTTTCTTCTCCCCCTTTTGTCTTTTGAAATTTCACTTCTGCTCCCATAATTTCTCCATTCTTGGCAGCAAAGGGTTTTTCCCTCTGTGGCATTTACTCTTGGACTAGAGCCAGAAAAGGTCTTGGTGGCTTACAGGAAGAGAATTTGATGTCTTCACGTGACCATTAAAATCCATTAACAGAAGGGACAGAATTTTTGTTGGGAGGCCATTTAAGACAGTGATGGCTAACCTTTTTGTCGTCATGTGCCTTAAGCGTGTGTGTGTGTGTGTGTGTGTGTGCGTGTGTGTGTGTGTGTGTGTGTGTGTGTGTGTGTGTGCCGGCAGCCATAATGCAATGTGCGCATGACACCCCCGTGCTTCCCCACCAACCATGCATGCGCGTATGACCCCCCATGTTCCCCATCCCCTGTGCATGCATGTGTGACCCCCCACGCCCCATGACATATGTGCACATGATCCTCCACACTCCCCCTCGCACCCCTGCACATGCGCGTGCAAACCCCCACCCCATTTTGAGCCTAGCAGAACCTCCCTGCAGCCTCCTGGGACCAAAAATGGGCCGCAGGGGGCACTGCACCCCCCACGCCCCGTTATGGGCCTAGCAGGCCTTTCTGCAGCCTCCTGGGACCAAACCCAGGCCATGTGGGGCCGCCGTACCCCCATACTCCCCCAGCCCCCCGCTTGCACACACGACCCCTGCGCATGCGCACGCATCACCTGCATGCGCTCCACCCTCCACGCATGCGTGGCAGATACCCAAAAATCAGCTGGCTGGTGGGAGGCACATGCGTGGTGGAGCTGAGCTGGGCGACGGCTCATGTGCCCTCAGAGAGGGCTCTGCTTGACACCTGTGGCATGCATGCCATAGGTTCACCATCACAGATTTAAGAGGTCAATCTATCTTGTGATGCTGCAGCTTTTCCTGGAGGTTAAATAAAGAGCTACTTTACATAATTTCATTTCTAGGTATGGACATCTACACTGTGCTACATCATTGGAATACTGGCTTTGAATCTCCAGTATACTAACAGAATGTTCATTCAATATTTATACCTCATCATTTAGCCTGTCTAGAGAACTGAGAACCATACGTATTTTCCTTAGGAATCAGGCAGATTCAGTTCTTTTCCAGGTCAGCTACCTGCTGCTGCTACTTTCTAGATCACCTGGAACATGTTGTACTACACTGTGGAACTATATAGTAGCTGCTATATCTGATACATATTTTTGTGTGTGTCAATACGCTTCCTACTTGGTGGGATGTACCCAACAAAATGCTGGCTTGCGAGACAGATTAGAGGTCCTATCTTGCATAGACCCTATGCAGGAGTTTCTTTGGGATAAAAGTGAGCTTTGATTATGGTTCTGGCATATTGGCCAAAATCTGGCAAAACTTTCTAATAGAAAGGCATCTTTTGACTTTCCAAAGCAAGTACGACTAAAACCAGTAAATCTAGTCTATATTATCTTCATACTATCCTGTTTCCCCAAAATAAGACATCCCCTGATAATAAGCATGAGTGCATGGCAATAAGGCCAAGGGCTTATTTCAGAGTTCAAAAAAATATAAGACAGGGTCTTATTTTCGGGGAAACATGGTACTAAAAATCTAATTGAAAGCCTTCTTTGACAAAAGTCATGAAAGCAACATCTATGGGCTCATTTGGTGAACAGTAAATCGTATGAGTTAATAAAAGAAAAAGAAGGAAAGAGGGAGGGAGGGAAGAAAGAAAGGGAAGGAGGGAAGATAAATACGTGTCTGATATTAAAAGAAAGAGAGATAATGTAATAGGTCAGAATGAAGGTGGACTGATCTTCTGGAAGAGACTTGATGGCTACTCCCAGGAAAGTGGAGGTATAAATTTAATTCCAAATTATTAAAATCTATGTCAGAAAGTATGAACTGGTATCATATGGAATGCTGTGGATGCCATGAAAATAGGAATAATTAAATTCCAGGTGTTAGATTCTCAGACTGAAGCACATAGGCTTCAGTCAGGTCCTCCATTCTGGAGGGAAAATACTGACTGCTGATTGGCTAGACTGTCTGGCAGCTCCCTGTAAAATGGCTGGCTGTCAGACAGAGCCTTTGCTGGATTGTAAATAGTTGCCAAATAAAGAGCTGTTGTTTTGAAGCCACTTCTGTCTGCCTCTTCCATTCACCCTATCTAACACCAGTGAATGATGGTAACAGAAGAATCAGAGATGAAATTAGGGGAGAAAAATATTCTGCTAGTTGATCTGAACAGATGGTTGTGTGAATGAGAAGAATGAGAGGTAGTGAAGAAGTGACTGTGTCATTCAAAGGCCCCGATTAAATAAGGGTGGTTACAGTTTGTTGAATTTCTGCCTAGAAAAATGTTTGTTCCCTTCATATTTCTTTTCTAAGCTCTGCATAAACTCACTTGCCAGAAGAAAAACCAATATGATGAGTATGTGTGTATATTATTTTTTTTATCCCCTCAAAGCAAGGTTGGTATGTTTAGGCCAAAGCAGTTTAGGTAAAAAGATCCGTTTTATTTGCACAGTATATGAATCACAAGCCACTCAACAACAAATTCACTTATGTAGACACTAGCCTGTGTGCTAGTGTCTAGTCTCATGCAAATCCAGAATGGAATTAACAAAATAAACCATGAATAAGTTAACCATGGGTGTGCCATAAAAAATACAGCCATGGGCATTTATATGGCATATTAAACTAAAACAAAATTGTGTATATGCAGAAGCACTTTATTATGAAAAATATGCACAATCAGAAATACAAATTACAGATCAATTCCAGAATTCCATAAGGATTCCAGAAAACTAGTGCTTCCCTTTAATTATTTTTCAATTAAAATAATAGAAGCTGTATAAATAGCTAGCCCGGATGGAGACTGGCATGGTTAATACAGGTAAGCAGACAGTTTCACCTGCATTGTACCTATATCTAAAGCCAAGAGTCTGTAGAGATTCTCAGTCATCCAGGTCATGGTTCTCCCAAATATGCTTTTTCAGGAGGCAACTGGACTTTCTTGTTTTTTCTTTGAAGACGTTTCGCTTCTCATCCAAGGAGCTTCTTCAGCTCTGACAGGATGGTGGGGAATGGAAGGATTTATATTCCTTGCAGACAACTGGTCATTTGCATCCTTTTAGAAGGTTGTTGAAGCACTTGCAGATTTATCGGACCCTGAGGACACAGATAAACCTCCAAGTTTATCCACAGATAAACCTCCAAGTTTATCCACAGATAAACCTCAACATCTTACAGCTGTGGCTAGGGGAGCCTTTGCACAGGTTCGCCTGGTGCACCAATTGCGACCATACTTGGAGAAGGAGGCTCTACTCACGGTCACTCATGCCCTTGTCACCTCTAGATTGTAATGCGCTCTACATGGGGCTACCCTTGAAGAGTATCCGGAGACTTCAACTGGTGCAAAATGCGGCTGCGCGTGCTTTGGTGGGTATCTCAAGATACACCCACGTAACACCCATACTCCGCCAGCTGCATTGATTGCCCATTGGTCTCCGGGTGCAATTCAAGGTGTTGATCATCATCATTAAAGCCCTACATGGCTTAAGACCAGGTTACCTCCGGGACCGCATCCTACCTCATACTTCCCTTCGACCGGTCAGGTCCCAGAGTGGGTCTCCTCTGGGTCCCATCAGCCAAACAATGCCGGCTGGTGGGGCCTAGGGGGAGGGCCTTCTCTGTAGGGGCCCCTGTTCTCTGGAGCCAACTACCCCCAGAGATCCGAATTATCCCCACCTTGCTGGCCTTCCGAAAAGCTATTAAGACATGGCTCTTCCTGCAGGCAGGGTGATTTTGAGACAACTTTCCCCCATGTATGCATGGTTTTGTATGTCTTTTTAAAACTCTTTTTAAATTGTTTTTAATAATTTCATTGTTTAGTTGTTCCTTAAAATGTTGTACGCCGCCCTGAGTCCTCAGGGAAGAGGGCGGCATAGAAGAACACTAAATAAAATAAATAAATAAAAATAAATAAATAAATAAATAAAAATAAAAGTGCTTCGCCGATCTTCTAAAAGGATGCCAATGACCAGCTGTCTGCAAGGAGTATAAATCCTTCCATTCCCCACCATCCAGTCAGAGCTGAAGAAGCTTCTTGGATGAGAAGTGAAATGTCTTCAAATAAAAAACAGTAAAGTCCAGTTGCCTCCTGAAAAAGCACCTTTGGGACATCCAAAGCCAAGGTTTTAATAGAATAGAATAAAATAGAATTCTTCATTGGCCAAGTGTGATTGGACACACAAGGAATTTGTCTGTGGTGCATATGCTCTCAGTGTACATAAAAGAAAAGATACATTTGTCAAGAATCATGAGATACAACACTTAATGATTGTCATAGGGTACAAATAAGCAATCAGGAAACAATCAATATTGATATAAATCATAAGGATACAAGCACCAAGTTATAAGTGGGAGGAGATGGGTGATGGGAACAATGAAAAGACTAATAGTAATAGTAATGCAGCCTTAGTGAATAGTTTGACAGTGGTGAGGGAATTATTTGTTTAGCAGAGTGATGGCATTCGGGAGAAAACTATTCTTGTGTCTAGTTGTCTTGGTGTGCAGTGCTCTCGCCTCCATGCTTGTGTTCTTTTCTCCGTGCTTGTGTTCAGCAGGGACAGGTAGTCCTTGACTTACAACAGTTCATTTGGTGACCTTCAAGGTTACATCACTGAAAAAAGTGACCATTACGACCATTTTTCACACTTACTACCATTTGCAGCATCGCCATGGTCACACGATCAGAATTCAGACAGTTGGCAACTGACTCACATTTATGACCGTTGAAAGTCCTGGAATTGTGTGATCACTTTTTGTCACCTTATGACGAGCAAAGTCAATGGGTAAACCAGATTCACTTAACAAACATGTTACTAACTTCACAACTGCAGTGATTCATTTAACAACTGGCAAGAAAGGTTGTAAAATGGGGCAAAACTCACTTAATGACAAATGTCTCACTTAGCAACAAAAATGTGGGGCTCAATTGTGGTTGTAAGTTGAGGACTATCTGTACAATACTTTGTAAGTTTACATGTGGCTGATGCTGTCTGTAGGTAGATGTTTCCACTTTTCCATAAGAATGGAGGAAATCAGAGATTTACAGAGAGAGACAGATACAGATTAACAGAGTTGGAAGGGCCCTTGTAGGTCATCTAGTCCAACCCCCGCCCAGCAGACCCTACACCGCTTTTTACAGATGGCAGTCCAGTCTCTTCTTGAAGGCTTCCAGTGATTGGTAACTTCCAGGGATTTGGGTAGTCAGACAGCCATGAAAATAGGAATCATCAAATTCCAATGAATGACGGTAAGAAAAGAATCTGAGATGCGTTTTGGAAAAATTTGCACAACATTCTAAATGGGTGAAATCAGGGGAGAAAAATATTCTGCTAGATAATCTGAGCAGGTGGTTGTGTGAATGAGAAGAGATGAGAGGGTAGATGAAGAGGCGACTGGGTCATTCAAAGGCCCCAATTAAATAAGGACAGCATCTTTAAAAGCATACTAAAAGAATTCTGTATTGTTTTCTAACTTTGACATTTATGAATTGCTGAGGCCAAGACACCCACATTCTTCAAGTAATTTAGAGTAACCAACAATGAATATAAAATCCACAAACTCTTTAAAGCTAAGGTAAACACAAGTTCTTGCCTGTTCCCAAAAAAGATGCCATTCTGTTTATATAGTCTTGGGGAATCTTCTGCAGATGACATCTGATGAGGCTGAAATAGCTGGCAATGTTGGAATTCAAAGCAGCAGCTCCTCAACTCTTTAACCTTGCTATGAATAAGCTTCCCATTAGCTAAAATACCATCTGTCCAATACATGTGTGCATGTGTGCGTACCAGTATTGGGGTGCTTGTGTTGGTCATGTTGGTTACAGATTCTTTGTCACTGTTTAGGCTGCTGGACGCCCAAATTTAGCTTCTGAGGAGGTAAAAATAGGGTGCCATAAAATGAAATTTGCAGGCTAATTTGAGAAACCGTTCCCTTTCACTTTCTGCATATTTCTCTAATCCATAATTTGCAGCTGCCTCTAAAATATATTTAGAGTCACAGAAAGTACTTTGTTATTGCTCACAGACACAACTTACAGTGAAATGGTCTTCAACTGTTAAGCTAATTAAACTGGACATATTTTTACCAAGCTATTGAAAGTGCTGTGCTTTTTTGTATTGTCTTTCATTCTCACCTGCTCTCTTCAGCTGCATTTACATAGAAAATGCCCTGATTTGCATAGAAAAAAAGTCATTTGCATAGGTACAGGATTGACTTCATAGCAGCCAGGCATGTGGAAAGGATTCTAGGAGAACAATGGACCACTGTTGCTGAACATTAGCAAGCTGTGTGAATCAGCAACTAGAAAAGCCAGTGTAATCTTGGACTGCATGTGGGTCACAGGCAGAAGTAGTAAATAGTAAAAACTCAGATTTGGGAATGGAACATTCCAGGTAATTCAACCCAAGTGAATTTATTTGTTTATTTGTTCGATCTTATAGGCCACCCAACTCCCGAAGGACTCTGGGCGGCATACAAAAAAAAAAGATGAACAATACAATTAAAACAATGATAGAGATGAAAATTATAAAAAACCTATAAAACATTAAAAACATTACCACCATTCATCCAAGGGGTGACAACGTTAATGTATTCTCCCTGGTCTCTAACCGGACGCCTGCCGGAAGAGCCAGGTTTTAACGGCTTTACGAAAGGCCAACAAGGTGGGGGTAGTCCGGATCTCCGGCGGTAGTTGGTTCCACAGAGACGGAGCCCCCACAGAGAAGGCTCTCCCCCACGGTCCCGCCAGCCGACATTGTTTGGTCGACGGGACCTGGAGGAGACCAACTCTGTGGGCCCTCACCGGTCGTGGGAAGGTATGTGGTAGTATGCGGTCCCGAAGGTAACCGTTTGTTCAAGGTGCAAACGCTAGTGTACTGGAACAGGGGCATTAGGTGGCATTGTTTTTGAAAACTGTTCCTGAAATGATATGGTTCAGAATAATTCCAGAATTAGTTCTGGAAAGGATCCCTGGAATGATGTGGTCTAACAGTGGGTTTGGCGTGACTGGAAGGGAATCAGAGGTGGTATTCAGCAGGTTCTGACCAGTTCTGGAGAACTGGTAGTGGAAATTTTGAGTAGTTCTGAGAACCGGTAAATACCACCTCTAACTGGCCCCGCCCCCATCTATTCTCTGCCTTCCGAGTCCCAGCTGATCGGGAAGAAATGGGGATTTTACACTATTCTTCCCCTGGAGTGGGGAGGGAATGGAGATTTTACAGTATCCTTCCCCTGGAGTGGGGAGGGAATGGAGATTTTACAGTATCCTTTCCCTGCTACTCCCACCAAGCCATGCCCACCAAGCCACGCCACGCCCACAGAACCGGTAGTAAAAAAATTTGAATCCCACCACTGAAGGGAATGGACCTTTGGCATGATCCAGAGGAGGAACAAAGTGTTCCAAAATTTTCCAAACGTTTTGTTCCCAAACTAGTACATTTTGCACATCCATAATGGGAGCTAACGGTTCCACCATATTCTGCCTGAATTAGAACTGTATTTAGGGTTGTTGGCTTGTTCAATTGGCTGTTCAGTTCTGAGCCATTTACTTCGAAAGACATGAAGCTGGAGGAAATTTAAAGGAGAGTTAACAGGTTGATAGCAAAGCTTTAAAAATGGTAGGCTATTAATTCCACAGGAAGCAGATGTGTTATTTTTTGAAACTGTAAGCAGGACAAAGACTACAGGTAGTCCTTGATTTATGACCACAATTGAGCCCCACATTTCTGTCGCTAAGTGAGACATTTGTTAAGTGAGTTTTGCCCCATTTTACGACCTTTCTTGCCTCAATTGTTAAGTGAAGCATTGCAGCTTCACTTAGTTAGTAACATGGTTGTTGAGTGACTCTGGCTTCCCCATTGACTTTGCTTGTCAGAAGGTTGCAACAGGGGATCATGATGGACATTGCAACCATCATAAGTATGAACCAATTGTCAAGCGGGCTAATTTTGATCACATGATCATAGGGATGCTGCAATGGTTGTGTAAAAAAACATTTATAAGTCATTTTTTTCGGTGCCGTTGTAATTTGAACAGTCACTAAATGAATTGTTGTAAATATTGGATTGAATATTGGGAAGAATTTCCTGAAAATAAGCGCTGTTAAGCTGTTGAACAGTCTGACTAGATGAGTGATATTTTCCCAAACCCTGGAAAGTTTTGAACATGGCTGGATGGCTACTTCTTAGAGATGGTTTAGACCAGGGGTGGGGGAACTATGGCCCTTTTATGACTTGTGGACTTCAACTCCCAGAATTCCTGAACCAGATATGCTGGGAGTTGAAGTCCACAAGTCATAAAGGGGTGCCATAGTTCCCCACCTCTGGTTTAGGCAGTTGGAATGGCCTAGTGCAGGGGTGGGCAAACTATGGCTCTTTGAGGACCTGTGGACTTCAACTCCCAGAATTCCTGAGCCAGCCATGCATTCATGGCTGGCTCAGGAATTCTGGGAGTTGAAGTCCACAGGTCCTCAAAGAGGGATAATTGCCCACCCCTGGCCTAGTGCATGAGGTTCTTTCTAACTCATACATACAATAGAGTCACACTGTGTCATATAATGGCCAAAAGCTGCACTCTACACTTCTGTGGGGAGCAGACAGCTGCAAAAAGAATTGGGAAACATCACATATAAAGGAAGAAATAAGGGTTTTTTGGGGGGAATGTTTTTATTTTCAATATTCCTCTCCATCCCCAAATGGAAATTCAGTCATCAGTTTTCAAGAATTAGGATCAGGAGGGATTGGAAGATGCAAAAGGGAACTGTGTGTAGCCATGAGGTTGTGAGTTGCTCAGTCCTAATGAATAATTGCCATTCATGCTCGTTTGCCTTTTTTGAGGTAATCTTTTTTCTCAATTTCTGAAGAACCCTTCCGAATCAATACAAATATAGGGTAAACCTGCATGCTGAATTACATTCAAATGACCCAGACACTTGTCCCTCTCTTATATAAAACAATTCATTCTTTTTTAATAAGAGAATTTTTAAATTACAATTATTTTTAATTCCAATTTAAAAAGGCCCAGATTTTTGATTTCTGGTTCTGGCTTATTTATAGAAGCTGAAGTTATTCTTGTCTGGGCTTCATGTATAACTCAGTATTTACTTTGTTTTCAGAAGTAGGCACTACTGCTGTGATGTTTGTAAATATGTGCTCAGAATGCTTTCAAAATACACAGCAAATTGAAAAATACTGTGCCCACGTTCTTTTTGTTATTTCAGTGGCAAATGTCAATAGTCCGACATGCAGGATACGTATACAAACAAAGGCTCTTAAACTCACAGTACATGTAATTGTTTCAATATGTGTAAAGCTTTAGAAAAAAATGTACACAACTCTACTATATCATAGGACCAGGATGTGAGGGCTTATCTTCTGCCCCCCCCCCTTTTAATGTTAGGACTAAAATCATGTAGCGGTTGGTAATCAGATTGCAATTTCCCTAATGTGTGTGAAAAGTTAAAAAAAAAAAGCAGATTTAAGTATTGAGATTCCTTCCCTTTAAGCGATCCTTTTTTCTCTTTCTGAATCTGACAACTTTGCAAATCAAACTGGAATTTTAAGGTAGAATCTGCATTTTTTTTTAAAAAAAGGTGTTTGTTCAGAAAAAAAGCATTCACTGGAAGGGAGACTCCTGCCCTTGCCTTTCACATGACCTTAGTTTTGTATTGAGTGCAATGCCCCTGGAAGAGAAGGGTGTTTTTGTTCAGAAATTACAGCTGCTCTTTTCAGCAGTACTTTGCGTGGCCTTAAAAATAATAAAAATCCGAACAAGTCAGCAGAAAGTGCACCTGGTGCTTTCTTAAGTATTAATGTGTGAGAATGCATCTTTGAGACTAATAATATAATTGCTTCCTTGCTTTTTATTAGTTGAGCAATGGAAGGGTGGGTGGGTGGAAGGAGTCTTTAGCTTCTCATTTTTTAATCACATCCTTAATTTTAATACACAGGGAGTCACCTTCTAGGGTAAACATGTTTAGGATTGCTGCCATACTTGCTTTCCAATTTATAATCCATTAGACTTTTCATGTGGGAAATGCCTTCACTTTTAGTAACTACCTTGATTTAGTAATGGGAAGGTAAAACACCAATTGGTTTTTCTTCTTGTCTAATGATATTTCTCATTTCCAGCTCCTCCTGCTTAGTATTTCAGCACAGGTAGTCCTCAACTTTCAACAGTTCATTTAGTGACCATTCAAAGTTACAACGGCACTGAAAAAAGTTACTTATAAGTTATGACCATTTTTCACAATTACACCCGTTACAGCATCCCCATGGTCATGTGATCAAAATGCAGTCTTTTGGCAATCGACTCATACTTATGACGGCTGCAGTGTCCCAGGGTCATGTGATCACCTTTTGTGGCCCTCTGAAAAGCAAAGTCAATGGGGAAGACAGATTCACTTAACAAACACGTTACTAACTTAACAACTGCAGGGATTCACTTAACAACTGTGGCAAGAAAGGGCGTAAAATGGGGCAAAGCTCATTTAACAAATGTCTTGCTTAGCAACATAAATCTGGGGCTCAATTGTGGTCGTAAATCAAGGACTACCTGTAGTGGGTGTCTTCTAATTTCCTTTAAAAAAGTAGTGAGAGTTTTGCAAAGAACATAAAAGTAACACAAATTAATAGAAAGTAAAAGCAAGCAAGCTAGAAAGGAATAAGAAAGAAAAAGGAAAAGTGCCAAAAAAAAAGTTTCTGGTTTCTTTTTCAGCAAATATAAGTAATTATCTCTTGCTCTTTGATTATAAAAATATGCTCACTCTTTTCTATTATTCTACTTCTAATCATCAAAACCACAAATCATTTTTTCCCCATTTTATACAAAAAGTCTACAGGGGGCTTCTAATCAGCCATAAATGTAGCTATTGTTTTTTTAATTCTAATCAAAGATGTTAATTTAGCCATTTTCACAGGTTCCGTCATTTTCACCAACCATTGTCAGTAGTTGTCAGCAATTAAATCTGGCTATATGGTGAACATATCTTTACAGTCCCATAACATATTTTCCTTATCTTTTCTGTATCTTGTCTATCCCTAGGCCAGAATCAATAAGTATTTTTCCATGGGTGGTTGCAGTATTGCATCCCAAGCTTGGTCCAATAATTCTGGATGCTTTCTTTAAGTACAAGCATAGCCATCCCAGCTATACTGTTATTAAATATAAAAAATGAATTTGGGTTAATGCAATTTGCTTTGGGACGGAACACTTTGGTACAGAATCAGACTCAGATATAATTCCCTTAGCAACGGTAATCCTTGTTGTATGATTTCCCCCATTCACATGATCACATTTCGAGAGCTTGGCAACCTGTCTGCATTTATGACCAGTTGTTAAGTGACCTGCAGTCATGTGATCACCATTTGCAATCTTTTCTTTTCTGTTAGGGAAGGCTGCAAACAGAGGGGACAAAGAATTTCAGATTTGCTCCCCCAGTGTGTCAAAGGATTTTCCTGCCCCTCCAGCTTTGCTAGTTCACAGCCTTTAGCATTTTAAGTAACAGAATAATAGAATAACAAGAGTTAGACTGGACCTTGGAGGCCTTTCTAGTGCTACCCTCTGCTCAAGCATATACCATTTCAGACAAATGGTTGCCTAATCTCTTCTTAAAATCTCTTCTTTGCCTTCAGGGAGGAGGCTTCGTGGTATCCAAAGCAGAATATCTAGATTCAGTCACAGTTTTGTTCCATATAGCATCTGTTAGGTCTCTGACCATAACTAATATTGGATAGAACAATATATGTCTAGCTTTTAACAGCTATAAGTCTGTTTAGCTTAGGTGTTGCAGACTGCCACAAGAGGGAGCTAGAGTTCACAGCTTATTTCTATGGGAGTCCCTCTCTGTTTGTCTTTGGTCTCTGCTACTCAGAGTGTGTAGTCTCTGCTACTCATTAGAGCAAGGCCTAGAGTATGTATGCTCTGCATTTCTCTCTGTGTTGTAGTTATGTATTATAGCTGAAATGTATTTGTACTGGATAATACTTGGATTGTCATTATGACTATTAAGTGTATGACTTTGGACTGTTTATAGGAACATGCTATTTCTTAAAGTAAACTTTAATTCAAGTTAGTATATCTGTGTGTGGCTGAGTACTTATTCACAACTGATCTCAATCTAAACGTTTCTGTATGCACAACCTTGGTAACACAAGGAATACTCTGCTAATACATTAACACTGGTTATGGGCCCAGAGAGATATTGAGAGTTAGTGTGAATATTCAGTTTCATACTCAGACAGCTAACTTGTGGTTTACTGTTAAATTAACAATGGCACAAGAACAGTCAACTAGCTTATCCCTGATAACCAGGTTAGATGGAACTAACTATGTTTCCTGGTCTATGAAGTGCAGCTTACTTTTGCGTAAAGAAGGATTATGGACTGTGGTTAATAATCCACCTGATATAACAGCTTGGGATCCAACAAATGATGAAGATAAGAAGAAAATAGCTGCCTTTAACCGGGATAATGAAAAGGCTCTTAGTATTATTGGACTGACACTGAGTGATCAGCAACTGGTCCATATTCATGGTGAAGATTCTGCTGCCAAGTGTTGGAGTACCTTAAAGAGACTTTATGTTCGAGATAGTGTTGGTGCGCACATACACCTTACACGTAAACTGTTCAGAGCACGTTTGTTAAAAGGTGGTGACATGTTAGCTCATTTGGAGTTTATGAAGAGAACATTACAAGAGCTACATGAAAAAGAACTGATTTTCTCAGAGTTGCATCAAGTTTATATTATTCTTTCTTCTTTGGATGACTCTTATGATGATTATGTGTCTTCACTGGAAGTTTTGACCAGAGATGAACTGACATTGACTGGCATAATAGGAAGACTGTTAGAAGAGTCTAGAAGAAGGCAAGATAGAAAACAGCTGAGAGAGAAATCACCACAGGAAGAAAAAATGTCTTCAACTGCCTATATTGTTAGGAAATGTTATTCTTGTGGGGCTAAAGGTCATATAGCCAGATTCTGTAAAATGGGTAAAAAGCAGAATGCTAGTAATATGCAGAGAGCTTATAATGATGTTAGTGTAGCTATATCAAGTACAAATAAAAATGTAAGCCATGATATTTGGATAATAGACAGTGGAGCATCTCAGTGTATAACTAAAAGTAAAGAGAGATTTGTTAATATGACTAAAAGTAACCAACATGTATCATTAGCAAATGGCTGGAAATTGAGAGTATCTGGAGAAGGTAATGCATATTGTTCATGTATTAATGAAAGTTTACCAATGTTATATGTACCTAACCTTATATATAACTTACTATCTGTGAGAGAATTGGTAAAAGCAGGGTTTGTGGTAACTTTTCAGGGAGATAAATGTTTAATTGAAAAACAAGGTAAAAGAGTTACTGCAAGATTGCATGATGGCTTATATATTATCCATGATAGTCCATTAAATAAGGCCAATTCAGTTTATGAAAATAGAAAGCCTCATGATGAATGTATTCATTTGCTCCATAGACGTATGGGACATTTAAATTTCAAAGTTTTAAAGAAAACTGTTGAGTTATCTAATGGTATAAAATTAAAACCTTGTGCAAGATATTTAAATTGTAATGCTTGCAATCAGGAAAAGAGCAAGGTAATTCCTGCAAACAGGTTAAATGGATTTAAAACCAAGGAACCATTAGAGGTTGTATTTGCTGATCTCATTGGCCCTAAGAAACCCAGTTTAGGTGGAGCCTGTTATATATTGAGCATAGTTGATCATTTTTCTAGATATGGTTTCTGTTATCTGATGAAAACAAAAACAGAAACATATCAGCATTTTGTAAACTGGTTAAGGTTTGTTGAACGAAAAATGAAAAAGAAACTGGTTAGTTTAGTAACAGATAATGGTACTGAGTTTACCAATAAGAGATTTGAAGATATGCTAAAGAGAGCTGGTATTGAACATAAGCGTTCTGCTCCTTTTCGGCCACAACATAATGCGCATATTGAACGTAGAGGTCAGACATTACAGGCTATGTCTAGAACCATGATTTCAGATTCTGGTTTACCAGAGAGGCTCTGGGGTGAAGCTATAATGTGTGCTAACCATGTTTTGAACAATGTAGTGAATGCAACAACTGGTGAATTGCCATTTACTCGTTGGTATGGTAGGAAACCAAATCTTAGTTATTTGCATACATTTGGTGCACCAGCATGGGTGCATATTCCCACACAAGTAAGGCGAAAGGGACAACATAGAGCACGGAAATTATGTTTTGTAGGGTATGAATCTAATCATAGATCATTTAGATTCTGGGAGTCAGGTACTACTAGAGTATATTGTAGTGCAAGTGCTAAATTCCTTGAGCATGTTGGATGGAGTAAACTGGAACAGGAATACAAGGAACAAGATAGTATTGTTGTTGAGGATCCATTGTTTCCTGATGATTCTGATAAGAATAGTACTGATGATAGGATAGTGAAAGAATCCTCAATAGAGGAATCATCTATGGGTGATGTAGAAGATACCTCGATAGGGGAGGAAAAGGAAGAGGAAATTCCAACAACTTGTACTAAATTGCCTAGGAGGTCAACTAGGGAGAGACGTCCACCTGATAGATATCAGGCAAGTATTGTATGCCAGATTAATGTGGAACCGTCTAATTATAATGAACTTAAGCTGTATCCAACAAAGGAACAGGTAGCTTGGCAGGAAGCTATGAATAAGGAATTAAAATCTTTAAAGGATCTTGAGGTATATGAAGATGTACAGTTACCACCAGGTGAGCGTGCAATAGGTTGCAGATGGGTGTATAAATTAAAGACTGGTGTGGATGGCACTGTTACCCATAAAGCAAGATTAGTTGCTCAGGGATTTGCTCAATCAGATAAGGATTATGATGAGGTATTTGCACCTAGTCTGAGAGCAAATACATTGAGAGGAGCATTAGTTTGGGCAGCTAAAAATAAATGCATAATTAATCATGTAGATGTCGAAACTGCATATCTACATGCACCTTTACAACATACCATTTATATGAGAAAGCCATTAAGTTTAAAAGATGATGGAAAAAATAATTATTGGAAATTAAAGAAAAGTCTTTATGGTTTAAAGCAATCAGGTTATGAATGGAATAAATGCATTGTAAAAGAATTAGTTTCCATGGATTTTAAAGCTGGTATAGCTGATCCTTGTTTATTTAGGAGAGAGAAAGATGGTTTGATTTCTCTGTTGCTATTATTTACAGATGATATAGCGATTATAACAAAGACTGAACAAGAAGCAAATGATATTGTTTCTGAATTACAAAGAAAGTTCAAGATTAGAAATTTAGGAGAAATTAAACATTATTTGGGTCTTGATATAATGAAGACAAATAGAGGATTCAAAATTTCGCAAGCTAAGAAGATTAGCCAATTGTTAAAAAGATATAACCTGGAGAATTGTAAAACTGCTAAGACACCAATGGATCAGGGATTTACAAATAGTGATACTAAATGTCCTGTGTTTGATAAGGAGATATATCAGTCTCTAATTGGTAGTCTCTCATATTTGAGTAATTGGTCTAGGCCAGATATATCTTACAGCGTAAATCAACTGGCTAGATATAATGCTGAACCAAATGAAAGGCATTGGCAAGCAGCTAAACGAATACTTAGATATCTAAAGCACACAATACATTATTCTTTATATTTAGAACCGAGAAATGAATTAGTGTTATCTGCATATGCTGATGCAAGTTTTGCTACTGATGCAATGACTCGCAAATCAACATCAGGTATAGTGGTAATGTTGGGTAATGCTTTAATAGGGTGGAAATCTATTAGGCAACAACATATTAGTTTATCCACTATGGAAGCAGAATTCTCGAGTTTATCATTAATGTGTACAGAATTGGTATATTATAAACAATTGTTAAAGGATATAGGAATTACTGTACAGGAGCCATTTATTGTGTATGAAGACAATCAATCTGCCATTAGTATGGCTAATAGTTTAGCTGTGAAAACAAGGTCGAAACATACTGATTTGAGATATCTGAATGTTAGACAATGTGTTCAAAATAAAATGGTTAAGTTGGAATACTGCATGACTGAACAGAATATTGCAGATCATTTCACTAAAGCGCAAGGTGCAATTAAACACAAAGAGTGTTGTGAAAACTATGGTTTAAAGATGTAAGGTATTATATATTGATCTACCCAAAGGGGAGAATGTTAGGTCTCTGACCATAACTAATATTGGATAGAACAATATATGTCTAGCTTTTAACAGCTATAAGTCTGTTTAGCTTAGGTGTTGCAGACTGCCACAAGAGGGAGCTAGAGTTCACAGCTTATTTCTATGGGAGTCCCTCTCTGTTTGTCTTTGGTCTCTGCTACTCAGAGTGTGTAGTCTCTGCTACTCATTAGAGCAAGGCCTAGAGTATGTATGCTCTGCATTTCTCTCTGTGTTGTAGTTATGTATTATAGCTGAAATGTATTTGTACTGGATAATACTTGGATTGTCATTATGACTATTAAGTGTATGACTTTGGACTGTTTATAGGAACATGCTATTTCTTAAAGTAAACTTTAATTCAAGTTAGTATATCTGTGTGTGGCTGAGTACTTATTCACAACTGATCTCAATCTAAACGTTTCTGTATGCACAACCTTGGTAACACAAGGAATACTCTGCTAATACATTAACAGCATCAACCTTGTGAACTCTCAAGTTTCCTCTTTCCACTACATATTCAAAATGGACAGTGATTTATAGATAGATAGATAGATAGATAGATAGATAGATAGATAGATAGATAGATAGATAGATAGATAGATAGATATAGATATAGATATATAGATATAGATACAGATAGATAGATAGATAGATAGATAGATAGATAGATAGATAGATAGATAGATAGATAGATAGATAGATAGATAGATAGATAGAGATAGATAGATAGAGATATAGATACAGACAGACAGACAGACAGACAGACAGACAGACAGACAGACAGACAGACAGACAGACAGACAGACATACATACATACATACATACATACATACATACATACATACATACATACATACATACATACATACATATATATATATATATATATATATATATATATATATATATATATATATATACACATACACACATACATACATACACACAGATCTATATCTTCTCTAATAAATTCTAAAATAAATGTTGCCCTTTTCCTAGTTGTTTTCTGGAATTGTTAACCATTTTACTGATTCTGAGAAATCCTCTTGGAGTTCTTTGCAATTGATTTTGGTTTTACTACTCCGAATAATTTGACATTAAGTTTCAGTTCACACAAAACAAAGGTATAAAAATTGGTCCCTAATACAGACGAAAGGAAAATGTCACCCTTTACATATTGTAAACTGCTGAAGATCTTTGATGTTGGTATATAGTGTGTTAACTAAATAAAAATCTATTTCAATTATCTTCTTCTTCTTCTTGAAATGGCACCACTAGCTCCTGGCTAGTTTTGAAAAGGTTGAGAAAATCTATGCATTTTGCTGAATCTATCCATATGAATCCATCCATAAAGGAAACTCCACTACAGGGGTCCCCAAACTTGGCAACTTTAAGACTTGTGGACTTCAACTCCCAGAATGGCTGGAGAATTCTGGGAGTTGAAGTTCACAAGTCTTAAAGTTGCCAAGTTTGAAGACCTATGCTCTACAACCAGTCTTCTTCTGGTACTCTGTCCAAGGTCCTGACTCCTTGACTAATCTGGAGCTTACCCATCTTTATTTGACTTTCCTGAGTAGGATTTGGTATATCCATAGCAGGCCCTTGAGAACTGTTGCCCATCAACCTGAATAAGAATGATGGACCACTTTGTCTGATTTTGTATAAAGCAGCTTCCCAGGGTGCTATTTTAAAGTACAGATTTCTTTTCCTGACAAATTTGTGAAAAAGAGGCACTGCCAAAAATATCCATTACATTCTTAACATTGCTGTATTGTGTTCCTGTCAATTTAGTTACAAAGCACATATGAAAGAAAAACAGACAGGTATATTGTAGCAGATTATAAGCACATTCTACCCTGTCACTTTGCCCCCTTGACAAAATTTCTACTGTTAGATAGAGAATTCTATAGTTGTGTGATGGAAGATGTATTTTTGCAAAAGCATGGCTATTTTTCTGCATACTTCAGCTGACATTTAAACTCATTTATTTACAGTATTTTGCAGTTTTGGGGGCTGCCCAACTCCTGACGACTTTGGGTAGCTTACAGTTTAAAAAGGGTGATTGATTGATTGTGCACCATTAAGTCATTTCCAGCTCCTAGCAACCACATAAATCAATTTTCTCCACAATGATCTATCCTAACCTGTTATTTCAGGTTTCCCAACAGTGCATCCATTGCCACTGTAACTGAGTCCATCCACCTTGCTTCTGGTTCTCCTCTTCCTTCTCTTTTCTTTCATCTTTCTAAGCATTAGAACCTTCTCTAGATCTTCACATGGTGTGTCCAAACCTTCTCTAGATCTTCACATGGTGTGTCCAAAGTAGGATAATTTGAGCTTAGTGAGAACTCTGGTTTGATGTGTTCAATGATCCATTGATCTTTGCTCAATGGATCATTGGGAGGGAAAATAGTACCAAAAAAAAAAAAAAAGAGAGAAATAATTGACTTAAAGTCTATGGAGGTTCTGAGTCATCCAGGTCATGGTTGTCCCAAAGGTGCTTTTTTTCAAGAGGCAACTGGACTTTCTGTTTTTTCTTTGAAGACGTTTCGCTTCTCATCGAAGAAGATTCTTCAGTTCTGACTGGATGGTGGGGAGTGGAAGGATTTATACTCCTTGCAGACAGCTGGTCATTTGCATTCTTTTAGTGGGTCATTAACCTCCAGATGATCTTAAGGACCGGCTAAAAGAATGCAAATGACCAGCTGTCTCCAAGGAGTATAAATCCTTCCATTCCCAACCATCCAGTCAGAGCTGAAGAAATTTCTTGCATGAGAAGCAAAACATTTTCAAAGAAAAACCAGAAAGTCCAGTTGCCTCTTGAAAAAAAATCACCTTTAGGACAAGTGACTTAAAGATAAATATATAAGCAAAAACTCATTCAATAGTAACTCTACCCTCAACTTACCTGGAAGAATACCTTCCTGAACTTCATCAGGATGAAAGACATTCATATCTCTAGGGGGGATGCTATTCCAGAAGGAAGGTTTCACAACAGGAAAGGCACAATTCCTGTATGCCACCAGATGATATGGCTTAATTCATGGGAATTAATGCCCTCAATGCATTGTTGCTTTAGTGGCTAGACAAATCTCCGGAGATATTTTTTTAAAAAATAGGGCTTATTAAGGATATCTCACACCATTTTTGTGATTGTAAATATGGCCACTGCTACCTATTCCTCTTTGTAGCCTTATTATAATCATAGAAGGAGGGGAAAAAGAGGGCTAGATGATGACCATTAGCTATGCCCCTCAAGCTACAAGGTAAAGGCTCCCAAGTTGAGCTTGACTCCTGATGACTACACAACCAAATTCATGTTGTTGCTTGAGATAAGGAAGTTGTTTAACACTTCTTTTTTTCTGGGATGTTTTCCAGGATGTCCACACTAGTCCACCACCCAGAATTTTCCTAATGGTTTCCCATCTTAGTTATTAGGCAGATTTGACATTCCTTGCCATTTTTAAGATCAGCCAAAGCTTGCTAAATGTTACCATCTGTTGTGGCTCTCAAATTGTTGCCTTTGATTATTTTAACACAAATGGTGGACTTATCAAATACCATGTTTCCCCGGAAATAAGACATCCCCTGATAATAAGCCCAATCGGGCTTTTGAGCGCACACACTAAAATAAGCCCCCTCCCCCGAAAATTAGCCTTCCCCGAAAATATTTAAACACATGCGCAGCTGGTTCCCATCATTTCCTATGGTTAGGGTTAGGGAGACAGAGCTGGAAATCAGGTAAGATGGCAAGAGGAGCCCCGTCTTGTTCCACACGCCCCAAAATAATAAGACCTCCCCGAAAATAAGGCCAAGTGCTTTTTTCGGGGTTCAAAAAAATATAAGACAGAGTCTTATTTTCAGGAAAACACAGGTAGTAGAACATTTCTGAAGTAGATTTTTTTTAAACCTAAAATATTTGCTGGAAATAAAGCAAGATGAGAAGTCCATATATTTTATTGAAAATATCTTACATACTTTCATATTATATATACTATCTTATATATCGGAACCACAAAAAATACAGAAAGGGCTATAGTGCAGGGGTCTCCAATCTTGGCAACTTTAAGACTTGTGGACGTCAACTCCCAGAATTCCTCAGCCATCTTTGCTGGCTGAGGAATTCTGGGAATTGAAGTCCACAAGTCTTAAAGCTGCCAAGATTGGAGACCCCTGCATAGTGCATAAAATGTCCAAGGGGTAACTCTGTGGTCAAATTAACTGAGTGAAATGGGAAATGGGATACAGACTAACAATTCAGAAAAAAACCCTGCAAAAATAAATCCTGGCTAGATTTGAGAAGTATAAAAATAGAGAATGTAAATACCATATTCTGAAAATAGCTGGAACACAAGAGGTTTTTTTAAACCAGCTACGTGGATTCCTTTACAAATGCTTGTCAATTTTCTCCCACGAAATTCATTATTAATATACCAGTGCAGGTAGACCTCCATCCTGTGTCATGACAGTCATACATTGAGGCACTCATGTGACCGACCCGATTTTACTATATTTTTGGGACAATTGTTAAGCTAACATGGCATTCTTATATTATGGTTTAATCTGATTGATGACCTGGATCTGACCAACCCCAAATCAGGCAGCATTGGCTGTCGGATGTTGAAGATTACTGGGAGAACAGACCCAAGGGCCGTTAAATTGCAAATTCTCCCCAGCCAAAGTCCATCGTGTTGTCAGGCAGTAGGTGGTTTCCCCATAATTAGCAAAGACTTGGTTTAACACCAAGTGTAAAAGTAAATATTCTATTAAATATTGTAATGTGAGCCATCAACTCACCCAATTGTCGTCTCTAGCCTACTGTGTGAATCCTGCCAATAAGTTGTTTTCTGTGTGGGCTGAGAACATCACTTTTAAAATATATTGCAATTTATTCAAGGGTCCAGCTGGGAATGGATTAAATTAGTTGGATGGATTAAATTAGTTGTTAAATTAACAACTTTTACATGCCTACAGTACCGAAAGGTGTTCTTATTTACATTCTCATGCCAGACATGCTTAGAGCTCAAAGCATTGTTAGAGACCCCACACACCCACTTCACGGTCTGTTTCTGTTGCTCCCCTCTGGGAGGAGGCTTCAAAGTATTTCTAGCAGTATTTATCAGATTCTGTAACAGCTTTGTTCCCTATGCCATCCGTCTGGTAAACTCACAAGATTCATTTTTCTCACTATGTACATCCGAACTAGACTGTGTCGTTTCTCCGTGTCATATATGTGAGTATATAGCAATAGCACTTATAACCCGCTTCATAGTGCTTTACAGCCCTCTCTAAGCGGTTTACAGAGTTCAGCATATTGCCCCCAACAATCTGGATCCTCATTTTACCCACCTCGGAAGGATGGAAGGTTGAGTCAACCTTGAGCCTGGTGAGATTTGAACAGCTGAACTGCAGCTGGCAGTCAGCTGAAGTAGCCTGCAGTGCTGCACTCTAACCACTGCGCCACCTCGGCTTTTAATTTTTTTTGCATAAATAAAAGTTGCATAATTTTTTATTATTTATTTATTTAATCCTGTTTATCTAGTTTATATTGGAGGTGAATACCCTTTGAGAGTTACATGCAATGAAATTTCATTTTAATGTATACTGATTAGTGTACATTCAAAGTGACAATAAAGTTAGTCTAAGTCTAAGACAGGCACATTGGGATTTTTCAAAACATTAACCGAACAAGGTCCCAAAGATGCTTTTTCAAAAGGCAACTGGATTTTCTTTGTTTTTTCCTTGAAGATGTTTCGCTTCTCATCTGAGAAGCTTGTTCAGTTCTTCCAGTGGTGAAATCCAAATTTTTTTTACTACAGGTCCTGTGGGCGTGGCTTGGTGGGTGTGGTGTGGCTTGGTGGATGTGGCAGGGGAAGGATACTGCAAAATCTCCATTCCCTCCCCACTCTGGGGCCAGTCAGAAGTGGTATTTGCCGGTTCTCCGAACTACTCAAAATTTCCGCTACCGGTTCTCCAGAACCTGCTGAATTTCACCCCTGAGTTCTTCATCCAAGAAACTTCAGGATTGAAGAAATTACTTGGATGAGAAGCAAAACTTCTTCAAGGAAAAACAAAGAAAGCCCACTTGCCTTTTGAAAAAGCACTTTTGAGACTACCACGACCTGGATGACAGAATCTCCATAGACATTAAGCGAGGAAGCCCTGTAAAGACGGTAAAGTTAGGGGTGCTACCGCCTGTCCTCAGCTGCCGCCCAAGGAGGTTGCGTGCGCTCCTTCTTTTGTTCCTTTGCAAATCGAGGGCGCAGAAGAGCGAAGACTTCGGATAAGATCTCAGAAAAAAAGTAAAGTCACCCCCCACCCCAACCAACAAGTGGCGGGCAGGCGTCCTTCTCCTTCTATTCCCCCGCCTCCTACGCAGGCGCCCCTTTACTCCCCCTCGCTGAGACCGTGCCCAGCTTCTTGCCGCTAAACCCCGCTTTCCCTTTTCGCCGTCCGGCTTAGCGGACGGAACTGCAACGGGAAGAGGAAAAAGCGAGGAGCAGGGAGGAGGGGCGGAGTTCGGCCTTTGTGACGCCACCGCGATCTCCCCTCCCCTCCCCGGCTTCCCCCCCTCGCCCCCCACCATTGCTTTCCCCCTCTCTCTCTTTTGTTCGTTTTGTTAATGAAAAACTGTCCCGCGCTCCGCCCCAGCGCGCGCTCGACGTGAATTGCCCAGCTGGGGAGTTTGTGCGTCCGGCGCGCGCGCGCGCTCCACCTCGCTCTCCTCCCGGCTTTCTTAGCCACTGCCCGGTCTGCGCTCGCCCCCCCCCCCGCCTCCCCCGCCACGCACGCGCGCCCATCCGGCCACTAGCGCGCGCGCAGGTGCTTTCCAAGCCTCGCCTCGCCTTGTCTTCCCCCCCCGCCCCCGCCCTCGCCCTCGCCCCCGCCTCCTTGTCTCCGCTTTCTCCTCCGCCCCCCTCCTCGCCGCCGAAGAAGCGTCACTGGGAAGCTGGAGGGTGGGCTCTTGGAAGAGAAGGAGGGCGCAGAGAAGACAAAATGAGGGAGGCTTCCCGTTAGCTGCAGGAGCGCCGCCGCCGCCGCCGCCGCTCCATCCCACGTGAAGAGTCGGGAAAGGCCAAGAAGCAACCGCAAGCAGCCGGTCCCTCTCTCTCTCTCTCTCTCTCCCCCCCTCCTCTTCCTGGACTCTGGAAAAGCAAGAACCCTGGACTGCCGGAATAGATCCGCCTGCTGACTTTTCTCCGGCCTCTCCTGGCATCTGCAGTCCCCGGCTGTAGCGAGGAAGGGGTCTCTTTCTCCCGCGCCCTGGCCGCTGCTTGCCTTCCGCCGCGCCGGTTCTCCTGGCTTTGGGTTGCAGCTCCCTTCCCCATCCCTTTCTCTCTCCTCCCCCGCCCGCCCGCCCGCCCTCCGTCCAAGCCTGAATCCCTCCGGCTTCTTTCTGACTGCCGCTCTGCCTTCTCCACATCTTTGCGAGTGGTCTGGCTTCATCCATCCTTTCCCGCCGGTTCCTTCCCCCCAACATCATCTCGGAACGGGATATACACTAATCCACACCCCGCCCTTTTAACGTAGCAGAAGCTCCTTTCACTTTATCGCTTTCCCCCCCCCGTCCCCCCCCCATCTTCTTTTCCATAGTGCAGGTTCTCTCTTCACTTGTTCGGACCCTGCCTGCTGGCCCCAAGAGGTTCCACCTTCTTCTCCCTTGGGTCTCTTGCCAACTTTCCACATTTGCTGCTTCCGCCCTGCAATTTGACAGCCAAGGAAACTGGGGGGGGGGTTAGATGTGGGGAACCCCCCACCCTCCCCCATGCCTTCGATGACTGATTGCCTGACCACTGGTGTTGGATGCCCAGAGGAGGAAGTGGACAGCCCACTCAGCGATTTCATCTGAGGGATGCGGGAGGTGGCCGAGATGATGACTTGATGTTTGGCTTTGCCATGGATGGGTTGAGATGCTTCATGGTTGCCTTGGTCACGCTGCTCCTCTGTCGCCCAGGTCCACCTTGGTGCACTGCCCCACACCTGGTGCTTTGGACTGGGTTCCCGGTATTGCTGCCCATCTTACTGTCAGTGCCGGCAACTCTGACTTCCCCAATAGCAGGTAAGGGGACAGAAAAGGTTCTCCAGAACCTGTCAGAATTGAACCTACTGAATTTCACACCCTGCTCCAGTTTCAGATTTCAGCTTCCTGGCTTCAGTATCTCCTTTCAGCTTCTTTTGTTGAGCCTGCAATTAAGGTTCCTTTTTATGTCTTAGGAAAAGTCCTGTTGTTTTACCTTCCCAGCAGACAATGTAGCCAAAGGCTTTTTAGAATCATTCCTGTCTTTCTTCATTTGCAGGACAGCTATAAATGATGGTTTCTCCATAAAAGTGTTTCTGGAATACCATATGGATGTGCATTGTGAGGATGTAGAACAATTAGGTTTATGCCTCTCATTTTTTATGTATCATGGAAAGGAAATCTGTTTGCCTTTTGCTGGGCTTGTATGGTTAAATCTGAGAAATACTTTCTAAAATTGTTTTTTTTACAAAGGCAATGTATTCTTTTATTTGCCAGTGAAATAAATAGCCGCCATCCTTCTGTGTGTGGAAAGGGAAGGAGGCCCCTCTCTCTTGGAATGGATAAGGAGTGGCTTGCTGCTTGTAATTGAATTGTGTTTGGAAAATGGATATGCCCCTAAAAACTAATATACAATTAACAATGTATTTGGAATTTGCATTGTTTTGGGGAACGGTGAAGCATTTTTCAAAATAAGTGCTTAGGTGTTTGGAAAGGTCTTAGTATTGGCTTCTACGATTCTGGGTGCATTTATTTGCAGCTCATTGTAGAATCACAAGGGCTGGAAATGACAGCAATATATAAGTGTACAGTTAAACCTTGTTCACATTTGTGTGTTCAAATGGATCTGGTTTTGCAACCACTCATCCTAGTCTGTTAGCATTAAATTGCAAGGCTATTTTATTTTGCTTTCTACTTATAGTAGACTTTGAAATCCAGCTGGGAAATTGAATTATATAAGTGGTCTAAATAAATTAAATAAATCATAAAGGTGGCAAGCACATTATCTAAACAATTTCCATTTCTAAAAAGATTCCTTCCTTCTTTCCTCCTTGCCTGCCTGCCTGCCTGCCTGTCTCATAAAAAGAAAATACCAAAGGAAAACCTTATTACAAACTTTCATGTGAGCTGAAGTTCAGCACACCTGGAGGGTACTAAAAGAGGGTAATAAGATGGGGAAGTCTGGTTTATCTAAAAGTTCAATTGCTTCCAGGTACATTTTCTTGCCAGTTGAAACAGTTTTTATTGGCATGCCAGTACTGATAAAAGTGATGTTGGTAAGATGTTGGCTTTCTCTAGAACTGACTCCGATCCTGATATCTCCACTTGGAAAGTTCTTTTCAGCAAATGGGAGAAAACACCTATCAGACTTTTATTGGAAATTGAATTATCACAATACCTAAGCCTTCTCAGTTACAGCTGATGACTTGTTTGAATGCTATGCTTAATCACAGAATCAGTAACATTATGTCGCTGTTCTAAATACTAAGAAACAACATTGGAAGAGAGCTGGGGAAGAGAGTTGGATTCCCCAGGATTTATAGTACCTTCAGGATTGAAAAAATCAAGTTGGAATGTTGAGAAAGAGCAATTTGTTACTCGGGAAATTGAGGTGGCTTAAAAAAAAAAAAACATCAGTGTGGATTTTGTTTCCTAGGGAAGGAATCAGGTTGGGGAAGAGATCAAGTGGGTCAACATGTTGTTGAGCTATGGTTTAGATATGAAATTGATAAAATTGATTGAATAACCATTGTTAACTGCTGCAATTAATGCAATTGGACATAACATATAGCATGATATAGATCACAATAATTTGGTTTGCTCAACATGTTAAGCCAAAAGCAAGTAAACGTCTTGACATAATGTGTTTGCATGAACATGGGTTGTTCCTTTGTGGACATTTGCACACTTTTAGGTTAGATTCAGGGACATTCTTCCTATCCCATTTCTAGTTGAATAGAATATACTGAGTGAAAGATGTGTCAAGAGATTCTGCAGTTTGGAGACTACGGACATCTTTTTAAAAGCACCTTGTCTTAATTATTATGCACTTTTATCATTTGTATATACTATCTTCCCTTGGAAATGGTATATTGAGCCTGAATAGGCTGACTAAAATTTGGAATCTACAGATCTACCTTATCTGAAAGATACCATGTTGGAGAAGACTGACTTATATCCTACTGTTTGACAAACTGACAAGATTTCTAAGATCTCTTGCAAAAAGAATGGCTGGCATTCTTCAGGTCTGCCAGGCAATTTACTTCATTCAGGTTTTACAACGCTTCAGGTGTTGCAGTCATTATTCAACCGGTGCAGCCTTTACTGAGATCTACTAGACAAGTTCAGCAAGAATGATTAAATTTTACCAGCACATTTATCCTAGTTCTTTTCTTTCTCCTCGTTATGTCAGGATTAACTGTTCAGCACTGACATTTTTTCCTTCTCCGAAGTAAACTGTCTTCTATCTTGTTACACATTTTCCTGTCTGCAGTCAAGACAGGTGGAGCTGCAGTGGAAGTTGAACAGGTGATTTGTGGAAAATGTGTCTGGATGCACTCTGCGAATTAGTTTGACACCCATTCTCAAATACACTCTCTTCCTTGCCTCCTTTTATAAGCAGATCTGAATCTCTTTTCCATTAAGGAGGTTTTGATATCTTTATAGTCATCTATTACTGGAAATGTGATTCTGTTTAGGAGAACTTGAATACCCCAATTTTGAAAAATCACTTGATTTGCCCACAGAAGTAGGTTTCAAAAACAGATTTTTAAATTGACTGAAAAGCCTTATCTACATTTTGAACTACCCTATAATAATTTTTTCCAGAAGTCACAGTTTTACTTTTTTCAGCAAATATATATATATATTTAAAATACTGTATATGCAGGTGGATTTTTTCTCTTGGCTTTGTAAGTATAAACATGGCACTTGTTCAGTTATTACAGTGTTGTTATTATTAATATTACTTTAAAAAAGCTTTTCTATTCTGTGTTCTTGTTGTAGTATTATAATCATATATTTCTTTTGCATATTGTTCAAAGTGTTCTGCACAAATTGTTCCATTGTATAAGGATATTGTCAATTTTAAAACAAGATATTTATTCTGCTATAATAATTAATTTGCACTAAGGGTAAAGTTATCTTCTGTTTTAACCTATTTAGCAAAAGTAGTATGTTAGATATTAGATTGGTTATCTTATCAATCCTTCAGGTTTTTCAAAACAAATTGATATTGTAATAATTATAATGGCCTGTAAAAAATGAAGCCATTGGTGGTAGCAATATTTCCTTCCTTCCTTCCTTCCTTCCTTCCTTCCTTCCTTCCTTCCTTCCTTCCTTCCTTCCTCCCTCCCTCCCTCCCTCCCTCCCTCCCTCCCTCCCTCCCTCCCTCCTTCCTTCCTTCCTTCCTTCCTTCCTTCCTTCCTTCCTTCCTTCCTTCCTTCCTCTTACATGCCACTCCAATAAATAATTGACTGTGACCAACTTATGATCCTACTTCACTTAAAGATTAAAACCACTGGGAAGTAACTAGATAAACAAACAATGTTATATAGTAAATATCCTATGCTGCAGGACCATTGCACGTCATTAATATTTTTATTTTTTTAACTGGTACATAGGAATTATTTAATACAGGTAGGCCTCGATTTCTAACCATTCATTTAGTGATCATCCACAGTTGCAATGGTATTGAAATATGTGACTTACAACCAGTCCTCACACTTAAATTCTTTGCAGCATCCCCACAATCATGTAATCATAATTCAGGCCCTTGGCAACTGAAGTATATTTATGAGGGTTGCAGCAGGGTAATGGGACAACCATTTACAATCTTCTCATCCGGTTTTGGCACACAAAGTCAGTGAGGGAAGCTGGATTGGCTTTGATTCGTTTAACTGCAATGATTCACTTAACAAACATGACAAAAAAGGTCACAAAATGAGGCCAGACTCACTGAACAACCACCTTGCTTATCAAGGTAATTCTGGTCCTGATTGTCAGGGTAAGTTAAGGATTACCTGTATAAATATTACAATGTATTTGGTCCAAAATCTATTGAAGCAAAGCTATACATATCTTTCATGGTGGAATTGTTTGCTTAGAAGAGCAGATTCTTTGCCTCCTTTTAGACTAGCAAGATCATTTATTCGAAAGCTAACTAATTAGAAGTTAAGACATTTCTAAAGCAAAGGTTGGCATGTAATTAATTGAACGTAACAGCATGCCTCCCCCGACATTGACAGTAAATTTCCCTGCATTGAGTGCCTATGTTTGTTATTTGCATAATAATATAATTTTGAATAAGCATGTGGTTATATGCTTTGAACATTAAAATATGTCCATATTGCACTACTAATCCTTACTTTTTAATAAGGCCATATTTTTCTATTAACATTTGAACTGGAAATATGGAGTTTCTCTTCCCCCAGGGTTTTGTAGGAGAATAATTACTTCAGGACCAAACCGGTTTTTTTAAAATTACTTGTAATTTAGTTTTTCTGATTTTTTTAAATAAATGAATTTTAATTTTGTAATTTGTTTTTAAGCACTGTTGGTTTTACTATCGGTTGGTTTTCTTTAGGGCTGTTTTAATGCTCTTTTGTAAACTACCCTGAGCTTTCATGAAAGAAAAAGAGTGAAGTAGTAAAATAAACAGCAACAACAACAGCAACAACAACAACAATAATAATAATAATAGGAAGCAGTGGTTTGATCCAAGAAAGAAATGAAACAGAGAATATGGGTGTTTAAGAATTATCCCAAGACTTAATGTGAATGATTAAATCATAGACTACTATTTATAGGTGAACCAAACCAATGCTTTTATCAGTTATATATGCAGTTTTTTAAAAAATTACATGTGTAGGAGTTACTATTTATATGACTACAAGGAATTATTTTAAACCAGATTAATTTAAAGGGTTCTTAAATAAACCTCTGATACTTGTTATTAATTTTTATCCACTGTTTTTAAACATTCAATCTGGTCCTTGATTAAAAAAAACCTGAACTTACTTTGGAAACTTTTATTATGCAGTAAAACAGATTATGATGAACCATAATTAAGAGAAGGGAACATTTCACAACAATAAAGTTTTAAGGTAATGAAATCCCCTGATACAATCCTACTCTGAAGTATGGAAGGCTAATTAAAGTCTGCCTTTTGCTTGTACCATAAGTTGATCCTCTAGCCCACGGGTGTTAAACTCGATCGCGTCTCATGATGAATTGTGATGTATTGTGATGTTTTTTGCCTTTGTGGAGCCGGGGTGGGCATGGCCTGCATGTAACGCATCCGGCCCGCAGGCCACCAGTTTGACAGGCCTGCTCTAGCCTCAGGGATGAATCCTTTATAAACTTCATATCTGATGTCTTCAGTACTTCTGTCCATTTCTATAAACTGCAGATCATTTCAGTGGGAAGATCCCATCACATTAAATGGTTCTCCCAGCTGAGCAAAGCATCAAGAGGGCAACTTAATTCAGAATCATTTTCACATGTATCTCTCCTTCCTATCAGCTGAATATTAGAAGATATTTGAGCAAACAAACAATCAAAAAACAAGGCAGAATAGGCAGATCTTAGGGAAAGTTGATCCACCATCACCCAATCTTTGGTACTTCTGCTTCCAATGGAAAAGACTCTTTAAAAAAAACACCAGAAAACAGAATAACAGAGTTGGAAGGGACATTGGAGGTCTTCTAGTCCAATCCCCTGCTTAGGCTACACCACTTCAGACAAATGGTTATCCAACATCTTCTTAAAAACTTCCAGTGTTGGAGCATTCACAACTTCTGGAGGCAAGTTGTTCCACTGATTAATTGTTCTAACTGTCAGGAAATTCCTCCTTAGTTCTAGGTTGCTTCTCTCCTTGATTGATTTCCAACCATTGCTTCTTGTCCTGCCCTTGGATGCTTTGGAGAATAGCTTGACCCCTCTTCTTTGTGGCAGCCCCTGAGATATTGGAACACTGCTATTATGTCTCCCCTAGTCCTTCTTTTCATTAGACTAGACATACCCAGTTCCTGCAGCCATTCTTCATAGGTTTTAGCCTCCAGTCCCCTAATCATCTTTGTTGCTCTTCTCTGCACTCTTTCTAGAGTCTCCACATCTTTTTTACATCGTGGTGACCAAAACTGGATGCAGTATTCCAAGTGTGGCCTTACTAAGGCATAAAGTGGTATTAACACTTCACGTGATCTTGATTCTATCCCTCTGTTTGTGCAGCCTAGAACTGCGTTGGCTTTTTTGGCAGCTGCTGCACACTGCTGGCTCATATTTAAATGGTTGTCCACTAGGACTCCAAGATCCTTCTCACAGTTACTACTATTGAGCGAGGTACCACATATACTGTATCTGTGCATTTTGTTTTTCTTGCCTAAATGTAGAACCTTACTTTTTTCACCATTGAATTTCATTTTGTTAGATAGCGCCCAATGTTCAAGTCTGTCAAGATCCTTCTGTATCTTAAGCCTATCTTCCGGAGTATTGGCTATTCCTGCTACCTTGGTGTCATCTGCAAATTTGATGAGTTCCCCATCTATCCCCTCATCCAAATCATTGATGAAGATGTTGAAGAGTATTGGGCCTAAAACAGAGCCTTGGGGTACCCCACTGGATACTTCCCTCCATGTAGATGCAGTTCTATTGAGGACTACACATTGAGTGCAGTTGGTCAGACAGTTACGAATCCATCTGGTGGTGATGCTGTCTAACCCACATTTTTCTATTTTATCTAGTAGTAGGTGGTGGTCTACTTTATCAAATGCCTTACTGAAGTTCAAGTAAATTAGATCGAAAACATTCCTCTGGTCCACTAATTTTGTCACTTTGTCTCATTTACTCCACTGTCTTCTTGTAGGCAGCTTTAATGCATGTTGAGCCTTTGATTTCAAACTAAATTGTGGGAAAAATGGAAGCATCTTTCATTGGCCAGTTCATGTTTGACCGATTTTTTGGTTCCATCTTTCATTATGATACATTGGAAGCAACCTCAAGTTCATTTACCAAGTGCTGTGCCAAACCATGAGAAAATTAAACAAGGTTATATGTTAGTTCTGCTTTTGTTTAACTTTTACTGACATGATAGAGTCCAAATAATTTGGCCTTTTTTTGTCTCCTAATCTGAAAATGTATAGATAGATAGATAGATAGATAGATAGATAGATAGATAATAGATAGTGATAGGTTTTATACATTGTGCTAAGCTATTATTTTGTTAACCTTGGTTGTTTACCAAGTCACAGCTGATTATCTTTACTATGCATAAACTGTAATTTAGAAACCACCATGCTTGCATCCATGCACAACCTGTAAAAACTAATTGGTGGTTCAGCGAAATTGTAAACCAAATCGGTGATGGGTTTAAAGCGTCCCAGAGAACTCTGTAGCTGAAGGGAGTCTCGAATCTGGATCTCCACAATTCTAGATTGCAGCATGTATCTAGCTATGGTTTTTTTTTCATTCACCCCTTCTTCAAAAGTATTTTTGTCACTGAATTTTTCATTTGGGGTACTTTATCAAACAGAATCACATGTAGACATCCTATGTGAATACAAATAACCAGTTTTGCTTTATGAAACTGACCTTTATATCCCATTCAAATGGAAGGAAAATGAGGACAGTGGTGAATGTATTTATATGAAGAACTTGAAAGATTGCAATAAGGTATTCTTCATACACTCTTTGCAGAGTGTAACCCTGTTACATTAGAGCAATTGATTTGTCTGTGGAATTTCCTAGAGAGAAGCTCATTAACACAGCATGGAGCTGAGCTGTAGGCTGGACCTTGCTTGGCATTAGATGCAACAGCAAAATTACAGAAGTTTAAAGTAGTGTATCATTAAAAGTGTGATTCATCCCTTTGAGTGTTCTGAAGTATCCATTCTTCTGAAGAACATGGGGTCAGCATCCTTTGACTTGATGATCTTAACAAAACATTCCATTTAAGGATCCCTTTGATTTGCAAAGGGAGACAAAAGAATAATCAACAAAAGCAGATATCCTTTCCCTCCTTTTTTCAGTCCTTGTCTTAGAGTCAAAAAAGGGAGCACCCACAATTCTTTTCTTGACAGCCATGCACACACAAAGCATCCCTGTCGGAGACTAAAAAGCAAGATTTATCATTATTTATTTATTTATTTATTTTGGAATTCTTATATGCCGCCCAACTCCCTAAGGACTCAGGGCGGCGTACAACAGTGAGAAAATACAAGAATAACCAAAATCTAAAAAGTTAATTAAAAGCAAATATAAAAATTAAAACACACTATAAAAAGAATCATCACCAACCATTCAACATCATACATACTTGGGGGGTGGGCTCGAATGAATTAAGCTCTACCCCCCGCCTGCAGGAAAAGCCATGTCTTAACAGCTTTCCGGAAGGCCAGCAGAGTGGGGATAGTTCGGGTCTCTGGTGGAAGTTGGTTCCAGAGCACAGGGCCAGCCACAGAGAAGGCTCTCCCCCTTGGGCCCGCCAGCCGGCATTGTTTGGCCGATGGGACCTGGAGGAGGCCCACTCTGTGGGCCCTAACCGGTCGAAGGGAAGTATGAGGCAGAATGCGGTCCCGTAGATAACCTGGTCCCAAGCCATGAAGGGCTTTAAAGATGGTGATCAACACCTTGAATTGGACCCGGAGACCGATGGGCAACCAATGCAGCTGGCGGAGTATCGATGTCACGTGGGTGTACCTTGGCACACCCACCACAGCACGCGCAGCCGCATTTTGCACCAACTGAAGTCTCCGGATACTCTTCAAGGGTAGCCCCATGTAGAGCGCATTGCAGTAGTCCAAGCGAGAGGTGACAAGGGCATGAGTGACCGTGAGTAGAGCCTCCTTCTCCAAATATGGCCGCAACTGGTGCACCAGGCGAACCTGTGCAAAGGCCCCTCTAGCCACAGCTGAAAGATGATGGTCCAATTTTAGCTGTGGATCTAGAAGGACCCCCAAGTTGCGGACCTGGTCCGAGGGAGTCAGTTTCGCTCCCTCAAGGACCACGGAGGGACAGTTGTCGTAGTCCTTAGGAGGCAATATCCACAGCCACTCAGTCTTGTCGGGATTAAGTCTGAGTCTGTTCCTCCCCATCCAGATCCTGACGTCGTCCAGGCACCGGCACATTACATCAACTGCCTCACTGAAGTCAGACGGGGTGGTGATGTACAGCTGGGTGTCATCAGCGTACTGATGGAAACACACCCCATGTCTGCGAATGATCTCCCCCAGCGGTTTCATGTAGATGTTGAACAGGATGGGCGAGAGAACCGACCCCTGAGGCACCCCACATAATAGGGGCCTAGGGGACGATCTCTGCCCCCCTGCCAGCACCGACTGCATCCTATCAGCGAGATAAGAGGAGAACCACCGCAGAACGGTGCCTCCCACTCCCAACTCGCTGAGACGATGCAGAAGGATACCATGGTCGATGGTATCGAAAGCCGCTGAGAGGTCAAGTAGCACCAGGATGGAGGAATTTCCCCCATCCCGGGCCCGCCAGAGATCATCCATCAGAGCGACCAAGGCAGTTTCTGTACTGTAGCCGCGCCTGAAACCCGACTGGTAAGGGTCTAGATGATCTGTTTCATCCAGGAGCTGCAGAAGTTGAGTAACCACCACCTTCTCCACAACTTTCCCTAAAAAAGGTAAGTTGGAGACCGGACGATAGTTCTTCAAGTCAGCTGGATCCAGGGAAGGCTTCTTCAGGAGGGGTCGCACCACCGCAGCTTTTAACGACTGCGGTACGGATCCCTCTCTCAAAGAAGCGGTGACCACCGCCTGGATCCAGCCGCGTGCTACCTCTCTGCTAGCCGAAACCAGCCAGGAGGGGCACGGGTCCAATAAACAGGTGGAGGTACCCATCGCTCCCACAGCCCTGTCCACATCCTCAGGAGAAACAGGCCCAAACTCTTCCCATAATGATGGACTAAGACTAGCCCCTGTCAACTCAATGGACTCTGCCCAGCCGGAGTCCAGATTTGACCGAATCTGAGCGACTTTATCCGACAGAAACTCAGTGAATTCCTCAGCTCTGCCTTGTAAGTGTTCCTCGCTCCCCCCTTTTGCAAGGAGGGAGCGAGTCACCCTAAACAAGGCGGCTGGGCGAGAATCTGCGGACGCAATAAGAGCGGAAAAATAGGATTGTTTTGCCGCCCTTATCGCCACTAAATAAGATCTGATGTAAATTCTTAATAGTGTTCGATCAGACTCGGTTTTTCTGGCCCTCCAGCGGCGCTCCAGACGTCTCTTCTGGCGTTTCATCTCCCGGAGCTCCTCGGTAAACCAGGGAGCTTTCCGGAATCCACTGCCATAGAGAGGTCGCTTAGGCGCAATTCGGTCTAGAGCCCCTGATGCTGCGGTGTTCCAAGCAGCCACCAGGGAGTCAGCCGAATTGTGTACCAGGGTTTCAGGTATTTCCCCAAGTTCCCTCTGGAATCCTTCCGGTTCCATTAGGCGCCTGGGGCGGAACCACTTAGTCGGTCCCGCCTCCCTGCGGGGGAGGAATGGGGCTGCGAAATCCAGCCTCAGTAGGAAATGATCTGACCATGACAGTGGGGTGATGACTAAGTCCCTTATCTTCAGATCATCTCTCCACTGCCCCGAAAGAAACACTAGGTCGAGCGTGTGACCACCCTCATGAGTCGGACCCTGGATTACTTGGGACAGGTCCATGGTTGTCATGGAATCCATGAACTCCTGGGCCGCCCCAGAGGTTTCGCCAGCAGATGGCAAGTTGAAGTCCCCCAGCACCATAAGCCTGGGGAACTCAACTGCCAAGCCGGCTTGGCAGTTGACAGTTGGCTGTAGACTAACAAGGGTGCTCATGGGAAGTTTATATTTTAGGCTGGGCTTTCAGTTCGCGGATGTCCATCTTGGTTGGGATTTGATAGCACTAAACTAGTTAAAATCCCTCTTTCTGTGACAAAGGGACCACTGCCATCAAATCTATCTCTTGAACATATGGCATTCTTTTGTTTCTGCCTTGTTTGCATAGTGACGATAAAGTTAGGTTGTCAAAGATAGATTTACATTTGTATAGTAGATCACAGTGACCGGCATGGTTTGCTGCACCAAAAATTAGGCTCTTGTTGGAAGAATTTAATTTCAGTATAATAAATTGTTAATTTATTTCAGAAAGAATAGCTTGCTGCACATTGGACTCTAAAGCATGTGATTAGTCCTCTTTTTTTGTTTGAAACATGCATACATTCAAATGTATTTTCCCTTGATCATGGCTGAGTCCTCTTGATGTGGAGGGATATATCTTTCTGAATCAAAGATACCCACTATAAGGGATTTTACATATTAAATTTGCAAAGAAAAGAAAGAGAGATTGGAAAAAGAGGTGGCAGGAATAATAGAAGATTAAGGTACAATTGCCACATAGTTGAAACCTTATGGGCAAGATACAGTAATGGGCTGATATATATGTGATGTGTGCTACTATCATGTCTTTTTTCTTTTGAGATATGAAATAGAATGTGCAGGGTTCCTGTTTTGCAGACAGATTCAACTCTTTAAAGCAACTGCAATTTTTCCTAGGTCATATAATCTCAGGAAAAGTGTTGAGGTATTGCAGAATGTGTCCATGCATGACTGAAAACCCCTTTTTACTATCAATCTAGAAGATCTTAAGCCCTGCAGAGCTCTAATGTGAACTCATTTGCCAGTGATTTCATACCACTTAAAATCAAATCTAGAAACACAAGACTTGAATTTTAGGACTTCCTGTGCATATGTTCCCTTCTTTAAGAACTTGTAAATAATGGAACATATGCTTTGGTAGAACCAGTTTTGTTACTATTCTTTTTGTTGATATTTTATTATTTGGATAATTTTTTGCACTTTCCTGTCCTCTGCCTAGAATTTATTTATTTATATTTTATACTTTTCAACCACTCATCTCCCTCGGAGAGGGGCTCTGGATGGTGGACAGTTTAATCAATAAAGTTAAACATTGAAATCAGAACAATGTAAGATTAAAAAAATTAAAATTATAAAACAACATTATAAAAATTTCAAAAGAGAAGAATTCCAAGATGGGGGATGAGCAGTTGTTAATACAGGTGTGGTGGGGTTCTCACGGAGCCAGCCAGCCCCATGGTTGTGTGGGGTCCCTGTGTCCCTCACACAAGGCTACACAGCCCAGTTTTGACCCCTTTGCAGAAGGCCAAGAGATTGGGGACTTTTCTCACGTCTGAGGTCAAGATGTTCCACAACACAGTGGCAGTGGCAGAGAAGGCTCTCTTCCTAGACCCCAGCAGCTAAAATTCTTTGACTGATGGGGTCTGCAACATATCTTCCCTGCCTGAATGATTGGGACAGGCTATAGATATTGTAAAACTAGTAGCTGGATACCCATGCTTCACTACGAAACTGAACTCCTTAGCATGGAGTAGAATGTCTAAACTCCCAGCCCGCAGGCCGGATGAGTCATGCGCTGGCCACGCCCACTGGCAGTTGGAACAGAGTTCTCAGGTGGGGAAAGGGAGTAGAACAGTGATGGCGAACCTATGGCACGCGTGCCACAGGTGGCACGCGGAGCCATATCTGCCGGCACGCGAACCATTGCCTAGCTCAGCTCCAGCGCGCATGTGCGCGCCGGCCAGCTGATTTTTGGCTCGCACGGAGGCTCTGGGAGGGCGTTTTCGGTTTCTGGAGGGCCTCCGGGTGGGCGGGTGAGGGCATTTTTGCCCTCCCCAGGCTCCAGGGAAGCCTCTGGAGCCTGGGGAGGGCGAAAAATGGGCCTACTGGGCCCACCAGAAGTTGAGAAACGGGCCATTTCCATCCTTCAGAGAGCCTCTGGGGGTGTGGGGGAGGCCATTTTCACCTTCCCCAGGCATTGAATTATGGGTATGGGCACTCGTGCATGTGCGATAGCATGCGCGCATGCACTTTTGGCACCTGAGGAAAAAAAGGTTCGCCATCACTGGAGTAGAACGTCGTAACTTAGCATCAGAGCGTGTTAATGATAATAATAATAATAATAATAATAATAATAATAATAATAATAATAATAATAATAATAATAATAATAATAATAATAATAATATAATATAATAGAGCATGTTAATAATAATATAAGGAATAACTAATGATCTGATGGTCATTTCGAAAAATCCTTTCTTATCAAGCACCTAGAAGCCAAGAGGAACATACGTGCCAAGTTTCAAGTTTGTAGGCTTTAGTTTGTAGTTCTGGAGATTTCGTGATGATGCGTGAGTGGTATTTCACTTATATCTATATAGATTACTACATACATATGTTGTTAAAGTAACACAGTCTCTCTCCTATAGACAAAATATATATGCACACATACATGGTTGCTTGAATATGCCAAATACCGTATTTTTCGGAGTATAAGACGCACCGGAGTATAAGACGCACCTTAGTTTTTGGGGAGGAAAATAGGGGGGGAAATCTGCCTACCAGGTATTCATCTGGCTAGCATCCTTAGTCTGGTCAGCTTCAGCACATTATTTTATCCCCTGGTTAGGACTTAAAAAAACCTTCTTCGGAGAGAGTAACAATGAAAGAGCCTGCAAGCCAGTAAGAGCTGGGAAGATCGTTAGCACCTGGTTAGGGCTAGAAAAAAACTTATTCGGAGCAAGTAGAGCAATTAAAAAAAATCCTGCAAAGACTTAGGGCTGGAAAAACATTCTTCAGAGAGAGTAACAATGAAAGAGCCTGCAAGCCAGTAAGAGCTGTGAAGATCGTTAGCACCTGGTTAGGGATAGAAAAAAACTTATTCGGAGCAAGTAGAGCAATGAAAAAAACCCTGCAAAGACTTAGGGCTGGAAAAACATTCTTTGGAGAGAGTAACAATGAAAGAGCCTGCAAGGTAAGAGCTGGGAAGATTGTTAGCACCTAGTTAGGGCTGGAAAAAAAGCTCTGAAAAAGCTACATTCGGAGTATAAGACGCACCCAAATTTTCAGCCACTTTTAGGGAGGAAAAAGGTGCGTCTTATACTCCAAAAATACTATTCATTGTACCTATATATATATATTTTGAGAATATCGTTCTACCAAAACACCTGGATACTAAATCGTATTATTTGTTTATTAATTTACTCCACATATGTCCTTTCCTTTCTTCTGGGAGTTCCAGGCACTGTACAAACAGGTTTTCTTTAGTTTTCTCCCCAGAGAAAAGATCTTTGAAGTGGACAGTGTCAAAGGCAAATGCCTGGCTCTAAGTTGCCCAGTCAGCTTTGTGGTCAAGCAGGGAACTGAATCTGGGTCTCTGCTGTCCAAGCTGAACTATTTAATTGCTATCCTGGCTTTCATGAAACATCTTAGATCTCCTTTCTAAGTAAGGATTGCATTGTGAGTCCTGTAATTTAAGTTCTGTAGAAATTTACAAATCTCTGGAATTTTGTGGTCTCCTAACCTTTCCGCCGTCCTCCCAACCTAGGATGGCCAAAAGTAGCTTTCTGAAATCATGGGCTTTTCTAAATTTGAGGACATCATTCGCAGGCACAGCCTGACTATGCAGAGAATGCTTTTTGTCTTGGAGCAGATGAGTTTCGTAGAGAGTTGAGGCCAGCTGTGAAGTGTTTTGAGTAAAAGCAAACTACCCATCAAAGATTTCTTAAGTCTTCTATTACAGTGGACTGTGTCTAAAATAAATGGTATGTAACAAGGTTCTGATATCATATGTGCACGGAACTTCTCAGCTGTCAGGATGGCCATCTTTATCTGTTACACTTTGTATATAGTGTATCCTGGTATGAGATTTCTTCTTAATTTAGTGGCTGCAGTGGGCCATGGGAAAGGATTGAATTACACACAATATAAACCATATTCTAGAGTTCAGCATCTGTCGAAATTCCAGATTCTGTTCATATAAATTACAATGGCAGGAAAGCCTTTATTTTGAAAATCTAGCTTTTTACTTGTGTTTTATTCAGTGAATTATTCAGCTTCTTATGTCAGATAAGGCTGTGATACTGATATTTTGGCATATTTTGAAAGTTTGCTCTTTTCCCTTATTCAATAAAATCAAAATTCGCATTATTTTTTAAAAAAAATTCTATGAAATTTGTATTCAATTTTTCAGGAGGACTGTCTTTTGCATCAAAAAAGAAATCATTTTGCCATGAGAAAAACAAAACAAAACCCAAAGTCATTTTTGAGTAATCACTTAATTAAGAACAGCAAGTGGCACAAAAGTTCAAGGTTTTGAGTTCTTCAGAATTCATCAGACAGGATTATATTTACTAATGGACATTCCTGGTCCTGACTAGGTGTTGGAGGTAGAGAATATTTTCTGCCATAGGAACATATAACAGAATGAAAAAAATTATGATAAAACTTTGATTCTCTTTGGAAGTATTGAGAAAAACAATCAATTTGGTCATTCAAAACAATATGATTTCTTATTTATTTATTTTCCCCTTTTATATTTTTTACAAAGAACTCGAGATGGCAAATGTATCTATTTGCCTCCTCCTCCTATTTCCCCCTGATAACAACAACTCTGGTGGCACAGTGGTTGGAATGCAGTATTGCAGGCTAACTCTGCCTACAATCTGGAGTTCGATCCTGACGGGCTCAAGATTGACTACAGCCTTCCGAGGTTGGTAAAAGGAGGACCCAGATTGGGGGGGCAACCTGCTGACTCTGTAAACTGTTCAGAGAGTGCTGTAAAACAGTGTTCCCCAACCTTTCTGGACCGGTGGACCAGCAGTGGTGGCAGCGGTATGGAGGGGGGGATGGTTTTGCGTACATGCTGCTTTCACAAATGTGCCCACCACTTCCGCGGCCCAGTTCTGAATTGGCTATGGCCTAGCACTGGGCCGTAGACTGGGGGGGTTGGGAACCTCTGCTATAAAACACTATGGAGAGGAATATAGGTCTAAGTATTATTGATATTTCTATTGCTAGCCCTGAAAGGTGGGTTGGGCTGAAAGACTGGCCCAGATTCACCTAACTAGGACTATATTACTCTTGCTAATGTATCTGTGTTGAATGTGTGGAATTTGCAGCTTGTTAAAAGCTACTGACCCAGAATTTCCAGCACTTCCAATCATGATTGATTACCAAAAAAACAACAACCCCTCTGTAGTGTGGTCCCACACCTCAAGGGTCACATATTCTCCAGTCCTACAGTGCAACTGATTGCCTTGGGAACCAAGATGCTCTACCACATTACAGTACTGATCCCCTATTTATAACATAGCCAAAATAATTCAGGTATACCTTTCCTTTTTCATTTCAACAACTCCTGCTAATTTGAAAAGGCTAGGACTGACAAAAGTAGTTGTTTTTCACTAGAGGATAGTCTAATTTAGCTGTCCAGCTTGTCATCTCTTTTGATGTTCACTTCCATGAGAATCTCACAGAACTTTGTAGGCTGGAAACTTTATTGGTATATGACAGTATCTTGCTTTGAGCTATTTTCCAAATATAGTTGTTAACCGATGACACAATTTTTGTCTGTGGTACAGAACAGAGTAATCAGAAATATATACATAACATACTGAAGTGATCTAGGTTTTAATAGTATGTAGAGTTTGAGGCTTTAATAGTGTTAATTATTGCAGGCAATTAATGTCACACTCATCAAATTGTAGATCATCAGATGCTGTTCAGTTATTAAAAATGTGATGTATGTTACACATATGTAAAATGTTAACATAGAAGGAATCCCCATTTACTTCAGCAGAGTTTATACTGCTTGGGTGAGCACATATTTAAATCTCCAGATTTAAATATGTGCTGATAATTGCAGGGTGAATAATTGGAATTTCTTGACTATTTGTCAGGCTTAGGGCCATCTGATCCTGGAAGCAGTGTTTCAAGAACACATCCCTTGATAAAGTCTTTCGTCATCTGTGCTATGTAGGGACTAAGAGCTTCTCTCTTTGAGGCAGGAGGACCTTTTGATACCTCTATACTCAAGCAGTGTTTCCCAACCTTGGCAACTTGAAGATGTCTGGACTTCAACTCCCAGAATGCTGGCTGGGGAATTCTGGGAGTTGAAGTCCAGACATCTTCAAGTTGCCAAGGTTGGGAAACACTGCTCTATAGTGTTGCTGTAATGGGCCACTCTTTTCATCCGACCTTGCCTGATTGCAGGTGTTTGTTTGACATGAAATAAACAGAGCAAATCCCTTAAGCATATTGTAGTGCAGTCTTCTTCCAATCCAATATATGAAGCTCTCCACAACAGACGATCAATTTTTTTTGTACTGCTTTGCATAATGCATTGTAAATGTAGTATCTGAATATTCATTTCCAAAACTCAAGAGGTGGCAAGATTATTAAACTGCCAGTGTTTATTACAGATAGTCCTTAGTCAATAATCACTTGTTCAGTGGCTGTTCAAACCTACAATGCTGCTGAACAAGGGGGACTTATGACCGGTCTTGAAGTTTCAGTTGGCGTAGCACCCCCACAGCCATGTGATTGCAATCTAGATGTGTGGCGTACAGTTCACATTTCCAGCTCTCACAGCATCCAATGGTCACGTGACTGCTATTTGCAACCTTCCTTGCCAGCTTCCCATAAGCAAAGTCAATGGGGAAACTGGAAGGAAGTTGGAAGACATGGTCAAATGAGGTTCTTGCTTAATGACCAGCAATGATTAGCAATGGAAATTCCAGTCTCCACTACCATGGCTAAGCAAAGAATTTACTTCTGGCACTATTACCTAAACACATTCTCTCAGGACATCTCTGAATAATGTTTTCTGAATATTCTGAATATTCCAGCAATTGGTACCTGAAATGAGAAAGTCATTACTGTGTTTGTCAAATTGAACTGCAGTTGAAACCAGTTTCAAATTCTGAACTGGATTTGAATTACTATGGAGCATCTATTGTTTATTATAGAGTTTATATATATATATTTGTTTATTCCCATGCTCATGGTTTAATTTCATCATTCATTTCTCAATACAGAATTGTGAACACTTTCTTTCTAACCTCCCCAAATGCTTTAAATATGTGCCAAATAAATTATTGGATTAGAAAAATATTGGATGGCTGACACTGGCTTTTTAATAAATAAATGCTGGTCTTGAAACAGGCTGAATTAATTCAAAGTGATCTATTTTGCCATCCTATTTTTTATTGATGATGAAAATAATCCCAACACTCTCTATGGATTACTTAGTGAAGTTTAAGTTATATATTATATTTTTTAACTGTCCAAATCAAAAACCCCAGACAGTCTTTTAACGTATTAAAGAAAATTCCCATTCATTACTTTGGCAACCTATTACAAGGGAATTATGGCCATCAAAATTAACTGGCCTGTGGATTCCCAGTGGCTTTTGTTGATCTGCAGCTAAATGAGTTGTTTAGATTTGTATCCCTATATTTAGCAGGTTTTTTCTTATCTTTTCGCTGAGGTGGACAGTTTTTTTCCCATTAGACATGGGTAGAATTTTTATTAGTCTGGTTAAATTTTTCCTTACTGTCAAATTAAATCTTCATAGTTACAGTGACAGCATTAAGAATTATCAGCACTTCATAGGAAATTTTGTTTGGCACCCTTAGAATAGAATAGAATAGAATAGAATAGAATTCTTTATTGGCCAAGTGTGATTGGACACACAAGGAATTTGTCTTGGTGCATATGTTCTCAGTGTACAGAAAAGAAAAGATAAGTTTGTCAAGAATCATAAGGTACAACACTTAATGATAGTCCGGCTACAGATAAGTAATCAAATCATATTAGGAACCAGTCAATATAAATTGTAAGGATACAAGCAACAAAGTTACAGTCATACAGTCATTAGTGGGAGGTGATGGGAATGATGGGAAGATTAATAGTAGTGCAGACTTAGTAAATAGTTTGACAGTGTTGAGGGAATTATTTGTTTAGCAGAGTGATGGCGTTCGGGGGAAAACTGTTCTTGTGTCTAGTTGTTCTGGTGTGCAGTACTCTATAGCAGTGATGGCGAACCTATGGCACGCGGAGCCATATCTGCCGGCACATGAGCTGTTACCTATCTCAGGTCCAGCGCGCATGTGTGCGCTGGCCAGCTGATTTTTGGTTCACACGGAGACTCTGGGAGGACGTTTTCGGCTTCTGGAGGGCCTCCAGGGAGACTGGGGAGGGCGTTTTTATCCTCCCCATGCTCCAGGGAAGCCTCTGGAGCCTGGGGAGGATGAAAAATGGGCCTACTGGGCCCACCAGAAGTTGGGAAACGGGCCATTTCTGGCCTCCAGGGCCTCTGGGGGGCAGGAGAGGCCGTTTTCGCCCTCCCCAGGGATTGAATTATGGATGTGGGCACTCGCGCATGCGCAATAGCACACACACATGCATTTTCGGCACCCGAGGAAAGAAAGGTTTGCCATCACTGCTCTATAGTGTCGTTTTGAGGGTAGGAGTTGAAACAGTTTGTGTCCACTGTATTTGTTTCACCATGGGCTGTCTGCATCTTCACTCACTCCTCCAATTAATTCTTCTCATTCTTTGCTGCCTTGGAATTCCTGCAATCAAAATATTGCAAATAAGAACTTATGCCAAAGCTCTGGCATGTTCTGAGAACAAAAGACACCATCAATTATCTAGTCAACTTTCAGAGGGAGGGGCAGGCTGTAACAACACACCCTTCCCTTAAAATTATAAATATGGCTTGCAATAGAACAAAAAGAAGAGATGGTACAAACACTTTGTTGCTGATACTATTTGCATCTAAACATAGATCCTGATGAATGACATCTGCATGGATGGTAAAAGCAAGGAGCAAGTTCTTTTCTCTCCCTCTACTTTGTGTGTTCATGTGGATTTGGCCACTTTTCTGTAATTATAACCAGTTGCTCAGTACACAGAGTTATCCTCCCAATATAGGCTTGAGCAATGTTTGGAAAAATAAAAGAGATTGAGCGGGACAGAGAGAAATCATAAGAAAAAAGGGATTCTTTGCCTTTCCTTCCAAAGAAAAACTGAAAAATGTATCTGGCAGTTAAATTTGGAAACTCCTTTTTATTAATGCCTGTGTCTCAGGGATGTTTGGTAAAGGGTAAAGGAGTCCCTGCTGATTTTTTACTCCACTAGTCCTTGCTGACTATAGGGGATGGTGTTGATCTCCATTTCAAGGCCATTGAGCCAGCACTGCTCAAAGACATTTCCGCAGTCATGTGGCCAGCATGACACCACGGAGCACTGTTATCTTCCCACCGAAGTGGTACCTATTTATCTACTCACATTTGCATGCTAGGTTAGCAGGAGCAGGAGCGAGGACAGGAGCTCACCCCATCACATGGCACTCGGGTCTTGAACTTGGGCTGCCGACTTTCCGGCCAACAAACCCAGTGTCTTAACCGCTACTCTGAAAAGCTAAGGAATCAGTTCTCAACAAATGAACCAGCAAACATGTGGAGAACTCTTAAAAATATCACTGGTTATGGCAAACCACCTTCCCAGACTGAAGGAAATCAGCAAGTGGCAGATGACCTGAATGTGTTTTACTGCAGGTTTGAAAGGAAACTACAGCCACCTATCTCCACAACCCCCATCTCAGACACACCAACAACAGCCAAGCCTCCTACAACTGACCCCATACCATTGGGTTCACAACCCCTAGTGATAACAGAAAAGGAAGTGCAAGACCTATTTCACAGACAAAAGCCAGGAAAAGCTCCAGGCCCAGACAAGATAACTCCTTGCTTAAAACTCTGTGCTGACCAATTGGCCCCCATCTTCACCCGAATCTTCAATAAATCGCTAGAGATGTGCTATATTCCTTCTTGATTCAAACGCTCTACTATCATCCCTGTGCCGAAGAAGCCCACCATCAAGGAACTGAATGACTATAGACCAGTTGCTCTAACATCTGTAGTTATGAAAACCTTTGAAAGGCTAGTGCTGACCTACTTGAAAACCATCATGGATCCACTGTTAAACCCCCTGCAATTTGCATACCGAGCAAACAGATCAACAGATGATGCTGTTAATATGGCTCTGCACTACATCCTACAACATCTTGAATCTCCAAAGATCTACGCAAGGGTCCTCTTTATAGACTTTAGTTCAGCATTCAATACCATCATTCCAGACACTCTTCTAACTAAGATGAACCAGCTAGCAGTACCTGAACACACTTGTAAGTGGATCATAAGCTTTCTAACAAACAGGAAGCAGCAAGTGAAAAAAAAGCAGAATCACATCAGATACCTGTACAATTCGCACAGAGGGCCCCCAAGGCTGTGTGCTCTCTCCACTTCTCTTCTCTCTATATACCAGTGACTGCATCTCTAACAATTCATCTGTTAAACTACTGAAGTTCGCAGATGACACAACAGTGATTGGTCTCATTCGAGACAATGATGAATCCGCATACAGATGGGAGGTTGAACTTGTTGTGCGACCAGAACAATCTGGAACTGAATACACTCAAAACCGTAGAAATGGTGGTAGACTTTAGGAGAAACCCATCCAAACTTCCACCTCTTAACAATACTAGACAACACAGTATCAACAGTAGAGACCTTCAAATTTCTAAGTTCGACCCTATCGCAAGATCTAAAATGGATATCTAACATCAAAAACGTCATCAAAAAAGCACAACAAAGAATGTTCTTTCTGTGCCAACTCAGAAAGCTCAAACTGCCCAAGGAGCTGCTGATACAGTTCTACAGAGGAATTATTAAGTCTGTCATCTGCACCTCTATAACTGTCTGGTTTGGTTCTGCAATCCAACAAGACAGACACAGACTTCAGAGGATAATCAGAACTGAAGAAAAAAACAATTACTGCCAACCTGCCTTCCATTGAGGTCCTGTATATTGCACGAGTCAAAAAGAGGGCTGTGAAAATATTTACAGACACCTCACATCCTGGACACAAACTGCTTTAACTCCTACCCCCAAAACGATGCTATAGACTAGAGCACTGCACACCAGAACAACTAGACACAAGAACAGTTTTTCCCCGAACGCCATCACTCTGCTAAACAAATAATTCCCTCAACACTGTCAAACTATTTACTAAGTCTGCACTACTATTAATCTTCTCATTGTTCCCATCACCCATCTCCTCCCACAAATGACTGTATGACTGTAACTTTGTTGCTTGTATCTTACGATTTATATTGACTGGTTCCTAATATGATTTGATTACTTATTTGTACAAGGACTATCATTAAGTGTTGTACCTTATGATTCTTGACGAACTTATCTTTTCTTTTATGTACACTGAGAACATATGCACCAAGAAAAATTCCTTGTGTGTCCAATCACATTTGGCCAATAAAATTCTATTCTATTCTGTTCTGTTCTGTTCTGTTCTGTTCTATTCTAGGATTTGAGAGAGACATAAATATTGTGCTAAAGACTGAATTAAAAGAGTGGACCCAATTTTCCCTAATTTGATCTAGCATGCTAACCCCACTTAGATAATATAGTTGACTCCAGTAGTTTTCTGTGAAACCCCCATGTGAAAACATGCAGCATCTTCTATATGCCTTCTGTTTTCCAGGAAATACAGAATATTTGAGTCTTATGGCACAGAATATCTAGGTCTTTTTGCTGTAAGACAATTGACTCTCAGAGTTAACTGGCTATGAATTTTTGCTTCAGCATATCAGTGGCTGCCAGCATATCGTTCAAAGGTAACTCTTTGATCCAAAAACTTCACAACCTAGATTTAACCGAGAAGTTTGGCTTAATACCAAAAATAAAGCAAAGAATTCAGTGACAAAGGAAAAATTCTTAGCCCCAAAGGTCATTGACAGCTTCAGGAAATTATTAGATAGAGAGTATTTCTCAGCAAAAATAATTTGACACAATTGGTTAGAGCTGGGAAATTCTGTCTGAACTCTGGGTATATAAAACTCTGGGTCCCTTCCCTCTAAGATTTGTTAGTTTACTGGATAGCTGTAATACACATTTGCTTTATGTACTGAATTAGATACTTAACAATATGTCAGTGTTGCATTTGGATCTATACCATATGGATTAAATATTATTGTTGTTGTAATGCTTGTTCAACACATTTTAAAATTGCCTTTCAGATAAAGGGTTCTCCCAAGTGTAGAGAGTAAATATTAGAAATTCAAGAGAAGCAAAGTGAAAATCACTGCTCACTCCTCAGTTTTAGCACTTAGAGATTGCCATATATTAACAGAAAGGTTTATTATAACCGAAAGGTTTAAATTACGGGGCTAATAATTATATTAATTAAATTAATGTGATTACAGATAGTCCTCGACCTATTACCACAATGGAGCCCAAAAGAATAAAGCTACATTATTTCAACAGACTTCCTTGTATGTGTCTATTATTTTCTGAATTTTCCTTAATATCACATAGTAATTAATTTTACAAAGTAAATTTTCTGTCTGTGCTAACTCCAGGGCCATGTGTATGTTTCTCTGCTTTTTAAAAAGAAGAGGCTTGTCTCTTTCCACTCACCCAAATATTAAATAAATATTATTTTGATACAACCCTCATCTTTAAAAGCAGAAAAGCTACTTGTCTATAATGGGGCAACTGTTTAACAGAAGCATTGCCAGATATGAACCTGGACCACAAGCATAGACATCCATTCTAATGATGGCAAAATTATGGAACGTGTATCATGATGATACGATGTAGTGTCAGTCCCTTCACATTTGTGTTGCAATATCATACACCCATGTCTAAGGACCAGAGTTTGCATCACAACAGTTACCTCTGGCTACAGGTCACATTTACAATCCCAGTGGCCAAATATTTGATCAGATAGAGATTTCCAAACATTTCTAGCTGAATTCATTCAGAGGTTCTTTAGACTATTAATCTACTTTTTTACAATAATTGTACCGTATTAAGAATTACAATTTAAAAGATAAAAACTGTTACAAAGTAAAAGAAATTAAAAATATAGAAAAGAGAAAATCAAAGAAAAATAGGTAAAAAGAACAAATTAAGAACACAGTAAAGAAAAGGAACATAAAAATGGTTTCTCCCTGCATCACAAGTGTAAAGAATGTTAGTAACTTATCACCTTCTCTTAAAATACAGATGGTCTCTTCTTCCCACATCCCATCTCTTGTTTATAAACAAATCCTTAGTGCCTCCGTCTGTTCAGATTCGATCAGCCAATAGCAATAGCACTTAGACTTATATACCGCTTCGTAGTGCTTTTACAGCTCTCTCTAAGCAGTTTACAAGGTCAGCATATTGACCCCAACAATTTGAGTCCTCATTTTACCCACCTCGGAAGGATGGAAGGCTGAGTCAACCTTGAGCCGGTGAGATTTGAACTGCCGAGCTGCAGCTAGCAGTCAGCTGAAGTAGCCTGCAGTACTGCATTCTAACCACTGCGCCACCTCGGCTCTTTAATGGAGCCAAACTCCATTAAAGGTTACCAGAAATAAAAGAAAATTTTTAGACCATCACTCTAAATGAATTTGTCTGAAGGTCCTCCCACAGAGCTGAATATAATTAAGGATGGGGTTAATGTGTGTGAAGAATAATCTTTTCACAATACTGTATTCCATTGGTTTGAAAAGTGTAAAGGAGGTTTCTATTATTTATTTATTTATTTATTTATTTATTAGATTTATATACCGCCTCACAGTGCAAGCACTCTCTAAGCAGTTTACACCAGTAAGCAATGTATATTTATATTGCCCCCAACAATCTGGGTCCTCATTTTACCTACCTCGGAAGGATGGAAGGCTGAGTCAACCTTGAGCCGGTGAGATTTGAACCGCTGACCTGCGGATCACAGTCAGCTAAAGTGGCTTGCAGTACTGCCTCTAACCGCTGCGCCACCTCGGCTCTATTGATATGGTTAGAAGGGCTTTTTCTGCAATACAAAAGTAACTATCTTGCTATGAGTTTAGATCAAGAAGAGCACTTTTCTTGTGTGATTTGAGTGGGTGGGGGACTAGAAAAAAATGTGCCTGGAAGTGGACAGGGAAATGAGGGAAATGAAAAGGGAAATGAGAAAGGAAAGGGAAAGCAAGTGACAAAAGTGATGGATAAGATGAAAGGGATTATTGGAATGTTCTTTCAAGAGTTCAAAGTTATTGCTAAAAGAAGATCAACACTGATCCATACAATAATCAGCCTTCCATCCTTCCGAGGTAGGTAAAATGAGGACCCAGATTGTTGGGGGAAATATAAATATACATTGCTTACTGGTGTAAACCGCTTAGAGAGTGCTTGCACTGTGAGGAGGTATATAAGTCTCACAAACAAACAAACAAACAAACAAACAATAAACAAACAAACAAACAATCAAAAGGGAAACTTTAGTGCTTAATTAACTAGGTGGGAAAACAAAGGCAGAATTTTAAATGTTCAAATCTTGCTTCCTGCTCATTTTAAAAATAGTTTCTTGAGAAACTGGATTTGCATGTTAAAAACATCAATTTGGGTTTGACTTGGTGTTACTTCTAAATAAATCATCTATTTAGATTAAATATTGTTTTTAATGTTAAGCATAGGAGTAAATTATATTTGTTTTTTAAAAAAACTGTTTTTGTGGTACTACTTTAAAAGAGTTAAGTCAGTTTCCTCTTAGGTGAAATGAAATTTTGAGCAGATGGCTTTTGATTTTATGGAGGTTTTATGAGGAAAGGCAAATTTTTCTCTGCTGCTGTTGGAGGCTGACTGAACCATCATGTTATATGATCAGTAACCCTGCCAAGGAGTAAAATGTTGCTGTTTTTATAAATGATTTATGAAGTTTTATTTAAAAAAAAAATAAAGATCAGACTGACTCGGTCCTTGATGGCATTCAGGGAAAGCTAAAAATTGAACCATTTCCGAGAGAGTTTTAACTAGCTAGGGAGTTTTACCCATCTTTTATTTTTACCTTGTTGCTTACTGATTTTTCATCTTAAATTACTATATTTTAAATTGTTTCCTGTATTCTTAGACTTATACTGTGGATGATTTAATGGTTCTATCTCATATAAATTCTCTGGTGAGAATTGGTGGAATAGAAACCAAATGAATGGATGAATAAATAGTCCCATCATGATGAATAGAGCTATATTGGTTTTCAGTTCATATATATATATGTTGTGCTTAAGAGTCTAATGAAAATGCTGTCAGAATGGTGTATTCAGTCTGCCATCCATTAAGTTCTCTAAGAGCTTAATGTGTTACTCACATCTGAAGAGGTCTAATAAGAAACTGGTGCCTCCTATAGCCAGAGTAAGTGAGTGTGCTGAAGTAAAATCTATTAATCAGGGGTGGCCAAACTATGGTTCTTTGAGGACCTGTGGACTTCAACTCCCAGAATTCCTGAGCCAGCCATGCATACATGGCTAGCTCAGGAATTCTGGGAGTTGAAGTCCACAGGTCTTCAAAGAACCATAGTTTGGCCAAACCTGGATATTTAGAACACTCCAAAACATCTGTTGGAAGATTTTGAAGTAGAAGAGACCTTTGATTTTAGTTCAGTGTTTCCCAATCTGGGCAACTTTTGTGAACTGTGGATTTCAATTCCCAGTACGACCATTGCTAAGAATTCTGAAAGTTGAAGTCCACTTTTCAGAGTTGTTCTATGCTTAATGCAATAATCAACCCAATTCAAAAAATATCCCTCAGAGCAGCCAAGTTCAGTTTTGGAGTTGAAACAAAAAAAGGTATTTTGTTTCATGCTGAGAATTGCAGTTTTGCACATCCTCAAGTTATAATTTCCCTGGGGTTTTATTTATTTATTATTGATGCATTCTTTTTTTCCCCAGTAACTATGGTCTGGTTTCTTATTGGAACTCTTCAGATCAACAGAGATCTCTTGACATCTGCTTTAATCACTTTCTCTCTGTTTTTGCTTGTTTCCTCTTTTCCATGTGTTTATAAATATGTTGTAAAAAGTCCTGATATGCATAGTACCCCGTAGTATCTTTTTGTAGCCTTTTTGGCTTCTGACCAGTGGTGGGATTCAATTTTTTTTTACTGCCAGTTCTGTGGGCGTGGCTTGGTGGGCATGGCAGGGGAAGGATCCTGTAAAATCTTCATTCCCACCCCACTCCAGGGGAAGGTTACTGCAAAATCCTCATTTCCATAAATCTTAAAGTTGCCAAGGTTGGAGACCTCTGTTCTATAAAGTTGGCATCTCCTCTTCAACTCCTTGCCCTGAACAAATAGATTGCACAAGTAGGATGTCCAGTTTCCCTAGAAGTCAAAATTAGAATGTTGACCAAAGCAAATTCATTTCTCTAACAATTGCTCAGCTCTTTTTTTTGCCCACTAATTAGAGTTGAGCAATTTGTCCCAAGTTTCTTTTTGGGGACAGAAATCATCTGCATAGGAAGGTTATTTTGGGGGGTGAGGTGAAGGAAATCATTTCCCAAGTGGTACAACTTTAGGTGATCTCAGCAGTAGGCTGTGGGTGAGATGGAGACAACATGATAAAGACATGGTCCTCAGAAATGTTCAGTGAAGAACCTTTTGTCCTGTGGAATAACAATGCAAAGATAAGCCTACAGTTAGATCATGTCTGGTCTTGCATAAGCCAGACATCCCCAATTCATTTTTCTGAGGTGATTTGTAAGCCAGACAATGGTTTGTTAACATGATGTTATTGGATGTTATTGAAAAAGTCTCAGTGAGTCAGGCCTGGTTAATTCTTCAAGAGAAGACTTATTAGGACAGTGTTTCCCAACCTTGGCAGCTGGAAGGCGGGTGGACTTCAACTTCCAGAATTCCCCAGCCAGCCATGCTGGCTGGGGAATTCTGGGAGTTGAAGTCCACCCGCCTTCCAGCTGCCAAGGTTGGGAAACACTGTATTAGGAGATTCCCAAGATCTCAAATAAACAAGATTGGAAAGTAAAAAGACAAACAAAGAAGGCAAGAGGAAGCCACTCACATGTTTGCTTAGAAAAGTATATGAACAGTGTCTGGGAAGTTCAACTTTACCTTTGAGTTTTATTCTCACTTTGGTCCTCCTACAAAGATAGTTTTAGCAGATTCCGGTGGTGCAGCTGCAGAGTTGTGGATAAAAATGACCCAGCTTGATTTAGTCAGGGTGAGGAGAACCCAGAGCAATGATCCAAAGAATCCTTTGCAAGTAAGTCAGCCAACTGTGTAACCCAAAACTTTACCCTCAGACTGTCCACTGTTGACCTCACCCGATTCCTAAGTGGTCAGTAAGGGGCCTGCATAAGTGCACCAGCGTGCCTACCGTCCCTGTCCTAATGTTCCCTCTTATCAGTACCCATCTTATGTATATAAACAATGTTTTATCTATGTATATTACTAACACGCACTTGACAAAATAAATAAATAAAATGTTCCAACTGATAAAGAAATAGCAGTTATCCAAACAGTGAGCAGAGGCAAATTGCCTTCATAAAAGAAACCAAAACTCTCCCTCAGAAAAGCAGTAGAGGAAAGAAAGGGTTGAACCACCTGAATTCTTGAATTGTAACTTTAACCCTCTATTAATACTAAATACTATTAATTATAGCTCTTAGATCTTTGCTTTTGAGATGAACTATTTCCAGCAGAGACTTTTCAGAGAAATCTGAATTCATACTGTACACTACACTAAGCCACGGTTTAATTTAACCATAATTTGGTTAACAACCCATAATAGCATGTTTTCTTTCAATTGCTGCTAATGCACTGAGGGCCTCATGGCTGGTAGAGTGGAAGCAACAAGTGTATGGGCCTGGAATTGTGTGGGTCAGTGTGATAAATATTCAGTGTATGGCTAGTGCTAAATGGATTTTATCCTCAGTATATCTTTGGTGATTTGCCAATGGGAAAAAAAACATATTTAAATTTTTATCATTCAGAGGTAATCTACATTATTTCAGTGATCATCACAATCCATACTGCATTTTTGTGGTTAACTTTGAGAATTTTATGAGTTGGTTGTTCTTATGGATTTATTATATGACTTCTTATCTTTTAGTGTCCTTTAAAGAAGAAAGCCTTTAATATCATTTTTATTTGAAAGTTTTTATCATGAAGCACTTCATAAGAAAACCATGGAAATGATCTTGTTCTATAATTGTTAATTATAAATTTAGAACAACATTATTTTCTGCTGCTATATTTGAGATATAACAGCTTAAGAATTTATTCCCCATTGGTTATATTTGTAGCTAAGCAATTGATTTGGGACAGTATGGACAATATTAAGTGGCTTGTTTAATGACATCCTCATGTTGCATTAATATTCACATAATCTCAAATTCATTTTAACTAATAACTGCATAAATTGAGTAGACAGTTCTCTGAATCACAAACATCATACTGAATTCTTCTGAGTTATTTCATACTTCATTTTTATCTGTCCTCAGTAATAGTATTCCTGATCAGGGGATTTTCCCTTTTATATTACAGGCAGTATTAATTCCTACATTGACACTGACATGCATTCTGCGATTTCATTTGTGCATGCAGAATTCATTTGTGTAAACCAGTTGGATTCATGGGACTTTGGATTGTCTTATTAGGTTGGATCAAACTGAGTTTATTTGAGTGTTCTGTTTCTTCTCTTCTTTCTTCTGCTGTTTCAGTGTCTAACTTTTCAAAGTTTTATTATACCTTTATTACTTTGAAAGAGATTTTTTAGATCTTATTTTAAGCACATTTTATGACTGCCTTTCCCAATTTAATGGTCTTCATGTGCGTCTGGTTGTACCCTCCACTTCCATACCATACATTTGACCAGTGGTGGGTTGCTACTGGTTCACCCCAGATCGGGCAAACCGGTAGCAGCAGCGACATGTGCAGAAGGTTCTGTGCATGCGCAGAAGTGCCCTGCGTGCGCGCGTGCTCCCAACAGCAAACCGGTAGCGAAGATAATTGAAACCCACTACTGCATTTGACGCTGGTGTAGTTGTAGCTGTCTGCAGAGCTGACTGGGAAATTTGGGATATGGGTAATGTCTCATGCCTTTACCACAAATTCCACTATAGGTAGTCCTTAACTTACAGCCACAATTCAGCCTAAAATTTATATTGCTAAAGTGAAAAATTTGTTAAGTGAGCTTTGTAACTTAACATTTGTTAAGTGATTCATTGCAGTTGTTAAATTAGTAACATGGTTGTGAAGTGAATCTTGTTTCCCCATTGACTTTGCTTGTCAGAAGGTTTGCAAAAATTGATTACATGATCCTTGGACACTGCAACCATCCTAAATGTGAATCAATTGTCAAGCATCTGAATGTAAATCATGAGACCATGGGGATGCTACAGCAGTCGTAAGTGTGAAAAATGATCATACGTCACTTGTTTTCAGTGCCCTGGTAACTGAATGGTCGCTAAGTGAACTATTGTAAGTTGAGGATTACCCGTATCAGTATCTGTACAGAGGAAGCATAATTCTTGTCTTTCAGTTTGTCATTCAGCATGCCTTGAAAACGTTCCTGACACCAGTCTGGTGAACTTACCTGGGGTGGGTTCCTACTGGTGCGGCCCACTCTACAGTACCGGTAGCGGCCAGCAGATGGCGCTATTTGAAGACTACCGGTGCCGAATTTTGGGGCTTTTTTGCTTCTGCGCATGCGCGGAAGCAAAATTGCACGAGGGGGCGCACGTGCATAGCTCGCACACGCGCACCAAACGTGGCGATGCGCGCACAGAGCTCAGGTAGCGAGGTAAGAGAGCAACCCGCCCCTGGAACTTATTAATATAAAGAACTATGTAGTACCCTATTTAGGAGACAATAACTTTTTTTTAGCAACTGGATTGTCTGAATATCAATAGCACTTAGAGTTATATACCGCTCCACAGTGCTTTATAGCCCTCTCTAAGCGGTTTACAGAGTCAGCATATTGCCCCCAACAATCTGGGCCCTTATTTTACTGACCTCAGAAGGATGGAAGACTGAGTCAACCTTGAGCTGGTCTTGCATCTGATCCCATCCTCAAAGAACTGTAGCTTCAGTTTTTAAAAAGCTTCAGCCATGCTTTCTGAGATGGACGAGTAACACAAACCTGCTCTGTATATCATGTAAGGAATGCCACCAAGTGGGGTTAAAGAAATACAATGCCTCTAGTCTTCCAGTGCATCCTGGTAGGTATTATCTATGAGCAAAGAATAGTTACAGGTAATGCCAGCTGCTCTGCTTGGTCTTGAATGAAAGGACCATTCATTGAGTTGTGCTAAATTCTCTTTGGCTTTCAATTTGATCTTAAATCAATTTTGCAGGCATTTATTTTGTCTTCAAATGAATATGTGCATTGTTTATGCCTCATAGGGGACTTTGATCTACTGAGTTTTCTGCCGGGAAATAATTGTATTCTGCATTAAAATGTGTATTCTAATTTTCAATTATTGGATACTGGAAACTGTCATAAATGAGATGCAGTACTATCCTAGAGAATTACATTTTTAATTCCTGGTCTATAGCTTGGGTATTATTTACAGATGTCATGTCCCAAATTTGGTGTAAGGAAGTGTCACTCTAATGGTGTAAGTGGTTGCATGGATACAATTACTAAGTAAAGTCTTTAAATTAGTAGAATGTAAAGATACATCTTTCATATGCATTATACATCTGCTTTCAGAACTGATAGTAAAAAAATCGTTCTGACTTAACAGATTTCTTTAAATAATATTTTCAGCTCTTTGGAAAGTCCAGTTTTTGCAAATTTGGATTCTTAACGTCTACCTTAAAGAAATATCAATATTAAAAAATCCTAAAATATTAAAGTGCATAACTCTTTGTAAATGGAGAAAACAGAATCTCTCAAGGAAGACAACTTAAAATATCAGTGAAGAGTAAGGAAAATAAGTATTTCCATAGTTCCTGGAGTGTGTTCAAACAGGAGAAGGCCTGTACAATTAGTTCTCAGGTTACTACAGTAATTGGGACCATAATCTCTGTCATTAAGCAATGCAGTTGTGAAGTACAAAAGCTGTTACACTTATCTACAAAACCACTACCGTAAAAATCCAACCCAATTACCGTATTTTTCGGACGCACCATTTTACCCCCAAAAAGAGGGTGAAAACTTGGGTGCATCTTATACACCGAATGTAGACCCACCCACCCCCACCCTTTGGCCTCTGTCTTCCAGCAATTTACCTGTTTGCAGCAAAGAGGGAAGAGCCTGTAAAGCCAAGCAAGTCACTAGCAGCTTCCCGACCTACAGCTGATTAGGTTTGCCACATGGGAAAATGAAAGTGAGACTAGCTGCAAAGAGGCAAATAGCTGGGAGAGACACGCAGATTTTTATTTTCTGCTGGATGCAAGGGGGTAAGTGAATAACTATAAATGTCTGTAGAATGTTCAAATTATTAGACTTGTTTTTTAAAGACTGCTTTATTATTGTTCTAGCCAGGTGTCTCCAACCTTGGCAATTTTAAGACTTGTGGACTTCAACTCCCAGAATTCCACAGCCAGCTTTGTTAGCTTTGTTGGCTGTGGAATTCTGGGAGTTGAAGTCCACAAGTCTTAAAGTTGCCAAGGTTGGAGATCCCTGTAATTCTCCATCCTCTGAGGAGCCAGCAGTCAGGATGGGTTGTCTCCGCCTACCAGCAGTAGAGGACGAGTCACTAATTTTTCTTTAATTGCCTGGATCCGCCCCCTGGGGTCCCAGTTTCTGACTCGTCCTCAGCAGAACAGGACGTGGCGAAAACTCATCCCAACTGCTGGCCCCTCTTAGAGTCAGGTTGTATTCCAAAACCTTTTTTATTTTTCCTTAGTCCTTTTCCCTTGTTTTTTCTTTGCAATTTTCTTAAATTGGTGAGCGAGGGAACGTGGTAGCATCTGGAGGCTTCTGCCTGAGCTGCCACGTGGGCCTGGGGCTTCGGCCTAGCCCACCGCACCCCCCCCCTGACCCCCCGCTCCCGATTGCTCGCTCCGCGGCCGCGGCCAGATTTAAACAGCCGTTCGACCCAGCTCCGGTTCTGGCCGTGAAGGGATTCCCATCACCGCGCCCTCGCTCACCACCACGTGGAAGGCTTCCGGAGCGAGTTTGCCGCTGCCGCCGCAGTCGCTTCTCGCAAAGGGAAAGCGAAACCACCAGCGGCTCTTCTTCCTCGGCCAGCCGATTGCCGCCTGGGAGTCTGCTGCCGGAGCCTCGCTCGCGGACGGCTCCTAACTTTTAAACTTGGCGCCAACTTGTAGCGGCTCAGGCCGAGAAGACAGATCGCGCTAGCTCTTCGTGAACGGGATCACTTGGGATCGCGGATCGCGGAGCCGCAGCGACCGTTGGCAGGGCAGGTCACCAGGGACCTAGCCTGCGAGGGAGGGGGACACAGGGGGGGGAGGATCGGATTGGCACGCTAGCCGCAAACCTCCTTTGGCCCCAATCTAATTAGCCTTAACAAGAGGAATGGCGAAAGGCATGCCCCCCATTCCTTCCAAACCTGGGGGCAAAAGAAAGCAAAAGACGAACAGGCCTAATGATGATGAGGCTGCAGCCTCATCTTCTCAACCGACCAGGGCAGAGGCCACAAGGGCGGAGCAGCGTAGGGATCGCGCCCTACAGAAGATCCACAACAAGGCCGCTCAAACTAGAGCAGTTCCTCAGGCCTCCCCCAGCCAACCAGGAGGGGCTCCCTCGCTGGAGGCCTCAACTCTCCCCCAGATATCACCTAATCTGTGGGGCCCGGGTGGATTGGGCGTGGCTGCCCCTGCTGACCATGGAACTCTCGAAGGCCCCCAACCTGAACCAGGTCTTGGGGCGGAGCAGGCCCATCCCCCGCCCCCTCCTTCATCTATCCAGGAGGTCAGGCCTGCCCCTGCCTCGGAACCAGCTCAACTGCCACCTGGATTGCCATTTGATCCAACTCTGATCCAACAATGGATTGCAATGGCGGTCCAGAGCAGCATTACTGCCAACCTCCAGAACTTGGCTTCCACCCTGCCCTCTGGGGGCTCGGGGGTATCTTCTCCCCATTTGGATCCTCAGCCGGGCACCAGTGCTGGATTCCTAGCTGGAGACCAGCTTTCAAATATTTCAGAGGAAGACAATCTTGATGATTTGCCTGACTTGCTAATGCAGCCCATGGGTGACCTTTCCGAGGATGAGGAACCTCCGCCAGGCAAGCCTCCTACTGCGGCCTTATTCCCGCCGGCCCTTTATAAGTCCCTCCTTAGCAAGGCCAGGGCTACCGCTGGGTTATCCTTACCCACCGCTCCAGCGCCATCTCTAAATACACCTCTGGGGCCTATCTTCTCTTCTATAACTCCCGAGCCGGAGTCAGTCCCGGCTCCTTCGCTCTTTCTTGACACAGTAAGAAACCAGTGGACAGCCCCAGCATCTGGACCAACTCCTTCATCTCTCGAACGCCAGTTTTTCAACGTGGCTTCTGATCTGAGTGATTTGCTCGAGGTCCCGACGGTGGATTCACCCGTTTTGGCTCTCCACGCCCAGACCAATCTCCCAAGCGAATCGGAAGAGAACCTCAAGCCTGAGGAGCGCAAGGTAGAACAGGTGCTGGTGCGCGCACACCAGGCAGCAGCCTGGGCCATCAGAGCGACTTCTACATCCTCTTTCTTCGCTAGAGTAGCCCTCCTGTGGCTGAAACAGCTCCAGGAGTACATCCCTGAGACCAACCTACAGGCACATCAGGACCTGAATAAGATTTTTGCGACCTGCCAGTTCCTGGCTGATTCAACTTTGTACGCCTCCAAATTCACATCGAAGGCTATGGCTTCTGCCGTCGTGGCCCGACGCATGCTATGGCTCAAGCAGTGGCCGGTGGAGACGCGCCACAAGTGGCGCTTGGCTTCTAAGCCCCTCAAGGGCAAACAGCTCTTTGGGGACTCTCTCGACCCGTTCCTAATTGAATCTCGTGACAAGAGAAAGATTCTGCCTTCCCTATCCCGCAGGGGTCTCCCGCGACACACCCCGTACTCCAGGCGGTCCTTTCGCCAATCTGACCAGGGATCCAGTTTTCCCCGCACCCCAGGTCAGTATTCCGGTAGGTTTCGTCCCAATCAGGACAGAGCCGGGCGGGGGAGACAGTTTAGAAGGCAATCCCGCGGAGGGGCTGGTGGACGCTCCGCTAAACGGGGCAAGCAATAGATCCTCACCCCTCTCAGAGGTCCCCATAGGGGGTCGGTTAAGATACTTTGCTGACCAATGGGAGGCCACCACAGATGACGCATGGGTACTAGACACCATCAGACATGGTTTATCTCTAGAGTTTCTCTCCCCTCCTCCCGGAGCCTTCATTCGGTGCCCTACGGCCAGGAGCCTCGCTAAACGGGCCCTTATGGCCGAGGCTGTACAACATCTCCTGGATATCAGGGCGATTCAGCCGGTCCCTCCTGAGCAACGCTTCCAGGGGTTTTATTCCATTCTATTCGTGGTACCCAAGGCTTCGGGGGGCTGGAGAGCAATTCTAGATCTTAAACGGTTGAATCATTTTATATCTTACAGGAAATTCCGGATGCATTCACTTAAAACCATTCTCGCCTGCATCCGTCCCGGGGACTTCATGGCTTCACTAGACTTAACTGAAGCTTATTTACACATCCCCATCGCACACCATCACCGTTGTTACCTCAGGTTCTGCTATGCAGACAGGCACTTCCAATACAGAGCCCTTCCCTTTGGTCTATCCTCAGCTCCCAGAGTTTTCACGAAGGTCCTCTCTGTCCTAGCGGGACACCTTCGGGCTCTCCCTATCAGAGTTCAATGTTATTTAGACGATATTTTGGTTCATGCCCCTACCAGATCCTTGGCGCAGCAGCACCTGCGGACTGTCACCCAGGTGCTCACCGATCATGGGTTCTCCATCAATCTCAACAAAAGTCAGTTGTCCCCGTCGACGGCCATTGTCCACTTGGGGTCGGTCATTGATTCCTCAGAGGGCAAGGTCTTCCTATCACAGGAAAGACAGGACAGTCTTAGGGAGTTGGCCTCTCAGGTCCAGGGGGCGGTTTCCTCCCCACTTCTTACCCTATCATCCCTTTTGGGCAAAATGGTCTCCTGCATTTCCATTGTGCCTTGGGCCAGGTTACATGCCCGGGAATTGCAGTGGTTCCTTCTTCCCTTTCAGAGGCAAAAGCGAGGATCATCTCTCCACAAGGTCAGACTACCCCCGCAGGTCCGACGTTCCCTTACCTGGTGGCGCTCCGTCGCCCTAACCAAGGGCACCCTGTTCCTGCCTCAGTCACAAATCACCGTTACGACAGATGCCAGCCTCGCAGGATGGGGCGCTCACTGCGAAGGCGCCACGGCACAAGGCCTGTGGTCGGCACGACACGCCGGGTGCTCCATCAACTGGCTCGAGCTGCATGCGGCATTCCTCGCATTGAAGCATTTTCAGCACCTGCTGACGGGCTCGCACGTACGTCTGCTTACGGACAACATTACCACCAAGGCGCATATCAACCGCCAAGGGGGCACCCGTTCCAGGACACTGATGGACGAAGCAAGGAAGATCGGGTTATGGGCGGAACGCCACCTCTCGTCCCTGGTGTCCGAACACATCTCCGGGGTGGACAACGTCCAGGCGGACTGGCTGAGCAGGTCTACAGTGGACCAAGCCGAATGGCGCCTGGATCCGGCGATCTTCCAGTCAGTCGTGAGGAAATTCGGCACCCCACTGGCGGATCTGTTTGTGACCCCGGAAAATGCACAGCTGAGTCGCTTTTACACCAGGTACCTGACTCCAGGGTCAGAGGGGACCAACGCCCTGATCTGCAGATGGCCCACGGGCCTTCTCTACGCCTTCCCGCCTCTTCCCATCTTACCGCTAGTGCTCAGGAAGTTGATCCAGGAGAGAGCAGAGCTGGTCCTAATTGCACCCTTTTGGCCCCGGCAACCCTGGTTTGCCGAGCTCGTAGCTCTCTCCGTGATGGACCACTGGATGCTACCTCCCGTCCCGCATCTCCTCAGTCAGGGGGCTCTCCTCCACCCAGACCCCCGGTGGTGCAAACTGACCGCTTGGCGCTTGAGCGGGGCAGCCTGAGCAGGCAGCTTTACGACCCTGACGTCATCTTCTACATTCCAGCTTCCCGCCGTCCATCTACTGACCGTAATTACTCCGCAACTTGCGGGCTTTTTGTTCCTGGTGTTCATCTCAACAGATCTCTCCCCTCGATGTCCCTCTTCCGTTGGTCCTTCGCTTCCTCAAACAGGGTTTGGATAGGGGTCTCTCTCCCAACACCCTGCGCCGTCAACTCGCCGCGCTGTCCTCCGTCCTCTCATGCGGACATTGGGATTCCCTGTCACATATACCGACCGTCCGTCGTTTTCTGAAGGGCGTAACAAACTGCCACCCCCCGGTTATTCACCGATACCCTTCCTGGGATCTGTCCAGGGTTCTGCAATCCCTGACGCAGCCCCCGTACGAGCCGTTACGGGAAGCCTCTCTTCGACATCTATCCCTCAAGGTGGCCTTTCTTCTCGCCATCACCTCGTCTCGCCGTATTTCGGAACTCGGGGCCCTCTCTGTCCGTGAAGACCTCTGCATCTTCCATCCCGACAAGGTTGTACTCCGTCTGGATCCCGCGTTTATCCCAAAAGTAAATTCCTCCTTCCACCGTGCGCAGGAGCTCGTCCTGCCCTCCTTTTGTCCATCCCCGTCCCACCCTGCAGAAAGAACTTGGCACACCCTAGACGTTCGCAGGGCTCTGCGTGTCTACATCTCTCGCACACGGCCCTTCCGTAGGACAGAAGCACTCATGGTCACTTCTTACCCCAGACGATGGGACTCAAGGCGTCACCCTCGACCATAGGCCGATGGATACGGGGGGCCATCGCCAAGGCATACGACATGGCTTCTCTCCAGCGGCCAGCGGGCATCACAGCTCACTCTACCCGGAGCGTGGCCACTTCCGCTGCCTGGGCCACTCAATGTTCTCTGGAAGACCTCTGCAGGGCAGCGACCTGGGCGTCGCCCACTCCTTTCATCAGGCACTATAGAATTGACAAGTACGCATCGGCCGATGCCGCCTTCGGGCGCCGGGTGCTACAGAGAGTGATACAGCACCACAACGTTTGATCACAATCCCTCCCATGGGTACTCCAGCTCTGGTATGTCCCATCCTGACTGCTGGCTCCTCAGAGGATGGAGAATGAGCGTTGACTTACCTGATACGCTCTTTCTCATCAGGAGGAGCCAGCAGTCAGTTCCCTCCCTAGTTTAGTTACGTTGTTTCGGTGCAGCATCTAGGTGGAGGGTTTGTTTTTCAGTCGGTCCACTACCTTGTTAGTCCCTAGTTTACTTGTCTCAGCACTTTCTAGTTCATTATATATATATATATATATATATATATATATATATATATATATATATATATATATATATATATATATATATATATATATATATATATATATATATATATATATATATATATATATATATATATATATATATATATATATATATATAAACAGATATTGCTTCCTTCACCTTGATGGGAGTTAGGGGCCAGTTACCTCAGTTGGGATGATAGTCTTTGACTTTCCATTTTCGCCACATCGAGTCGCTTTCCTCGGATTCGTCAGAACTGGGACCCCAGGGGGCGGATCCAGGCAATTAAAGAAAAATTAGTGACTCGTCCTCTACTGCTGGTAGGCGGAGACAACCCATCCTGACTGCTGGCTCCTCCTGATGAGAAAGAGCGTATCAGGTAAGTCAACGCTCAATCTAGACAACTTAACAAAATAAAGAAGCTTTTTAAAATAAATGCTTGCTCTGAAGAGGCCCAGTGCTATTGTATCTTCTTTTAAATAATAGAGAATAATGTATACTTCCAGAAATTTTAATTAATTTTAACAGCTCTGTACAAGTATAGTATGAAATGTAACAGTGTCCTGTTTAGTATTAGAGTTTAGTTACCTTGGAGTAGATCTATTTAAATAATTGGGAGGAGTTAGTGTGACTACATTTAAGAAAACTTTCTGGCATAATGTACATTTCTCCAATTCTTTGCTATTTCTATGGGTCAAGCACACATGCACAGAAATACACAGCAAACAGTGTATATCATCTGTGCTGTTTGCTGTTTGGCAAATTGCTTGGAGGCAGAAGCCTTTTTTCCTTGTTTTCCTCCCCCAGAACTAAGGTGCGTCTTATACTCCGGTGCGTCTTATACTCTGAAAAATACGGTATATGTCATAATTTTTAAGTCAAGCAGAGTAGTTTTTATACAATACTAAACAGTATTGTGAAACATTTGTTGACATGCATCATTCAGTAGTATGGATTCATATCCTGAAAAAGTACATAAGAAGTAGTATTGAAAATAATGACTAGTAATGACTAATTTATGCAACTGCCTTTTTTTGAAAATGCTGAATCCTTAAATCCCGGTACTTGACAGCTACAATAAATTTAATTTATTTGGGGTTTTTAGTCACCAGGATAGACAGGACTTGTTGGGCTATTAAAAAAAACCTACAGTATTCTATAATTAAAAATCATTCTGAAAAACTCGAACAGTTTTCTCCAGCCTTACTCCAGATGGATTGGACTTGTTTAATGGGCACATTTAGGGAAGATTAAAATATAAAATTTAACAATAAAATTTTAAAAATGGATGCAATCTTTATTGTTTTGATAAAATGCCCCCTCCCAAAAAATAAAAATAAAATATCCCACATAATTGGTTAATATTTGTTTCTTATGAATAACAATTATGTATTACTAAATTTATAGACCATTGTTTTCCAGAGTTAATTTGGCATGTATAGAGACTATTCAAATTTTAAAATCTGCCTTTTAAGTTTTCTACGTTATCTTTGAGTGATGCTCCTTTTGGTTCATCTGTAAAGGATTAAATTACAGATAATGTGATCAAAATTATCTTTCTCCCCAGGCTACAATGTAAATGTATTGCCAGCTGCACAATGGTCTTATTTTTTTGCAATACCTTGCATTAATGGACTGCAAAGGGCATTGTGGGAAATTAAAAGGGCAGCTTATAACTCACTATATTGTTAACAAGGGGCTAAAGGAGCTGCATAACTATTTTCACATGAGAGACAAAAGGAGAGGCTAAGTAGAGAATTGAATTGGCCCAGACCAGGGGTCGGTTCCTGCCGGTTCGGACTGGATCACCCGAACCGGTAACGACCCACTGGTGATGTCACAATGGCGTCATGGATCCGGTTTGGTCGGTGCCGGTCCATGGGCGCCGCCATCTTTTTTTCAGAATTTTTTCAGAATTTTTTTACTGTTTGGAAGTTTTTTCCTCTGCTGCTGCTTGAAAAAGGGCTCCAGGGTTTATACTTACCTTTATTCCTTTGCCCTAAGTACAGCTGATCAGCTCCTCAGCTGTGTTTCGGGCTGATTATAGCAACTGAGCATGCGCGGAAGCAGAATTGCACGAGGGGACGTTGCAATGTGAACCGTTGATGAAGGTAAGTGGAACCCACCCCTGGCCCAGACAATTAGTAGAAGTTTAGTTGGCTTGCTTTTCTTAATTTATTCACTTGTGCCTCCTTCTATTATTCTGTTCAGTTTGTTTCTAAGAATATTTAATTGTACAAATTGGACATAAAACAGAATAAAAGAGAAAGGGGGATCTGTATATTGCATGATTCTGATGGTACCTTTAGGCTGGTTCAGTGGTCTGCTTCTAATTTTATTTCATACAACGGCAGACATTGGAAGATAAACCCTCTTGATGTAATATCCTTATCTGCAGTTCCACTCCAGGGTGAATGTTTCTTCCAAATAATTGTACTTTTAAGACTCTTATAACTGTATATTAGAGCATGATGGGGATTATATTTTAAAAGACTCTGAAAGACTTATTAAGCTTTGAATGGAAACTCACCGACTCTCACATGGCTCTTGATTTGAAGAAAGATATACAAGTAGGAATATAAAATAATTTGTTACAGTCTGGTGAGTTTGTAATCATTAATATACTGTCCCCATTTAAACACATTTGTTAGGTATGTTTGGTGCAACTGAACAATACTTAATATTAAAAAAAATACTTCAGAATGTTTTAATAATGAATGCTTTCTATAAGTATACACTAAGAAGTATGAAATTTAGCATTAGTAAATTATCCATTAATATTGTGGTAGCAGTTTGTATTTTATGAAAGCTTATGCAATTCCAGGCTTGCGCTCTGGATATAAAAATATTGCTTTATTTGTGTCGTGTTTCTGTTTTGTAGGAATCAGTAGAGCTTATATTAAATTATAGGCTACTTTAACCATTACATCTTGCAGTTTTTAAAACATGTTGAAAATTGGTCCAATTCTGACATTTTAAGCACAAAGCCAGATCTTGAGCCAGTCACACTCCCTCATATAGCAATAGCACTTAGACTTATATACCGCTCATAGTGCTTTACAGCCCTCTCTAAGCGGTTTACAGAGTTCAGCATATTGCCCCCAACAATCTGGGTCCTCATTTTACTGACCTCAGAAGGATGGAAGGCTGAGTCAACCTTGAGCCGGTGAGATTTGAACAGCTGAACTGCAGCTAGCAGTCAGTTGAAGTAGCCTGCAGTGCTGCATTCTAACCACTGCGCCACCTCGGCTCTTTATGGAGCCGAGGATGGAGGCAATGGCAAACGACTAATGAAGTCTTGTCAAGCAAATTTAAGGGACTTGTCCAGGCAGTCCCCAGGAATCAACACTGACTCAAAGGCAGACACAAAAAACCAAAATAGTTGTAATAAATAACCTCAAAACAATAATAGTTCTGTATGACAGAAGGGGTGAATTTAATTGTTATCCTCTTGATGCTGGATGAACTATAACAGTGATGGCGAACCTTTTTTCCCTCGGGTGCCGAAAGTGCATGCAACCATGCTATCGCGCATGTTCGAGTGCCCACACCCATAATTCAATGCCTGGGGAGGGTGAAAATGGCCTCCCCCGCTCCCCTGGAGGCCCTCTGGAGGCCGGAAATGGCCCGTTTCCCAACTTCTGGTGGGCCTGGTAGGCCCATTTTTCATCCTCCCCAGGTTCCAGAGGCTTCCCTGGAGCCTGGGGAAGGCAAAAACACCCTTCCCAGTCCCCCCAGAGGCCCCCCGGAAGCTGAAAACGCCCTCCCAGAGCCTCCATGCGAGCCAAAAATCAGCTGGCCGGCGCGCACATGCGCGCTGGAGCTGAGCTAGGCAATGGCTCATGTGCCGGTAGATATGGCTACACGTGCCACCTGTGGCACCCGTGCCATAGGTTCGCCATCACTGAACTATAACATAGAGGTCAGATGTGGAGATAATTGCAAGGTACATCCTGCTCAACAGCATAACCTTACTCACTTCTCTGGTTATGAAGATGTTGATGATTCCCTGTTTTTTTTCTACATAAGCCTAGATTAAAACAGTTTTATCAAAATGAAATCCATTAATAAAACCCCAATAATAGAAGCAGTAATGATCCAAGTATCAGATTTACCTTTTAAAACGCTAGCATTTTATTATTGAACAATGAATACTTGTTTAAGTTAATGCTGTAATGAAATGCTGGAAATGAAGGAATCAAATCTAGCAACCGGGAAGGTCATATGACATGGGTGCTGCTCAGGGGTGGGTTCCACTTACCTTTGCCACAGGTTTGCATTGTGATGTTTCACGCACGCGCACGTTCCCCCAGTGCAATTTCACTTCTGCGCATGCTCAGTAGCAGGATTCAGCCCGAAACACTGAGGAGCTGATCAGCTGTGCTTCAGGCGAAGAAATAAAGGTGAGTATTAACCTGGGGGTGGGCGGGAGGGCTCTTTTTCAAGCCGCGGAAGAGGAGAAGCCATCCAAACACGGAAAAATTCACCAAAATTCCCCAAAAAAGATGGCACCCACGGACTGGCACTGACCGAACCGTCTTCACAGCGGGTCACTAACGGTTCGGGCGATCTGGTCCGAACCAGGAGGAACCCACCCCTGGTAATGCTACTGAGGAGAAAATATTTTCCTTATTGTTGGATAAATATCTGATGTTGGTAGAGCAATGAGACTCTAAAGCAGGGGTGTCAAACTCACAGTGTCACATAATCACATGACATATTGTGATTTCCCCCCCTTCGTTAAACCAGGGGTGGGCGTGGCCAGCATGTGATGCATCCGGCCCGCAGGCCGCGAGTTTGACACCCCTGCTCTAGAACAAGGAGGAGAATGAGCAGAGAACAGCTTAAAATATTTGTCTCTGGCTTAACCAATAGACTTCTTAGGTATTTACAGCATAAAGAAGCACAGGGAAAAAAGAATTTGAAGAGACATATTATAGGGCAAATCTGACAATATATACATTGATAATAAAAGCCTAATTACATTCGGGCAAGAATGGCTGTCTTACAGTATATAGAACACATTACATAACAAGGCAAATTTTGAAAGAGAGTTAAGAAACCAATAAAAAAAACAATAGATGAAATGATTTAAATAGCTACTACTGATAACCTCCAATGTTTATAGTACCTATATTTGAGAGTCTTTAGCAATTGGAAATAAAGAAAAGGGAAGAATGAATTTACCAGAATTGATTTTTTTTCCAGAACATTTTTAGTTATATTTTATTATTAATTGTTTATCTTCTACTTTGCTTTTTTATCTTTATTCTTTTTATGACTGCAATTTAAATAATATGTCAAAACCTACAGTATATCATTTTCTTGACACCTTGACATTTTTATTTACTTAGACACCAAGGAAAATGGTATCCATTCTCCGCTTTCTTTCAGAAACAAAACAGATGTGCTTTTTTTTCTTGTATGATTGAGGTTTAAATAATGTGACAAGACTTATCTTTCTGGCATCCTGATATTTTTATTTACTTAGACACCAGGGAAATGGATGGTGTCTAAGTAAATAAAAGGTACACAGATGTACCTTCTTCATTACAGCTTGATCTATACCAACAGGCTTTATCATGATAGCTATGGACATTTTCTCCATACCAGCATTGTTCTGTTTGTTGATGAAATTATTTTCTAGGAGTTCTAGGAATTACAATCCAATACACAAAATAATTTAGCATTTGGAAGATATGGTGGCATTCATTAAGTTTGCATGTTCTTCATTCTCTTTTCTTCTCCCATGTGGCTAGGAAGTAGACTTAGTAGCTATTATTTCTACTTAACTGCTGTTTGCTAAACTGGGTTGTTCAAGATGCAGAAAGCATAGCTTGAAGTTACTTGTTTGAAGTAAGTCATTGTTATCTTTAATTTCAGTTTGTTGCACCAGTAAGCCACAGTAAACCATGGCACAGTAAGCCATGGTTAACTGAAAATTAAAATTTCCATCTTCCCTGTAGAAATTATGAAGCTTATATGAGTATAAGGTTCTTCAAAATTTATTTCTCTGCACACGCACTCTTACCAAACTTAGTGCCTTCCAGTATACAGGAATATATAGGATGGTATATTCCATAACCTTCCATGCTGATTATGGTTGGGATGATAGGAGTTTCAATAGAATATATCTGAAAGTACCAGGTTAGGAAAGACTGCACTAAATCCTGGTTTTAGTAGATACATGAACTAAATGTTATTAATGTACCTTTACTTCAGCCATCACAGTTTCTGAGAATGCTGTGATTAATTCTATTATATGCTTGATTTTCTGTTTTTCAGCTATGTGTTTTTCAAAGAGAGTGGTTCAATCCAAGTTCACGAGTTAAATAATATTGACAGACAGTAGTACATTTCAGTGAAATATTTAAAAATAATGCTTTCTTGAGCTGACAGGGAAGAGTTGTCCTTGTGCCCAGATTGGTCAAGAGTATGTTAATCTTACTTTACAAGGTCTGTTGTTTTTCTTTTGTTACTATTAATGTAATTCTTTAGTGGAATAAACTGATTCTGAAGATTTAAAGAAACTGTTCTGAACACAATGCTTGCTTCAGTCTTCTAAAAAAAACCCTTGCAAAATGGCTTAGTACTATTTTGTACTTAGCGCTTTGTACCTTGTACTTTATGCTACTAACCAACTGCTCCATTGCCAAAGTAACAGCCCAACCTCCCACAAGAGGAGCTGTATAACAACGTTATTCAGACAAATAGAAATGCACTGAAGCAACCCAGGACACACACAAAAAAAGGAAACAGACCAGGGGTGACATTCAAATTTTTCCCCTACTGGTTCTGTGGGCGTACCTTGGTGGGTCATGTGACTGAGTGGGCGTGGCCAACTTGATGTCACGGTAAGGTGGGGCGGCACCACCCCACCAAGCCACGCCCACCAAGCCACGCCCACAGAATTGACAGAAAAGTTCGGCCAAGTCTTCTAGCGTTCAACCTGGCTGCTTCTTGCCTCCTTCTCATGTTTGCTCTGTGTGTATGAGCCCAAGAAGGAGGAGAGAAGGAGTGAGTGGGAGGGGCAGGACGGGATGGGGAGGGGCCAGTCAGTGGTGCGATTTACTAGTTCTCCAAACTGCGCATAATCGCCGCCACCGGTTAGAACCTGTCAGAACCTGCTGAATTTCACCCCTGAAACAGACCACCTATACAACATTGTCCAACAAAATGGATACTATCACAATTTATCAAAAAAGGACTACTCAGATTACTATAGCACAGCCAAAACAAACTATGAAAAGAGTAACATTACATCAAAAACATTTTGGAAACAACCAACTGCCCAGGATCACTGTAGCATATCAATCAACAAATCTACCAGTTGCTTTAAGCCATAAAAAGGGAAGGGAAACAATGAAACAATGTTAAAAGTGCTTTCATAAAAGGATGCTTTCATTTTCTCTCTGTAGTTTGACTGACTTTAGCTGAATTGTTTTAACACTGTCCCAATCTGGTGATTTTTTGATACATTGAATAATTGGAGGGTGCATGGCTGAGGAATGGCGGTCTAGTATTTCTAGATTTTTTTAAACACACATATATACACATGCACACACTGTGGTATATTGTATATAACATATTGAATAAAAATATATATTTCCTGACTATTATTTTAAAGAAGAAAATAGCTACTATGGAAAATGATTCTGTCCTTTAATCTTAATTGTTATGACTACAAGTTTTGCAAGCTGAAATCTGTTGAGTTCTGTGTGTAATGGAGCACGCAGCGAACCAGGCTGTCGAGGCTGTTTTTGTGATGAATATAGCTGTAAAATGAACCATCTGTAAAGCTTTCACTATACAGACTTTTCTAATAATGAAGCATTATTTTGGAATCATGAAATTACTTGAGTGGGAAGAGAAAAAAGGCAATGAGTTTTTCTCTGACTCCTTCATTTGCTAGAAAGTGACATCATATTCCAAGTGATAGTGATACTGTCAGTGGTCTCTGAAGAGTCAGAACCACAGCCAGGACTTACTCCAAAGATGATTTAAAGATGGGAAATAAAGCGTATCACAATCTTCTATTTTTTTAAAAAAAACATAAAATTCGTGTTGCCTGCTGTAGAATGTTTGGGCTGGGTCTTTTCTCTTCTTCAGCCATATAATTTGTGTTTTCCAAAAGACAGAGCATTCTAATGTATAATTCATTCCTAATGTTATGACTATAATAATTATTTTATGATGATGATGATATTATGGTATGTAGAGTGTAGATCTATTTAAGAGTTGGTTTTATTTAAAAAGAATCTGCCTTCCACCAGAGATCTTCGCTTGGAAACATTAAGAAGTCATCGTTTTTTCCTGTGTTGCTGATGGCAACCTTCTAGGATAAAAATAAAGAATGATTACCAGATATGACAAATAAGGATTGTTCCTAGATGATGTTATCACTTCTTTGTGATAATCTCTAAATCTACAAGGTATATTAGAAAGTTGAGTTATTCAAATGTCCTTAATGTCTTTGAGAAAACCACTAGGTCAGTGATGGCGAACCTTTTTCCCTCGGGTGCTGAAAACGCGTGCACGTGCACTGTCACACACGTGTGAGTGCCCACACCCATAATTCAATGCCTGGGGAGGGCGAAAACGGCCTCTCCCGCCCCCGCAGAGGCCCTCTGGAGGCCGGAAATGGCCCATTTCCCGACTTCCGGTGGGCCTGGTAGGCCCGTTTTTCGCCCTCCCCAGGCTCCAGAGGCTTCCCTGGAGCCTGGGGAGGGCGAAAACACCCCCTCGGAGGCCCTCTGGAAACCTAAAATGCCCTCACAGAGCCTCTACACAAGCCAAAAATCAGCTGGCCGGCACGCACATGCATGCTGGAGTTGAGCTAGGGCAACGGCTCGCGTGCCGGCAGATATGGCTCCGCGTGCCACCTGTGGCACGCGTGCCATAGGTTTGCCATCACTGCACTAGGCAGAGAATAAGCATATTTGGGAAGGGCTGCCGTTGAGGGACTTGTTTACAGAATAAAAGGAAGGCTAAAAGAGTTTTTAAAATCTATCTTTCCTTAAAGAACTTTGTCAAAGAAGCTTGCCTCTGTGATAATTCAGGGAATTCTAGGGAGGGCCAAAATTATGTACCACTGTTTGTGTAAAAACAACAAGAATAAAGCAATTTACAAAACGGAAATGATACAAAGATGATTTTACAATAGAAAGCCATGGGACCACGTTCTTAGCAATTGCAACATAGGAGATGTTGAAGACATGTCTGTATTACAAAAACCCATATCAAGAATGACCGATCTTGGGGGCCTGCTGTTGGCATGACATGTGTTACATCTCCATTTTGTTTTAACTATGGGTACATAGCAGTTGAGATGTTCCAGCAAATAATTGGGTTTTATGTCATTTAGCACTTTTTAAAGTCAAGAGCAAACATTTGCAATAGGCTTAGAAATGAATTGGCAGCAAAAGGAAAGAATGAGTAATATATGGATTTGAACAACACATTATTCAGCAATCAGGCACTGTCATTTTATACCAGATGATGTCTCTGGACCTTCTGTGAGGAGTCTATGCATTCTTTGTGAACCAAAGCTATAGAAAATCCTACATTAGTTCTGCTTAGGGACTACATATACTGTATAGCAGCAGCCCCCAACCTTTTTGGCACCAGGGACCGGGTTCTCTGGAGGGAGGCTTTTCAATGGACCGGAGGGGGCGTGGTTTTGCCTGCTGCCTGCATTCCTTGGATGGGGCTTCACCTGTTTGCACGGACTGGTTTCTGGCATGCCGCGGCCCGGTGCCGGTCCACGGACCGGGGGTTGAGGACCACTGCTGTATAGTACTAATAATTAGTGATGTTCAAAATGTTTCAGGAAACAACTGTTCCAATTTTAATGGAAATCTATCACTGATGATGTTACCTAGTTAGGGTAATGAAATGTCTGCAAGAAAACAAGCAAGCTCAGAGAGCACCAAGGACCCCTTAATGGAAATCTAGTCCAAAATGCTCCAAAGATGAAATAGCCCTGATTTGAACTCTTACACAATCATTTGCCACAGAACTGTTTGGAGCTTGGAATAATTCTTGAACAACCAAGACAGAATCAGGACCTTTCCAGTAACAATCTACTTCAAACTTGAAACATTTTGGAAATCTCTACTAATAACATTCTGATTTATTGATCAATGAGCCTTTTACTCTTCTTGGGGAGGATAGGCACTTTCCTTAACAAGTTATCTTTTCCTGTCATGAGGATACACATTCTCCAAAATTGTCAATTGATGTATCTGTGATCCTCTTTTTTGCTCTTTGTCAAACTCGCGATGACACATTGTCACGTGACGTATTGCAAGTTTTTCCCCCTTCACTAAAATGGGGGTGGGCATGTCCAGTGTGTGACGCATCTGGCCCACGGGCCATGAGTTTGACACTCCTGCTCTAAATAAAGCATGTCCTTATAAACTCAAGAATGTTAGGTAAAATGGTAGTTAATTGAAAATGTTATTCAGACCAGCCAAAATGCATACCTGTGGAATTAAATGGCAGATGCTCTTTTCAGGGACTTCTATATCATGTATTATCTTTACATTGTAATTATATTCTCATCAAGTCTACTTACAAATCTGATTGAATGGCAAAACTGTGCAACTTTTGAAAAGTTCATGTGACAATATAGCTAAATTTTAATGGCCATCATTGTTATGCCATACGCTCTACATGGGGCTACCCTCAAAGAGTATCCGGAGACTGCAGTTGGTGCAAAACGCAGCTGCGCGAGCCGTAGTGGGTGTCCCAAGATACACCCACGTAACACCCATTCTCCGCCAGCTGCATTGGTTGCCTATTAGTCTCTGGATGCAATTTAAGGTGTTGGTTTTAACCTTTAAAGCCCTACATGGCTCAGGGCCAGGTTATCTTCGGGACCGCATCCTACCGCATACCTCCCTATGACCAGTTAGGTCCCACAGAGTTGGTCTCCTCCGGGTCCCATCAGCCAAACAATGTCGGCTGGCGGGCCCGCGGAGAGAGCCTTCTCTGTGGAAGCTCCGGCTCTCTGGAACCAGCTCCCTCCAGAGATCCGGACTATCCCCACCCTGCTGGCCTTCCGAAAATCCATTAAAACATGGCTCTTCTGGCAGGCGGGGTGATATTGAGATCGAACCCCCATGTATGAATGTTGGTGTGTTTTTAACTTTTGTAATTTTTAATTATTATCATTGTTTTTTATTGTTCTTAGACTATGCTGTAGGCCGCCCTGAGTCCTACGGGAGTTGGGCGGCCTATAAGAACCATTAATAAAATAAAAATAAATAAAATTTGCGTCTTAGTAAATTATGAATAACTTGGAAAGATGCTAGTGAACTGAACAGGTATGTTAGGCCTCTAATAGCAGCTTCAATTAGAAGTAGGTAATCCCTAAGAGCAAGTAGATAATTCCCAAGAGTTCTGATTAGTAAGATTTATTTATAAGGCGATTACAGTAACAACAATATTGAGCTCTCTTGTTTTCAAATGTTCCAATTAGGATGGAAATGTTTTGTTTCTTTATTTCTTTTCCTCGTTCACTTTTTACATAAAAGGGAGAAGCTGTGTCTTTCTGCAAAGCAGGAATAAATCACCCCTGCTACTTGTTTTGAAAATGTCTTTATTTTAGTCAGGGAACCATCACCTAAAAACATTCTTATCCATAAGTTTTCAGGGGGGTTGGGCAGAATGGAAGAATGTGGTTGTTCAGAAGCAACATTATTTAATTGAAATAGCCATTGGATCAGTATCTTTACATATTTAGTGTAAAAGAGATTGGTGTATTTTTAAAAGTTCTGATATCTGTGCAAACAGTATCTGGTTGCCTCTATAAAGAGGTGATTTAAAAAAAATTATCTAATGCCAGTAAAAATATATGATAGCATGGAGAGTTTAGACAAGTCAAGTATTTGAAGTTTGTGAATGCCAAAGTGAACATTACATTTACATGTAGTTCTTGGCTTACAACCTATTGCTTAATAACTATTTGAAGTTACAGTGGACTTCAAAAATCTACAAGTAATCCCCAACTTACAACCACAACTGAGTCCGGAATTGTTGTTGTGAAGCTTCTTGGATGAGAAGCGAAATGTCTTCAAAGAAAAACCAGAAAGTCCAGTTGCCTCTTGAAAAAGTGCCTTTGGGACAACCATGACCTGGATGATTGACAATCTCCATAGACAAATACCTTATGTAATTAACTACTGCATTTTAGCTATCAGTACAGCAAAAAATATTGGAAGGAAATATTGAAGCAGTATATAAGTCTAAGTGTTATTGCTATTGCTATTTTTCCTTTATTTACTATTCCCATAGTTAAAATAGAAGTGATTTGAAATAACTGCAAAGGCACACAAGTCTGTTATTACAGTAGCATCTCCATCCCAGAGATGCATTAAGGTATCCAGGAATGTTAGCTGAGTGATCTGTGCTATGGTTCACTGTCTTGAAGGATCTTAAATTGGGTCAGTTCTGTTAGGAATTAAACTGAGAGCCTGTGATTTTATATATGACTCACCCACCCTCCAAGGGCTACTATTGACCTCACTCATCATCCCTGGTTCTCTGTTGAATCTTTTAGAGTGAAAGATGGTTTCAAACTCTTCTTTAAAAAAAGATGTTTGTGATCTTCTGTAGAACTGATTGCACATTGATTTTGATTTCTGCTGATCTTGCTATGTGACTCGCCTTATGGTTCACTCTTGACATTAGGTAATTCTACCAAATCTAGTTAGTTTTCGTATTTGAGTGGATTTCTTTCCAATCCAATCCAGTCCAATCCAATAGGCATGCCTACATTTGCCAAGGTTGGCAGTGGAGTGGTAGAGGGATGTGGTTTATTGCATAAACGTTTCTCTAATGTATAAAGAGGGATTTTTAATGGGCAGAATGATTCACATTCTTTTCTTCTTTATCCTCTTACTGAATTTTGCTTTGCTTTATAGTACCAGCAGTTAGATTTGCAATAAAAATAGACTGTATAACCTGATCAGAAACCTTAGGTAATTGTACCAAATCTTTCTGTACCAACGTTTGTCAATTTATTTAATTAATTAATTAATTAATTAATTAATTATTCAATTAATTAATTAATTTCTATGCCGCCCAACTCTCTAGAGACTCTGAATGGATGAACACCATTTCTAAGATGCATTTTTCATGTGGATGAAAACCTTTTAGTGCAGAACATTCATCAGCTGTAGCCATGTGACTTGAAAGTGTATAAACTCTAAAATTAATAGACTGTGATATATTGTAGTGGGATTGCCAAGTTACCTACATTCTACTGTAGGAAGTTAGCACACACCCCTCTTAGAAAAATGAAACATTCTAGGAAATATTAAAAAGGCAGAATATTATACAGTATTTTCCCTAAAGGAGTAACAGGTTTCTAAAAACATAAACTCAGGGCTTCAGCTCCCTGCCTCCCCAGCAGATATTTTGGTGCCAACCTATCTACAAGACAAAGGCTGGGCCAGCTTATCTACAACACAAAACACATGGCTCTCAGGACATGATAGGATTAGCCCTCACTCAAGATCCAAACCAGGACAATGCCATTAAGCCATAATAGGAATTGCCCAAAGCCCTTTCATTACATCATCACCCAGCAAGATTCAACCAGGCCTGAGACTCAAGACAACCTATAAAGTTACCCCTGCATGGCCCCATGGGAGTCTGACAACCAATCAGAGTACATTTCTTACACAGGAACAGGAAGCCCCAAGGCGGGGCCCAAGAGAGGGTATAAATCTCTCTCCCACTCTCACCCTTGTCCTCTTTTTTGTCCAGGACCTCAAACTATGTGGTCCTGCCCACCATTAAACCATCTTTCCAAGCAGTCTCCATGTTTCCAGTGTCTTTCTTCCCACTTGAAACTGAACCCAGATGGACATTTCTTCCAACACTACCATTAATCATCTTTTTTTAAATAGAGGTGTTTATCAGACCACCATGGGAGAATCAGTGAAGCACTAATATTAAATAGATAAGCATTTCCAAACATCTTTCCAATAGTTTTATTAAAGATTATATTATACAAAATATTTCCAAACTTTCAATGTCTTACAAGCAATGTTCCCTGTAATAGCTGAAAACGGCGTGCGGCGTTCTCTTTTCATCTGCACGGCCGCGCAGGTGCGCAGCCTCTCCCATTAGAAAATGCCGGGCGGAAGTTAGAAACTTCCGCCCGGCATTCTTTCATCACGTGCGCGGCCGCATGGCTGCGCGCCTTAGAGGGAACAGTGCTTACAAGCAGTTTAAGCCAGCACACTGGACTGCTTTACTTTGAAGCATGGCTGAGCTGTCTACTACAGTGTTTAAAAAAGAGCTGAGCTGCCAAAGCTCCTTTTTTAATATTTCACATCAGCGGGGATTTTGTTAGGCATCCTTCTTGCTTTTAAGATTAAAAGTTAAGATTGCCTCTTCTGTAATATGGAGGGAATGGTCTATAATACTTACACATGGCTGAGTCTATTCTGCAGTCACTCCAGATTGTTTCAGAACTGATCATGTGATCATCTTTACCATTGCAGGCCTTAGAATGCAGGGGAAAAAAGGGATGATCACTGCTCTCTCTCTCTCTCCAGTTGGCCACTTTATTTAGGTTATTTAATACAGTGGCTCCCAACAGTAGTGGGTTCTAAAACCCTTTACTGCTGGTTTGTGTGTGCGATGCTTCTGCGCATGTACAGAAGCATCCCGGGTGGGTGGGCGGAGCCTCCCACCACTGGCGCTACCAGTTCTTAGAACCAGGCTGAACCGGGAGCAACCCATCGCTGGTTCCCAACCTTTGTGGCTTGGCGGTCCGGCTGGAGGGGGAGGGGGAACCAGGCTGTGTGAGCACGTGCGATACACACACACAAACAGTTTCACTCATGCAAGAGAAGAGAAGCCGTTGGAGCACAGGCTCGGCTCCTTCAGGCTTTTTGCAAAGGAACGGAAGGCCTGGGGCATTATGAAATTGCTCCCCCCCGAAGCCTTTCGGCCATTTGCAAAAGCTTTTGGTACGGAGAAGAGAAGCCTTTGGGGGCATGGTTTTGTGCTCCTTCAGACTCACCGAGACTGCCTGACACTCCAAAAGCAGATGGGGTGTCCTGCCCAGGCAGCTTCGGTGAGTCAGTAAAGCTGAGCAGGGTGCGCTCGTCCCACTCAGCCTCTGTTCTCACCGCTCCAGTTTTGGAGCATTGGTAAGGTGACCAGACGTCCCGCTTTTGGCGGGACAGTCCCGCTTTTTAAGCATATGTCCCGCGTCCCGGGACGGTTTTAAAAATTCCCGCTTTTTAGAAAGAATGCCCGACAAGCTAGGGCATTCCTTCCAAAAATCGGCCTCGGATCGTTTCTGAGGTGAAAAACAGTCCTTCGGAGCCGGAGCTGATTGGTCAGAGCAGAGTCAGTCATAGAGTACAGTCTACTCTATGACTGCCTCTGCTCTGACCAATCAGTGCCGGCTTCGAAGGACTGTTTTTCGCCTCGGAAACATCGGAGGTTAGGCGGGAGCGTTTAAAACTGCTCGCCGCCGCCGCCGCCATTAGCTGAGTTTTTGCGCAGAGGAGCGAAGGGAGTCCCTGGTTGGAGCCGGGCGAGGCCCGAAGCCCTCGCAAGAAGGTAGGTGCGGGGATTCCCTTCCCTTTCTTCCCAGGCCTGGCCTTCCCCTCGTGAGGGCTTCGAGCCTCGCCGGCTCCAAAGAGATAGGAAAGAGGAGGAAAAGGAGGGAGTCCCGTCTGTCCCCTCCTCCACGATCCCAGTGCAGGAGGATATCTGCTTGTGTGTATGCTTGCGTGTATGAAAGTGATAGGAGAGAGGAAAGAGGAGGAAAAGGAGGGAGTCCCGTCTGTCCCCTCCTCTGTGATCCCAGTGCAGGAGGATATCTGCTTGTGTGTATGCTTGCGTGTATGAAAGTGATAGGAGAGAGGAAAGAGAAGGAAAAAGAGGGAGTCCCGCCTGTCACCTCCTCCGTGATCCCAGTGCAGGAGGATATCTGCTTGTGTGTATGCTTGCGTGCGTGAAAGAGATGGGAGAGAGGAAAGAGGAGGAAAAGGAGGGAGTCCCGTCTGTCCCCTCCTCTGTGATCCCAGTGCAGGAGGATATCTGCTTGTGTGTATGCTTGCGTGCGTGAAAGAGATGGGAGAGAGGAAAGAGGAGGAAAAGGAGGGAATCCCGTCTGTCCCCTCCTCTGTGATCCCAGTGCAGGAGGATATCTGCTTGTGTGTATGCTTGCGTGTATGAAAGTGATAGGAGAGAGGAAAGAGGAGGAAAAGGAGGGAGTCCCGTCTGTCCCCTCCTCTGTGATCCCAGTGCAGGAGGATATCTGCTTGTGTGTATGCTTGCGTGTATGAAAGTGATAGGAGAGAGGAAAGAGGAGGAAAAGGAGGGAGTCCCGTCTGTCCCCTCCTCTGTGATCCCAGTGCAGGAGGATATCTGCTTGTGTGTATGCTTGCGTGCGTGAAAGAGATGGGAGAGAGGAAAGAGGAGGAAAAGGAGGGAGTCCCATCTGTCCCCTCCTCTGTGATCCCAGTGCAGGAGGATATCTGCTTGTGTGTATGCTTGCGTGTATGAAAGTGATAGGAGAGAGGAAAGAGGAGGAAAAGGAGGGTGTTACATACGAATCGGAGGCCAAGTTTTAGGATAACCCTTTTATTAACTAGCGAACACAGGGAACAGCAGGAAACAACAGAATCAAGAATCTCCTCAGCCGCGCGCCTGACAGCTCTTTTATATTGAGCTGTCAGACGCGGCAGCCAATGGGAGCTAACGGAACTTCCCGCGCGGCGGCTGGCTCTGCGGCAGCCAATCGACAGAGACGCCTGCTGTTGCTGGCGTCTCTGCATATTCAACACCCCTCTCTTCCTGACTTTTACAAACAAAATCCTTGAGGTACGTAGGGCGCCTGCGCAATCTCGTCGAGCGCCGGAGCTCAGTCGGAGGAGGCGCGGCAGGCTGCTGCGCAGCGGCCTGCCCTTTTGGAACTTCAGGCTGGCCGGGTGTTATCATGATTCCTGGGTCCTCGGGGGTGTCTGCCAACGGACTTCCAGGTAAGGCACTTGACTCGGGCGGCATGGTAGCGGAGCCTTGCGGAGCTGGTGAAGGTGGTGAGGCGATGGTCAGTGGTGATTGCGGCCTGCCGTCTACTTTCGGGCGCAGGGCGAAAGGCAGGCGCCGTGGTTTGAGTCGGATGGGGGCAACCCCAGGGTCAAGATTGAGGGAAATGGGGTTCCCCACATAGGTGCCTAAGGACCCATCGAACACATCTGCAAACTCAGAGAAAAGGCTGGATGGTTCATCCCTGGAGGTTGTTACAGAGTGGACCCCAGTGAGCGATAGGCCCAATGGTTTGAACCAGTCAAGGCCTAGAAGGGTAGGGAGGGTGCCTGAGACTACCACTAGGGGCAAAGGACCATAGAAAGATCCTTTTTCTACAGACAGGAGAGTCTGACCCATGATGGGGATGGAAAAGCCCAAGTAATCTCTCAGCCTTAAAGGGCAAGGTGTGAGGGAAGCTGGAGAGATGGCTGGCACAAGGTGTTTTAAGACATGCCAGGAAATAATGCTTCTGGATGAATCAGTATCCACCTCCATCCTGCATGGGGCCCCCTCCAATTTTACAGTCACAAAAACTTTGTTTTGCGCACCCCCCCCCCCAGAAGCTTGGAACACTTCTTCCTCTGGGTAGTCTTCGGGTAGGCGAACCGCGAAGCAGTTATCTCGTTGGCCTGTTGGATTTCCTGGTAGACGGCCGGGGGGTGCTGAAGGGACAGCAGCGGATGGCGCTGAGCGACAGACTCTGGCGAGGTGGCCATAGCGGCCGCAGCGGCGGCAGGTTGCTGTCCGGAAACGGCAGGAGCTTCGTTGGTGCGGTTCTCCGCAGCTGAGGCACGAAGATGTGCTCGGTCGCTGCGGTTTGCGGAACGCCGGGAACGTTGATGATTGTTGGGGCATTGGCCCGCCCGGCTGGGGTCTGCGGTTCCGTTGGCCTGTCTGAATGCGGCAGATGTCAGCTTCGCTCTCTGGATCAGCGGCAGGATTGGCAATCTGATGGATGGCCAGCTGTGCAAGGGCAGAGCTGGAGGTAGGCGGTTGGAAACGGTTGATCTCAGCGGCTGAGATGTTTGACATCTCGGCGGCTCTAGCTTCGTCAAGGGCAACCTGAAGGGTTAGGTCAGTGCGCGCCAGGAGGCGCCGCTGGAGGCGGATGTCCCTGACCCCACAGACTAACTGCTGCAGTAGTGCATCGTCCAAGTTAGGAAAATCGCAGTCGAGAGCCGCGCTGCGAAGGGAAGCCATGTAGCGGCTGATGTCTTCCCCTTCCTGTTGCAGCCGCTGTTGAAACGCAAAACGCCGGGCTATTTTGGAAGGTGCGGGGGAGTAGTGGTTCCTGAGTTTTTCAAGGAGCTCCCCCCAAGGCACCGCGGAAACAGATCGAGGAGCTACTAAAGCGCGCGCTGTGGAATACATTTTGTGGCCACAGGCGGTGAGGAAATGGGCTCGCTTGCGGGCATCGGTCAATTCGGGTAGGTCACTTGCCTCCAGAAAGAAGTCAAAGCGCTCCAAATAGGCATCCCACGTCTCAGAGCCAGGGCAGAACGGCTCGAGGGAAGGAGCACTTGAAGTTTGCCTAGCCATTCTTGTGGGGTTAGTGGAGCGTCGGAGAGGCGAAACGGTTAATCGGCAGCAGGCGAAAGCTCGGGCACGGCGAGTCGATCCAGCACCTTCGTCGCCACGAGTTGTTACATACGAATCGGAGGCCAAGTTTTAGGATAACCCTTTTATTAACTAGCGAACACAGGGAACAGCAGGAAACAACAGAATCAAGAATCTCCTCAGCCGCGCGCCTGACAGCTCTTTTATATTGAGCTGTCAGACGCGGCAGCCAATGGGAGCTAACGGAACTTCCCGCGCGGCGGCTGGCTCTGCGGCAGCCAATCGACAGAGACGCCTGCTGTTGCTGGCGTCTCTGCATATTCAACAGAGGGAGTCCCGCCTGTCACCTCCTCCGTGATCCCAGTGCAGGAGGATATCTGCTTGTGTGTATGCTTGCATGCGTGAAAGAGATGGGAGAGAGGAAAGAGGAGGAAAAGGAGGGAGTCCCGTCTGTCCCCTCCTCTGTGATCCCAGTGCAGGAGGATATCTGCTTGTGTGTATGCTTGCGTGCGTGAAAGAGATGGGAGAGAGGAAAGAGGAGGAAAAGGAGGGAGTCCCGTCTGTCCCCTCCTCTGTGATCCCAGTGCAGGAGGATATCTGCTTGTGTGTATGCTTGCGTGCGTGAAAGAGATGGGAGAGAGGAAAGAGGAGGAAAAGGAGGGAGTCCCGCCTGTCATCTCCTCCGTGATCCCAGTGCAGGAGGATATCTGCTTGTGTGTATGCTTGCGTGCGTGAAAGAGATGGGAGAGAGGAAAGAGGAGGAAAAGGAGGAAGTCCCGTCTGTCCCCTCCTCTGTGATCCCAGTGCAGGAGGATATCTGCTTGTGTGTATGCTTGCATGTGTGAAAGAGATGAGGGAGAGGAAAGAGGAGGAAAAGAGAAAGAAATGAGAAAATGATGGAGGGAGAGAATGAGAGAGAGAAAGGGAGAAAGAGATGAGAAAGAGAGAGGGGGAGAAAGAAAAAGAGAGAGATGAGAGAGATGAGAGAGAGAGAGAAGAGAAAGAGAGAGAGATAGGGAAAAGAAAGAGAAAGACACAGAGAGAGATACCTGTTTAAAAGAAAATAGAAAAGTGGCTTTTTGAGTGTTTTGAGTCCCTAACCCAGGGCTGCAGACCCCTGGGTTAGGGAAACACCGTGGTCGTTAAGTGAACCTTGTAGTCATTAAGTGAACACTGGTTGTTAAATGAGCCCATTTTCCTCTATGGGCATTTTTAACCGGAAATCAGAAGAAATTGTTGGGAACTGCCAAAGAATAAAATAATACTACACATATTTTTAATGTATTATATTTGTAAATTGTACTTATGTTGAAATTAAAAAAATATATATTACAATACTATTTTTGCATTCTATGAAAATTTTTGTTGCTCCATATAGACCAAATTTTTAATCAGGAACCCACCCATCCCCGGTTGCTCCAAATAGACCAAATTTTTAATCAGGAACCCACTCCCCCACCCACCCCGGTCAATGGTGTCCCTCTTTACCAATGTTAAAATCTGGTCACCTTAAGCATTGGGAGCAGGTAGCTTAGCAGCCCAGCTGCGGGGAGAGAGGGGAACCAACCCGCATGAGCAGTGGGCCATCGTGCACGCGCAGCTCCACTCACACAAGAAAGAAGCCTTTAGGGTGCCGCTCATGCGAGTGGGGCTGTGAGCGCTGGTGTCTGCTACTCATGTGAATGGGGCTGCATGCACGCGTCTGTGCCAACGTACCACTTACATGGCCCAGTTGCAAATAGGCCATGGTCTGGTAGTGGGCTGCAGCCCACAGGTTGGGGACCCCTGATTTAGTAGGTCCCCTGCCATATGCAAGTCAGGAAGCAGCAAAAGTCATATCAGCCCTGCCTCCCCCACCATGTAAATCATCACCATCCATTGCTACCTACTGTATTTCCAGAATATGTGCTAATCATTTCTCTGTTTGCAAAAAAAAAAACAAAAAAAAACCCAACCCTGTTGGAAGAAATGTCCATCTGGGTTCAGTTCCAAGTGGGAAGAAAGACACTGGAAACATGGAGACTGCTTGGAAAGATGGTTTTAATGGTGGACAGGACCACATGGTTTTGAGGTCCTGGATAAAAAGAACACATGGGTGTGAGAGAGAGAGATTTACACCTTCTGTTGGGCTTTGAATTTCCTTCCTGTTCCTGTGGAAAGAAATGTATCCTGATTGATTGTCAGACTCCCATGGGGCCATGCAGGGGTAACTTTGTAGGTTGTCTTGAGTCCCAGGCCTGGTTGAATCTTGATGATGTAATGAAGGGGTTTTGGGCAATTCCTATTATGGCTTAATGGCTTTGTCCTGGTTTGGATCTTGAGTGAGGGCTAATCCTATCATGTCCTGAGGGCTGTGTCTTTTGTTCTGTAGATAAGCTGTCCTAGCCTTTGTCTTGTAGATAGGTTGGCACCAAAATATATGTTGGGAGGGGCAGGGAGCTGAGGCTCTGAGTTTATGTCTTTAGAAACATGTTTCTCCTTTAGGGAAAATATAATATTCTGCCTTTTTAATATTTCCTAGAATATTTCATTTTTCTAGGAGAGGGGTGGGTGCTAACTTCCTACAACCCCAAATATAAGCAGTTTTTATAGAGGGTTACTTTTCAATGCCAACTGTGATGATGAAAAGAGAACGTGTTTGCAATTTTGCAGTGAGTGGTTTTCCCAGTAATTGTGATATTGTTGCATATTCCTCTGTGGTGACTTGAATGAAAGAAGAGATATATATTCTAAGCAATGCCTACAGATAGGCACCATAAATAAACCGTTAAAAAGTTGCCTTGTGAGCAGGGGAAGAGAGGGAGACATTTCTGAAGCAACAGGAGCTCCTCTTCACCCTCCACAGCCTCTTCACACAAAAGAGGAAAAAGAAAAATTGCTAGCATTCAACCCATCCATAAGGCAATAATTTGAAAGGGGGGGAAGCAAAATAAAGCAAAAATCCAGTAGTAACCCAACATTTTGCAGCCAGTTGGTGCACTACTGAAGGAGAAATAGAATCATCACTTCATTTTAATTTCCTTTGTTGCGATTATTGGACATGCAGGAATAGTTAAGATAGGTAAAGAGCCCCAAAAAAAGGTCAGAACAATCTCAGCTGCATTTAAAGTGGAATCAGAAGTACAATGGACACTTCTTGTGGCTATTTGAAACAAAAATTCTGAGTGATTGCTGTCATGGGAATGTTATGAAGCGATCAAGTCTTCGTTCCCCTTTCCCCTTTGTTACATCCGTCAAAGGTCAAGAGCTTGGAGGTAGAATGAAGCTTCTTGACAAATGGGAAAACATACAATCCATACATTTTGCAGAATTTTATTGTTATAAATAGGGAAATAACATTTTTTCAGCATATTCAGCTAATTTTCAGCATTTTCAGCCAACACAACATACATGCACACTTCAAACCCAAGAATTCTCTAAGGCAGAAGTTTGTCCACCCCAAGGATAAAACACAAACTGAGCAACATGGTATATGCAGTACAATGTGCATGATCCATAGCACTTAGCAATAGCACTTAGACTTATATACCGCTTCATAGTGCTTTACAGCCCTTTCTAAGCGGTTTACAGAGTTCAGCATATTGCTCCAACAATCTGGGTCCTCATTTTACCGACCTCAGAAGGATGGAAGGCTGAGTCAACCTTGAGCCTGGTGAGATTTGAACAGTTGAACTGCTGAACTAGCAGTCAGCTGAAGTAGGTTGCAGTGCTGCTTTTAACCACTGCGCCACCTCGGCTCAGTGCCTGATCCATGTATATGCAGTGAGCCATGTGCAGATCTGTACATTGAGGAAACAAAAAAATCATTCATACATGCATGGCACAACATAGGAGAACAAACCCAGCAGGACTAGATTCAGCAGTCCATCTGCATTTAAAAGACAAAGGCTAATCTTTTTAAGACAACAAAGTACACATTTTGGATAGAGAGGACTACTGGTTTAAAAGAGGGGCTAAAGAGGCCATCTATGTCAAAATTGAACAGCCCTTTTTCAACAGAGGGTGAGGGATATGACATCATCTATTTCCAATTTACAACAGTCCTTTCAACAGTTCCAAGAAGGGTCCACACCCATTTGCCCTACTCAGGTGACCCTGACGACACAATAAACCTCCTTAAGGACTCACTAAAAGAATGCAAATGACCAGCTGTCTGCAAATATGCCAGTAAAGTATCCACCAACTTTCAGATAATTTGTCTGAAACAGGTTTGGTCCAAGACAGAGTTAGCCATTTATTTTACAAAGTAGGTTCCTTTATGTTGATATTAATATAATCAATATAATATAATATAATTAATATAATATAATTGGAGGAATTTTTATTAGTTAGAATACATATAGTTTGCATGTGGAAATAGAGGAACCCATTTGATGATGAAATTCACAAGTTCAATGGTATTGCTCACATATGGAAAAATTCCCAACTCAGTCTCTGGGCTTTTTTCTGGGCTGAGGGCTATCCACTAGGAATCAGTCTCCAAAAGATAGCTGTCGTTCAATAAAGAAATGGTCATAGCCAGGATAAAAATTAAATTTATATACTATTTTATCATCATTAAACATTAGTAGTTTATTTAATTCTAGTTAATCCTAGAATTAAGTAGTTTAATTCTAAGTTAATTCTAGTTAACGTGGCCATTCCCTGTGTATTTAATAATGAACTTCTATCTCATTAAAGATTATAATTTGGTGAATACTTTCAGAGGGGACTCTGAGGATCATTCTCAAGGTCTCATGTGTGACTTTTTGGAGACATAGATGGTAAATATTTGTATTAGATCAGGGGTGTCAAACTCGATTTCATTGAGGTCCGCATCAGGGTTGTGTTGACCTCGGGGAGGTGGAGTGGGCGTGGCCAGGGTGGGCATGGCCAGCTTTACATCACTCTTGTCAGGGGCCTATGGTGGTCCGAGCGCTCTGCCAGCGAAAATGGGCTCCCGAGCTCTGTTTTCGGCTGCCATGGTCTCCTGCAACCTTCTGCCAGCGAAAACGGAGCTCGGGAGGGCCACATGTGTTCTACCACATTTTCGCTGGCAGAAGCACCACGGGCCGGTCCTTTGCTGTTTCCAGGCTGGCCCCATGGGCCAGATCTAAGCACCCAGTGGGCCAGATGCGGCCCATGGGCCTTGAGTTTGATACCCCTATATTAGAAGGATCAGGCAGCAGGTGAGGGAAAGAACTTGCTTGGTAGCCTAGCAAGCTGCGGCTTGTCGAAATAAAAAATTCAGAGTAATCGATATAGTCTGAACTGTTGAGAGGGCTGCTGTCGTTTTGGAATTGAACCTTTTCGTCCAAGAATGCTACACATTCTGTGATTCAGGTACATGAATTAGGTTAGCTTTTGATAGGAACAAGACATGAATAAACACAGTTCCTTCAAAGTGTAGGAAGGCATGTCTCTATATTTGTTGATGAAGAATACTTTTCCAATATAATGAAAGATCTATTACATGTCAGGTAAATAATTGAAGTGGTGCTGCTGGAAATCCTAAACCCAAGGTCATATTGGAGATGACACAAGGAATGCAGGATAAAGGACAGGCTGTAACCAGTAAAAGGGACCGGCTATGAAAGCATCAAGCAGTAGACATAGTCAAAAACATTCACATGATACCTTGCCTGTTCCTGTTCTCATCACTGGGTGAAATAAGAGGCTATTATATTTCGCATACCTACTAGCCACCTGTCATAACTAGGCTGTATTGAACAGAGAGCAGCTTTTTAAAAGCATCTCTTAGCCAAGGTCCAGTTAGCATTCTTTGCACAAAATTGAGGTGGACTAATCTATTCCTGACTATTTTCTCTATTGTTTCCTTTCCCCCCACAAATGCAGATTCAATTAGGGCAAGATTCTCTGTTTCCCTCAAACTTTAATCTATGATTGGCAAGCAGCCATTTTACAGTCTCTACTGTTGTAAACACACACACACACACACACACACACACACACACACACACACACACACACACACACACATGCATGGGGAAATAATGAATTATTGTTAAACACAGCAAGCAAATATACACCGTGATTTTTCTCATTTGTTACATTAAAATAAATACAAACCCTATTACCTTTGGGCTAATTATTCCATAAAGTAAAGAGAAATATTTGTTTTTGAAATCTAGTTCATTCTTAGAATGTGTATACAATAAGCTCTTATTATGAACTAGAAGTTTAAGCTGTTTATTCAAAGGATGCAACTAGTCCAAAGTATGGAAACACGAGATGAAGAATCAGTGTAGGTTATCTTGTTTCAAGTGGAAAATGCTGACAGCTGTGATCAAGCTCGCTTTAATGTATTATGGCAGGTTCAGGCTGGTTGAGAAGCTTGTGCTATTCTCTGGAAATTTTCTATGAAATAATATGAAAAATAATATTTGGTTTCCTTCTCCAGTGTTTCCCAACCTTGGCAACTTGAAGATGTCTGGACTTCAACTCCCAGAATTCCCCAATTCTGGGAGTTGAAGTCCAGACATCTTCAAGTTGCCAAGGTTGGGAAACACTGTTCTATACTTTTGAGCATATTATTAAACAAGAAGCTGAAGGGGTGACTAAAAATAAGAGAAGAAGACAAGAAGATCCAGTTCATGTTGGAAGTTAAATCATGGAGTGGGGTGGGGATTTTAGGGTTTAGGGTTTTTTTTTATGTTATGGATTTTACTGTTGTAAGCTGCCTGAAGTCACCTGTGCTTGAGTTGGTATATAATTTTCTTTAATATATAATAAATAAATACTTCATTCATGAGTTAACTGGCCTCTGTGCACCAATGATTGATTTTTAGAAATCACAGATTCCAGTTTTCTTGTTTAATGAGCAATTTGGTGCAAAAATTGGTAAACATGGCAAAAAAGGTACGTGCACTAGATATAATTGGTGTGAATTAAAATGTGTGGGGATAATTTGTTCCAAGAAAGTGCTAAAATAGGGGAAAACAGTAGGTAATCAATTGCATGTGCACTTTTCTGAAATATATCTCTAATGTTCCTCCTCAAAAGTCTGTGTTACATTGTGACATCTATATAGTTATAATCTAGTTTCATGTCTATTTAGGTTTCTGAGCAGTTTGGCTATTAATTTTGAAAATGCATGAACAGGATCTGCTGAAACTCATGAATGTGGCAGTGTAGATGGTAGCAATAGTCTTACAAAAATCTCTGTGTTGAGCCAGGAGCACCTGCAGAGAGGAATAACTATTCGGATAAAATAAGACCGTATTTCCAAGTCTACTAGGTTACACCATTCCACTACTTTCCTTAACTGTTCTGTAATTTCAAACTGTAGGTAGTTTGCAAAGTTGACAAGAAGGCAGCAGCAATCCAATTGTATGTTATTTCCCAGAAGAGAACATGGAAGTTTTCCATGCAGTCACCAGAAACTGATCTGAATTTATAGGAGACATTCTCTTTTATTTATTAGCCTGTAACATTCTGTTCCCATAATTCATAGTTCTCTTTTGTGTTTTGCCATTTCAGACCTTAGACATAGTCTAAATTTACTGAAAACCCAAATCTTTTGATGTCCATTGTGGGATTTTAGGCAAAGAGGTGAAAACCTATCATAAAGAGCCAGTGTGTTATAGTGGTGTTAGCTCTTTGAGGTAGTCCAGACAAGAAGCATTGCTAGGAATATCAGCATTATTTTTATTGTAAAACTGTGGGTCTTCCTCCTGTCTCCCAAGATCATTCCTATATCATAGCAATAGCACTTAGACTTATATACTGCTTCACAGTGCTTTACAGCCCTCTCTAAAAGGTTTACAGAGTCAGCATATTGTCCCCAACAATCTGGGTCCTCATTTTACTGACCTCAGAAGGATGGAAGGCTGAGTCAACCTTGAGCCGGTGAGAATTGAACTGCCAAACTGCTGGCAGCCGGCAGTCAGCAGAAGTAGCCTGTAATACTGCATTCTAACCACTGCGCCATCATGGCTCCATCATACAGTGGCTATGGTGTTGGACTGGTACCCGAGAGATCCTATTTACCTTCAGCCACAGAAGTTCTGTATATCACTTTATATTAGGAATGCTCCCACAGCTCAACCTACTTCACAAGTTTGTTGTGGGGGAAAAGTAGACAGAGGCAATGCAATGTATGCCACTTTGAACTGTATGAAAAGTAGAATATAATTTTAAGAAATAATTTGCTTTAGGAAATGAATATTGTTTTTCCACCCTAATTGTTTTAATTATAAAATGAGCAATTTCTGAATTTTTAATAACTGAACCAATCACAGTTGGACTTTAAAAAAACAGACAAAACATCTATAGATTTTATTAAGAATGGACCTAATATTTAACTCTTCTTATGGACATGACAGTATGTTCTTTCCATTCCCACCAGAGGTCTTAACTGAAGAGAGGTTCAATGTAAATTGGCATATATGTTATTGTTTTCCCGTTCTGATTTTGTCCTTAAGTAACAAATGGCTATTCCTAGGGAAACTTTTCCATATAGATTTATTTGCTGAGGAATCCAATGCATTTCTGGTTTGCCAGTCTTCTTCACTCCAAATGAAATGTTGCCTTTGAACAAATCCAACTCTTCCACCTAGACTTTTTTCCCCCAGGACAAAAATCAATAGTAGTAGAACTGCTTTTCAGGGAAGTATTATTGACTTGTTATCCTGCACTGTCAGTGTGTGTAGTGGGAGAAAGAATAATGGGGGGGGGGGGAGAGACTAATTCCACCATAGAAGGTAAAGTTGACCAGCTGAATTGTTAGCTTCAGCCCTTAGCCCAGAGGTCTTCAAACTTGGCAACTTTAAGACTTGTGGACTTCAACTCTCAGAATTCTCCAGCCAGCTATGCTGGCTGGAGAATTCTGGGGGTTGAAGTCCACAAGTCTTAAAGTTGCCAAGTTTGGGGACCCCTGCCTTAGCCAAACTAAGTAGGTTTAGAAAAAGACCCAATTGGAGGCTATCAGACAAGCAGAAAAGGACTAATACTCCAATTTCTCAGGATCTGGGAAATATTTTATACAGAGTGCCATATATCTAGTCCTGAAATCTCACTAGCTGAAGGAAGAAAGCCCACACATTTGGAATATCTGCATGTCTACATTTTCTTCACTCATGAATGCCAATAAATAACTTGAAGCTAGAAAGGAAAAAGAATGTGTTGAATGTAGACTATGCAAATGAGACTATGTCATTTATGAGTTTGGAATTTTTCCTAAAATAGTTTAATAGTATTATGTAGGTTATAAAAACATATTTAAATGAACTTGCAAAATTCAGACAGAAGCAGTGTGTTGATTTGGCTTTTATCTTCTGGTATCCTCTCCCTTTTTTAAGAATTTTTTTTTCCTTTGGAAAGCAGAAACTGAGTGGAAAAATGTGTGGAATGTAGTATAAGCATACTTCCTGAAGTAGTAAAGCTCATATTTTATAATTACATCTTCAGCTTATGTGGGAGAGCAATGCTGATAAGAAGACCTGATCAATGCTAATTGTCAACTGACTGTGGGCCTTTCAGTGTAATACATCATATGGGACTCTGAAGATTCAAGAGCTCCCTTAATCTTTGGTGAAAAGATTTCATGAACATGATAGCCTTGGAAGCAGCATATTTTGAGGATTATTGCATATGTGTATAATTTCTACATAGACAACCTAACAGCTCTTGGGTTAGTGAATCACTAACCTAGCATTTTGACACCTTAGAGCAGGGGTCCCCAAACTTGGCAACTTTAAGACTTGTGGACTTCGATTCCCAGAATTCTCCAGCCAGCTATGCTGGCTGGAGAATTCTGGGAGTTGAAGTCCACAAGTCTTAAAGTTGCCAAGTTTGAAGACCTCAGCCTTAGAGTGACGATATCAACTTTATTTAACCTAATTATTAACAATTTTGTTTTCTTGTTTTCTTTTTTTCTTTTTAGATGACATCTATTTGGAGCAGCAGAACTTTTCTTCTCTTTTGCTGAGTCAAAGCACTGTGGGTAACAACACACACACAGCCTTAACTGAAAGCACAAGAGTTTCCAGGGCAAACACAGAGTTCCCTGAGTTGTCATCACCAGTAACCACTCCTTTTGAAATGACCTCATTGGACCAAGAAGAGGGGAGCAGAGCCTCAGTTCAACAAAATGGACCAGCACTGGATTTTTCAGTAACAAGCAATGAAGCCATCTTAAGTGACGATAGTTTTATTAGTTTAATTTCAAATGCACAACAGACTCCTTCACTGAAGTCTTTGGTAGAAGACGATCATTTGGGTTCCTACCCAGTAAAGCCAACTAAAGAAACACTACAGACTTTATTGTTAGCACCTTCACTAGCTGTCTCCTCTTTGCCACTTGATTATGTGAGAACATTGCAGACAACATTGCAAAGGGCTGCCTTTGTCCCCCATATTTCTCTCCCACACTTGAAGTCTTTTGATGGGACAAGTATTAATCTGACTCCATACAGAGACTTGCTCATGCCTCAGACTGACTTACATTCTGTTGCATTAGAAATGGCAGATGCAAGTATTGGAAAAGAAGGGGAGAGTTTGCCATCTTATCTTTTCTCTTCAACTTCTTTGCTTTTTGATACTACTGTAGAACAGTCACCTACATATCACAATACGCAAAGAACTTACACATATCCTGAAGCTCACTATAGTATTAATAGCAGTTTAACTGGAACACTGGGTCCAAAACATTCGTCTCTCCTAAGCATTCCTATTTCATTAACAGGGGCAACTATGTTTTCAACCCACTTTCCTTTTGTTTATCCTCATACCATTTCCTACACAGAGGCACCTGCTTTCAATACTCCTTTTAATGAGATGTTTTTTACACATGAAGTGTCCCAGAAATTCTCTAGAAATTCCGCATCAATTTTTTCCAGCTACTCAGAAAACAAACTCAGTGATTCCAAAAGTCCAGTGCCTTTCACTGAACCATATACATCATGTTTGTACTGTGACTTAATCTCAGTTTCTCCAGAACCATTTTTTTCAATACGACCCACAGAAAACGAGATGGGTTCAGGCGAGTACGGTGAAACACTGTCATTCATGGTCTCTGAGGTAAAAAAGAGTATTGCATCACTTACATCAGAAATGAGTGATCTCTACGATGTGCCTGAGCCTCCTCCCGAAATCTTTGATACTAGTTTTCCATCAAGACCTGTTGTTTCACTTTCTTCAAGATTTACTGAACTCTCTGAGTCAAATTCTATGGAAATTAGCCTTAAAAGTATATTTACATCCATTTCCCCTTCCCATTTCTATAGCCAGTCTTCTGAAATTATATCACTGGAAAACAGTTTGGTTAATTTCTCCTATTCTGTGTCCGAATTAGTTACAGTAGAATCTAGTACAGGTGTTATGGAAAAACCATTTTCTACAGTGGCTACAATTTCTCCAGAATCTGTCTTCATGGAGAATGTGAGTATGCCTTCCATGACAACGAGAAATTCAATTCTGCTAGAAGCATCTGAATTTATGCCGTCAGAAACCACACATTTATTTGGCACTGCACTAGAGTATTTTGCCATAGAAGATTCAGCTATCAGTAGATCAGACGTAGTATCCAGCCTTTCATTCACACCCTTTTCCTCTGAGCCAACTGACCTGTCCCATTTATCATCTGCTACAGATACATCTTTTCTAACAATGCCAAGTGATTTATTAACACCTTTACCTCATATTTTGCCCACACTCCTTCCATCATCTGTGCTTTTTGACAATTCAGCTGGATGGAGTTCAGTTGAGCAACCAGCTATTAACATCACAAGTATGGCGGCTTCTGAAGTCTCTTCATGGCAAAGTTCATTTTTTAATTCAAGCTCATCTTTTTTTCCAGTTGCGGACAGTTCTGCAGTGATGCCATCATCACATTTCTATATGAACGCCTCAGTCTTACTAGAACCAACATCAATCTTGATGGTAGAATCTGAATTTTATTTTACCTCAGCTTTCACAGAAGCTACCTCTCACTTTGAGTCTTATTTCACTATTGATACCATGTTAACCCAGCAGCTACCTGTGTCAGCTTCACAGCCCGTTTTCACCAGCAACATCTATGGGGATAATACACATGTGAGCTTGTGGTTCACATCATTGCAGTCAACCCCTGTCTTAACCTTTTCACCTTCAGCTATCGTTGAAGATAGTGGTGCTACTGCTAATTTCAGTCCATTTTCTTCCTTCCATGAGGTACCTTCTACCACAGATTTTTTTAAAACCACTCCTTATACACCGTTGTCCACAAATATGAACAGCAATGTAATTTCACCTACTAGACCAATGGTTGTAGAGACATCTTCATCTATGAATACTGCAGTTGAATCTGATGTTCTAACAAAAACTAGCATGCCTGAGCATATTAGTATGACAGCTTTTACTGCCACCACTTCCAGTAGCAAAACCGGACTTTCTTCAGTTACCAGCAGCACATCAAGTTCATCTACATCCTCTTCAACCTCTATCTGGACCCCTACACAGGTTACAGTGGCAACCATTCCAACTACCACAACTAAACAGCCTTATGTTTGTGACATTACAGTCCCCGATAAATATTTGGTAACAACTGGTAAGATTTTTTCTTATATATATATTTCTTACTAAATATATATATTTATACTGCACTTCTATGGTATTATAGTAGAGGAAAATGAACTGATATGATGGACTGCAAATCTCTTGAACAATGCCCTAACTTTGCTGTTGTAATAATTTATTATTTTTTCGTATAATCTATGCTAGTATTTCTATTACTTAAAATGCTGTACGCCGCCCTGAGTCCTTAGGGAGTAGGGCAGCATAGAAGAACCTAATAATAAGTAAGTTAAGTAAGTAAGTAAGTAAGTAAGTAAGTAAGTAAGTAAGTAAGTAAGTAAGTAAGTAAATAAATAAATAAATAAACAAACAAACAAACAAACAAACAAACAAACAAATAAATAAATAAATAAATAAATAAATAAATAAATAAATAAATAAATAGAGATTGATTGGGAAATAGAACATTCTGGAGAACTCTTAAAATATTCATTGAGACTATGCTAAACCTCTCATTCCTAAAGTGCTTCAGCAGTCTCTGGGAGTACATTGGAAGTGACTTGAGTTGTCCTAGATTTGGAGCTCTGGATGAAACAAACTTGTTCATGGGGTTACACTTGCTGTGTAACCTTCTACCCACTTCAAACCAGTTTGGATGACTCAATTCCAGTTTGATTCACTTGATTCCAAATGATAAACTTTCTTCCATTTAATTTCCAAAAAGTCAAACCTTCCCTAAGCTGCCATCCTCTGGCATGTTGGAACTGCAATTTCCAGAACTCTATGCTAACATTTTAGACACTGCAGTTCCAATACAATGGGATGGTTCTAAATTAATAAGGTTGCTGAAATGCATATTATTATCTTTTGTCTCATTTAAAAGTGTTGAAAGTATATAGATTGGTCAAAAAAGGGACAGGCTTAGCTATCAGGATACATTATGAAATGCTTCATAGAAGTAAGGTCATTGTTAATCCTAAATTTGGAGTCTTGTTTAACTGGATGCTACAGGAATATTCTCTAGCCCTATTTGTTTGTATGAGTGTTGAGGACTCAACTAAAGTTTGCATGTTTAAATATATGTTAGAAATCCAGTGCTGGGTGGGGGAGACCAATTCTAAGTTCAGTATGCGTCAGAAACAGGGAGATCTTTGTTTAGCAGCTAATTGCTTTCCCAACTTTTCATTTCAGCAGCAATTTTTTAATACTAAGTTATGTGGCTGCCTGAACAAACTTTTTGTAGGTAGTGCTTCCTTAGAATACATCTATAGGGCTGTCATCAGGGAGAGTCTAGGACAACTAGCTCTGGCTGACTCACCCCGGCCGATTTGCCCCAGTTGTCTTGCTCTGGCTGACTCACTGTGGCTGAGTTGCCACAGCAACTCACCGCACAACAATTCGCTGTGAGACAATTCAACACGGGATAATTCAAGAGAAGGGCAAGTGAATTGCAGTGAGCCTTGTCTTGCTTTAGGTTCAAGGTTCAAGCCTAAGCAAGACAAGGCCTGCTGCAATTCACCTGTCCCGCTTGAGTTATACTGCATTGAATTGTTTCCATGGTGAGTTAACCTGCAGCAAGTTGGCTGTGGCGAGCCAGCCAAGCGAGTTGTCAATTCCGAGCAGAGAAGAAGCAATGAATAGGAAGGAATGCATGGTAGAAGTTAATGATATATCGTATTTTTCGGAGTATAAGACGCACCGAAGTATAAGACGCACCTTAGTTTTGGGGAGGAAAACAAGGAAAAAAGGCCTCTGCCTCCCAGTAATTTGCCAAACAGCAAACAGCACAGATGATATACACTGTTTGCGGTGTATTTCTGTGCATGTGTGCCTGACCCATAGAAATAGCAAAGAATTGGAGAAATGTACATTATGGCAGTATATTAATCCCAGAAAGTTTTCTTAAATGTAATCACACTAACTCCTCCCAATTATTTAAATAGATCTACTCCAAACATGACTAAGTCAGGGTTTAATTCAGCTGCCTTATTTTAATACTAATACTTAATGCTAAAACAGGACATTTCAGATTATACTTTTACAGATCTTTAAAATTGATGTGGCTTTCTGGAAGGCTTTCTGCTATTTAAAAGAAGATACAATAGCACTGGGCCTCTTCAGAGCAAGAATTTATTTTAAAAAGCTTCTTCATTTTGTTAAGTTGTCTAGAACAATAATAAAGCAGTCTTTCAAAAATAAGTCTTATAATTTGAACAGTCTACAAACATTTAACAAAATAACATATTAACAGAATCTGCCTCTACCTAGGATAGAACTCACAACCACCTGACTGTGAGACAAGAGCTCTATCTCTAGGCTACAGTAGCTGTAGCTTACTTTCTTGCAATTTCAGCAGTGTAACATTGCCAGCAGTTTATCTCCCAGCATTTTGTCTCATTACAGCCACCGTAGTTAGTTTCATTTTACCACGTGGCTTGCAAGCCTGTCAGCTGTAGGTCGGGAGGCAGATCATCTCTTCTTATCCTAATAAGGCTTCTGTTTCTGTTCTGTTTGCTGCAAAGAGGTAAATTGCTGGCAGGCAGAGGCCAAAGGGTGGGGGTGGCTGGGTGGGGCTACATTCGGTGTATAAGATGCACCCAAATTTTCACCCTCTTTTTGAGGGTAAAAAGGTGCGTCTTATACTCCGAAAAATACGGTAGTCAGTAGTAGCAGCAGCAGCAGTACAACTTAAGAAATTGGTCTTTGTTCTGTCTCAGATGTGAGTCTTTTTGGGTGGCTAGTACTGGCACTTTGTGGTTATATATCTCTGCTTGGTTTCTGACTCTAAAATGAGAAATAGCTCTAGGGCTTGCATTTCTTAACAGTAATGCTATTGTTATTTTCACAGAGAAAATTAATTCCTCCCAGTTCTCTAGCTATCTGAACTGTTGCATCTAAATCTATATATACTTCTGATTAGCATTTAATACTTCTAATACTTATTTATTGGTTCGTCTTTTCAGTGCTAGCACGGAAATCTGTAGTACAAAATATCAGTGAATCCATCAAAGAACTCCTGGAAAATGAATTTAGGAGAATGGTAGAACTAGAGGTAAGTGATAGACAGTTTGCTCTGTAAAGATCATTATATGAGTTAAAGACATTTTCATAGAAATAACTGATGAAGTTGATAGTAGATTGGATATTAACTGATAACCAACAACTGAATCCTAAATGTGTGCATCTTCGCTTGGTGCCATATAATATGATGGATGTGGCCTATTCTTTGCTGAACTTAGAAGCCTCAGAGCAAGCTCTTGAATCTGCTTCTGTGAATATTACTAAAATAATCGATAAAATTAGTGAAATTCTACTTTACAAAACAAACAATTGCTAGATTTTTCCCCCCAGGGTAGCAATCAAAAGTGGGATGTGATTATAATTTGCAGAAATATATAGTTGCAACCCATAGACCGTAGACATTGTACAACTCATCTCTAGCTATCATAATACCCTCAGATTTTACCGCTGAAATTCAGGGGCAAAAACATCCATTTTCAGTGGTATGATGTGCCTGTTCCCCACCCCCTAATATAATTGATTAGCTGCCTTCCAAAGTTCCCTTTTCTCTAATGAACTGTAATACTTTGGCTTTGCCTGCTTTGATTACACCATTGTGTCATTTGTTATACCTCCTGCAAATCTTGGTGTCTGAAAAAATGGTTGATCCAGTTTTGTGTAGAGGTTAAGGTACCAGGCTACAAACTGGGAGTCCATGAATTCTAGCCCTTCCTTAGGCATGAAGCCAGTTGGGTGACCTTAGGCCATTCAGTTTCTTTCAATCCTAGGAAGTAGCAATGGCAAACCACTTCTGAAATCTTGCCAAGAAAACTGCAGGGACCTATCTAGGCAGTTGCCAGAAGGCACTGACTCAAAGGCGCACATGCGCACGCACACGCACACACACACACATATCTTGGTAGCTGAAAAAAATTGATTTCTGATGTAGCACATCAACTGTTGTGTGTTTTGTTGCTTAGAGTTAAGTGTCATGGTAATGCAGAATACTAGAAAACCACGGGGATTAGAGCGCACTGATGCAGGAAGTTATTTTTATAGGAGCAACAAAAGATGCTTCATAAAGACCATTTGCCATCTGATATTAAAAAGAAAAAAAACAGGAAAACAGAGAACAATCTTAAGAATGCACTCTTTGTTGCATAGGTGCTCTCTTCATAACAATGACAACTTTATCTTATAAGATAGAAAAATAAAGTAGATGAGAGGCATTTGAAAGTATGAAAACAACAAAGAATTCTGAGATATCTGGCAATTAAAACATACATATATTGAAATCTGATCACCAATTCTTAGCTGTATTAACAATCTTATTCCCAATAGATTAAAATACATCTGTACAAATGCTATTCTCAGTAGAGGTATTGAATATGGATATATTTTCCCCTTTTTGTATCATAATGGGTAAGTCTGGATTCTATACAATACCTTTTCATTTGTGATTCAAACCTCAGCTGAACATTAAAATCTAAAAACCGGTTTAAGCAAGTTACTGATATCTCTAATGGCTAGGATCAGAACAAAGCAAATGAAGCTTAATTTAGATGCTTCTGTTCACCTGAGAAGCAGACTAGAGAATAGAAATTCAAATTATGTTGGGTGGAATTTCTTAAACTCCTGGATTTAACCTTGAGTGGACTTCCAGATTTCAGAAATGTTTAGAAGTGTGTTTGCACAGCTAAGGTTAGTTCATTATATGCACACATTTCTTAAATAATGTGTCAACATTACCAAGTTCTAGTGTAGCAAACACTCTCTTTGAAAAAGTTTCTTGGAAACTTCCTCTGGCACAAACATCTATGGCAGTGATGGCGAACCTTTTTTGGTTCGCGTGCCAAAAAGGGGGGGGGGGATGCGTGGGATCACGTGTGTGCGTGCCCACACCCATAATTCCATGCACCCCCGCGCATGTGCGTATGACCCCCCCACTCCCAGCATGCAATGGCACGCCCATTTTTTGCTCTCTCCAGGCTTCTAGGAGCCTGGGGAGAGCGAAAACAGCCTCCCCCACCCCCTCTGGAGGCTGGAAACAGCCTGTTTCCTGACTCCCAGTGGGCCCAGAAGGCCCGAAAATCAGCCGGCCGATGCGCACATGCGCGCCGGACCTGAGCTCGCGTGCCCACTGATATGGCTCCGCGTGCCACTTGTGGCACCCGTGCCATAGGTTCGCCATCACGGATCTATGGTCTACTCTAAATGTTAAACTGGGATTAGTTATAGGAAAGAAAAAAAAAATGTCCCCAACACTTTAATTTGCATAATTCTATTTCTGAGCAAAATTCAAACTCCTGGTTATAGGGTATTTGAAAATTTATGTTCATTATATAAGCCTGTCTGCAGGTCACTGTCTCTAAAATTTGCCTTTTTTAAATGAAAGCTGGGAATTGGTATTATAGTTTGGTTGAGGGTCATTTGTGTTCCTACTTATCTGCCTTTATGGATGCTCATTATTGTTGATGATATTGCTGGAATTCCAACTCTTTAAAGCAACCTTTCCCCCCCCCCCAAGAATCAAATCAAATTTAGGAATCCTGTATTGTCCAATTATAAGTAGACATGTATCTAACATTTATGTACGATATAAAAAAAGATACATAGATTAATGTAAGCTGCAGCAAGAATAGGTAGTGTAGGGCCCATAGGCAACAATGTAAGTCTTCCATAGCACTTATTTTCTGAAAATACTTGATGTATGTCCTGCCAGTCCTATGAGATTATCTGCCCTTGACCTCCCCTTGATCACTCACATTTGTAAACAGAATTGAACAAATATTTTTGAAATCCTTGTTTTATTGTTCCTTATGCATACCTGTATACAGTTTCCCCTTGATTTGCACTGCAAGCCTCTGATGAATAACATTTGAGCTCCAATCAATTTACAGGTCTGCTGCATTTTTTTAACCAATAATACACATAACCTTCCATGCTTGGTCTGTCCTCTAGAAATCATTTATCTTAAAGCAAGAAGTCATATTTCTGTGCACTTAACTCATGTTTGCATTATGATTGAATGGTATCATTGGCTGCTTTCTCTCTTGGGTAGATAATAGTTTCCATTCCTAATTACAACAAGGTAAATCTCGACTGCTCTCACCTCCCTTAAGAAAGAGATTTATGTCTTGCAATGGAATTTTGCCAAGATAGCTATGTTTTGAAATTAACTGCTGCCGCAGCTTAATAACCTCCACTAATGACTTGTTGTCAGATGGCTTAGAAATGCATTCCCTAGTGTGAAACTCTTGCAAACAAAGTTGGCTTGCTGTTAACTTTTCTAGAGGAATTGGTTTATGTAAAGTACAATTCAATAGTAAATGTTTGTGTGGATTCCATGGTTTTGCTTTTCCATGGTCCTTTACATTTTGTGTTATGGCTTACAAACAGTGTTTCCCAACCTTGGCAACTTGAAGATGTCTGGACTTCAATTCCCAGAATTCCCCAGCCAGCGAATGCTGGCTGGGGAATTCTGGGAGTTGAAGTCCAGACATCTTCAAGTTGCCAAGGTTGGGAAACACTGGAATATGTTTTCTTTTATTTGCGATTGTGCAAGAGAATCATATTTTTTCATGCAACACCAATTCATGCTTTATAAGACACAAACATGTGTGGCTCCAATTTAACATTAATGATTCAGACTTAACATAAGAAGCATAAAAGTTGTAACCTTTTATAACAACAGTGCCTGGCGGAGAAAAGAAATGCAAATCTCTTAGACTCAGCAAGTCTTTATTGTGATTAAGAAAATGTGAGGTTACATTAAAAAAAGTCACCAGTCACTCTATAGTTTTAGAAGTGCATTCCTATTGTATTATTTAGGAATACCTATATTCGTGTTCAATTGATAATATGTAGAAATATTATTTTATTATTATTGTTACTATAGGGATATGACAGAGCCTTGGGGACTAGGTTAGGCTGCAAAAGGAATGGGGAGATGGAGTAATTTAAAATGGATAATTATGGAATCATAATGGTCATATAAATCTATGGTCCTGTTGTAAGATAATTAATTCACAGATACATGACTTATTTATGTAAGTTTAGAAGAGGTTGAACACTCTAGATTTCATTTCAAAGAAAGAAATGATGCAACAAAAAGGTTATACAATAAATAAAACATTTATTGTAGCTGTTACCAGAGTTCAATCACCTGGCTTAATGGGAAGTCATGATTATGAGAAAAGTGTGCCACAGTGTCAAAACACAAGAATCTACAATGGGAAAGCTGCATTTAGGCATTACTGAAATATGTACGAAGTGTGCATGGAAATGCTTGTTATATGAGTAGCAACTTTAAATCAAACATTATTTCCTGGATCCATGTGAGCCCAGAAAAAAAAAATCATACTTCATTAAGTAGTTGCTATCCATCTTTGACATGAGCATTCCCCTGCATTCTAAAATTATCTTTTCCCCTTTGAACCTGAATGGCTGTATAGCAGCCTTAACTATAACTTAGGAACCAAGGGTGATTAATGTAGTTGATCCATCCTTTTATGTTTAAATGCAGGAGATCACTAACCTTCTGACAACGCCTGGAAAAAACAGGTGTTGAAAATTGAAAAGCCACAGCAATTTACTGAATAGACTGGCTGGAACATTCTGGGGTACTGATGCTGACACCCTACAAACAACAGCCTTGGCTTTGGTTTATTCCACAGCTAAATATTATGCCAGCATGTGGCTTAACAGTGCCTACACCCAAATCGTTGATGTCCAACTCCGCCAGACAATGCGTATCATCTCTGGCACATTGCATTCCAGTCCTGTGCACTGGTTACCAGTACTTATGTAACAATATCATACTGCCCCATATTAGAAGACAACAAGCTCTCGTCCCGATACGTTCAAAGATGCTGTACAACAAGGCCCTACCAATTCATCAGGACAATGCGCAGCCCATCAAAAGATTGAAATCTTGTAGGCCACCATGGAAAACTTAACATCTACCCAGTTTAATTCCGATAATGTTTGGAGAGAGGAATGGTCCAAGGTACCTTCTTGTGGCCTGACCATTAGTGATCCCTCTATCAAACCACCAGGTTTTAACCTGTCTCTCTCTGTCTGGTTGATATTGAACAAAATTTGGTGTGATACTGGAAGAAGTGCCCCTGCTCTGTATCAGTGGGGATGGAAAGATTCCCCTTGTTGTGATTGTGGTGCTGGTATGCAAACTATTAAACATATTGTGCAAGATTGCCCATGACATGTGTTCTCTGGTTCTCTAGAATACCTGCACAAAGCAATGCCAGAGGCAATCACCTGGATAACTGAATTGGACATCCAGTTATGAGACCACTGCCATACCCCTATAGAAGTTTTGTATAAAATTATGTGGATTGTGTGTTTACTTCTCTTCTGTCATGTTCTCATCATACGCTAATAGTGGCTGAAGACATTCATTACCACAACTAGTGCACAGAAATCTTTCTATAAAAAGATGATGCAGTGCAGAAAATAGTGCTACTTTTAGGGATTTAAAACTCTCTTATTTTTAATATAGGTGTATACGCTTTCTCCCAAATTCTCTTTTCTGGTGACCTCGGGGCCTTTTGTTTACACGGCAATTGCTGTCATCAATGTATTGGTGAACAGCAGCCTTCTTTATGGTGAAACACCTCTCATTTCATCACTGCAACCATCTCTTCCTGCTCCTGCTCTCCAGTTCCGAGTGCAAACTGGTAAGCCCCATCACCTTTGTACTGTTTCTGTGCTGATAAAGAACCATGGACTTTCAATGATCCAAGATTTGTTGAAGGAAAGACACTTGAAGCACAATTTAGGATTAATACACTTCAAATCTCAGATGTGTGCATCTAATCAAAAATAATATTATTTAGATCTCCTGCTATTGGTAGAAAAATTGGTGTATAAATGAAAAATGGAGAATAGAAGTTGTTTTCTCCAAGGCGAGCTCCTATATACTGTATTAGTTCAGCTCCTGCGATTTTCATTCACCTGGTGATGATCTTTTTAACAACATTGGGAGCTTCATTAGCCCAGGGCATTCTTTCTATTGTCCCTAATGGATAATACAAGCATGGCTGAAAGAATCAATGGAAGGAGATGCAGAGGTATAAGCATTAGTATAGCATTAGTATAGATATAGCAAGATGCTAGAGAGAAATGAGGATGAGTCTACAATAACTTGCATGAGATTGGTTATTAGTATTCATTATCTTATGTACATGTCTAGGTGACATAAATTAGATAAATAAAAACTGTGTTGCTAGATTTTACTTCAGGGGTGAATTATAGAATTGGAATACCAAATAAAGTATTGATATTACTTTATAATATCATTATATTATGGAAATATAATATATTTCCATAATATACCAAACCAGAATGTGGTATGTTTGATTTTGGCTAGCATGTTGTATGAACTCAGTCATTGCAGATTATAAATCATGGTGTATTATTTAGAATGTTATGCAGATCCAACCATTTGTGGGGGGGGGGGTTTCCATTAAATCATGATGTAACCATGATGTATGAAACAGGCCATTGGGGCTAAAGACAGCTCCTACCTTCCAACCTTAGAATAGATTTCCCATTCAGGCCTTGTCATTTCTAGCCAGAATTACTGAACTTAAAATCTAGTAACACAAACATTTAATTTTCTACTTCTAGTCCTTCAATTTGTACCTCAAAGTATTGACATTGGGTTCTGTAACTTCAGCCAGCGCATTGAAAAAGGACTGAGGTTTGCCTTTGAGGAGGTGAGAAAACATCATCAGGATATTTCCAACTTCACTGTGCAGGTGAGACAAACATATCCTGAAATGGAAACTGTTGTGTACTGTCTCCTCTGCTTTCCCCAATGCTGAATTTTACGGGGATACTAACCGTAGAGATGTTGATGATGATTATGCTAACTACATGCTGAAATGTTTTCAAAAGTTCTTTCCTCACATGGATTTTTTCAGATACTAAATATAACTCTGGGTCAGCCTAAAGCAGTGTTTCGGCAAGGCCCCGTGCAAATTATATTTGCCATTCGAGAGAAGCGTGGATTCCTGAATGGGTCTGAAGTTAGTGAACTGCTAAGAAACCTGTCTGTGGTGGAGTTCAGTTTTTACCTGGGCTTTCCAGTGCAGCACATTGCAGAACGTGAGTAAACTTTGAAGTTATTTTTATTTATTTTATCTATTAATTAAATTTATGTCATCTCATAAGAAGTGCTCTGGGCAGCATACAATAACCAATAAAAACATACAGTCATTTAAAAGTTATAAAAATCAGCATTAAAATGGAGATCGATTAAAACTAAACTATATTAAGATCCCCAAGCACAGAAACAATGAGTATATACACCTTAGTAGAGGAGCCATCTAACAAATCTTCAGTTCCCTAGGACCCTCTGGTCTGGTGGCATAACCAAATCTTAAGAATCTTCCAGAACATCAAAAAGGATGGAGCTGACCAAATTTGGGGGTAGGGGGGAATGTTCCAAAAGGCTGACACCATGGCGGAGAATGCCCACCACCTGGAACCCACCAAATATAGCTCCCTGGCAGATGGTATTCATAGCATGCTCTCTGCCAGATCTAATGGGCCAGGTTGCTATAATTGGGGAGAGATGGTCCCTCATATAGCCCAGTCCCATGTCATAATGGGCTTTAAATGTTAAAACCATCAACTTGAATTGGACCAAGAAGCAAACTGGACCAATTTAGCATCAAAGTAATACAGATAGTCTTTGACTTACAATACTAATGGAGCTGTCCATTAGTGTTGGAAGTTCAAATCTATGTTAATTGAACTGTGTCGTTAATGACTTCCCCCTCCCTGTGCTCTCCCTGTGCTCCCCATGCATTCATTAACACCCATGGGGTTACTCAGGGATAGGGGAGACCATGGGAGGCCTAGTGCAGGCACAGCCCACCTGCATTGGGCCCCCCAAGGCCTCCCCCACCCTCTGAGATACCCTGTGCTCTGCTTCCTGCCCCTTGGGTCCCCAAGACCTATAGGCCTTCTCCTACTCCACTCCATTACGCTCCAGTTTCCTGAGCTCTGCATATCTTCCACAACTACCACAACTACCACCTGATCCACAACCAAGTCTAGTAGAACACCAAGATTGTGCACTGGCAAGTGTGACTCAAAACTGGCACCAAGGATATTGCCTAAACAAAATAAATTGAACAAATAAAAATATCTGGGATATTATTTGCTACGTTGAACACTTTTTACTCCTGGCATCTTAAATCACGAAGTTCTAAAATTAGGTTTCCACAAGCCTATCTTAGTTATCTTGCTAATGTCATAATTTTAAAATTGCCACATTTGCCTTTGTCAAAGGTCAGTGTTCTTTCCTTTGCAGTTCTATTTGGAAGAGTCCACAAAAGGCCTAGTTTGCAACTCCTTGCCTTGTAGTAAGAGTGCTAAGCAAGGACACTTTGGGTCATGTATTTCACTGTTGCTCATTTTATAGGGACTGAGGAAGTGTAGCTGATTCATTCTGCTCTTCAGAGAAGTCCAAGATGGAAGCCTTACCCATTATCTACTTTAAACTAATCTATATTTTGATATCACCTTTAGAGTACTGATTTTTTTACCTCTTTATGTATAACATGCCTGTGAGATTATCTGGCTAGAGTTTATTATCTTGGTCTTCTGCTTTATTTTGTAAACTGGTTGTTAGCCATGAAAAAACATCACCAAACTATATTTAATTACTTTTAATTGCATATAAATTAAATTAAATGTAGTTTATGTCCTGGCCCTGTCTAATTCTTGGCCCCAATTCCCAGCATGCTCTCTAAACCTAAGTGCAGTCTTCATCCCAATAAGGATGGACAGCTGGATGCTCTGCTTAGGAACTGTGATGTACATAGCATTAATCTTTCATTTTAGCCTTCAGCCCCAACAGTACCTTTATCATTATATAATGTTGCCAATTTTTTATTCCATTTGTGAAAAAAAAATAAAGTAGTAAGATTAATTTTAGGTTAAAAAAAGGGAATAAAGAATACATTATTTCATCATAGAATTTTACACATTGAATCAGATGCTATTAATGTTTAATGCCACTTTATATATACACGTACCAGATTCCGGAAAATATGTTTAGGCAGCCACTGTGTTTGTCTAGACAGGAAGCCTAGCCATTATGTGCAACTTGTTAATTTTATACAGTACAATTTCTTCCCCTCTCTGGTATTTCCTAATATGAAAGCATATAATAGCTCTGTGGGATTTTAATTAATTTAGTTTAATGGTCAGAACATAAAACTGGCGGTAATTATTATCTTGGTCAATTGATTTTTCCCTAGGATGGTGGCCAAGTTATTTCACTGTTTTACTATGAATTATAAAATGCTCTCTTGATTCTAGTTGGTTGTCTCTCTGGGTCTTCTTTTTATATGTATTTCTTTACCCCTTCTCTCATTTTTTTTTAAATTTTCCAGCTGTTTATTACCCCCAACTGAATACATCACACTTGATGAAATCTTCCTGGATAAGAACAGGTATGTATCATATAACTGAATAATCTCTCCACATTATATTTTCAGAGTAATAGAGAATATATAATTAATATTTCCTTGTATTTTTCAAATGCAGATATGAATAGCAAAGGCAAGCGCCTTTGTTTTCCTTGAAGTTAATGCAAAGGTGATCAACTAAGATTTCAATAATGGTATCCACCTTTCCCCTCACTAATTCTTCCTCTTTTGCTGACCATTGGCCAAGGGAATAATGTTAGCCAATTGGAGGAATAGCCCAATGACTGTTGTATTGATAGCCTTTTAGCCTATAGATACTTTAGATACTTTAGCCTTTAGATACTTTCGGAATCCGATCAATGATTATCTAATTATGAAACCCCTTTCATAGAGCAAAGTGATAGAGTGAAAAAATGCTCAAAATGTATGGCACAAGAAGTGTGCTTTAATTCCCTAGAATAGAAAATTTATCCTGAACCTTCTCAACTGAATTATTTCTCAGTACAGATTATTATAATTTCTACTTTTTTCAGGCCCGATAATTGTTAAACATCCAGAAATGGAAGATATAACTGTCTGTGAGGCATAGCATATAATACTTGCTGTAGGACCAACTGCCAGATATTTTAGTTTAGTTACAGACCTTTGTTCTTCACTGTTCCTTTCCAAACTCCTGAATTTTCAGAAGATAAATTTTCTAGAATAGACATTTCTTTCTGTACGTGAATGAAGTTTTGACAGCCTGCCACTGTGAGGGGTTGATGAAATCGATCATCATAATGTCAAGATACAGGATGGGTACTGACACATCATGACAGAGGGAGCAACTGAGTAGAGCAAGCTGCTCCTTATTCTTTGAAATGCATAACTCCATACTCAAAGAACAAGAATCATCTTTGCTTCCTTTTTTGGTGAAGAACATCCCTTCACATGTAAAAAATGTCTAGTGAAATATGTGGGTGTAAAGTATTATTTTTCAGCACATAGCAGACCTACATTTGTGTAACTTTGAATTATACTAGATAACCCTGTGACATGCTTTGAGAGAAAGGCAGTGCAGTGTGATATGATTAGAATGAACATTAAATTTTAGGCTGACAATGTATTTTTACCCAAATCCTGGACAGCCCTGTGATCATTTAAGAAGAGTATATAAATTCAAAAAATCATAAATTCAAAAAATATTTGTAATGGCAAATGGTAAATTCAATAATAAGTCAATATTTATTTACCTAAGCAGATAAATAGAATGATCACGGGCTGTCAAAAAAGCAGGAGGTGTCGCAGGGACCTCTGGCTTCTTGCTGGCTTCCCCATTGACTTTGTTTATCAGAAATCATGATCGCATGACCACGGGGATACTGCAATTGCCACAACTTTGCAAATAAAACTGGTCTGAACATTGTGAAAATTTCAATTCCACAGGAGTAATAGCTCCCATAATTTTTATACATTTTTTTAAAGTTAGCGGATTTTAGGTACCTTGATTCAAAAACTATATGTATGGATAATACATAGTTTGGGCTAACCTGAGGGTACAAACAGACAAGGAGATAAACACAATGAGAGTTTTAGCAGTGTTACCTGGTGGCACTATTTCCCATCCTTTAAATTATTACACTATATTAAAATCTATGCACAAAACTTTTTTAGAACCCAGATTCTTCGTGAAGTACATCCTGGTATAACAGTTAGCAAAGATATAATTGCTGTTTCCCAAATAATAAATCTTCTCTTTACCATTTTGAATATTATTCTAATCACAAGAAATGTGTAGTTTACCTATGATAACAAGGTGAACATTTCAAGCATCTTTTAAAAGCATACTTTTTTTTGAATGCTTATTATTTTTTGAATGTTTATTATTTTTAACTGTAATTTTATCTTTTAATCTTGTTATTTATGTTTCTTTCTGATGTGAGCCGCCCTGAGTCCTTCGGGAGTTGGGCGGCATAGAAATGTAAATAAAATAAATAAATAAAATAAATAAAAAAATAAATAAATTATTTCAACTTAGTTGTTCTGGGAGTTGTCAACCAGAAAGTTGAAGAGGAAGTTTTTCAGGCTGAGATGGAACGAAAGTTAGCCCATTTGTTGACTGAGGCTATGAGGCTACGGAGATGGAGAAGAGCAACGTTTGCTGGGAAGAACATTGTGCAGGTATTTCAAAGAAAATGGGAGTGAAGCTTAAGTTGGGAAAGACATCAATAACAGTAATTTTTGGCGTAAATCATCATCAATGTACACTCAGAGCATATGCACCAAAGACAAATTCCTTGTGTGTCCAATCACACTTGGCCAATAAAGAATTCTATTCTATTCTATTCATCATCACCATCAACAACTCTTTTTAAAAAATAATCTTTCTCATGACCCAGATGCTTTGAATTTCGTTTTATTGATTCATTTGCTGGGGCTTAAACAGTATTAACTGTGACATGCGTAAGCAGAATTTGAATTTGAATTAATTAGGCTGAGTAGGGGTTTGTTTCATGTTGTTCTTTTGTTAGTGTTCAGTAAATGAAATTTTTTGCTTGTTATTCTTTGGCTTTCTCTGCTGTTATTCTCAACTCCTCTCATTCTCCAAAGATAGTAAGATGATGTCAGGATTATTTTTCTCCTTAGCACATTGTCACCCGCAGTTGCATTAGAAAATAGAACAATGTGACTGTTTCCATGAAAAAGGAAATCGGTAATCAGAAAAACTATAACCGTTAGCAAGATACTGTAGAAAAATGTAGTTTTTCTTATTTTCCCCCTTAGCCATGGAAAAGGGAGCATGAAGAAAAAAGAGGGGAGGGAACAAAAGATTTGGAGAATGGAAGTGTTTCCCATTTTTCCCCTGGGTTTCTTGATGTGTGCAAAACTGTGAGCAGATGGTTTTAAGATTTCAGCCTTGGACCACAAGCCACCTTTCATATTTAACTTTAATGTGGGTATTCAGACTTGCTATTAAATATTCATAACTAATTTGCAAATATTTCCACATTGATGAAACTTGGCAAATATTTCTGCGTTGGTGTTCTTTTTAAACCCTTCTCAATTTATTTCTTCTTCATGGTTTAAGTTTTCATTTCTGAATTGTGATGTTAAATTTTATGTTCTATTGACTGTGGATTTTACCCTAGATTTGTTAGTAATTTGCCCTGAGCGTCTTAGGCAAACTTGGTTGAAAAACAGATGAATACTCTTCCTTTCTGAATTTTAACCAATATTCTTCCGACATTATCTTGTGTTTTATGTATTACCTGGGTAATTGTCTGTCTTTGGCCTGGTCTAAACACAAAGATAATAGTTTCATTTTCTGTGAATGACCCTGCTCACCTCTTCCCTCTCCTACTCCTATGACAGTGTGAAGGAGACTGGAAGCAACCATTTTCAAGCTTAAAGTAATTATGGTTCATAATTGCATCAAATCCAAGAAATGTAGTCTGTTTAAACTGTAGCTTATCGACATAAATCACAACTAGAATCTACCATTTATTTTTGATTCAATAAACTGGAGGGTCCTCATTTGAATATTGACCATATTTGAGTACAAAAGACAGTAATTTGTTTAAATCAGAAAGTAGATTATTGAAGCAACATCCTTATAGTTTTGCTAGCAGATGGAGAGGGCAGTTAGAAAATTTAAAACAGGATGTTGCACTGCCAGTATTTTACCATTACCTATATTGTTTCCCTTAGCAAGTGAGTGCCTTCCATAAAAAGCACTGAGGTATAGCCTCCCACTGTTGGTATTGTATAAGTATTGTATTATATAAATATGCCTTTACACAGATATTCTTGAAAATAAAGATGATGACACCTAGAGCTTTGCTCTGAAGCATACTAGCTTTTGCTTTTTTAAAAAAAGAGTATTAAAATATTTATTTCTTGTTTTAATACTAACACAATTTAAAAGTCCTTTGGTAAGCTACGAAATAAAATTTCACATGGAATCAATTGGGCATCAACAAAATTATGTGTGGTCACTTGGTGTCTTAAGAAATAAATTAGAGACTCCAGCTTTAAAACAGTGGTTTCATATCAGCTTGTTTCAAACAAACCATACTTAATATTAATTGAAGTTGGTCTGTTGGACAAAACAAAAAAATGGGCTATAAATCAGATAAATTGTAAAGCTAAGGAGCAAAATAAAAATGGCAGTAAGAGTGCTCAGGCGTTCTGAAGAGAGGAGCAAGGCAGGGTAGAAGTCCAAGATTTTATTTATATGATGCTAAGCTCAAAAGTGGCTCCTGGGTGATTGTGGATATAATTTTTAGTGCTCTTTGAGCTTATTGCCTCACCTGAATTTTATATTTTTAATTTTAAAAAATAGAAACCTGGGACCCTGCAAAATTAGACATCAGTCTTTATCTTCTTTATTTCCAACCTAGACTGTTTTGGGATCCTAAACAAAAAAATAAAAATGATGTGTGATTGTAAACCAGTGCTCTCTTTGGAAGTACATTCATTTGTCTATCAAAAAGAAAAAAAATGTAAACAATGATTGGGAGTGTGTGCTAAAGGAGGTGTACATACATCTAGTAAAATGGTAATACAGGTAGTCCTCAACTTACGACCATAATTGAGACCAAAATTTCTGTTGACATTTGTTAAGTGTGCTTTGCGCCATTTTAGGACCTTTCTTGCCACGGTTAAGTGAATAACTGCAGTTGTTAAGTTACTAACATGGTTGTTAAGTGAACCTAGCTTCCCCTTTGATTTTGTTTGTCAGAAGGTCACAAAAGGTGATCACATGACTCCAGGACACTGCAACCGTTATAAATATTAATGAATTTTAATCATGTAACCATGGGGATATTGCGACAGTCATAAGGCTGGGAAAACATTCATAAGTGATTTTTTTACTGATTTGTTCATTTTCATGTTCACTCTCTGCTGTAAGCCGCCCAGAGTCCCTCGGGAGTTGGGCGGCATATAAATTTGAACAAATAAATATAAATTTGAACAAATAAAATAAATCACTTTTTTCAGTGCCGTGGTAACTTCAAACAGTCACTAAAAGAACTGTTGTAAGTCAAGGATAACCAGTGTTCCCTGTGATTTTATAACCGGATAAATCCCTCCTTCAAATTCTTTTCTTTTTTTACAGCAATCACAATATATTCTAAAATTCCAAAACCCTACCACTCCAAAGTTTTGTTTTTTGTGTGTGTGAACCTTTTTGCTAAAGAATGTGACATTCAAACACAGCCAATAGCTATCATTCAAATAGACAATGGCCTATCTCACCCCAAAGAATGGGGTGTCAGTGATCCAAGCCCATGACCCAAGTCACCCCAAAGTATGAGATGACAAAACATAATGAAAATGGAGTCCTTCACATTTCTAGCATGATTTTTAATTGAAATTCTTGTGCCTTTTCAGATGGTGAATGTGTCACGCTTGGAGGAAGCCGACAGCCCAATTATGCTGGTCTATTTTGTGGAAGATCAAGATGGGGAAAGGCTCAGTGCTGCGAAGGCATCAGATTTGATTAATAGGGTGGATATCCAGAAGGCTGCCATCATCCTGGGTTATCGCATTCAGGGTCCAGTGGCTCAGCGTGAGTCTCCAAACAAATAGAATAATAAGTAATTCTTGCAGTATGTTCAAGAAAACAGCCTATATGCATACAGTTTTTTGGGGAACTGCTTGTTTGTGTGCCAATGTTTCAACTTCTATGATGTGGAGAATTTTAACACCTCTGTTTCTCTGGACTCTCTGGAAGTGTAATATTCTCCTCACAATGCAAAGAGGTGTTACATAACAGCTCCCTACGTGGTTAATTGCTCACTATGGTAACTGTTTAGTCAATGCTTTCTGGAGACACAGCAACCTAAATTTCTTGCAGCAACACGCACACACACCCTCTTCAAATGTTTTATAGCAGGTTGAGGATTACGTCATTAACATTAAGCATTATGTCACCGTGAACTGTATTTTGCCATAATAGATTGGTTGGTTTTTTAAGGCTTTACGGTGCTTTTGTTCTCTGCATTAGATTATTTTCTGATTTCACACTGAAGTTGTGACTACAGTAGTACAAATAAGAGAGGAGGCATATGCAACACTGAGAAACTCAGCTATGTTCAAATTAAAAATGATTTTAAACACTAGGGATGCGTAGACTGAACCAGATTTCCAAATGTTGAAGTGTTTAATATGATTGAAACCAGTGTTTCTCAACCTTGACAATTTTAAGATACATGGACATCAACTCCCAGGATTCCCCAGCCAGCATGCATGCTGGTTAAGAAATACTGATTTGCAGTGTTTGGTTAGATAACTCCTTAAGGGAAATACTTCTTACTTATTTGTTCAGGACCTGAACAAATTTGTTTTCATCAAGAAGCCTCCTTTGGAAAAATGACTGTATATTTTCCTGCAGTCTTGGGGGAGAAAGGGAAGGCATGGACAAAATCAATAGGATTGTAAGAAGCTCCCCTGCAATCTCTTTTGACCTGCTGGCTTCTCCAGCAAGGATCTTCCTCACTGGAAGAAAGGCACGTGCCAAGCAAGCTGTTCTCTGTGTCTGCTACTCTTCCAGCAAGGAAAAACTAATACCGTCAAGGGTGGGAGTCAGGAGAGAACATTATTGGGGCTGTTACTTCATTAAGCAGCATTTCCTAATATCACTCCACCAGCTGTGTGAGTTGGCTTGGATTTCCCCCTGAACTGAATCTAGGCTTCCATGCCTGCTCTAGGGGAAGATTTACTTTACTTTTATTATTTTAGGTGGATACCATCCTTTCTTCCAGAAGTTCAGGGTAGGAGATATAGTTTCTCCTTCCCTGTAATTTGATTGTTACAGTAGCTCTGTAATGATTGTCAGATTGATCGACAGTAACTCCTTTATAGTCATGACTAGCTTCCCAGCAGAAATTAATCTTATCTCCCTAAACCAGCTTTCCCTCAATGATGCCCTTCAGAAACTATAGGTACCATGTCACACAACAAGAACAGCATATAAAGGAAATCTGACTGTAGGCCCTTTAGCACCTTGTCTAGTTTGGCCAATGAGTATTGTTTACATTGAGATTCCAATAAATATGGCTAACTTGGTGGTGTGCCTCACATTTTTTTATGTATAGATTTATTCCATCTTTCCCAGTAAGTCTGCAGGAAAACTCATAAAAATATTTGTACTTATCTTCTCAGAATATATACATGCTGAGCAAGTACTTTCCCTAATATATGCCTTTTTGGGATATAATTTTTCTTAATGGATCAAAAAAAATGGGGAAACCCAGTTCAAATAGCTTAGACTTTACAAAGACCCTCAAGACTGTTTTCATCCTACAGCCATTGCAGTTACTTTGACTGATTCCCAGACACAGAATATTTCTGTTATTAGCATGATGAAACTCATTTTCCCATAGTTCTGTTCTGTGGCTTATATGTAGATATTTTCTAAAGCATTGTAGCACTTCAACTTTTCCAGATATGGAAGGGGAGAAAGAGTGTTATGCTTTTAGCACTGAATGCCAGCACTTACTATATCACCACATACTATATGAAGTATTTATAGCTAGCCTATTTTTTCTTTAGGGACAGTAATAGATTTTCTGCTAGATTACAATTTATCAGCATATGTTCTTATATAAACTATTGAAGTTGGTATGGCATGTAGCTTTTATAAATCCTCTATTTGTATGATCAGTTAAGAAAAATAGCAAATATCTGCAATTTTTATAATTAAGATATTGCAATGTTTATCTTGTTCAGAATTCTACAGGTTGCTGTCAGTCTTACATTAATATTTATATAACAGGGCTTTTAAAACAAATGTATGTAATTTGATTATTCATTATTTATGAATTTCACTTTGAACAAATTCTTTAATAAGATGAGAAATTAAGCCATTGAGATTGTTTTCTGAGGTATAGTTTGCAACTTATAGTCAAATTTAAATCCTGTTGTAGAGGCTGCCAAGAGTTATAAAAATTTCAGATAGAAATTCCTTCCTTCAATTCGTTTTATCCAATTTATCTTAGTTAATCATACATTTTTGTACAATCTTCCAGATGTCTGTGAACTTTAAGTCCCAATGTCTATGGAGATTCTCAGTCATCCAGGTCATGGTTGTCCCAAAGGTGCTTTTTCAAGAGGCAACTGGACTTTCTGGTTTTTCTTTGAAGACCGTTTCACTTCTCATCCAAGAATGAGAAATGAAACGTCTTCAAAGAAAAACCAGAAAGTCCAGTTGCCTCTTGAAAAAGCACCTTTGGGATGTTTAAGTCCCAATACATTTCAACCAGCTGAGGGCTAGGAATTCTGGGAGTTGTAACCCCAATTCATTTGGACAGGATGTGTTTCAGAAAACTGCTCACCTATATAAATATGGCATACTGCCAAAACCAAAGTATAAACTGCTGAATGCCAGGCATTTTCTTGTGTTGTTATGGCAAGTTTCTCCAAACTGACCTTGCTGAGAATTGATTGAAGTCTGGATATCTGCAAGTAAGCCAATTTTGAGAAGACAAAGGCAATGTAAGAAACCACAAACATAAGAAAAGCTTTGTTGGATCTGACCAAGAACCTATCTAGTTCTATATTCTATGGTCCACAATAGTGTTTCCAGTTGTAATGGGAAGCTCATAAGCATAAACTAAAATATGCTGTCTTCCACTGTTCCATCCCAGTTGTGGGTGGGATATCACTTCCATGATAACATATATTATATTATAACACATGTTCAGATATTAAAGAGACAAGCTCAGTTCTTTTGCCTCAGTTTGACTGTCATATTGTATATACCAGGGGTCGGCAACCTGAAACACTCAAAGAGCCACAAAGGTCCTAACAGGAAGCCCCCGTTCAATTCTGGAGCCGACTGGAAGTCCGGTTTCCCCACCATAGAGTGTCCTCCTAGCACGGCGTCCTTTTTCCCCTACCTGTCCTAACCGAAAGCCCTATCAATTGTGGAGTTGACCGGAAAACCCGCCCCTTGCCATAGAGTCTCCTCCTGGTGTGCCCTGCTTCCCCCCACCCTAACCGGAAGCTCCTCTCAAAATTGTGTTGCCGACCGGCGACAGGGAGCCGCAGCAGAGGGATGAAAGAGCCACATGCGGCTCCAGAGCCGCGGGTTGCTGACCCCTGGTATATACCCATCTGTGCATTCACCTTCTTATATAATTGTCTATGGAGATTCTCAATCATCCAGGTCATTGTTGTCCCAAAGGTGCTTTTTCAAGAGACAACTGGACTTTCTGGTTTCTCTTCTTCAGCTTGGATGAGAAGTGAAACGGTCTTCCAAGAAAAAAAAAACCAGAAAGTCCAGTTGCCTCTTGAAAAAGCACCTTTGGGACAGCCATGACCTGGATGATTGAGAATCTCCATAGACATTTAGCTTCTTATATAATTGTTACCAATTTACTGAATGTGAGAATAGATGAAGTGAGATTGCAGTGGATAGCCACAAACTCTGGATAGCTTCTGACCTTGCTTTTGACCTCAGGATATTTATCTCAGTGGCAGTTCTCTCATACATCAGGAGAACATCCGTTGGAAAAGGTTGGCAGAGTGATTACATGAGACTAAAGTACTAAATGTTCATGTCTGATAAATATATTTTAGATGTTAATGCTTTAACACTATGATTAAACACTTCCAGAATTTGGTACATAAATGCTAACCTTTTCCCAATCCCCCTGATAGCTGTAGATCAAGTCAAAGAACCTCCTCCTGAATCACAGAATAATCTATGGATTATTGTTGGCGTTGCAGTCCCTGTAGCTGTGGTGCTTTTGATCATCATAATTTTATACTGGAAGCTTTGCCGCACAGACAAACTTGAGTTTCAACCTGATACTATGAACAACATACAGCAGCGTCAGAAGGTAAGAATTGGAGAAGTGGGAATGTTCTAAAATGCCTAGATGTTTTATGACTGTAAAAGTATACTTATAAAATGCCTGCCATTATCTGTTCATAAATGGAAGGACATAAAATGCTTATTTTTCAGAATGCAAGCTAGTGAAGCTAAACATTTATAATCCCAGGTCTAGAGTTTGCAAGGCTGTTATGTAATAGATCAGTGTTGGCGAACCTATGGCACGCGTGCCATAGGTGGCATGCGGAGCCATATCTGCCGGCACGCGAGCTGTTGCCCTAGCTCAGCTCCAGCGCGCATGTGCGCACCGGCCAGCTGATTTTTGGCTTGCACTGAGGCTCTTGGAGGGCATTTTAGGTTTCTGGGGGGCCAGGGGGGCGTTTTCGCCTTCCCCAGGCTCCAGGGAAGCCTCTGGAGCTTGGGGAGGATGAAAAACGGGCCTACCGGGCCCACCAGAAGTTGGGAAATGGGCCGTTTCCGGCCTCCAGAGGGCCTCTGTGGGGGTGGGGGAGGCCGTTTTCGCCCTCCCCAAGCATTGAATTATGGGTATGGGCACTTGCACATGCGTGACAGCACACACGCACGCGCTTTCGGCACCCAAGGGAAAAAAGGTTCGCCATCACTGTAATAGATAATACCTTCTAAAAATTATCTCAAGAAAGTTGTTTATGAATAAGGAAACCTATTGCATTTTAACAAAATTAGTTGTCATTAATTAACATTTGACATATAGAGAGAAGGTTATACTTTTTGTGAGGTCTGAGTATTATTTAACAGCATAAATTTACAATATAAATTTAATATTAATATTTGTAAGAAATTTAAAAAGGGAGAACCTTCTAACTATATCACAAAATTATGGCATTTGCTGAAAAATGATAGGACCAACTCCTGCCTTTTTATTGATTGAGTCTATTTTGAGATGGAAATTGTCCCCCATTATTATGTAATGTTTTATTATTTCTTCTTTTTATCTTTTGTATTGTTGTATTGTTTATATTTTGTATTGTATTTTTATCTATTTGTATTTTGTATTGTATTATTTATATCTACCCAGAGTCACAAAATTGAGATGGTCAATCACTGTATTGTAAATCCTAAAATAGGTACAATACAGGTAAATCAAAGGAGATATTTTTTCTCCAAAACATGGATGATCTTGGTCTCACTCATAAGTGACATGGCCTCGCCCACTTTGTGTAAAGCAGAGGTCTTCAAACTTGGCAACTTTAAGACTTGTGGACTTCAACTCCCAGAATTCTCCAGCCAGTATAGACCTCTGGTGTAAAGCCTTGCTCACTGTTCTCCATCTTCCCCAAAAGGTTAAATATAGATGCAAAGGTTGCCTGGTGCATATCTAGTTCATGAGACCAACCCTCACCTGCACCATAAGAGCATTATTATTACCTCTAGTGATATGGACTCTGCAACCTTTAAGAATTGCCTTCTTTTTATACAGATTATAACTTACAGTGAGGAAGCTAGATCTGAGAGTTGTTCCATTTTGCACAATTTGATAGGTCTGGGAATATTACTGCCCTCCTGTTTACAGGAATTGATTTGTTGTAGAAGTGTTTTTCTCCATTTCATAGTTCATATTTTCACTATGTTTCATTAATCATGGAAAAAAAAGAGCGAGGTTGAAAGTGATTGTGATTTTGTTGGAAAGTTGGGTAGCTTTTCTTTTCATTATTGTAGCAGAAGAGAAGAAGGAAAATCAACAATAGCTTTCACCTTTGGTGACTTTTACACCATTGACTTGTGTTGTCTCTGCTTTACGATGGTTGTGCTAAAAATAGAAATCAGTCTAAGAATAAGGCTTAAATACTACCTTTATTTTACTTAAAAGTAGCTATTTTATGTTTATTAAAGTTAAATACTATCCAAACTGCTTTGAGAAGTGCCCATAAGCCAGAGGTATTCAAACTTGGCAACTTTAAGACTTGTGGACTTCAGCTTCCAGAATTCTACCGCCAGCTGGCTGGATAATTCTGGGAGTTGAAGTCCACAAGTCTTAAAGTTGCCAAGTTTAGGGACCCCTGCCATAAGCCATCGGTAACATACATTAAGTTCTTTGAAAGCAATAGCAATAGCACTTAGACTTATATACCGCTTCATAGTGCTTTACAGCAGTTTACAAAGTCAGTATATTGCCCCCAACAATCTGGGTCCTCATTTTACCGACCTCGGAAGGATGGAAGGCTGAGTCAACCTTGAGCCGGTGAGAAGCGAACTTCTGGAGTGAGCAGTGAGTTAGCCTGCAGTACTGCATTCTAACCATTGCACCACCACTGCTCTAGACTACTTTGAATGCATTATGCATTTAATTGCATTTCATGAGCTTGTGAAAAGTCATCCCACTTATGGTACCCATCAGTAGTATAGCATAAATCAATGGCAGGTGGATTTCAGTCGTCTCAAGGTTGGAAAAATGTATTTAGCTTGAAGCATGACAAAATTGATATAGGGACTTTAAACTGAATCTTGTGGGGGTTGGAGATTAAAACCCCTGAAGTAAGACACTCAGATAAAGTGGTTTCTATTAGAGAAAGAAATTGAATTATAAAGAACTTTACACATGATGTTTTGGTTATTTATACCTTTTAGAGGCTTTCCAAAATTGAACTGCTCTTTGAGCAGGCCATTCTCCTTTACTAACCAGTTGTCTAATTTTTAAAAGGGATGCCTGGCATACAATTTGTTAATTATTCTTGAAATCATCTGCTTGAATGATAATTGGTCAGATACATTTGACTTTCTTTTTTTTTTATAAATGGGCACAGTGATTGATAGAATTCAATCCTAGCGAAGTGGAAGAGAATAATCTACCGGTATGTGTATACATAAATACTAGTCAATACTGGTATTAACCAGTCTGAATATGCCTTTAGTAGTTTGCAGGAGTGAAATCCAGCAGGTTCTGACAGGTTCTGGAGAACCGGTAGCGAAAATTTTGAGTAGTTCAGAGAACCGGTAGTGGAAATTTTGAGTAGTTCGGAGAACTGGCAATACCACCTCTGGCTGGCCCCAGAGTGGGGTGGGAATGGGGATTTTGCAGTATCCTTCCCCTGCCACGCCCACCAAGCCACACCATGCCCACCAAGCCACGCCCACAGAACCGGTAGTAAAAAAAATTGGATTTCACCACTAGTAGTTAGCCAGAATTAGCTCTCCCCAGTGCTTTATCCTTTTCAGTTATTGGATAAATTTGGAAATCTCAGAGGTGACATCAACACCCAATCTGGAATATATTCTAGATTTAGCTCAAGAGATGTTGAAATGAGAAAGGCATCACTGCAAGATTTGGCAGTGGGCACAGTCTTCTGGGTTGAACAATATTCTCCTCCAAAAGAAACCTTTCAAGATTTTTTGAGACCATCAGTCAGAAAAGAAATCTCGAATCTTGAAAGTGAATAATCTCAGAATATATCAACCTTTTTATTTTATTCTTATTTTTATGTTAAAGCAACGGGGTATATTCTACATACTCTGTGCCTAAGTGTTGCTAAACTCTGCTTTGCAAAAAGAAGTAGAAAGAGTCTTGAACTGCTTTCAGGACACAGTCGGAAAGAATAAGTTAAAAATAGTTCAAGGTAGGGAAAATGAGTCAGAATTATTTGGAATCTATTTGGAGGGAGGAAAGGCAGCAACATAAAACATGGGGCTGAGTTTCTGAGATTGAAGTAATGCAATAGTCCTTTTTGCTTCAGTGATTTCATCACAGACCAATCTCTCTCAGCCTTTTTAGTTGAATAGTTGCATAAAAGGCACATGAAATGTTAATAATCCACTCTGCTGTGAGTCATCTTGTTTGTTCCCCCACTGAGCTTTGACTGGATGTGATCTCCATCGTCATACTGAATTAGAATTTTGTTTCCTTGGAAAATGAGAACAATTCAGCAGCAACGTCTGTAATTAACCACAGTTTTATGTTCTCCATGTTTAGCTTGTAAATTGAATTTATTAAATTAAGGGGTCAATATAGTTGACTGTTAAAGTCTGGTTGTGCGTGTACACATCCATGCTTACGTAAAATCCTAACTTCAAAGGTTCTTTTTTAATACATGAGCTTTCATTGGAAATCATTTGTCAGACATACCAAGGCTAACCTATCTATAACCCCAGGTCCCACCTTCAAGTTGATTAGGACTGTGACCTTCTTCCTCTAACACAGTGGTTCCCAACCTGGGGGTCGGGACCCCTTTGGGGGTCGAACGACCATTTCTCAGGGGTCGCCCTGGCATCCTCAGCTCCCCCCCACTGCCACAAGCCTGGCCATATCAGCTCAACTCGCCCCAGCCCTCCGATTGGTCGGGAGAGGTGCCATTCGGTGAGAGGTGTTTGTGATGCCTGGCGGCCGAGCTAAGGGGCGGGGCGTCTTAAGATTGTGCGCTGGAGAGTACAAGGCGGTGCTTAAGACATCTGTGGCCGCCCCTGTCTCCTGCTCGCAGCGGCAGTTTCTTCCAACTGGTGTCGAAGGGAAAGAGAGTCACGGAAGGGAATGGCCAGCCAACGACCACAAGTTTCACAGCGCACGATGGCGGGAAGGAGGACAGCTGGGTCAGAATCATCTGTCTACCCTCTCGCCCTCGGCTGGCGCGGAGACCCAGCGAACAAAGAGGCAAACAGGGAGGGAGGGAAGAGAGAGACTAAGAGATATTAGTGCAGGGCTAGCCTGATCATACAGCCTCGGTGCTGAGGGCACCACCGCCGGGGGCAGGAGGAGCTAAGCTGGTGGGAACTGGAGAAGGAGGTGGTGCCGGAGCATGGTCCATCGCCGCCGCCCTACTCCGTAGGATCAGGCTAGCCCTGTGCTAATATCTCTCAGTCTCTCTCTTCCCTCCCTCCCTGTTTGCCTCTTTCTTCGCTGAGTCTCCGCGCCAGCTGAGGGCGAGAGTGCAGACAGATGAGCCCGACCCGGCTGTCCTCCTTCATGCGCTGTCCTCCTTCATGCCGGCTGTCCTCCGTCATGCGCTGTTAAACTTAAGTGATTATTGGCTGGCCGTTCCCCCCGTGACTCCCTTTCCCTTCGACACCAGCGGGATGAAATTGCCGCTGCGAGCCCCGGCCGGCCTGGTTTGTGAGTCCCGGCTGTAGTCGGAGATGTGGGACGTGGCAAGCGAGGAGACGGGGATGCCGGAGGAGGTAGCAGGGAGTGTCTGGGCGGGAGGATTTAATAAAATATAAAATATAGTTCTTAAAGCAGAAGACATATAAACCCAAGAGGACAAACGGGTGTAAGGAAGGAGAGAGTTTGACGCTTCTCATGAATCAAATTTGCAAAGAATGAAAGAGGAACAGAAGAGTTTGAAGGAATTGTCCTCCAGCCACAAAGGGGAATCTTTGAAAAGGCGGCTGGGCGAGGGGACCATAAGCGCCTTGCGGGACGTCTCACTGCAGGACCCGCGGCTGCGCTACAAGCTCATCCAGCGCATCAGCTCCGGCACTTACGGCGACGTTTACAAGGTGTGCAATGGCGCGCCAGGGGCACATGGCTGGCTTTGGAGAGGGTCCCCCCAGGTGCGCTTGGGGAGGGAAAGGCGCCACCACCGGGGCAGAGAGGAGCCGCAGAGGCGGCCGAGTGAGCAGGAAGGAAGGCAGGAGGATCCTGAGCCGCCCAAGCCCCATCTTGCAAGCCCGCCCGGGCTCTTCCTCCGCCGCAGATAAGGACGGCCGGCAACACGATGCAGCTGCCGGTCTCCAGGAGGGAGGAGAGAGAGCAGGGGGAGGGGGTTTCTAATCGGGGGTCCCTATGACTGGCAACAGAGGGCGCTTTTTGGAGAAGGCGAGGTGAGGGTGGGGTGGGCTGGCTGGTTCCCCGGATAAGGTCGGCTCTGTGGGGCAGGCTGGCTTTGCTACAAGTGTAGGCAGGGCGGGCAGGATCCCCTCCCTGCTTGCTCCGCTTTCCTGGAGTGACTGAATAACCACAATTCGCTTATAGAGAGTTTGGCACGCACGGATCTTGCGGTGCTGAGGGCTAGGAGAGGGAAGAAGAGAAAAGAGAAGGAAGGAAGGAAGGAAGGAAGACCAGAGATGGAAGGAAGGAAAGAAAGAAGGAAGGAAGGGAAGGAGAGGAAGGAAAGGAAGGAGAGGAAGAAGAGGAGGAAGAAGAAAGTTAGGTGGGAGGGTGGGAGGAAGGAAGCAAGGAAGAGAAAAAGTGAGAGAGGGAAAGAAAGAAAAAGAAAGAAAAGAAAGAAAGAAGAGGAAGGTTGGGAGGGAGGAAGGAAGGAAGAGAAAAAAGCGAGAGAGAGGGAAAGAATGAAAAAGAAAGAAAGAAAGAAGAGGAAGGTTGGGACGAAGGAAGGAAGGAAGAGAAAAAAGTGAGAGAGGGAAAGAAAGAAAGAAAGAAACTGTTGAAAGAAGAGCCTTGCAAATTAAAATTGTTGTCTTTGCAGGGGTTTTGGGAAGGGTGAGTGAGCAGGCCCCATGGGGGAGGAAGGAATATGGGGCTGTTTTAAGAAGAAAGAGCTTAAAAGAGGAAATTGGCTTTGGGGACGCTGGCAATGTTGTTGGACCAATCGTGGCTTTTTTTGCCCCGTTTGCCTCCTGAAACTTTGGAATCCTGGGAGAAATCTACTAAACAGGGATTACTTTGCTGGAAGCTTATCTGATTTCTAGTTTTTCGACACTGCAGGCCACAATTTCTCAACCTCAACAACTTGAATATACCTGGACTTCAACTCCCAAAATTCCCTCGCCAGCTTTGCTTTGAATTCTGGGAGTTGAAGTCCAGGCACCTTAAAAGTTGCTGAGATTGAGAAATATTGCTGTACACTTGTTGGTAATCAAGTCTAAATACAGAAGTAGACTTGTTGTGGAAGATGATATTCCTTGTGCTCTTGCAAAGACTGGCCCGAGAATTTCTGATCTGGCATAATTACATATTGTTTTTGTGATTAATCGCTATGCTTTAATTATGTTCAATTTGTAACAATGAAAATACATCCTGCATATTAGATATTTACATTACGATTCATAACAGTAGCAAAATTACAGTTATGAAGTAGCAACGAAAATAATTTTATGGTTGGGGGTCACCACCACATGAGGAACTATATTCAGGGGTCGCGGCATTAGAAAGGTTGGGAACCACTGCTCTAACAGGTTTTTTTTTAAATTTATCAATCGATTAGTCTCATAATTGGGGCAATAAATTAAGTAATATGAAAAAGACTTTTAAATTGTCATTTAATGGTAACTGTCAACTACTCGTTTAACTTGGTTAACAATATTAACAATTTGTTAACAATATTAACAAAGTAAAAATAAGCACATAATTAGAGAAATCTGGAACTGGTAACTATTACTTTTATATAAAACAATCATTGATTTGTGAGTATGATCTTGGGTTTTAAGTTGTATACACATCACATAAACCAAAGCTTCATTCTTTTCTATAACAAAAGGAGGGTGAGGGGAAGAATTGTGTTTTCTTCTGACTAAACTTACATAGGATTTCTGAATCTGGTTCAAAGATTCTCATTGCATTTCCTAGCAAAGAGATCCTTTCAGGTCACTAAGGAATGCATGTAATTATCTTGTTTTTTTCATTCTTTCTTTGTTTCCTTGAAGAATAACAGCAGGCATCACCTAAATATAAGGAAACCTCTGAAAAGAGGTCAACTTTATATCTTGATACGCAGAAGAGATCTAGCACGCTACTTGAGGGGGCTGAGTGGTATGTGTAAGGCAGCGGTGGGTTCGGACCGGTTATGACCGGTTCGCCCGAACCGGTAGCGATCCACTGGTGACGTCCTGATGATGTAACTGGATCGGTCAGTGCCGATCCGTGGGCGCTGCCATCTTTTTTATTTATTTTTTATTTTATTTTTTTGAATTTTTTAAATTTTATTTTTCCTTCTGAGCATGCACAGAAGCTGAGTTCCGGCACTGTGCATGCGGTCACCATCTTTTTTTTTTTTTTTGCTTTTTAAAAAATTTTTTTTGGATTTTTCATTACTGTGCATGCACGTGCGCGCCAAGCGCACACGCACCCATGAGGCGCGCCCACAGGGCACAGGAGGGAGCGAACCGGCAGTGAGGTAAGTTGGAATCCACCCCTGGTATAAGGGTATATATAGATACTATTTGAAGATTACCTTTGAAAATTAAAGAGACTAGGAGCAGACTAGCAGTATTATTTTTGTTGTCTCTAGAAAGCAACTGAGGATGATTATCAAGAAATTCCTTTGGGAATCCTTTCTTTTGAGCAAACTCATGCAAAGATGGTCTAATTTAGCATTAAAATCTCCAAGCAATATAATTATGGCTTGAGGATACAATATGGATATATCATGTAGTATTACTTCTAATGTCCAATAGTCAGAGTTATAATACAGGGATGTGTTTGGAGGAATGTATACATTTACCAATATTAATTCAAACTCCTCATATCCAAATTTCACAACTAGAAAGTACCAGAACTTGTCTTCGTTATATAGTTTCTCCCCATGCCATTGCAATTCTTGCTTAATATAAATACATAGTCCACCAGAGGGTCATCCCTTATTCTTTGTTTTTTCGGGTGGAGGAAGCATATCCCTGAAAGCCCGGAAGTTATACTAATTCGTCCTCTTCAGTTAGCCAGGTTTCCTGGATGGCTATTACATCAAATTTAGATAAGAAACTCACTTAGTCAACCACTTCTTTCTAGCCAGCTATGTTTCAAGTCACAATTTGTATAGGACTCCCATAAGCAAGATATTCTGACTGGGTGGTTTGACTAGGGAATAAGGGTACCGAATGTCAAGTTGTTTTTGGAGCTAGATCAATATTCACTATGCTTCCTCTGTAAACACAATTATTATAGAGTTCAATATTCAAACTAGGATATAGAATCATTTAATGACTCTCCACTGATCATTTCAGTACCAATACTTTGCTTTGAAAGCTTTAATTTTCTGAGGATGCTTAAGGGACATCAAGCGTTAACGCATCTCCTCTCCAACTTAAAAGCCCTCCTCCTCTTTTTTTTAATATTCCTGCCTGACATCCCTGTGTCACCCACAAACATGCACACCAGTCTTCTTCAACTCTGTATACTAGCATTTTTGCCAGGTCATAATTCACTAAGACAATTTTACTGGGTCTCTAGAGCTGCTCAGAGATTAGCTGCCAGAGCTGAAATATTACTATTCCTGTGATCAAACGTACAAAGGCTCTCTCATTAAGCAACCTGCTCTGGCAGTGTTCTTATCAAAGGTAACTTAAGGAAAGAGCTTCCAAAATATTTTCAGCATGTCAATTGTCCCACCAGAGGCAAGAATACTTTAGACCAGGGGTGAAATGCTCCTGGTTCGGGCAGGCCAATCGGTCATCGCAGAGCTGACGGAGCCAGTGGCGGACACGGCACGGGGCTTCCCCCGCCCGCCTGGACGCCGCCATTTGAGTTCTTTTGCCCTCTATGCATGCGCAGAACGCTTTGCACATGTGCAGAGGGCAAAAGAACTCAAATGGCGGTGTCCAGGTGGGCGGGGGAAGTGGGCGGGGGCATCCCCACGCCGTGAATGCCACCAGCTCCAAAGGCTCTGCGGCAACCGACAGGTAAGAGCGAACCGGGAGAATTTCACCCCTGCAAACCAACAATTAAATCAGTGAAGACTTAGACTGAAGAGGCAAAGTTAAAGCTACAGGCTTGCTTTGACTGCACAGACTGGAATATTTTTGAAGATACCTCTGCAGACCTGGATGAACTCACAGATACTGTACAGCTTCTGTGAAGACCTATGTGTACCGACCAGGAACTTGTGAATATACAGTAACAATAAACCTTGGTTCACAGCTAAACTTAAGCAGTACGTCGTTCCAAAGGGGAAGCCTACAGAAAAGGTGATAGAATGCTGTACAATCAGGCCAGAAATGTATTAACAAGGGAGATCAGAGCAGCAAAAAGATGCTAAGGAATCAGTTCTTAACAAATGAACCAGCAAACATGTGGAAAACTCTTAAAAACATCACCGGTTACAGCAAACCACCTTCCCAAGCTGAAGGAAATCAGCAACTGGCAGATGACCTGAAGGTGTCCTACTGCAGGTTTGAAAGGAAACCACAGCCACCTATCTCCACAACCTCCATCCCAGACACACCAACAACAGCCAAACCTCCTACAACTGACCCTATCCCATTGGGTTCACAACCCCTGGTGATCACAGAAAAGGAAGTGCAAGTTCTATTTCACAGACAGAAGCCAGGAAAAGCACCAGGCCCAGACAAGATAACTCCTTCTTGCTTAAAAGTCTGTGTTGACCAATTGGCCCCCATCTTCAACGAATCACTAGAGATATGCCATGTTCCTTCTTGCTTCAAACGCTCCACTATCATCCCAGTGCCGAAGAAGCCCTCCATCAAGGAACTGAATGACTACAGACCAGTTGCTCTAACATCTGTAGTTATGAAAACCTTTGGAAGGCTAGTGATGTCCCACTTGAAAACCATCACGGATCCACTGTTAGATCCCCTGCAATTTGCATACTGAGCAAATAGATTGACAGATGATGCTGTTAATATGGCTCCGCACTACATCCTACAACATCTTGAATCTCCAAAGACCTACGCAAGGGTCCTCTTTGTAGACTTTAGTTCAGCATTCAATACCATCATACCAGACATTCTTCTAACTAAACTAAATCAGCTAGTGGTACCTGAACACACTTGTAAGTGGATCACAAGCTTCCTAACAGACAGGAAGCAGCAGGTGAAGCTAGGCAAAATCACATCAGATTTATTTTATTTATTTATTTAAATGGATTTATATGCCGCCCAACTCCCAGGGGACTCTGGGAGTTGGGCGGCATATAAATATCTGTACAATTAGCACAAGGGGCCCCCAAGGCTGTGTACTCTCACCACTTCTCTCTATATACCAATGACTGCATCTCAAACGATCCATCTGTTAAACTACTGAAGTTTGCAGATGATACAACAGTGATTGGTCTCATTCGAGACAACGATGAAATTGCATACAGATGGGAGGTTGAACAACTAGCCTCGTGGTGCGACCGGAACAATCTGGAACTGAACACACTCAAAACCGTAGAAATGGTGGTAGACTTTAGGACAAACCCTTCCATTCTACCACCTCTTACAATACTAGACAACACAGTATCAACAGTAGACACTTCAAATTTCTAGGTTCTATCATATCTCAAGACCTAAAATGGTCACCTAACATCAAAAACGTCATCAAAAAAGCACAACAAAGAATGTTCTTTCTGCGCCAACTCAGGAAGCTCAAACTGCCCAAGGAGCTGCTGATACAGTTCTACACAGGAATTATTGAGTCTGTCATCTGCACTTCTATAACTGTCTCGTTTGGTTCTGCAACCCAACAAGACAGACACAGACTTCAGAGGATAATTAGAACTGCAGCAAAAACAATTGCTACCAACCTGCCTTCCATTGAGGACCTGTATATGCACAAGTCAAAAAGAGGGCCGTGAAAATATTTACTGACCCTTCGCATATATATTATTATATTATATTATATTATATTATATTATATTATATTATATTATATTATATTAATTATATTATATTATATTATATTATATTATATTATATTATATTATATTATATTATATTATATTATATTATATTATATTATATTATATTATATTATATTATATTATATTATATTATATTATATTATATTATATTATATTATATTATTATATTATATTATATTATATTATATTATATTATATTATATTATATTATATTATATTAATTATACTACACTACACTACACTACACTATACTATACTATACTATACTATACTAAATATAATATAATAATATAATAATAATATAATATAATATAATATAATATAATATAATATAATATAATATAATATAATATAATATAATATAATATAATATAATATAATATAATATAATATATACAAAGGGTCAGTAAATATTATTCCAATTTCATTTTAAATTGTATTTTATCCAATTCTATTTTAAATTGTTATCAGATTTTAGTAATAATTTGTGTCTGGAACTCTACACTTTGATATGGCCCAAGGGCTAATCAATAAAGTAAACTGAAAATTCCTTGGGGGTTCTGTGGTCATGTGTGGCAAGGATTATCTAAAAGCAAAATTGCATCCTAGCCCAGCTTCTGTATTTAATTTTAAATGGAGGTAGTCAAAAAAAATTTGAAGGCTTTTGATAGCCAACTGAATTTTTATTCTGAATGGGGATAACAAATTTCTGAAAACTAATTTCTGAAAACTAAGCTAATGTAAAGTAGGAAAGCATCAACAACCTTCAGACCCCCTTCCAAACATAGCCTGTGAATTACACTTCCTAATGTGAGAGAAGAAGAATATTAGTAAATAAGTGGATAATAATCATAATAGTAAAAGGGGTGTGATGGCCCAGTGGTTAAAGATGCTGAGTTATCAGCTGCAAAGCTGACAGCCCAGGTTTGACACCTGAGCTTTCCCCAGTTCCTGCAAACCTAGCAGTTTGAAAACATGCATATGCAAGTAGATAAATAGGTACCACTTCAGTGAGAAGATAACAGCGTTCCGTGCGCCTTGGTGTATGTCCATGCTGACCACATGACCAAGGAAGTGTCTTTGGACCACACTGGCTCCCTCAGCTGAGAAACAGAGATGAGCACTGCCCCCTAGAGTCGGACAGCTTTAATCATAATACTGGTATTTCATTAAAAGTTTCTTCAATATCGTGTTGGTTCAGATTCTGCCATTTTTGGCTCCTCTGAGTTCAATTATGGCTGTCAGCCTGAGCAAGATTGTGCAAAGATTTAAGGAACTCTCGTTCAAAGTCAAAAGGAGATATTATACAGTAGAAATTGCGAAATCACGAATACCTGCAAGTATATTTTATGCATTTATTTGGAGCTGTAAAAAGGCTTATGTGCTAATGATTGGCTCTCACCTCTCTATCTTCCCCACACCTGCAGATCTAATTCAATGTCCAATCGTGACCCTCATGTCCTTTATCACATCTCTTTCAGAAGGCCCATTTCTTTGCATGTATTATATTACTTACAGGTGCATACATGTCTTTCACCAGACAGGATGATTCTGAATGGTTAATCCTCTATCAGACTCTGTAGCTTCAGATACGGGATTAGGAAAAGAAAGATATGTCATTGCTGAAGGCTGCTACAAAAGGCATCTCAGTAATCTTCAGTCACTGAGATACAGTACCGTAATCTCATTGAATTGCAGTTTCTCTTTGAGCCATTTCAGCACTTCGAGTTACAATTTAATTTACAAAGCCCTTAATGGCTTGGGGCTGGGATATTTATACATAATACTTCCTTAACCTATCTAAATGTATCTGTCATATGTCTTAAGCCTTCCTGTACACCTTAGTAATGCTGTTTGGGGGATCATGTCTTTTGTTTTAGGACTATATCTATGAACAGCTGCTCTGGACTCAGCTGACTATACAAAAGGATTCTTTATTATACCCAGTAAGATCAAAGTGTTTATGGATTGAGATGACTGGTTTTGGCAAAGCTTGAAGGGCCATAGATTGTTACAATTTGAGAAGTCAATTGTCTTATTTATTTATTTATTTGTGAGATTTATTTATTTATTTGTGAGATTTATATACCGCCTCAACAGTGCAAGCACTCTCTAAGCGGTTTACACCATTAAGCAATGTATATATTTACATTGTCCCCAACAATCTGGGTCCTCATTTTACCTACCTTGGAAGGATGGAAGGCTGAGTCAACCCTGAGCCAGTGAGATTTGAACCACTGACCTGCGGATCACAGTCAGCTAAAGTGGCCTGCAGTACTGCCTCTAACCGCTGCGCCACCTCGGATCTATCTGTCTGTCTGTCTGTCTGTCTGTCTGTCTGTCTATCTATCTATCTATCTATCTATCTATCTATCTATCTATCTATCTATCTATCTATCTATCTATCTATCTATCTATCTTTGAGTACAGCCAATAAAAATGAGCAGGGGGAGATATCCCTTCTTCCTAGCCAATATCATGCACAATATGAATCAAAAAGGAAAAATGGAAACAAGAGAGATAAGCAAACAGTTTTGCTTCACAATGGCCTTCTCTGACTTACTGCCATATAGATATTTTGGACTACAACTCCCATCAACCTCAAACTTTTTGATTTCATGGCAAGTGCTGAAGTCCCTGGATTGGATAGCATTTTGATGGGAGAGTTTAACATATTATGTGTTCATTGTTTATTATTAATAGTAATAATAGTACATGCATGTATTATCTAGTATTGCATGTATATCTTATCTATTCTCTGAGAGCTCAGGGCAATACAGTACATGGGGTCACCCTACAACAACCTCTATCAACCTCTATGTGTGGGCGAGTGGTGCAAAGTCGCCCAATGGCTTGTGGTAAAGCTGTGGTGGCACAGTGGTTAGAGTGCAGTACTGCAGGCTATTTCTACTGATCACCGGCTGCCTGCAATTTGGCAGTTCGAATCTCATCAGGCTCAAGGTTGACTCAGCCTTCCATCCTTCTGAGGTCGGTAAAATGAGGACCCAGATTGTTGGGGGCACTATGCTGAACTCTGTAAACCGCTTAGAGAGGGCTGTAAAGCACTATGAAGCGGTATATAAGTCTAAGTGCTATTGCTATTGCTAAAGGGAGTGCTTAACTGGGACTCCCTGGTTCAAGTCCAGCATTTTAACCATAGCACACTATCGGTAGCTGTTTTTTATAGATTTTCAAATATAGTGGGCTCCTAATTGGAAACCCAGAAACACCACCACTGTCAACAGATGTAGATATTTCACAGGATTGTATTATTCTCTATGCTATTATCCTAAAATCATAATGTTTTGTAATATACCAGCAAGTAGAAAGTACCTTTCCCTTCAAAGCTTTTTATCTCCATCTGCTGGTTTAAACTTGTCAGTAGAATACTCTGCAACTTGACCAGTTTTAATTAACCTTCTTCAAGGTGGCACCTTCCAGATATGTTGTAACTTACTAGCATGCACAAAAAGCATTCTGGAAATTGCAGTCCCGGTGTCAGGTTGGGAGAGGTTGTGTGACAACATGATTATGGTGATACACTTTACTCAATAAGAGCCATTTTGATGCTTAGCTGAGAAATAAATATTGTGGTTTTTTAAAACAACAACCAATAGAACCTTTAAACTGAGCATTCCATGTGTTTATTTACATTGCTATGTTTTGAGGAACCTTAACTCCTCTTCGAACAAAAGTGGATTTTGCTGGTATAGGAAAAAATGGTATGAACAAATGAAGGGCTACATAACCAAAGCAGAGGTGTTAGACACAATAAATCAGGAAGCAATGAAGTTCAAATGACTACATATTGCATGCTAACATTCTCTAAAAGAATCTGAACTACTAACAGTCAAAGCAAATTGGTGGTAGATGAGAGTCAGTGGAATTCAAGGTGGGCTGGACAGTCTGGACTTAGATCTCTTGTGGGTTCAAAGGGACTTGAGGCTGATGATGAGCTAGACCAGTGATGTCTAACCTTTTTGTCATTGCATGCCAAAAGCATAATGCAATGCGTGCCCCCCTCGTGCGCCCCACCGTGTGCATGCACACACAGCCCCACCCCACATGCGCCCCACCCCCCTTGCCCATTTTTGGCTTCCAGGTTGGTGCAGGAAGCCTTCCAGGCCCAAAACACATGCCCCCGTGCCCCATTTTGGGCCTGGAAAGCCTCCTGCACCAACCTGGAAGCCAAAATGGAGCACGGGGGTGCTGCGTGAGGTTCCAGCATGCAGTGCGAGTGCCTCCCCGTGCATGCCCCCGCCCCATGCATGCACGCACGTGTGCCCCACCCCGCGCATGTGCGGCAGAGACCGAAGACCAGCTGGCTGGTGGGAGGCATGTGCGCATGCGTGGTGGAGCTGGGCTGAGGCAATGGCTGGTGTACCCACAGAGAGGGCTCTGCGTGCCACTTGTGGCACGCATGCCATAGGTTCGCCATCACGGTGCTAGACCCCTCCTTTGGACTCACCCTGGTCATTTCTTACAAGAGGATCTACATTCAGGAGCACGATATTCACATTTATTGGGAATCGCACTGAAACTGAGTCTGTTTCATCTTTCAGTACAATTTGACCTGTAAAGATAATCCCTTTCAGTCTTTTTTCCCCCATGAGATGTCTTTGGATGAGCCTTTCCTAAAATTGATGCTCTGCAGAAGCTCTAAACTGCAGTTTCCAGGAAAAGTACCATAACTCTGGAAACATCAAGCTGGGGAAAGCTTTGATCATACCAGGCGGATCGCTCTAGTTTATGTCATTTTATAATGACTTTGCTTCCAGGGATATTTCTGGACAATTAAATATCCTCAAAAAAGCTGTCGATTGAGCAGCAGTCATAGTGAATTTTTAATTTTCTGTGACCTAAATTCAAACTGAGCATATCACTGAGCTGCCTCAGACTCTCCTTACTAGGATCATTCTTTCACTTTCCCAGAAGTGCACACATTTCTATTCATTTTACTCATTGTTCTATTACTCTGCAGGCCTTTTGATTCATTTTAAGTTGCATACTTACAGTGTAAGCTCAGGAGTGCTAATTTTTTTGTCTTAATAATCTTCATTTTTTTTCTTTCCTTTTTTTTTTTTGCACTTTAGCTACAAGCACCTAGCGTAAAAGGCTTTGATTTTGCAAAGCAGCATTTAGGCCAGCATAACAAGGATGACATCCTGATCATACATGAACCAACTCCTCTGCCAGGACCAATTAAAGATACCACGCCTTCTGAAAATGGTGACCTGCCAAGCCCCAAGACCAAGTTATCTTCAAAGCCTTCCAAGAATGTCCGACATAGAGGGAGGTCAGTTCAGAGGAAGAGAAATTGCTCAGCATATTTTAAAGTTAATTAACTGTGAAGGATTTATTTTATTCTTTGAAGCTTTTTCTCAGTTTGAATAGTTGTTGTTTTTTTGCTGAAGAATGTTTTTTTATATAAGCCCACAAGGATTTGTTTCCTAGGCTCATTTGCTGGGTTCCAAATTTTGTGGATTTTTTTTTCAGGCTACACATGTTGAATGCTCCAATGACATGACTTTGTGGCATCAAGTTCTGATATGATGTAATAATGTACCTAAACTTTCTGAAGTTTCCAGATGGTTCAACAGCCTTCTCCGATGTGATACGCTCCTAATATGTAGGAAGATTCCATAATTATCCAAAATAGCCATGGTTGCTACAGATCCTCTTATATAATTAAAGAGAAGTGTACACACTTCTTCATTCCACTACTTAATGACTAGTTCTGCTCACTTCTCTGCATTGTATATGGAGATCCTTTTAGCATTTGGTTCTTTGAGCTTGGAAGCTCACTGCCATGCATTTGGTGTTCGGCCTTCACTGAAAATGGAGGATCCATTATGTAAATTATGTTATACACATATCCCCAAATGGAAGCTTAAAAAAATGAAAATAAGAACCTTGAAAGCAATCATTACCCCAAAATGCAGTTATTCATATTGGTTAAAAAAGAAAGAGTAAAAACAAATATGACATCAATTTTTAAAAGGTAAGAACAGAAATGTACAGTAAATTCAAGCAGCGAAAGTCATATTATATCACAACCTACATTAAAATGTTTGTCAAAAATCAGAGCCCTTACTGGATGGGGCATGTCTGCGGGTTTCTGAAGATATCATTTGAATGGATATATTCTACTTGTTACATCTGTAATTGACAATCAGTTATTTATGCCATGAATCTATCTCATCCTCATACATGGAGCAATGCTTTTTGCAAAGCCGTTCAAAGCATTTGAAAGGCGCATTTGAAAGTGTATTGACACAGACAAAGCCCTTAATGGTTTTGTAAAAAGCATTAAACCTTATTCTTGAGGAGTTCCAGCAAAATACATGTCCATGCATGTGTGCACATGACTAAGGAAGCTTCCAAAGCAGTTGTGTCAAGACTTCTAAAAGACACTTTAATACTTTAAAGAGGACTGCTTCATTCATACCATTGCAGAATCTCCCTTTCAACTGATTTGTTCAGCACTTAGTTTGTCTGGAATCTACTGCCATCTGCATGTTCAGGGGTGGGTTCTAACTTACCTCACCGCCGGTTCACTTCCTCCCGCGCCGCGTGGCTGCATGCGCATTGCGCAGGTGCGCATGCGTAGTGCCAAAAACTCAGCTTCTGCACATGTGCAGAAGCAAAAATTAGCTTCTGCACATGTGCAGAAGCCAAAAACAAGATGGTGGCGCCCACGGACCGGCACCGACAGAACCGGCTCTTTGACGTCACCACCGGTTTACTAATGGTTCTAAAGAACTGGTTAGAACCGGTAGGAACCCACCTCTGTATCATGTTAATGGATGCAGTGGAAGGTAGAAGAAAAGAGATTTATTTAAAGGAGAAAGATCTCTTTAATTAACTCAAAGAGAGCTAGTTTGGTGTAGTGGGTAAGACATCAGGCTAGAAACGGGAAGAACTGTAATTCTAACCCTGTTTTAGGCCTGTTGTCAGCAGGGCCACCTTGGGCCAGTCATTCTCTCTCAGCCCTTGGAAAACCAATAGCAATCCATTCCCCAAATTCTCCAAGAATACTACAGAGACTTGTCCAGAAAATCTACAGAAGTGGTTCAAAGGTCCAAATCTCTCTCTCTCTCTCTCTCTCTCTCTTCCTCTTATTGTGGACTTTATTTGAAAGCATATAATAATGCATTACTGTGGGTGAAATGAAGTATTGATTAAAATCCACACTCTTTAGTAACCTTATATATGCTATTCGATTGTTTATTATATAATATAAACATGAAACGTACATAACAACAACGACAACAACAATAATAATGATGATAATGATAATAATAATGATAATAATAATAATAATAATAATAATAATAATAATAATAATAATAATAATAATAATAATAATAATAATAATAATAATAATAATAATAATAATAATAATAATATTGTTTTGGTATGTACAGAGTTTCCCCTTCTGATGCTGATTCCACAGTGAGTGAGCACTCAAGTGGCCGAGACACAGGAGATGAGAATGCAAGATCTCAAACAGCTGCCAATGACGTAAAATCTCATCGAGTTAGCAAGTCTGGTAAGTTACATGCTGTTATACTTTTATATAATATTGAAATAATTTACAGGAATATAAATACCTATTCATAAATCATAAAATACTACAAATACTGAAACAGATTGATATTTCTCCTGACCATCATTTGCAAAACACATTGATAGGTTCCCTGGGTTGTTTGTTTGTTTTGTTTTGTTTTGTTTTGTTTGTTTGTTTTGTTTTTTGCATTGATTGTAAACACACAAAGTGTTCAACAGATGCTTATGTATTTGACTTTGTTCAATTTTTCCCCCTGTTCTGGCTATGCTATATCATTTTAACCATAGTTCTACCTGAACCAAATAGACCAAAGATACTAGTTTTCTGGTAAATTTGAATTCTTTTTATTCCTTGGCTAATTTTGTTTAACAAATGACTACTAAAAAGCCCTGTATTTATTTATGCAAATAAATGAGAATATTTGTAATGGTAACTATGCAAGCATATAATATTCTGTCCAGAACTTTATGCAGTAGTCCTTCAAGACCACATTAGCACATAAGGCATTCAGGTAGTCATTAACCTACAACCATTCGAAGTTACGACACTGAAAAAAATGACTTACAGTTGGGAGTTGCAGTTACAACGTTCGCAACATCCCTATGGTTGCATGATCAAAAGTTGAGCGCTTGACAATCAACATGCACTTATGGTGACTGCAGTGTCATGGGTTCATATGATCACCATTTGCAACCTTCCCAGCTGGCTTTGCAAGTTGATGGAGAAAGCCAAATTTACTTGATGGCCACTTGATTAACCTAACAACTACATGATTCAATTAACCCTGGCTCACTTAACAACTGTCTTATTTAATAATGGAAATTCTGGTCCCAATTATGGATATAAGTTGAAGACTGCCTGTACATCCAAATTATCTCAGAAGGGTTATGGTATGTCCTTGGTCAAACTGTAGAAATAATTTCCTTGTGTTAACTGCTGTCTTATTTATTTTATGTATTTGTTTGTTAAACATGTACAAGATAACAAGTATAGATATGAACATAAATATGAACAAAGGAAGTAAATACAAATAAATGGGGACAGTAAGACAGGGACGGTAGGCACGCTGGTGCGCTTATGCACGCCCCCTTTACAGACTTCTTAAGAATGGGGTGAGGTCCACGGTAGACACTTTGAGATTGAAGCTGTGAGGGTTTGGGGCTGTAACAACAGAGTTGGGTAGAGCATTCCAGGCATTGACCACTCTGTTGCTGAAGTCGTATTTTCTGCAATCTAGTTTGAAGCGGTTTACCTTGAGTTTATATCGATTATTTCCCGTGTATTATTGTGGTTGAAGCTGAAGAAATCGTTGACAGGCAAGACGTTGTAGCAGGCAATTTTATGTACTATGCTTAAAATAGTCTTAGAATCCTTCTCAGTAACATATGACTTTCCTATCATGATTTGGTGAATTATAACGATGTCCTTTGGTTTTTTTTTCCTCTGGATGCTATCAGGATTAAACAAAGTGGGTAAGTTTCAAAAAGAATATGAAGCTGGACCTAGCAAATTTAAACATAGAATGAGAGGTTCTTTATTGAAGTAAACATAATAGATTTTCATTTAGGTGTCTTTACTGTGAATATTGACAGGAAACAAATAAATATGTATGTTGGCTCATCAGCAAACAATTGTCTACCCTTAACAATTTTCCGTGATTATGTTCAGATCGTTCATATGCTTAGCTACTTAACTGAAGTTGAATTTCAGATCTTGTGCATGTAAAACCTATGCTTGACCCATATACATACTTCTCTTTGCAGCATATTATTGCATGATGCTTTCCTAGTGGAGGAGGGATTTAGAAATGCAAGGTAGCTAGAGAGGGCATTTCTCTAAATTCTTTTTTTGTGTGCTGCTTCTCCACCTTCCAGATTGCTACTCTTGCACAATTTAGCAGGATTAAGCTATCTGTAGGCCTGAGACCAACAACCGAGGCAGCTTCCCAAGAGGAAGGGGGGGAGGAGAGAGGGGAGAGAGAGAGAGAGAGAGAGAGAGAGAGAGAGAGAGAGAGAGAGAGAGAGAGAGAGAGAGAGAGAGAGATTAACAAAGAAAACATGTCTGAAGGAAGATAAGGGGCATGTCAGAAAGAGGGAACAGGTGGCCCCACTTAACTGAGGCCCCACCTCAATTAAGTAGCTAGGCATATGAAAGATCTGAACTTTAGGCTCTGATCCAGATCTGTTTGCTTAAACTCCTTCCAAAAATTAAAAAGTGCCCATCCTTGTCCTGGACATTTTAAAATATATTCCTAAAGAAAAGTATTTGCTGTGGTTTTATTTGTGCACACATGTGGTTTGAACTCAAAAAGATGGCTGTGTATAAGCTTCCTCCTGCTGCATTTTATGTGCAGCGGACTTTAAAAGATTCTTAGAAGAGCTTCAGGTGACTTCTGTGAGGCTACAGATTTATGAATAATAGTTGTCTGAATAGAGGTTTTTATTTGTAAAACAGAGGTTTGTAGAGGATCTAGTTTTCCATTATCATGGAAAACAAAACCTTAATCCTAAATCTCTACATTACCAGATGTTCTTGTTACTGTTAAAATCATATTCAACTCTTGACAATAATCTTTATTGCTTCACTTCAGTCGGTCATTTAAGAGTTGTACATAAAACCTTCTTTCAGATATAAAGCTAAACCATCTTAAAGGTTTTTTTCTCCCCTTCTTGATCTAACTGCAAAGTGAAAATTGGAAATGTTTGGTTTTATATTCAGTTGAACCCTCCCTCAACTGTGGTTAATTTAAATTCTGTTTTTTTTAAAAAATAATTCAGCTTCATAAAGTAACAAGAAGTAGGCTTATTTTAATCAAATGTAACTTAAGACGTCATGTTTCTGTGGTTCGTTAAAAGCAAAAGTTAAGTTTCTGGCTTTGTGACCATTTCAAAAAATGAAAGTTAGAGGGCTTGTATAGAATCGTCCTTTCCATAGTAAAGCTACGATCTCATATTTTGCTGAGATAATCGGCTTGCTCTCTCATACTTTTTAATCTTCTTTTGGCATCTTCTCAGCATGGGCAAGCATTACTAGAAAAGTCATGTGGCTTTTACTGGCAAAAACGTATAATTCTAGGAAAGCAATAAACGTTTGGCTTGAGGCATTTTGAATACAGTTAATCAAACTTTATAGATACATTAACTTGATATTTATGTTGTAAATTAACTACCACCTCTGGCATTTGTTTTGTTATATAATATAAGAGAACACTGCAGAGAGAGAGAGAGAGAGAGAGAGAGACAGACAGACAGACAGGCAGACAGACATGCGTGAAGTGTTGTTCAATGCATTGCAATATTAATTGCACATCTCATTTACAATAATATATAAACTGACAGCAAACAGCACTCCTTACTAGCACTGATGATGTTAGCTAGTTAGGGTAATGAAACATCTGCAAGAAAGCAAGCAAGCTCAGAGACCACCAAGGACCCCTTGAAAAATAAATAGTACCATGGTTATTAGAGTAGAAATAATTTCATTTATATTTGCCACTAATCTCAGCAAACTGATACATATTTGTGAGTGGTTTCTGTTATTATAAGTAATAGAGATAATGTTTCCATTGAGTCCCCTCTACCCCAAGGGAATCGGGGTCCTTCCAAGTCTCCAGATTATTGAAAGAACAGCCTATGGTATCAGTTTGCATTGTAATGAGTTACAAATTCCATCACCTTAATCATAGTATGTAGGCTGGGACATACAGATAATCCTTGACTTACAGCCATTCAGTCGGTGATTGTTTCACGTTACAACAATGCTGAACAAATGGTGGTTAAAACCGGTCCTCAGTGTTCTGGCGTCCCAGCACCCCAGTGGCACGGCATCTCCGGGAACTCTTCCCTAACTCTTCACCGCCTACTTGTGCAGCCTCCCACACTCTCTCATGTTCTCTCACATACTGTTGATGACCCACACCCTCGCATAGCTCCTGATTCCCTCCCCTACCCAGCGGCAGACACTTACCTGCTTGCTGGTCTTGGACTTAAAACTTCCTGCTGGCTTCCCCATTGACTTTCTCTCCCTGAAAACTTCCCACAAGCAAAGTAAATGGGGAAGCCAGCAGGAATGGGAGGGAGGGAGGCTGGAAGGAAGGAAGGAAGATTTCTGATGCTCCCTACCAAGAAAACTCAATAGGGAAGCCGGCAGGAGGTCAGAAGTCACTGCCCCCACTGCTTTTCTGGCCAAACATGATCATTCTGTTTTTAATTTAATTTTAATTTAATTTAATTAAAAGTTCTTATAGGCCGCCCAATCCCGTGGGACTCAGGGCGGCGTACAACAAGGACAAGAACAATACAGTATGATAAAAACAATTTTAAAACATTACAGAAGTTAAAAACAAAACCATTAATCCATGGGGGAAATCGGTCTTCTTCACCCCGCCTGCCGGAAGAGCCATGTCTTTATGGCTTTGCGGAAGGCCAGTAGAGTGGGGATAGTCCGGATCTCTGGTGGGAGTTGGTTCCAGAGAGATGGGGCTCCCACAGAGAAGGCTCTCCCCCGAGGTCCCGCCAACCGACATTGTTTGGCTGATGGGACCTGGAGGAGACCGACTCTGTGGGACCTAACCGGTCGTAGGGAGGTATATGGTAGGATGCGGTCCCGGTTTCCTTTCTGTTTGGGTAAGGAAATATCTACGAAACAGTGACCTAACGGGGCATGGGTTGTCTAGTATTATATTATTTTTTCTAATTTCAGTGGTACTATTCAAATCATGATTTGCTTTTTGGCCCAGAACGTTTTGTAAATGTCACGTGCCCTGGGATTTGACTATGTTTATTAAACCAATATATTTTTCTCTTTTTATTTGTAACCCAGGCCCTCCGCAGATCACGAATGGAACGGAGCAGCCATCTTCAGCCTCTATCTTTGAGCATGTAGATCGAATGTCACGATCTTCTGAAATCAGTAGAAGAGTCCCTAGCAAGATCCAACTGATTGCTATGCAGCCTATCACAGTGCCTGCAGCACAAAACCAACCCCTTTCTGACCGAGTTGCTGAAACCAACAAAATTAATAAGGAGGTACTTTCATAGCGTCTTCTTTCGTAGCATATGAAATCTCACAAGAAGACTCTGTTTAAAATGAAGCCATCACAAAATTATAGAAATACCTGGAAGACGTGAGATATTTTGTTTAGAACTAAAAGAAAATTAGGCATCAAGTCTGTTCTCTGGAGAACACATTTCATATATAAGTCAAGCCTACCTGTTTCGGTGTCTCCTGTCACTTTTTAAAAATTTTGCTCGGTAAAGTAAAGTTAACCTCACCTTGATGCACTATGCCAGGTATGAAATGTGGCTCCTTCAAGAAATAAGGAGGGGCCCAAAATGTAAAGGTAAAAATAACTTGTTGCAAAGGTGCTTTTTCAAGAGGCAACTGGACTTTCTTTGTTTTTCCTTGAAGATGTTTTGCTTCTCATCCAAGAAGCTTCTTCAGTTCTGACTGAAGGGTGGAGAATTGCAAGGAATATAAATCCTTCCATTCTCCACCATTCAGTCAGAGCTGAGGAAGCTTCTTGGATGAGAAGCAAAACTTCTTCAAGTAAAAACAAAGGAAGTCGGGTTACCTCTTGAAAAAGCACCTTTGGGACAACCATGACCTGGATGACTGAGAATCTCCATAGACATGTAAAAATAACTTGGACAATGCAGGGCATTACATGCCTCCTGTTCTCAATATCAGTAGCTTCTGTGAAAGAATAACCAGGCATGAATCCTAGCCTCGTGGATGCAGCTTAAAAATGGGGGTTTTTTGTCGTTTTAGATTTCCTATTTGCAGAAAGTTTGTTGCTGTAGTTTCTTATATAAGATTGCCTCTATTTTTCTAGGATATTATTCTCTGGGGATCTTTTACATACACCCAAGATCCCATATCTGTATGTTTTTGCTACACTGAAAAAAAAAATTATATAGTCACACTTACTTGTTAAATCTACAAGTCCATAAATACATAACTACATACTCTACCTCTCACTGAGTAAGATAATTATACTTAAATATTTGACAATATCCATTATGTCTTCTTCAAATGGCCCCCTAATTCAAATGCATTAGAAAATTGTTAAATGAGGGAGAGAAAGTAGATTTCAATTCCTGTAATAGCAGATTCTATGAAGCAAGATCAATATTTTAGTAATGCGAATGAAAGTAAGAAACAACAGAAATAAATGTTGTTTCTCTATACGATTAACTACTTCGCTTTTGTCTTGTCTCAGTGAGGTTTTGCTGTAGTCGCTCCTCAGACAGCGATGCAGGAAAATTACCTGTAATCGGAAGAGACGTCGAAAACAGAGAGTCTCCCACATAAACCCAAGCACCATTCTTATCAGACTGATAATTCTTAGCTTTATACAAGCACAGTCTTTTTACATAGCCCGGATTCTCTCTGATTTCTTTGCTGCTATGTCTCTCCGACAGGTTTCAGGAGATGCAATTTGCATGCTGTTGTCATGCTCTTGTATTAATATGCTGTGCTCTCTCTTCTTCTGATTGTCCTTGCTGTATGAATCATACAGGGCATGATTTCTTTTTTCCTACCTGAAGTTATATACCGGCAAGCATTCAATATTTTCTTCTCATATTTTCCTTCTCCTGTCTGATCCATTTTGATCGTGTCAGAGGAAAAACACCATGTTCCAGAAGAGGTTTAATGCATCTCCCTATTTTATTTTCTTGAAAGATACAAACAGCTCTGAGGCATAAATCTGAGATTGAGCATCACCGAAACAAGATCCGGCTACGTGCCAAGCGCAAAGGACATTATGAATTCCCAATTGTGGATGACGTGGTTATCATCGATACCAAAGAACAGCAGCAGATGTACCGCAAGGCACAGATGCAGATAGATAAAATCTTGGACCCGAGTGGCAACATGCCAACTGTTTTCATAGAACCCAGGAAGAGGTAAGATGGAGAGAGTGGAATTTATTTCCATGAATTTAAAAAATGTGTACATTCCTGAAAATATTAAGAAAATATGTTAAAATATTTTATGTCAGATTCCTAAAACATTAAGTATGTTAAAATATTTTGTGTCATGTTTCATCTATAAATTTCTCACTTGGGAAGGCACAAGGAGAAAAGAAATTAAGGCAACAGAATATGCAGGACAATAAAAGGGAGCTGTGTGTTCCTTTTCTTGAAATTTGCCTCCCAGATCTGCCAGGGTCTTCAGTTTTCTTGAGCATGGCTTCTCCCTGGTTAATATTAAGATGTACAAATGGGAGATCTATTTCAGGGGCCTTTCTTTCTGGTGAATAAAACCTGGCATTTACTACCAACAAGGCCATCTTCAAGATGTAACATTGATTACTGGACCTTCTTGTTTTTTGGAAACAGATCAATGCTTCCCTGTTTGATAGGACCATCTATTGTGATTTGTTTCCTTGGCCTAGTTTTCTGTGTATTTTAATGAGTTAGTTTTGAAAATATACCACATATCTTAACTGTGCTTGATGTTTGTTTATTCTTATTCTATGCTTACTTTGCAGTCTCTTTTGGTGAGGAGGCAGGATCAACTGATCAAAATGAATAATCTATTAATGTTTTCTCAAATCAGTGGCCCATATAAAATAAGTAAATAACATGTAAACACCTGCCAAGATACCTCCAACAGTTTTGCATTCATGCCAGTATTTAGAAACTTGGTTCATTTTACAATAATATCTAAACCAGGCCTATCCAATGGAAAACTAAATGAATGTTCTGGTTTATTTATTCAAATTTTAGATGATGATAATGATTCCCTTGAGAATTTGGATAAGTGAGAGCATATCACAATTAAGCTAGCTATTTATTTTATGTTTATTCCATTATATTATTCATGTCCACTCGTCTGCCAAAACTTTTGCTGCAGTTGCAAAAACAAAAGCAATAAAAATAGCCTATAAAACAGGAAGCAGTGATAGGAATAAAAATTCCAAGCCAAACCATCCTTAGATAGATTGCCTTAAAATTTGTAAAGGCTTAGATAAAAGATTTTTCACATGCTACAAACTCTTTGAAGTAATGTTCCATGGTATTAAGAACACAATTTAGACAATGCTGGTAAATCTTAAGGCATTTAAAGAAACTATTTGTTCTTTAGTTCACGGGCAAAAAGATCCCCAAAGCAGCGTCGGAGGCATCAGATGAATGGAAGCCCAATGGATGCAGACAAGGACAGGCTAATCACAACGGACAGTGATGGGACGTACAAAAGGCCTCCGGGTGTCAACAACTCAGCCTACATTGTATGTTTAGATCTTTAGGAAGGCTATATGTGATAATATAGCGTAACACCCAACTTGCATGTAAATGTTGAATGACTGTATAGTGAAGATTGTAAATGTTGCATGACTGTATGGTGAAGATTGTTAATGTAAAATTGGTTTTTTTCACAGTTATTTGAAGAGCCCCGATTTATAGACGTGTCTCAAATCTATTTTCTGTCTTAGAAGGGAAGGCATAACTAGGGCCTCAAAAAGAGGCTCCTGGATTGAGGCGAAGGCGGAAGCAGTATGCTCCGTCCCATATTTGGGTAGACCAGGTTGCCCTGATAGACCGGTGTCATCGGAGAAAAACACTTATTCTTACTTTGGCTTTCATGCTATGTGGTATTCATGCATTTCAGTTATCTGCAAATCTTATTAATAATACTTTGTGTATAATGCGCAAAATGTAAAAATATCATCTGCGAGTAGTTGAGGTAGAGGTTATGGCAAGCATACACTCTTTGATTGATATCTTGGGTACACTGTTCCTTAGAATATGTGTCATGTCATCAGCTCTCATCTCTGGAGAAGGAGATACTGCTAATGATACTCAGAATATGCGCAATAAAGTTTGCACAATGTAACACATAGATGTTGTTATGACAAATAATATCACACCCAAATAATACTTAGATAATGTGTTTGTTCTTGTTCCCCCATCTTTTTTCCACCCAGTCTGATCCTGACCTTCCTGCAGATCCCCAGACACCTTCTTCAACTGAATTGGGAAAATACCCAGGCCTGCCTTCCCATGCTATCCAATATGTCCCTCCTCAGCCATCTATTGAAGAGGCCCGACAAACAATGCATTCTCTCCTGGATGATGCCTTTGCTCTGGTGGCTCCTAGTACCCAAGCATCCATCACCCATCCTGGAGGGTCAGGAGGACAGTCAACAAGCACTCCTGTCCGGGCTCCAAGAGATACCCCCAGCAGTCAGTGGGGGTCACCCTACAGCCAGGCTCACACAGTTAGTAGTCTCATTGTTGCTCATCTCAAGAGCTTCTTTGTGAGAAAGAATAGTTCCTTCTGTCCTCAAGAATTGTTTCTTCTCCTTCTTCTTCTTCTTCTTCTTCTTCTTCTTCTTCTTCTTCTTCTTCTTCTTCTTCTTCTTCTTCTTCTTCTTCTTCTTCTTCTTCTTCTTCTTCTTCTTCTTCTTCTTCTTCTTCTTCTTCTTCTTCTTCAAGGTATCCTACATTTTCTGCTTCTCAGCATCTGTCCAATCGTGTCAGAGCTTGAAAGTTAAATAAAATAGGGTCTCATTAATAACTGGATGGAAGACATCCAGGAAATTGCCAGGCTATAAGTTCAACTAGAAAGTTTAAAAAAAAAGATGCAACATTACTTATTTACTATTAACAGAAAATTGAATGATTAGGTCCTCATGGACATCAGGAATTGAATTCAAGGGCAGTTGCATTTATGCTTTAATTGTTAGTTTTGAAAATATGCTTATCAAAATCCTTTATTTTCTTTTTTTAACCCATTATTGTTTTCTTATATTTTATTTATATGACATTGTTGTCTTTTCTTTTGCTAAGATTGCCATTTTCTGAATATGACTAACTTTTCTGTAATACAGGATGAGGAACTCTGACCCCTTTACGATTTGTGGACTTCAACTCCCAGAATTCCTGAGCCAGCATGGAATTCTGGGAGTTGAAGTCCACACGTCATAAAATGGCCATAGTTCCCCACCTTTGCTGTAATAGGTTCCTTGATTTGCTTCTATAATATGCTGACCAATTTTTTGATTTGATAAAAGTTTTCTTAACTTATTCAATATTTGGAAATATTTTACTCTCTTAGTTTTTCCTTTTGAGTTCTATTTTACCATACCCTGATTATTTTAGAAGATATAGTCATGGCTTTTTTCTCCTGACATATGGTCTTTTTTCAGAGATACATGGATTTTGGGATGACTCCACCTTCAGCTCCAGGCCTGTTGCAGAGGTACTTTGCTAATTATTTGATCGGTGTATTTGCAGAAGAATTATTTCTTTTTCTAAGAATGGTAAATACCTCTTCCTTATTTTAAACCAAATTGCAAGCTTGGTAGATGTTACAAGCTAGAGAACTCCACCTACATAATTTGATCCTTTCTCATTCTGCTAACATCTAGTTAACATGTGTTTTGATGCATTTCCTTACCATTCCAATGATGACACCCAGGAATACATACGTACACAAATGCATCTTGTAAATGCATGGATAGATAACTACTTAGAGTCAGTAAGACTGAAGTAGTACAAAAGTCTTATTTATGAGTGAATGAATGGATGAAGGAATGTGTTTCATTGTTTTTCTACCAGCAGGCAAAATCTTGGATCTGGGTTTCTTCCACCTGTTGAATTAATACACCCAGACTCACAGCCATCAGATGTCCAATATTCCACTCGAGGCATCTACCCAGAAGAAATGCCATCAGTGGCGCGGCCACGACCAGTTGGAAGCACTGCAGGTAACGATTTCTAAGAAATCAGTATTACAAGGAGTCTTATCGCCTACAAATTAGCCACAACTCAATGGCTAAGTTAGACCCTAAATTTAGACTATAAAGAAGAGACATGATTAGTCCCCTTCATCTTAGCTCAGTAAATTGTGAACCTGGCCTGGGGGAGAGAATCTGGATGACTAAAGACAGAAATGTTGCACTCCCAGGAAAACAATTCCTCTAAGCCTCTGTGTGAAACTCATCCACATTTGGGGAATGGATTTACTTTGTCTTAATCCAACTCAGTAGTGCAGTTCCAACGTGTGTTTAGACCTATAGTTTGTTTGCATACAATAATGATTTATTTATTTATTTATTAGTTGCATTTGTATGCCGCCCACTCCACAGAGACTCTGGGCGGCTCACAACAGTAAAAATTCACATGCAATAACAAATATAAAAAGCATTAAAAACAATAGATATTAAAACATTAAAAAAAAACATTAAAAACCGCAATTTAAAAACCCATACAATAAATCATTCATGGGGCCAAGAATGATCGGTGTTGTATTAAAATCATTGGCCCCAGGCCTGTTGACAAAGCCATGTTTTAACTGCTTTTCTGAAGGCTGGCAGGGTGGGAATAATGCGGATCTCGGGGGGAAGTGTATTCCAGAGAGCCGGTGCTGCCACAGAGAAGGCCCTCGTTCGTGGGCCCGCCAGCCAACATTGTTTGGCTGACGGGACCACCAGCAGACCAACTCTGTGGGCTCTAATCAGTCTTAGGGAGGTATGTTGGAGAAGGCGGTCTCGGAGGTAAACTGATGTTGAAGAGAAAGCAATAAAAGATTCAAGAACTTTCATAATTCCAAATGTTAGAGATTATCCTTCATCCATATTCCCCCAAGAGGCTTTTTAGTATGAAGACAACTGTAAAAGGTACAAAAGAATTCAACCATTAGCTGGGGGTGGGGGTGGGGGAGGCAAAGAGTATGGTAGAATTTTATAAGAACCGTGATATTTCCTTGCCACAGAAGCACCAGGAAACATGCCTATAATGCACTTAGAGATAGAGTTAGCTTGTGCAGCCTTCCAGCCAGTGGTGGGTTGTAACCGGTTCGGACCGGTTTGCGCGAACCGGTGGCGGAAATTTGGCCGAACCGGTAGTGAAGGCCCCGAACCGGTTCCCCGGTCGCCACTGTTTGAAAGCGGCTGGCAAATTACCCTCTCTGCGTGTGCAAAGGCTTCTGCGCATGCGCAGAGGGTCAGTACCTGGATGTGACGCGCGCGCGAGAAAGCATAGTGAGCACTTCCGAACCGGTAGGGAAGGTAAGAGAAACCCACCCCTGCTTCCAGCATGTGTTTTGATTTATTACATGAGGAGATTAAAAGGTTACCTCAGGAACAAAGTACTTCCAACTGCTATAACAGATGAAGAGTGGTGACTTCTCTCTTATCTATCAGAAACCAAGTGAAAAGTGTTAGATTTGCCTTTCCAGATGAGGGGATATTTTATACACACATATAAAAACAATGTTATGTATGGGATCATATATATGAAAAGCAGCGTGCATGGCTGTAAGCCCTTGTTTGGTTGTTGGTTTTTTTCCCTTTCAAAATACAGGTAGACCTTGACTTACAACAGTTTGCTTAGTGACCGTCCAAAGATACAACATCACTGAAAAAAGTGACTTATGATGGTTTTTCACACTTATGAAAAGTGCAGCATTATTGCAGCATCTCATGGTTACCTAAACAAAATTGGGACGCAGGGCAATTGGTTCATATTTATGATGGTTGCTGTGTCCCGAGGTCATGCGATCACCTTTTGTGGCAAGAAAGTTCGTAAAATGGGGCAAAACTCACTTAACAAATGTCTCGCTTAGCAAAGTAAATTTTGGGCTCAAATGTGGTCATAAGTTGAGGACTGCTTGCCGTGTTTCTCAACCTGAGCATGTTGGCTGGGGAATTCCTGTAATCTGAGTCCATACATCTTAAAGTTGCTAAGATTGAGAAACACCGCTTTAGAATAAACAAAAGAATATACAAAATCATCCCAAGTTATGATCTGAGTATGTTTTAAAAGGTAAACAGGGCAAAATGTCTGTGCATTATCTAACTAATATCACTGGATATCGTTTGTATAAAATTAGCACTAGAAACAACTCAGGACTTCAGTCTCGTTAGTATTCCTTATTCCAGGAGACAGACAGTAAAAGCAGCTAAAAGAGTTTCAATAATCACTTCTAACAGAATTGGCCATGCACAGACAGCCCAGTTTCATCCCTCAGAGTTCCTTCAAAACAAGTAAAGCCAAACATTTTATTTTGGGGGATTTTGGGGGGGGAGCTTTTGGGGTGGTTTTAAAAAGTGAGTTCTTGCATAGATTTAAAACTGTAACAGCGCTGCTCAAAATATTAAGTGGCATTATTTCCTCATTTGTGTGGGGTTTAAAAGGTAAATGTTGATTGAATCTCAACCTCATTCTTCCATTCACGTAAGAACCTAGATATGAAAACTGTTCTCCAAAAAAGTGGATTCTGCTTTGACTGTGCAGCTGAGTATCCTAAATTAAGCAAATATTTTCTTGTATTGAAGGCAAATTGCTAGCATGAAGTAAATTCTCCTAAACTGCACATTAGTGATGATTAAATATTGATAGGTCAGAAGTGTTGCCTTTCTGACCCTTTCTCTTCCCCTCTTCTCTGCTCTACCACGTTTGCCTTCAGCATGTTCCTTTTAAAAAAAAAATCACACAGGAAATACCCTCCACTTGGGGGGACAAAAAACCACATTGAAAATTTTTGCATGCAAGCAGATGTTTTTTTATTTATCCTAATTTGTCAGTCTTTCCAAAAAAAGTTAATTGAATCATTCCCCCCCCCCCGAGCCCCATTTCTTTGGTTATGTCTTATCTCCCCCATCCCTGTTTCTCAGATTGTTTGCCCCTCACTCTACTGATGCTGCATGGTAAGATGAAAACAAAACAATATTTGCTTTTAAGGTTCTCAGATACAGCACCTCACTCAGGTGGGAATTGCTAGCAGGATCGGAGGTCAACCAATGGAGATCCCCTCAGGCAGAGCAGGGCATGGCCAGCCAGGGGAACAAGGGTGGCCCCCATATCGTGGAGAGGATGAATTTGCTAGGAGAGAAGCAGTGAGTACTGTGCTTCGTGTTTGAATAGTTTCTGAAGCAGTCTTGTGTTTCCTTAATTCAATTTTTTTAGTTGCTTCTCTGGTTTTTTTTTTTTTGCTTTGTTTTTTTTTTTTAGCTGCTGCTTTTGTCTTTTTCATACTTCAGCCCTTAAATCTCTGCTTTTTTTTTGTACTTCTCTTACTCAGTCTTAGCTGTCATCCTTTATACCAGGTTAGGCAATCTGTTATTTGTCCTGATCAGCACCTGCCAGCATTGCAGTATCTAGGGAGCCTCAGGTCCCCCGTTTCTCCTTATGCTCTCAGTGAAGATGGTTCCTCTGAACATGTCTTTCTGAAACCATTGGCTCTGTCAAGCCTCACATCCATCTGAAAAAAAGATGTAAATCACTTGGTTGATGTGATAGAGCAGAGGTCTTCAAACTTGGCAACTTTAAGACTTGTGGACTTCAACTCCCAGAATTCTGGGAGTTGAAGTCCACAAGTCTTAAAGTTGCCAAGTTTGGGGACCCCTGTGATAGAGTATTGTGATTTTCTATCATTGGAAAGACATCAGATGAGACTGGAAAGGTTTTTAGTATTTCAAAATATAAGCCATGTCTGGTTGTGTTCTTCTATGATGTTTTATTTTCGCAAGCTAATTCCATCAGTGCAAAATCCTGTTTTTAGAGCATGGCTTTCTCATTGACATGCATGTTTGAATTATCATGAGTTCCTCTTTATGCCTCCCTATATGGTAGGGGATATCTCTCATTCATGTTCCTTACATGCTTGCTCTCTCCTGCATCAAAGACTATTCCTCACCTGTACCCCAGACAGCAGTTTCCAAACACATCAAAGGTGTTATGATGGAGGCATTGTTGCTAGTATTTGTACTCCTTTTTGTTTAGCTGCTGTCTTCTCTAATCAAATAGGTTTTATATATATTTGAAGCACTGTCAAAAGTTACTTGACTCAGAGATAATATTAGGATTAAACACACTGTGAGCAGTGAAATTTCAGTCATGCCACTGTCCTTTATAAAAGGCAGAACAATTGTTTCTCTCTCTCTCATAAATTCTTTTCAGAATTTGTCATAGTAAACTAGTGATTTTATACATCTCATTGTCTATTCTTCCCTCACTAAAGGAAGGTAATTCTGAAATACCGTATTTTTCGGAGTATAAGACGCATCATTTTACTCTCAAAAAGAGGGTAAAAATTTGGGTGCATCTTATACACCGAATGTAGACCCACCCACCCACCCACCCACCCACCCTTTGGCCTCTGTCTTCCAGCAATTTACCTCTTCGCAGCAAACAGGGCAAAGCCTTATTAGCACACTAAGAGATTATCTGCCTCCCGACCTACAGCTGACAGGCTTTCAAGCCACATGGTAAAATGAAACTAACTACGGTGGCTGTAATGAGACAAAATGCTGGGAGATAAAATGCTGGCAATGTTACACTGCTGAAATTTGAAAGGAGGTAAGCTACAGCTACTGTGGCTTAGAGGTAGAGCTCTTGTCTCACAGTCAGGAGGTTGTGAATTCTATCCTAGGTAGAGGCAGATTCTGTTAATATGTTATTTTGTTAGATGTTTGTAGAGTGTTCAAATTGTAAGACTTATTTTTTAAAGACTGCTTTATTATTGTTCTAGACAACTTAACAAAATGAAGAAGCTTTTTAAAATAAATTCTTGCTCTGAAGAGGCCCAGTGCTATTGTATCTTCTTTTAAATAGCAGAAAGCCTTCCAGAAAGCCACATCAATTTTAAAGATCTGTAAAAGTATAATCTGAAATGTCCTGTTTTAGCATTAAGTATTAGTATTAAAATAAGGCAGCTGAATTAAACCCTGACTTAGTCGTGTTTGGAGTAGATCTATTTAAATAATTGGGAGGAGTTAGTGTGATTACATTTAAGATAACTTTCTGGGATTAATATACTGCCATAATGTACATTTCTCCAATTCTTTGCTATTTCTATGGGTCAAGCACACATGCACAGAAATACACAGCAAACAGTGTATATCATCTGTGCTGTTTGCTGTTTGGCAAATTGCTGGGAGGCAGAGGCCCTTTTTCCTTGTTTTCCTCCCCCAAAACTAAGGTGTGTCTTATACTTCGGTGCGTCTTATACTCCGAAAAATATGGTATTTTATTGTCAGCAATAGTGGTATTTTTGTACCTTCCGTTCAATCTCTGAGTCAAAATTTACTTTCTGATTTCCTAAGAAATCAAAGAAATAGCAAGACTCAAATAAAAATACAAAACCTAGGCCTGATTTTCAAAAGGAAGAGTTTAAATTCTCAGTATTGCTGACAGTCAATCATATATAATGTAAGGAAGAACAGTTGCTCCCAGCTTTGCTGCTTTGAACTTCTAGCCAATTTTGTATTATGTAATATGAATTTAACTGATCCAGTGCAACCTTGTATGATACTGTCATACAAAGAAGGGGTACGAAGGGGATTTGCAAGGCCTGCTACATGCAAAAACATACAGCTTTGTTTAACATAATTTGGGTGGGCAGAAAACTGACTACAAGAAAGACTGGTAAAATGGACACTGAATTTTCTGGACCCATCACCTTACTTCATGCTCTAGGCTGCTATGCCCTATACCAGTGATGGCGAACCTTTTTCCCCTTGGGTGCCGAAAGCGCGTGCACGTGTGCTATCACGCACGTGCGAGTGTCCATACCCATAATTCAATGCCTGGGGAGGGCGAAAACGGCCTCCCCTATCCCCGTAGAAGCCCTCTGGAGGCCGGAAATGGCCCATTTCCCGACTTCTGGTGGGCCCGGTAGGCCCGTTTTTCGCCCTCCCCAGGCTCCAGAGGCTTCCCTGGAGCCTGGGGAGGGTGAAAACGCCCCCCTGCCTCCCCGGAGGCCCTCCAGAAACCTAAAATGCCCTCCCAGAGCCTCCGCGTGAGCTGAAAATCAGCTGGCTGGCGCGCACATGAGTGCTAGAGCTGAGCTAGGGCAACGGCTCGCGTGCCGGCAGATATGGCTCCGCGTGCCACCTGTGGCACGCGTGCCATAGGTTCGCCATCACTGCCCTATACAGTATCGCTAAAATAAAAATCTTCCAAATTAATTGGCAAATAATGGTGCCCAGGTTAGTGAGGCATGTGCCTTGACAAACAGTGAGGAAATAAGAAATCTTAGGTAGTAGAAAGACCAACACTTGGTTCATTGACAGTGTAGAGGCAGAATCCAAGTCAGTTGTTCTGTCAGTTTGTGTAGAATGAAAGAAATTAGCTGGTGCAGAATCTTTGGATTAATCAGCAAAATCCATTTGGCCTTCCCTTGTTACTTTCCTTTCTAAACCTGGCAAGTTATGTTTTCTTCTGTGGTTCTCTCAGCAGCTTCTTTCTTTCAGTAATCAATGTAAGGTAACGTTTTCAGTTTTATCCCTACTACACTGGTAGAGCCAGATCTGAAACAGGGCCAAAGTACTTGGCAACTTAAGTCAGTGAACAAGATAGAGTTATTTCCCCCTTTCTACACACAGAAGCTCACCTAATCGTTCGTTCAATTTTATTACAGTATTGGTGACCGGGGTTTCACTCCATTTCACCTAAGGGAGGCCGAGCAAATTAAGAAATTAACGCAGCCCCTGTAGCTCTATCCTACAACATGGTAGACAGCTAAAGCATCCAGAACTGCCTGGCTTCAGCCACTACTTCTGCCTCTGGCCAATCTTGCTCTGAAAGATAGAATTGAATTCCTCCCTCTCACCTGCAGATTCCCACTGGAGTAAACTCTTGGGTGCTTGTTTTCCTCTATCGCAGCACTTAGCCAAGTCTGTCTCCTCTGCATGCCATTGCCATTGTTAATATTGTGGCCTCGGTGTTTCTTTGCAAGCCTTTCCTTCCTTCCTTCCTTCCTTCCTTCCTTCCTTCCTTCCTTCCTTCCTTCCTTCCTTCCTTCCTTCCTTCCTTCCTTCCTTCCTTCCTCTTTACTTATTCAACTCAAGTCTCACCATTTTAATGGTTTTATATATTCCAATGGGGTAAGTCTTCTTTTTGAAAGCACATGCAGCATTGTTTTGTTGGTACTGATTCTGAAAACTGTAATGTGCCTATAGAAGAGGCTTCTTAACCAATTGTCCTCCTGGTATGTTAGATCAGGGGTGTCAAACTCATGTCGTCATGGTGGCAGCACATGACGTATCGGGACTTTGCCCCCCTTCGCTAAACCGGGTGTGGGCGTGGCCAGTGCATGGCGCATTCGGCCCGCGGTCCGGGAGTTTGACAGTCCTGTGTTAGATCAACTTCCATGAGCTGAGGATTAGGGGAATTAAAGCAGAACACATCTAAAAGGCATCAGGTTGAACAAAGTTGCTATAGTCCACAAGATTATGAAATACTTTAGTTTGAATAAGTATATATTTTCTTTTTATAAGTGCATATGGATACAAAATATGAATTAGATGGCTAATAAAAGTAATGGTGCTTGTTTCATCACTGCGATTAACTTTTGAAGCCACTGTGCACTATGACACTTAAAGACTATTCTCTTTAAGCTATTGTGGCATAAGCTTTTGCAGACTTAAAATCCGTTTCATCAGATTCATGAACTCTTTTCTTAAGCTGATGAGTACAGTATACACTTACATGAGTATAAAAGGAAGAAATGTAAAGCAACAAAATAAGAAAACTGGACTTCTTTTTTTAAAATACAATCTCTGACATTTCTAGTTGAGCTTTACATGTATGTAAAATAAGTGTATCTAATTGTCAGTTCAGAATACAGGTAGTTCTCATTTAGTTGGGACCAGCAACTCTGTTGTTAAGATGAAGTAGATGCTAAATTAAATCATGATTGTGTTTATGATCTTACTTCAGTTTTCCTTCGGTTTACAGACCTCAATAGATCTTAAATACAAGGATTGGTCACAAAGTTACTATTTCATCACGGTCATAACTGCAAATGGTCACTGAATGAGGCAATCACTAAATGAGGATTACCTGTAACCTTTTTCTTTCTTTCATGAAGTTTATTCTAACTCATAAAAATGTATGCCATGTGACATCGTTTTCATGGCAATTGAGCTATCCTTTTGGCAATCATCTTCTAACATTTGAGGGATTCTAGAAAGAGGCCAGCAAGACCAAATATTCCTCTAAAAACAGTTCACTCTTCCAGTTTTGTATTTCAAATCAAAGGGAGACTTTCTGCTTTCTCTGTCCCTGCGTCTTTTTCTGTTTTTCTCCTTCTGTGCCTTTTTGTTTTTAAGCTGAACCTGGAATAATGCTCTGTGCCTTTCTCTAGACACATACACCTGGACATCACGAATATTGCTCCTCACCAGTTTTCCAGATGCCACGGAATTCGGCTCGACAGCCTTCAGCTCCACCTGTTCATCTGCCAGCCAGCAACCAGCAGGGTCCAGGGCTTTGCTACAACACCAGCTCCACTGAAGACCTCCAGACAGGACATTCTTCTGCCTCCCTCATCAAAGCAATCCGAGAGGAGCTTCTCCGGCTCTCTCAGAAACAGACCATTGTACAGGACTTCCACAGCTGATTTGTTCTGTCCTTGCAAATTAGCCAATTATCTGCTTCCTGTGGAAGCTCGACTTGCAGGAAAATCAGCAAGAGCCTGCTGTTCTTCTGTCAGAGGAGTAAACTTGTACAATACCAGGGATTTATGAAGCAAGAGAAAAGAACTCTTCGGCTGCAGCTGCAGCTGCAGGGGCAAGAGAGATTTCTGTGAATGACAAAGTTGGAAAGACTCAGCAAATGTTTGACAGAAACCATCTTTTAAACTTTCTACTTTTAAGCGTTTTGGCATTATAATTGTACTTTGACTAGGAGCGTTCTTTCATAATTCTGATCTGGAAATTCATATGCTGCAAAGAAGGCAGTACTATCCTCTTAAAGAACATGCCAGCCCTTGATTAAGGAAAAAAAGGCACCTCAGATTAGTGGTAGTTCCTGAGTGGAAATCGCCGGCTGTTGGTGGGGTGTGGGGGGTTATATACTTCTGACATATTTCTTTTCACATACAATGCAAGTGGTGTTGTTCCTGTGCAAACAATTACTTTAATTAGATCATAGTGAGACTTCTTGAAGAAAGGACTTGGGAAACTTGCTAAACCAAGAGAATAATCATTGCTTAATATTGCTTCCAAACGGAGCCAATCTTTGAACTTTTCTTGTTGTTCTTCTGGTGCTGAAGCTTCAAAGTGTCCCTTGATCCTGGTGTTTGCAAATGTAAAATGAAGGCATTTAAAAAAGAGAGAGAGAGAGAGCAGTATGAAGACACAAACGAAGGATATAATCATTTATTCAGGCTGGGGAAACCATTTAATCCTCTTTTTAGAAACTGTACTTGGCACTAATAAGTTATTGATGGACAAGTAGCAGATGGATCAATAAGTGGAGAGACACATCCAGGGGCATTTCACAAGTGATGCAGAGAACATTAAATGTGCATGATGATGGCATTACTATACATGAATTATTTTCCCTGGGGCTCCCAAAATCCATGTGGGAAATCTATCATAGATAATATTTAGCAGACATGGGTAGCTCCAAGTTTGGTTTTGGTTTTTTTTTTTTTGTCTTTTCCCTTCTTTTGGAAGTGGATGTTTCTAATCTGAAAGATTGTAATCATACATGATCAATGATTTAATGGTTCTTGGTGCTGCCTAGAAAACTGAGTATGACTTAGTAGTCATTTCAAAGAAGGTCACTGGACTCTATGGACAAAGGCAAGCCAAGCCCAAGAGTTATGTTCTTTTCTGGATCAAAATATTTGAACATTTCATCCTGAAATGTTTTCTCCTATTTACTTCCCACGAAGTAAATGTCCTTTTCTTGAAAAAAATGATTGCAAATAGATCAGTACAGACCAGCACATCCAAAGATGTTCGCTTAAATAGAGGCTTCACTTTCAAGAAGGGTATAGCACAGGGATGTCAAACTCGATTTCATTGAGGGCCGCATCAGGGTTGTGTTCGACCTTGGGGGCTAGGTGGGCGTAGCTAGGGTGGGCATGGCCATCTTGACATCACTCGTGTTGGGGGCGCCTGTGGTAGCCCGAGTGCTCTGCCAATGAAAACGGAGCTTGGGAGGCTGTGACAGCCTCCTGCAACCCTCTGCCAGCAAAAACAGAGCTCGGGAGGGCCACACACGGCCCGTCCAAGGTCCGTTTTCACTGGCAGAGGGTTGCAGGAGGACATCGCAGCCTCCCAAGCTCTGTTTTTGCTGGCAGAGGCACTGCAGACCAATCCTTCACTGCTTCCAGGGCGGCCCCACGGGCCAGATCTAAGCACCCCGCGGGCCGGATGTGGCCCACGGGCCTTGAGTTTGACACCCCTGGTATAGCAGTTTAAAATGGTTTGTTATAGTGAGCAAATTAGGTACCAAATGTTAATATAAAACTCACTTTCCAGTTACATCCTCGCTTGAATTTCATAATGAATGCCTAGGGTATACTGTACCAGCTTAGACAGAAGGAGTGGCATTCTTGTTGAGAAAGAAAATGCATGCTAACAAATCTAAAATTGCTGAAAAGGCATCTGCGGTTTACCTGTAGGATACCTGGTACTGCACATATGGTCCTATGAATTTGTACATTTTTTTTTTACTTTTTAAAAAAGCATAACATTTTCAGCACCCTGTGTTTTTAGGTATACCCTTTGAAAATACTCAGTCCCTTGTAATAGCGCTTGAAGATACTCTTGAGATCACTTGCGAAAGTTCTTCTAGGATCTGAGATGGAGGCTAAAGTTTGGATGGCTAAGCTATTTGTTCATTTGCCAAAGGTCATAAATGTAGAAATGCTACCTGCTTTTTGTACAAGGATAACATGGGGGGAGGCTTAATGGTTTGAGATGGGCTGAACAGCCAGCCTGAGTGGTATCATGTCACCAGCAGTAGTTCATCATAAGCCCCACACTGTGTTTGGATCTTAACGGAAGTGAAACTAACAAAATTAAAATGATAAAATTCTATTTTAGAATAACAAAAGCTTAGTTTCATCATTAGAAGCAGTCTCTGCATTTGTATGTGTTGCTACTGATACAGTGGTACAGGCCATCCAGGCCCTAGTTCTTAACAGGATTTTAATTTTACTGTTTGTTGTGAGATGTAATTTACTGTCATATGGACATTGCTTTAATTATAACCCACGTAATATGAGTGAAAGTTCTAACTAAATTATTTTATTTGTTGGAGTGTATTTTACTTCTGTTCTTAGAGTAAATTAAAGCTAAAGCAGTGGCATAAAGTCTCGTCTGAGCAGGAGTGTGACATCAGTGCATTTATATTCTTGTGGATGCTAATGAATGGTTTTATGGTGTTACATTTTGCCTACCTGATCCTTGAAATTGCATTTCTATTATGCAGTTTGTCCCTCATCCAAGAATGTTCTCCAAACACTGTAGAATCAGCATTGTTACCAGCAGGATTTAAGTTAGTCAGGATCATCTTCCCATAAACCTCAATGGGATTATATGTACTCCTCAGTTATTGATAGAAATTGGGATCAGCATCTCCATCGCTGAACAATGTGGTCATAAAGTCCAATGTCATGTGACCATGCCAACATGTGATAGTTTTGTAAGTCCCAGTTGCTACCTAGGTGAATCCCACCGTTCCATGGTTGCCTTTAGTCTGGTGAGATTCATGTCAGACCTAAGCTCAAAGATAGATGGCAAGGTGAGATCTAATTGACTTCCTTATTTGCTTATACCTAATAGACAGATTCTTGCCAAAGTAAAGCTACAACCATCTAACCTAATTGTCTATGAAGATTCTCAGTCATCCAGATCATGGTTGTCCCAAAGGTGCTTTTTCAAGAGGCAACTGGACTTTCTGGTTTTTCTTTGAAGACATTTCGCTTCTCATCCAAGAAAGTGCAGTTGCCTCTGGGATTTCTAACCTACTAGATATACCTGGGAGATTCTAGGATATGGTTATCCTCAAACTTTTCATCACTCCCCCATCTAGGTCAGGACTATGCAGTCCCTTGTTTTGGACCTTTGTATGGAATGTTCTCCCTCCTCTCTGGAAAGCTATGGTGCTATTGTCAACATTCCTCCTTCCACACATACACACACTCCCTCTCCAGCTGCACATCCCATCACAGGAAGACCTTATCTAACCTTGATTAATGACAGTGCTAATCATGCTGTGAGTGTGGGCAAATTCCCCATGTATAAAAACACTGAAGATCTTAATAATGTTTTAAGAACAATATGAAATGGTGCACCCACATGTAAAAACCAGGTTTCAACACACACAAAAATCCATCATTAGTGAAAAATGTTATTTACTGAGGTTGGCGAGTATCACACTTCTGACTTCCTACTGGATTATCATAGTTTCCCTAATTTCAACAACAAGAGTTTAGCAAGTTCATCCTGGGTTATTGACACATAATGAAGCCTAAGAAAAGTTGTAATCCATATGTTTCTTTCTCAAATTCCCTCTCTTCTATTTCTCATTTGTTACTTTGAAAATATCAGTTCTAAAATTCAGGGCAACTAGACTGTGTTTAAAAAGGAAAACAAGAAAAGATAGGACTGCTTAACTCCTAATTGTTCCTCCATCAAGCTGGCAAAGGGAAAGTAGAGAAAGACAACTCATGTGCAAATAGCCAGTTTGGGCCAATGGTTAAGGCACCAGGCTAGAATAGCAATAGCACTTGGACTTATATACTACTTCATATTGCTTTACAGCCCTTTCTAAGCTGTTTAGAGTCAGCGTATTGCCTCACAATTTGGGTCATTTTACCAACCTTGGAAGGATGGAAAGCTGAATCAACCTTAAGCCAGTCAGGATCGAACTGCTGGCAGTTGGCAGAGTTATCCTGCAACACTTAATTCTAACCACTGTGCCACCATGACTGGGAGAAACCAGGAGACTGAGTTGTAGTCCCATTTTAGGTATGAAAAGCGGCTGGGTAATTTTCGACCAGTCACTACCTCTTAGCCAAGCTCCCCACATAGGAGTTGTGGGTAAAATAGGAGGAAGGACTATTAGGTATATTCACCGCCTTGAGTTGCTTATAAAAATAAAGGTGGGATATAAATAAATAAGCAGAACATGAAAAAGGACAGGTCTCTGATCATACAAGCACAACCATTAACTTGATCATTTTGATCCTTCCTACAGACACAAACATTAAAATGTGCAAACAATTTTCAAGAGGTTTTAGAGGTGATACACAAACTTAAGAATGCTACCCATGGCTGGCTGCGCATTTATTGATAGACAACCATGAGCTACCACACTGTCACAGAAAAAAGAAGAGATATACAGTATAATCATTCTTTATTACATATGACAACTCTCTTAAGCATGTCTGACATCCTTCCTTAGGACTATTTTACGCATGCCACAGTTTTCATAACATAATGGAAAGACCCTGGGTTATTAAACAGCACTCACAGTAGGGCCATTGAGAAATGGGGAGGAAGAGAATAAAAACACAATTTAGTTGTTTTGCAAGCACCTTGTTTCAGTGTTGGCTATACTACAGTGTTGATATTCCCCAGAACTGAAAACATTAGGTTCCCCAGCAAGCTCTGACTAGCTTACATCATCCCTGGCTCAGATTCAGAAAGGGAAAAATAAAAAAAAACTAAAAAGCTACAAGCTTTGATTCCAGTCATGACCCTGACAAATTATCACCATCTGTGTCAGCAGAAGGAAATGTCAGCTAGCTGACTCTTAAGCCACTTAAGAAAGAGGATAAATGGTCCTTTCAGTGATAGCGGAATTTCAATTCACAACCAGAAGAAAAGGATCCAAAGGAAGTGCACATTCTTGCTTCGTGGGACTGCAAATATTTCTGCAAACCAGAGCAGTGGTTCTCTTGTCCAGTGTTGCCAAATTGAGAGCAGGATTAAAACCATGATCATCTTCGTGGGCATCATACGTAGGTCGTTTTGGTAGAAAGCACCAACGTCCTTATTCTACACTTCAGCAACTGAATAGTCTAGGTTATTTTCTCCATCCAATTGCCTTGTGAAAGGCAACAAGAAGTGTGAGTTGGTTCTACTTAGCATTGTGCTTCCTAATATTTGGATTCATCAGGCCTGAGCTTGGTCATTTTATCAATGCAGAAGATGATAAGGGTGAGAAACCAAAGACTCCAGCCAACCGCTGCAGCAATCCAGCCATACCCATCCATACCAATCTGGCAACAGGTGTTGGCTTCGGAGCAGAATTCAGGATCTGAGGCACAGAAAGAGAAAAGTGTCTTCTCTATCTCTATTACCGTATATCAGAGGTTCAAAAGCACATGCCTTCAATCGCCATAAAACTAATAATACCCCAGAGGCTGTGCAAAATTCCAAATTAATTTTTTGAAAGTGTTTTTAAATTACTGAACTCTGTTTTTAATGGTTCTGCTTAGACAACCAGGGTCTTAGCAGCTAAAGTTTTGTAGACATTTTGACAAACTCTATCTGCAATTAGTTCAGTGATTTTATCCAAACCCAGAGAACTGATTTGAGCAAATTCTGATTTGGTTAATTTTAATTAAATCCCATGTGAATATAGCCAAACTGTAGCCATCCAGAAGGGTGGGACCAGAACGCTTGGTCTCCAACCCATACGGAGACAGTGGGTGGTTACTCCAACATTATCTGGATGACATTAAACTGGTTGGGGAACTTTCCAAAAGAATTACCAAAAATTCTTCCCAAATTTTCCTGACTTAGAAACTTGCATTTCAAAAACATGCCTCATTCCAGCATCACCGTGAATACTTACGAGAACATGAAAAATTGGTAGATTCTACTTCCATCTCTAGAAAAAAAAAGAACAAAATTGTATTTGAAGGTATTTTTCTAGAAGAAACTTAACTTGTAAATCCACATGCTCAACCCTGGAAATACTCTAGTGATCATTTGTTGTTAAAAAGGTATTACTCTTTCTATTATCTAATTTCATGGTGTTCCCCACCAGACAGCTAAAATATATTGCATTGCCTATTGATATTATTTATATAATACTTCAAATTCTGTTTATTTTTTAATCCCTTAAAGAGAAGAGAAATCATCAGCAAGAGAAGTTAATCCCTTAAAGAGAAGAGAAATCATCAGCTGCCCTGGCCTGTTTAAAGATGAGAAGAGAGGAGTCCAGTAGGAGGTGGAGGATGGGGATGGGGATAGGCTGGAGAGAAAGAGTCCCACAGGTTGGTATTATAGACTTAAATTCCCAACCAGCACTAACATTTATGTAAGACCATAGATTAGGCATGGAAAATCTTTTGATTATTTATTTATTTATTTTTGTCAAGTACGTGTTGGTAATATACATAGATATAACATTGCTTATATACATAAGAGGAGTACTGATAAGAGGGAACATTAGGACAGGGACGGTAGGCACGCTGGTGCACTTATGCACGCCCCTTATTGTTGCAGATTGGGGAGATTTTGAGGGTTGCAGTAGGTAGGATAAGAATGAAAATAGGTGGAGCTGGGATTTTAAGTTCTTATTTTCTTGGGAATTTGTGGGTTTCCCTTTTTGTTTTACCATGTTATTTTTACATTGGGGCTTACACAAAAGTCTGTTTCCTACTGTTTCCTCTGCCAAATGGCAAGAGACATCCCACCAGTTGTTAGCAATGGTGGTTAAAAGTGGCTTCAGGACTATCAAAAAGGGCCATATTTGGGCCCAGGTTGTTCACCTCAGGTTAAATGACATAGGATCATAGAGTGCAAGGCTGTACAGTGATCCAGATTCAAGGGGGGAAAGGAGGTGGGATTTGGAATTTATGCACATGTGCATGTTTCACCAGTCTACAACTCCTTAAACAAAGTTGTACTTGAAAAGTCAGACTTGAAACTGAAATAGAAGGGTGAGCTCAGAAAAAGATGTAGCTTGTTTAAAAAGAGTTGCCAACAGTGCAGACTCCAAATCACCTTTTCTTTCTGAATCTAGGTCATCCTATATCTCTAATACAAGGATGTTTAGGGCAAATTGTGCCTTTTAATGGCCTTTTAGGCTAGTGAAGCTCTTTCCCTTCTTCTATCTTACCTATTTTCATCAGCGCTGGCTGGCTGAGATTTTTCTCCTTTTTCCTTCAACCTGCTATTTGAACAAATCCTAGCAAAAACATTCTTCAGACAAAGCGCACAGTCTACCACTGAGCTAGACTTCCATTATATTTTACAGGGTTTTGATGTCATTCCTTCCTTTTCATTAACAAATGCCTCCCACAGAATGCAAGTTCTTAAATTCTTTTGCAGCCAACTTTAAACAGTATTTTTAATACTATATCTAAGATCAAGTCTTCGCACCTCCGAATTCCAACTGAAATATATTTTGCCCTTTATGAATTAAAAATATCAGAAAAATGACCTAGTCAAAAAATCCTCCTCCTCCTCCTCCTCCTCCTCCTCCTCCTCCTCCTCCTCCTCCTCCTCCTCCTCCTCCTCTTCTTCTTCTTCTTCTTCTTCTTCTTCTTCTTCTTCTTCTTCTTCTTCTTCGTTTCTGGATTTCAAAAGTATTTCCATAATATTGGAGGTTGCCTTATGCACTTAAGAGATCTAGGTATTGCGTCTTCTAATTTCTGTTCAGGTTTGGCTGCAAATGAAGGCAGCATTCATAGGAATCATCAGCTGTTAAATGACTATTTTAATCACTCATTTGCTTAGGAGGTATATCAGATCTACCTGCCCTAGAATTGAGATTATTTAAAAATGAATGAAATAAATAACCTTTGTATTTTTCCTAGCAGCTCCCTATTATCCCATCACTTGCTATCCCGTGCCTTTCTTTTCCTTTCTTCCCTGGCTTTTCCTATCCCAGGGTCTGAGAATGTGATCGAACGCACTCCTCTGAATTAAGCTTCTTTCTCCACTATTTTGCACGTCTTCTGCCGAACCTCAGTTTTATGATACGAGTCAAGAGTATAGCCTCTTTTGCTCTCAACACTTTCCCTTCACAGTCAAGAGAGAAAAAAAACATTGCTGAGTAGATTCCCTTAGTTAACCCAGTAGGAATTTTCTTCAGAATGAAAATGTAATACTTTTCTCCCTTGGAAGCTGTTTTTTCAAATTAGTATTTGCAACACCGAACAGCTAGAAATAATTTTCAGACAAAATTCACCTCAGAGAAAGAAAGAAAACAACAGCAGCAGCACATCTCTAAATACAGCACAGTTATTTTGTAAAAACTCTCTCTCAAACTCTTATTTTCAAACGTTCTAATGATGCCATGTTCATGCTAATCTCCTAACTGCAGTGTTAACTATGATAAATCATGAGAGGATTGGTCACCTTTTGAAAATGCATTCTGGCAAGCTGAAGAGAGCAAAAGAATAGAGAAGGCAATGCAGATCAATGGCTCCATTTCAGGATTCCGGGACCCCAGCAGCAACTGTTGTCCTAATGAGTCCCAAAGCTACCAACATCAACTAGCAGTAGAAGGGGAGGACCCAACGCAAAGTCAAATGTTGAATCCAGATCTGTGGGTGGAGAAAGTTAATTCCTGCTATGCTTGGACATTCACCTGCAGCCGAAGAGTTTAATTCAAGCAAAACCTCTTCCCTGAGGCTGTGCAAGTCTTACAAAGGAAGTTTGAGGCATGCAGGAAAGTTAATAACAAACAGAATATTGACATTTGTGGCAGTTCCATTTCCATGGGTAGATTTGGCTTTTTAAGGACATGTTGCATTCATGTTGTATAAATTAAAAGGGCATATAAGAAGGAACTGGGTTTTGGATGTTTTTAAAAGAGGAGGCTAATTATCCTGGCCCCTACACAGGGAAAGGACGCCAATTTAGCATATGAATAGGGTGCCCAGATGTCCTGATTTTATCAGGATTGTCCTGATTTTTAGAAGCTTGTCCTGATTCTGAAAATGTCCTGATTTTGTCCTGAAATTCGAGTTCCCGTCCTGATTTGTCCTGAACTTTTGTAAAATTTTAGGATAAACAAGATGAACGTTAAATGAAAGTACGTTTGCACTACTTGTGTTTTAGTTCAATCGCTTCATTTTCAGGCAGATTCTCTTATGTATTGTTACGGAAGATTTCGTGTGCATTTTTCGTGTGTAATATTTTAATGCTTTCTTTCAGGGTTGTGATAAATTATTTAAAATATTGTAAATGTTTTCTTAGTTTAAATTCTAGTTAGCATAATTTTTTTAATTCCTACGTCAAACGTGGCTGTGAAAAGAGTATTTTCCCTGTGCAAGAAGCAGTGGACAGACGATCAAAATTGATTGGATGTTAAAACCGTGAAATGCTTGCTTCAAATTAAAATAAATCATTCTTCTTCATCGTGTGGCAAAATGTATAAAAAGATTTTGGGCGACGAAAATTTGCTGAATAAGATATCATCTAATAGTAAATACGTGTGAATATGATGTTTTATTGGCTTTGTTGGAGTAATAAACGTTATCTTGAGAAGTGCTATTTTTTTAAAACTGTCCTGATTTTGGATCAAAGGTATCCAATATGAAATGATTATATGGGTTCTATTTTTTATTTAAGACAACAATGTTAATCAGTTAAAAGCTATCCTGAATTATGTCGGCATTTCAGATTTTTCCATATATTCCTGATTATTGGACGACTAACTTCAGTCAAGAAAAATTGCCATAGCTAAGAGGCAGCAAGAAGATAGTGCGGGGGGGGGGGACTTAAATAAACCTTTTGCTCTTGGCAGCTTAGCATTTTAGAAAGAGCCTGATGGGGTATTGCCTACTAGCTACATTTAAATGCCATCCTTCATTACTGAACTCACCAATCACTGTGCTTGCTTGATATATTAAATCATAGAATCATATGATTCTGAAAGGAACCTTGGAGATCTTCTAGTCCAACCGACTGCAGAAAATACGACTTCAGCAACAGAGTGATCAATGCTTGGAATGCACTACCTGACTCTGTGATTTCTTCCCCAAACCCCAAAAACTTTAACCTCAGACTGTCTACAGTCGACCTCACTCCATTCCTAAGAGGTCTGTAAGGGGCGTGCATAAGAGCACCATCGTGCCTACCGTCCCTCTCTTACTGTCCCATTGTCCAAATTTACCTGTACCTACTTTGCTTTTGTTTATGTTTATACCATACCTGCTATCTTGTACATGTTTTGACAAATAAATAAATTAAAAAAATTAATTAACCCCCCCCCAACCCAAGGCAGGAGTATTTATACCATCCCAGGCAAATCATTTCTTTATTTTTTTAAAACAATGACACTTATTTTAAAAATTGAGTTCTTTTTCCGCCTAAATTCAACTAAAGCAGGGATGTCAAACTGAAGACCTGCGAGCCAGATCCGGTCCGTGGGGTGCTTAGATGTGGCCCCCGGGGCCGTCCTGGAACAGTGCCTCTGCCAGCAAAAATGGAGCTCGGGACAGCCATGCGCGGCCCTCCCGAGCTCCACTTTTGGCTGCGATGGCCTCCTGCAACCCTCTACCAACGAAAATGGAGCTCAGGCCATCACAGACACCCCCCGACATGAGTGATGTCAAACTGGCCACGCCCACCCTGGCCGTGCCCACCGGGCCCCCCAAGGTCAAACACAATCCTGATGTGGCCCTCAATGAAATCAAGTTTGACACCCTTGAACTAAAGCATTTGGAAATGGAATTTGGCATCTGGAAAGGGTTGGATTCTCTCAGTTCTGAGAGGAAAGCTATGGAGAGAGGTAACAGGCAGCCCTCCCTGTACAATCACAATTGGGACTCGAATTTCCATCGTAAGTCTTTGCAGTTGTAAGTTGAATCATTACATGACCAGATTTGATTCTACGATCATTTTTCTGCAATCGTAACTCCAGTCACATTGCTGCAAGTCAAATTATGTGGTTGCAAGTGTGAATCCAGCTTAATTTATGCAGTTTTTTGTCAGAAGCTAGCAAAACAAATGGCAAATTGAAATCACATGACTATGGGATGCGGCCACCAGTTGTTAAGGAAAGCTAATTGCCAAGCAACTGAATTGCAATCATGTGAATATGGCAGAGGGGGGGAAATGGTTGCAAGTTCAAAACTAGATCACGACTCACTTTTTTGAAAGCTGTCATTAATTTGAACCATTGTTAAGTGAATGGTCATAAATCAAGTAGTACAGGTAGTCCTCAACTTACAACATTTCATTTAGTGACTGTTCAAAGTTATGAAAGGATTGCAAAAAGTGACTTATGACTGTTTTTCATACTTATGGACGTTGCAGCATCCCTCTAGTCATGTGATCAAAATTCTGATGCTTGCCAGCTGGTTCATATTTATGACGGTTGCAATGCAGTGTCCTGGGGCCATGTGATCACCTTTTGTGACCTTCTGATAAGCAAAGTCAACGTGGAAGCCAGATTCACTTAACAACCGTGTTACTAACTTAATTTCAGTGACCCACTTAACAACTGTGGCCAGAAAAGTCATAAAATGGGGCAAAACTCACCTAACAAATGTTTCACTTAACAACAGAAATGTTGGGCTCAATTGTGGTCGTAGGTCGAGGGCTACATGTACTCTCTGTGGCATGTTTTGTTTTGTTTTCAAGTATGAATCCAATTTGCTTACATTACATGAGCAAATATTTAACTGTAAAACAAGGCAGAAGAACAAGAACATGTAAATATAGCTTTTCACCTAATCAAGGTTGCTTTAAGTTTCAAAATTCACAATGCTTGTGACAGCCTCCACCTGACTCCAGTGGGTTATTCTTGTTAGATCTGCCTTTTTGTTGATATTGTGGTTGTATGAGGATGGTCTGTTCTCCCCTTTCCATGCATGACACAGCCGTGGTATTTACACAGCAGTCAAATGACTCATTGAACGCCACAAAAACAACATTCTTCTTTGAAGCCAGGATCCCTTGATTCTTGATCTTGTTTTCCAAATATCCTCCTGTTTTTAATATATACATGTGCAGATTTTTATTTGCTAGAAATAAAAAAATTTGAAACATTGGGTTTCATCAAAATTCAAAATACCAATTCAAATGTATATTTCTATTTTTTTCTTCTTATAGTGACTTTTCTCTCGATTTGGCACCTGAGTAGTAACATACTCCACCCATTGCCAAATGTGAAGAGGAAGAGAGGGGAGCATCTTCTAAGGAACTAAAGAGGGGTAACCAGTTTGCCTGATTAGAAAAATTAGAAACAACAATAAGATTAAGTAAACTATATCCCAATCTGATTATCTCGTGATTTGTTGAGCTTCAATTCCCACCATCACTTTTAGGTCCCAGCTTGAACATTGGATGGGAAGTGAAGGAAGTTGCTTTAATTTCTTTCTTTCTTGGAGCTGAAGATACAGCCACCAATCTATAATTATACCCTGTTCCTCAAGCTCCTGTTTACTTTTTAATTTTCCATTACTATCTAAAATATCCTTATATATGACCATTTTACACATGTCCATAGTATTAGGGTGGATCATCACCTCCATAGTGGAAAGCCAATTGGGGATTTTCACATAGTGTTTTTTTCCCATCTCCTACCATATTTGCATCAGCGACTCTCTTATCTTGTGTCTATAAAAGTATTTTTGTGGCTTATTTTCTTTGTCCCACAAAAATGCATGCCATCCTTTTTGTAAGTCGTGGCCTTCCAATGTTAATATCCTTTTGAGGTTTTCTAATCTGGGGATGCTCATCTGTGACAAGATAACCAAGGGCTTACAACTGCAAGCAATTTCAGCATCGCCCTATACTATTGTAGAGGTAGATCAATGGATGAAGAATCCTGTTTCAAAGCAGTTATGTGTCAGGTTGGAAATGGCAACGTATCATTGCTTTGTGCTTGCAGAATCAGTCTGTGCGCTCAATTGGAGAGAACAGTTGACCTTTCTGCCTCCCGGTTCTTGACTGTCTGTTGGCATGTCTAATGAATGAGCCCAAGTGAAGAACTGCAGGCAAAAGTCTGTAGACATTCTAAGTCATCCAGGTCTGGCCAGCTTGACGCCACTCACTGGATATGGCTGACTGGGTGGGCATGGCCAGCTTGATGCCACTCCCCAAACTGCTGGCATGTTTCCTCTTTGCATTGGGTAGACCAGGCCAAAGCCACGCTGGCCTGATGTTTCCTCTTCACAATGGGTAGACCGGGCTGAAGCGATGCGGGTAGACCGGGCTGAAGTGACACGGGCTGGCCCCTTACATTTTCCAGGACAGCCCGGTGGGCCGGATCTGACCACATCGCGGGCTGGATCTGGGCCCCGGGTCTTGAGTTTGACACCCCTGCTGTAACCTCTAATCTGACCTGGAAGGGAAGGAATTATCTTTAAAAAAATGAAATGGCTTGAAAAAGCACAACAAAGAACATTGGGAGGGAGAAGTTTCTTTTAGTTTTCTCCAGATTGAATTTATTTCTTTTTCTCGTGTATCTAATTTAGCACCTTACACTGCAGAAGTGTGAAGTGGATCTGCTGACTTTAAATGACTAAATTATATGCTTCTATAGGTAGCTTCTGACTTCTTGAGAACTGAGAAGTGGTTAATGTTTCTCCTAGGGACCATTTTCTCCTATATAAACCGCTTTGCAAAATCTCCTGAATGCATTTTAGATCCTTAGGATTTACTTCATGTAGTTTTAGATTTCTTCCCAAAAGTGGCTTCATTCCTTGGAGATGCCAAAAATTTGGGTAAGATATTTCATTGCCATATGTTTCTTCTCTGATCCAACAATTAGCATCACATTTTAGTACAGGCAGCAATCTATTATTGGACACTTCTAACTGCATTGGTTTGGCTTTTTAATTCTATACCTTTAATTCTTTTCCCTAATTAAATTACAGCAATAAATAAATAAATAAATAAATGGTGTGTTACAGAACAAAAACATCAATTTTTAGCAAGCCTTGAGTTAGCTTTACATTTCAGTAAGGTAGACCAAGAAAGGAGCAGAAAGGATATCTAGCTTTTTAAGAATAGCTTAACATTTAGCAAGGAGTATGTGTATCTGTCTGAGAGGAAAAAAAATGAGGGTGAGGGTGAGGCAGCCACTCCTAGTTTCACTTCAACTTCAACCAGTGAACCAAATCAGTGTATGGTTTACAAGAAGTCCAGGCAACTCATTTTAGAATAAAAGAAATTAAAATTAAAAATATTCTATGGCTGCGACTTAGAATATTAAACAATTGTAATCCAGCATAGCAAGTTCTGCTGTCTCCCAAACAGTGGTGGGTTCTAAATAATTTTGCCACCGGTTCACGTGCGCACTTGCGTGCGCATGCAACGCTTTTGCGTCCCGAGTGGATGGGCAGAGCCTCCCACCGCCGGCACTACCGGTTCTAAGAACCGGTCCAAACCGGGAGCAACCCACCACTGCTCCCAAAGAAGTTTTTGCTCCACTCCCTTGAGATCAAGCTGACCAATATCCTAAAAATCAACATTCATTTAGGACAGTGGTTCCCAACCTGGGGGTCGGGACCCCTTTGGGGGTCGAACGACCATTTCCCAGGGGTCTCCCTGGCATCCTCAGCTCAGCTCCCCCCCCAACTGCCACAAGCCTGGCCATATCGGCTCAACTTGCCCGAGCCCTCCGATTGGTCGGGAGAGGTGCCATTCGGTGAGAGGCATTTGTGATGCCTGGCGGCCGAGCTAAGGGGTGGGGCGTCGCAAGATTGCGTGCTGGAGAGTACAAGGCGGTGCTTAAGACATGGCTGCCCCTGTCTCCTGCTCACAGCGGCAGTTTCTTCCCGCTGGTGTCGAAGGGAAAGGGAGTCACGGGAGGGAACGGCCAGCCAACAACCACTTAAATTTCACAGCGCATGACGGCAGGAAGGAGGACAGCTGGGTCGGATCCAGTGGAAGATGATATTCCTTGTGTTCTTGCAAAGACTGGCCCGAGAATTTCTGATCTGGCATAATTACATATTGTTTTTGTGATTAATCGCTATGCTTTAATTATGTTCAATTTGTAACAATGAAAATACATCCTGCATATTAGATATTTACATTACGATTCATAACAGTAGCAAAATTACAGTTATGAAGTAGCAACGAAAATAATTTTATGGTTGGGGGTCACGACAACATGAGGAACTATATTAAGGGGTCGCGGCATTAGAAAGGTTGGGAACCACTGATTTAGGAACACTGCATTTAAAAACTATGGAAGAGGTAAATTAAACTTAGTCCTCAAATTGGGTAGGAAGAAAAGTCCGGACTGAAGTATTGAATTTGTCAGCACAAATCAGGAACATTTTAATTTTCTTTATTTAATACAAGCTCCACTAACAGAGAAGGAAAGAATCTGAGATTAAAAGAGGAAGAATGAAAGAGGAAGAATGAAACAAGGAGGTGCCTCCATTTCTATCAAAACTTTATTATGTTGTTTATAGCAACACCTTGCTGCTGACATAACATTTATTTGTGTTTATCGCACAGGTCTCAAGTTGAAAGGTTTTTAGGCTAAGAGTTTGCTCTTGGTTTCTTTCTTTCTTTTTTTGTTTTCTTTCTTTTTTCTTTTTGCAATTTATGACTAGCAGGCAGTGTTCTTTTTAGTCCAGTTTGGTCCAGTTTTAAGCCACATGTCTAGAAGCCCCATGTCATCCCAGTATTTCATTTGCTGCTCTGTTATGCTGGAAACAGCTTCAGACTTCTCTGCAACACCCAGAAACAAGAAAAAAAGGCTGGATAAAGAAGGTGAGATCTTAGCGGGGATATAACCACCACAGTCCTGTGGTGAAGTGTAATTTCTCTGGGTTTTAGGGCCTACTGCATTTTCCTAAAGAAAATTACTTTAAAATATGACGAATATTTCTCTCCCATGAAATATATATATATATATATATATATTTCAAAACCAGTAATTAACACTTGATGGGGCTGGATGTTTAGGTTCTCTAATTGCTACTGTGCTGATCTAATTATAACTTTAAAATAAAAAAGCCAACAAGTGCCCAGGAGCAATAGATGAATGATATAGATGTGATTTTAAATAGCGTGATGATTCATTAGTAATGATTGACAAGTGTATCAGTCTGATAATATTTATATTATAGGGATTTCTAAGCTTCACCATAATTCACTTGTACTGGAAGCATCTGTGGATATTTGCAGTAGGGTAGTTGAGATATTTTCTATTTTAGAATGGTTTCATGAACGGGTAGCAGTGGTTCAGTCTTTGAGCACCTTCTTTGCTTGCTGCATATATTAATTAAATTTCAAGTTTAGGTAACAGAGTTGTTGACAAAAACAAGAGCTGGTTTTCCATCTGTGGTGTATGGTAGGTTCTTGCAATCCAGGACTGTTTCTCAAGCATATGTGCTGGCATTCACATATAGCAATAGCACTTAGACTTATATACCGCTTCCCAATACTTTACAGCCCTCTCTAAGCGGTTTTAGAGTCAGCATATTGCTCCCAGCAATCTGGGTCCTCATTTTACTGACCTCGGAAGGATGGAAGGCTGAGTCAACCTTGAGCCGGTCAGGATCAAACTCCTGGCAATGGGCAGAATTAACCTGCAATACTGCATTCTAATTACTGGGATTTCTAACTTTGACTTTGTAATTTCAAGTGACTACAGATTAATTTTTCTTATGGCTATGTTTGAACTCCATAAGATAAAATACCATTAAAAACCTGCCATGTTATAAGTTTAAAAAGCAAATACTGAAAAACAGATTAAGCCTGAATTGTGTTTGATTCTGAAGAACAATATATAAACAAAGTAACAGGCTAACATCAGTACTCCTAAAGCAATTTAGACCATGTCTCAAGAAAACTTCATACAACAAGGAACATCCCTGACACTTCCTCCCCTCTCCTCTTATTACCCAAGACCTTAAACTTTCATTGGTTAATTTAATAATTTCTGCAGCAATGAATGAATACCAACACAAAAGCATGAAGGTAGTGCTTGAAATATTTTTAAACGCCTGCTTTTCACACAAGTACTGTGTATGTACTTGCTGACGTTACTGAAAAGCCAACAGTAGATACAGATACAGATGAACAGAGTTGGAAGGGACCTTACAGGTCATCTAGTCCAACCCCCTGCCCAAGCAGGAGACCCTACATCTGCCGCTACCTAGGATTGAACTCACAACCTCCTGATTGTGAGGCAAGAGCTCTACCTCTAGGCCACAGCAGCTGATCTTATACTGTGGATCACTATGCTGACAGCATGCCCATGCTTACAAATTCAACCCAAAAGAATGAAACCTTTCATGACAATATGCATGGTAGGTTCTCTTGTAGCTCTTGTTTTTCTAAGTTCTGGAGCTTCTCTTCCCTGTTGCAAGTCTCCCTCCCTCCCTGAAGGGGATGCTAGTCTCACCCATAACCAATTTCCTCCTTCCTTTCCTCTCTTGCTTGCAGGAAGACTAGGACAATAAATAGCAGAAGGAAAGGTTTCTGGGAAGGGGTTGAGAAAGTACTAAGCAGCAAGAACTTCCTCATTTCTGTTTTCTTCTAAGGTTGGTTGGTTTCTTTTAGTTGGTTTCTTTTGACTCTTTAACCAAAACTTGTGGTAAGGAATAATTGAGATAGCAGGTCTGCAAGGATTCCATTCTTTGTCAACCCAACCCATTGCACAGAGCTGTTCTTGCAGGAAAAATAGGAAGAGGGGATACTGTGCATGCCACCTTGAGCTCCTGTACAAAAAAAGGCAGGATATAAATTAAATGTTAATTGTGAATGATGATAGCACTGCCGGTTCAAATATATTCTCCAGTCCTAATCTAAAGCCATGCCTAGCTATGGATACAAACAATGTTAGGGAACTAGACAGGGGGAAAACAAAACTTTCCCCTTTTCCTAGATGTTGTGAATGTGGTTGTGAATGCTTGAAACATAGCATTTTTAGGCAGCAGACATACTTGGAAACATGCCCTACTGAAAGCAATTGGGTATGACTTGGGCCATAGGATCGCAGTCTTTGTTGATTAATGAGTTGCATTTAATGACTTAAAGAAGCCAAGTACTAAGTGGCTTCTCTGTAGCATGGAATTTAAAAAATGGAAATTGTGTGTGTGTGTATGTATATATGTATGTACACACACACACACACACACACACACACACACAGAGAGAGAGAGAGAGAGAGAGAGAGAGAGAGAGAGAGAGAGAGAGAGAGAGAGAGAGAGAGAGAGAGAGTATATTATATACAGATATATACAATACCATTCTCCACAAAAGGGAGAGTTATTTGCTTTTACATTAATTTCCCTATTTTTATGTCTTGTTTTAGGAGTAAACCACAAACAATTATACACACTGATAAGTACAGGCATGTCATGTGTCAATATAATATTGTTTGTGGTTACTTTTAAAATGGCATAAAGATAGGGAAATTAATGTTGTAAAGCAGGAGCACTGTTAAGTTCCAATTAAGCTGATTTATTAGTTATGCCTATACACAAGAAATCTGATCAAATAAGCAATCAGCACTAAATTGGTACTAGATAAGAGTTAATGGGATTCAAGATGGGCTGGGCTTGTGGGAATGTAACAATTCCAGAATGATTCCTCTCTTGACTCCAACCCCATGCTCTGCCTCTCCTTCTCCTATAGCATGTGATCCGAGCTTCAGCTACAATATGCCCCAAGCCTTGTTTCTTAACCTGGCAATTAAAAAAAAACCATGGGCTTCTACTCTAAGAATGGGAATTGAAGACCACATATCTTAAAGTTGCTAAGGCTTTTTTTATATTATGCTGTTAAATGAAATAAAATGTTCCTCTCCAAATTTTAAAATATAGTAGATAATTATGGGCCTATATAGCTGCTACTTTGGTATACCTGCAGGGGTCATTGAGATTTACCTTCTTTTGCTCCTGCAGTTTTGCTAGTAAGTACTGAGACGGAATAACTTGGTGTACAGATAAGTGTGTGCATGTGTCTGAGAGAGAATGTGAATGTGTATGTGTGTTTATATGTCTCTAGGAATAAATGGGAGCATATTATACATATTTTGAAGTAAACATGTGAAAATAGTTTTTCTTTGCCAGGGTTTTGAGATACTGCTACCAGACTGCAAGGAATGAGTCTGCTCATCTGTTTGCTCCCTATTTTAGGCAACTCATAAGTTTACAACACAGTCATCTTGTTTTAATTATGTGTTTGCTTTTTCTTTTGAGTCTGTGTTGATTCCTGGCAAGTGCCTAGATAAGTCCCTACAGTTTTCTTTGCCAGGCTTTTGGGACGTGATTTGCTCTTGCCTCCTCCCTAGAGCTGAGAGAGAGAGAGAGAGTGACTGACCTAAAGCAGGACTAGAACTCAAAGAACCAATTATTGTTTATGAGGATAACCAGGCTGCTATTAATATGGCTACGAATATAGGGGCTATAGACTAGATCAAAACCCACAGATCTAAGGTATTTAAATGTACGCCAAAGTGTAATTAATGGAATGATTAAATTGGTATACTGTGAAAGTGAACTAAATATAGCAGACCAATTTACCAAAGCTCAAAGCATAGAACGACATAAAGTTGTGACAAACTAAATGTAAAAATGTAAAGGATTGATTTGTGAATTAGAAAACCCAAAGGGGAGAATGTCAAAGTTATGACTAACCAGATTGGGTTTCCTAATATAAAAAAGTAAAAACTGAAATCCAAGTTTATAAAATATGTCAGAGGTTGCTTTAAATGAATCCAGGTTTGTTTGCTAATGACTATAAAGAGAGAGCAAGAAAGCGCATATGCAGAGGAGTGCGCTTGGCTTGGCTTGACAGAGAGAAAGAGAGAGGTTTGCTTGATTAATTGTTGATTGCTCACTGTGTGTGAAGGACTAAAGATTTCTGAATCTATAGCGTGCAAAGAAGTTCAAGGTCTTCTACTAGAGATAAGTAAAGAACGGACTGTTTATGTTATTGTGCTGTTTATTTTAAGTAAAGCTTATTTTCTACAACACGTTATCCATTATTGACTATATCAAACCACAACCACCCATTCCACTAAGTAAACTCTGGACTCCGATTAATTCCTTAACAGTCTCCTGTCTTCTAGCCTGATGACAGGCTAGAAGACAGGAGTCTTATAACTACTACACCAAACTGGCTCTCATGCAATTATATTATGGGTCTCAGGGGCGGGTTCCAAAATTTTTTACTACCACTCTGTGGGCGTGGCTTATTTTGTGGGTGTGGCTTGCCAGCCATGTGACCGGGTGGGCATGGCTTCTCTGACTGCTGAAGGGAGGGGAACTGAGATAGGTCCTGCCACCCATTCCCCCTCCCCTCAGCAGCTCGAGAAGCCTCAAACGTGCAAAAATGCCTAGGATCATCACCGCGCGTTCGTGGCTTCTCGGACTGCTGAAGGGAGGGGAATGGAGATAGCTCCTGCCGCCCATTCTTTCAGTGTCTCACACACTCCCTCAGCCATCCTCCCCTGCTTGGACTCACTGTGGGGTAGGAAGGCAGCGCATGACAGTGCCGGAAACTCTGCTTCTGGGCATGCGCAGAAAAAATTTAAAAATAAAAAAATAAAAATTTTTTTAAAAATGGCGGCGCCCAGGCACCGGCAACCGACTGCACCGGTACTGTGACGTCACCAGCAGGCCGCTACCGGTGCTATAGAGTGGACCGCACTGGTAGGAACCCACCACTGATGGGTCTACATAAAAGTGAATTCTGAGGAGTTCAATGAGGATATTGAAGGGGATATTGGATTGCATTTGCCCTTCACATGTGACCTTCATTGAAGAAGCCTCCTAGAAAAGTGCAGCAGGCCATCCAGTGTTGCCATTGCTTTCCCAGGCTATTTAGTTCAGCCAAAATAATAACTTGTCCATTATTCAGAACTAATGTTTTCCAGGCTAGCCCAAAGCATTTATTGTGTGAACTAGAGGCAGATGTTTCTTTCTATCCCTTCCACACAGAGAAGCAGATTGAACCAGAAGCTGAATTGTACTTCAGTGCTGCTGTAGTTCTTCGACCTGAGATGACTACCATACTCTATCCAGTAATAGAATTGACCTTCCATGGTTTCTACAGTTTCCCCCTACATCAAAAGTAACTTCTTATTGACATGACAATGCTTTGTGTTATTTAGCATTACTTACACCCATCACCTTCTGTCTTTCTCCATGTCTTCACCCTCAAGAGAATATGAAAGATGGCTTCCATGTTTCGGAGCGAAGAGATGTGTCTGAGGCAACTTTTTCTTCAGGTGGAGTCTGCCTATTGCTGTGTTGCAGAACTTGGAGAGCTGGGTTTGGTCCAGTTCAGAGATGTGAGTAGACACTAAAAGTAAACCAGCCTGTACTTCTCAGTACCCATAGAAAGGAGAGGAATGTCTTCTACAACAGCGAGAACGAAGATATTGTAGAGTTTAAAGATGCTAGACTAGGTCTGGGGAGATCCCTTTGAATCTGCCCTCAATTAAGGCACCCTCAACAGTGCCTTAGTCACCGTTTCTCAGTGTCGTTTGGCTCCCCAAAATAAATTGAGACCCTCTGGTAAATTGCCTTGAGCACAGAAAAAAGGCATGGTATAAATTTAATGCACACGAATGACAAGAACAAGCGGTTGCCACAAAGAAGAGGGAGTCAAACTATTCCCCAAAGCACCTGAGGATAGAACAAGAAGCAACGGGTGGAAATTAATCAAGGAGAGAAGCAACTTAGAAGTAAGGAGAAATTTCCTGACAGTTAGAACAATTAATCAGTGAAACAGCTTGCCTCCAGAAGTTGTGAATGCTCCAACACTGGATGTTTTTAAGAAGATGTTGGATAACCATTTGTCTGAAGTGGTGTAGGGTTTCCTGCCTAAGCAGGGGGTTGGACTAGAAGACCTCCAAGGTCCCTTCAAACTCTGTTATTCTAGATGCACTCTGACAACTGCAACCGGGGAAAAGAGGGAAGAGAAAGTAGCATTAGAAAAGAAAAAGAAATATTCCTGAGGGAATTATTAACCCCACCTACTTTGGGGTCCACTTGTTCTGTCTGCTGTTGGCATGAAACACTCAACAATTTATTTGTAAGGGAATGTAGTTCTTGATAAAATGAAATGGTGACCTTTGCTTGCGTAATATGCTCCACTCTTGGGAGGTGAAAATGCATCATCTTGAATATTTTATAACCTTGCATAGCAGAATGCTGAGACGAAAGATCAGTAATGACAAGCAAGTTGAGTTTCTGGGAAATTCCATTATTGCTGATTTTTCCTAAAGTGGGGGATCTTCAAATGTTTGGTGGAAAAAGCACCAATATTTCTTAAAATACAACTTTGAAGTCACTAAGAATAAGAAGAATGGGAATGGTATAATCTACTTTAAAACCAAATTTTAAAAAAAACTACAAAAAGATGTGTTTTTCAGAATTCTTCTCTGCATTAATGCACCACACACACAAAAAAACAAAGCAACGCAAAATAAGGATAGGGAAGAAAATGTTTGTGTTATAGAACATGATATGTTAGTGTAGAATAATGGAAAGTTGTTGATTTAGGACAGGGCTGTCAAACTCCCAGCCGGCAGTCTGGATGTGTCATGCGCTGGCCACGCCCATGCCCGGTTTAGCGAAGGGGAAAAAGTCCCGATACGTCACATGACGCCGCCGTGATGCTGTGAGTTTGACACCCCTGATTTAGGATGCTTTCCATTGACTGTTCATTAAGTTTGCACTTAGTGCTGTTGTATTTATTTACATCCAAACGTAATAGAAAGTTAACTTTGTTTTCACCATGACTCTCTTGAAAGAAGCAAAATAATGTAAAATAGTAATTTAAATAGATACCATCAAGTCAGGCCCAGTTTCTACCATCTTGGCCTGACCCCAGTGATAATCACTGGCTGGATCATGCAAGGATATTTCCCTGATACCTTCTGACTATCTGCTTTATTCTTTGTCTCTCCATTTTTCTACTTCTCTGAACCTTGCCAAGCATAGTCTCTTCTAATTGATTGTTTGCTTACATCACCTACTTTAAGTGTCTGAGTTTCTGCTTACCAATCTTTGCCTCAACGGACCAGTTGTCCAGGACCAATTGATTCATTCTTCTTGCTGTTCATGGTACTTTTAATAACAATTTCTTTCTCTCTCGTATTCTTTCTCAATACCCAACATTCGCAGTTTAACACAGGAAAACAATTGCTTTTATTATTCTAATCTTTTTTATCTGAAAAAATATCCTTATTCTGCATTATCTTTTCTAAAATGGTTATTACTTTCTCCCTGGGATAAATCTCTTTATTTCTTTATCAATCTTGATTAAAAAAAAAAAGTTATTCACCATCTTGGTTACTTTGCTCTCAGTTATGCTTTCACTAGGGATATTAGAGGATGTCTTTTTCTTCTAAATATAACATCATTTTTTCACTTCCTCCTTTTAAACTGAGCTTTGCTATTGGAGCCATTCTATTCTTGCCATTCTTGAAGTACATTTGCTAATCCGTTAAAAAGATCTAAAGTTCATATGCCTTCTTAGCTCAATTCTTTTCTAAATCACTCTGTTTCTCCAAGCTCAGTTCTTAGTAACTTGTTTATTGTAAATATGTTCTGCATACCCATTCACTTTACAGCATTTAATTAGGAAACTCAGCATTACTAAATTATATTTTGTTTAGCAACAGGCCTGTTAAGTTCCATCATTTAAATTCTTTTTGTAAAAGTCTAAGAACTTTTCTAAGAACTAACTATGTAGAAAGCCAAACACCACATTTTTCATCCTATTTATAAATAATGGATTTAAGGGAACCTTTGTTTGTGTCTATAATCTAGGCAAATATATTACATGAGAAAAAGATATACCGGTAGATGACCTACAAAATTATGAATATGAAACAATCTGTATTTCTGTAATCAGTTAAAATTATCATTCATATACTCTGTAGGCCTTTTCTTAAAGATACATTCTTTGGCTACCTTCTGGTTGCACAATATTTTAGTTACGATATTGTCCATGGTGATACATTAGTTTGAAGAAATAATTTTACTTTGATCTGCTAATGGAGATGTCCAGTTGAATCCTTTGATATGCACTTCCACTAAATCTTCATGACTTCATCTTTCTTTATTTTCATACAATCTGCTGTGCTAAAACCATAATTCCTAGAATTCTTAGCCATCAGCCTGGATGGATGGATGGATGGATGGGTAGGTAGGTAGGTAGATAGAAAGATAGATGGATAGATGGATAGATTAAGATAGTTTAAGATAGATTAGGATAGATAGAATAGATAGATAATATATGATATATAGATGGATATATAATGTTGGCTAATTTGGCTAATCTTTTGTTTTTATATGAATTTTCTTTAGTTGAATGCAAATGTGAACAATTTTCAAAGAAGATTTGTGAATGAAGTAAGACGATGTGAATCCTTAGAAAGGGTCCTTCGTAAGTAGCTTTTAGTTCATTGAAAAATTAAATTTATTGAGAACTGTTCTTAGTCCAACAATCTCTAGAATGCTTTAGATTAGTTATTAACTAATTAAGGCTTAGTTGCATAAATAAACTTTGCTTAGAAAAGGTTGCCTTCTATGGGTTAACATTCAAGAATGTGCCAAAGGTGCTTTTTCATTAAAGGATGTAGTTACATAATCCACATGGGACAATTATCTATGTATATGTAAGAAAGTTTAAAAATGTGATTAGCTTTCTTGGGAACTCTCTTGGTAAACCGTTCGCCACCACTCTTTCCTGATCTTTTTTTGTTTTTGAAAAAGTTTTGTGATTTTCTGTAGATCCTTGGCAAACTAAGCAATAAAAACAAATATGTTCAACTTTCTGTAGGTTTAACCTACCTAATTTAATTTAATTTAATTAATAATTTAATTAAATTAATAATTTAATTTAATTTAATTTAATTTAATTTAATTTAATTTAATTTAATTTAATTTAATTTAATTTAATTTAATTTAATTATTTAATTTAACGTTCTTATAGGCCGCCCAACTCCCGTGGGACTCAAGGCGGTGTACAATACAGGGAAAGAACAATTCATAAAAACAATATATAACAAACATCATAACAACAGTTAAAAATTATAACTGTTGGGGGGAGTTGGTTCCAGAGAGAGGGAGCTACCACAGAGAAGGCTCTCCCCTGCGGTCCCACCAACCGGCATTGCTTGGTTGATGGGACCTGGAGGAGAACAACACTGTGGGACCTAACCGGTCGTAGGGAGGTATGCAGTAGGATGTGGTTTTTTTTATGAGAGATGTCTTCTGCCTTGTAAAAATGAAAAGCATGGCTGAAAATATTTCCTTGTGTTTCTTCCAGTGATGCCATTGCACCATTGCCAATTAAGAAAACCAGATATTTAAAAAGTGTTGCCCTTAACCACTCAAAGCCTGGTTGCCCCAGTGATTAATGCAGAGGAAATGTGCATTAATGTGACACAACTTGGGACTCCATTTATTAAAGAGGTGAACAGTTAGGCCATATCCATGTTCGCACAAAATCCTTAATCACCAAAGTTACAACTAACCAAGTTTCACGTGGCGTGGAAAAGGCAGCAGAGTGTGTTTTGTGAACTTAGCCAGTGTATTTCCATTTGTTTTCCTCCCAGGTTTTCTGGAAAGCGAGATGGGGGAGGAGATCCTGCCTGTCATATATGGGAAATATCCAGATACTCCACCACCACGAGAAATGATTGACTTAGAGGTAGGCTTTGCATGTTTTTGGTTAGAGAAGCATGATAGACAATTGTGTTATTTAACAGATTAACAGAGTTGGAAGGGACCTTGCAGGTCATCTAGTCCAGCCCCCTGTCCAAGCAGGAGACCCTATATCTGCCTCTACCTAGGATCGAACTCACAACCTCCTGATTGTGAGTCAAAAGCTCTACCGTTTACCCAGCAGGAGACGACAATCCAAAATAACATTAAGTCAAGATCTTTATAACATTCAGAATAGTTTGTTTGATAAAGAAAGTTTATAAATGCAACGGCTTATTCAATTTTGTAGTTCCTAATTGTAGCTCTGGCTTTATCATGTTTTATCCTCCTTATGTCTAGTAGTCTTTCTTTTTTTTAAAAAAAAATTTCATTTTACTATTCTACTGTTATTTCATGGCATGCTCTACGTTATAGTTACAAAAATAGTTATTTACTTATGGTTCTCATCTTCTCCAGCCAATATAGCCATGCTGGCTGGAGATTATGATACCAATAATCTAATATATTGTGAAGCAGAGCTGGGTTCCTGCCGGTACGCTCTTACCTGTTGGTCGCCGCAAAGCCAAAGAAGCCGGTGGCGTTCGCAGCGCAGGGCTTCCCCCGCCCGCTTTCCCCCACCCGCCTGGACGCCGCCATTTGCGTTCTTTTTCCCTCTGCGCAAGCAGAACGCTTTGCGCATGCGCAGAGGGCAAAAGAACACAAATGGCGGCATCTAGGCGGGCGGGGGATAGCGAGCAGGGGAAGCCCCGCGCCGCGAATGCCACCAGCTTCTTCGGTTCTGCGGCAACCAACTGGTAAGAGCGTACCGGCAGGAACCCACCTCTGTTGTGAAGGCATAGATTGGGGATTGCTCTAACAAAATTTAAACCTGGGAGGGTAGGAATTGGGCAATCCAGTACTTTCTCAGTCTTGGCTAACTTAAAAGTTAAGCAGGGTTGCACTTAGTTGGTGTTTCACTGTGAGTTGTATTGGGTTGGGGGGTGCACAAAGGGAGGCTCAGCCAATCTCATTGTACACATGTTATACTCTGACAATAAAGGTTTGAATTGAATTGAATTGAATTTTGAATTGAATTGAATTGAATTGTTAGATAGGAGACCCCAGGAATACCGGGGTTATAGGCTATCCAGGGAAGGTATAAACACTTCTGGAAAAAAAAAAGCCAATGTCAACAAAGTAACAATAAATCACCGTTGATTCAAAGGAATATTTTCTTTTTTTCTGTTAGTCTAAACAGACTATGATCAGAAGGGTTAATGGTTAAAGCTGAATTGAGAACAAAAAGTAAGTGACTTGGAAGCTTGGTGCTTAACTAGCAGAGCTGTAAAAAAACCATGTTAGACTCCCTCATTGTTTTACCTAACATAGACAGAAGAAGATTTGCTGGATTTTCTGTTAGTTATTTTGCTATCTGCACTTAATTTATGTCTTTTGTGAATCATTCATACCCAGAAGTAGGGCTGACATGTTAATATTCACTGCAAAATTGCCTAACATGCTGAGATGCATTTCGAAATGTTTGCTGTATAATAATCCATCTTTAGAGTAATCTATTTTGTCAGCAGTGAAGTGTGTGACAGAATGATTGGACACACAGTACTTCTGTTTCTCTCCGGCTATAAACAGACCGTCTTGGAGAAACTGGAAGGTGAGTTGGAAGAAGCCAACCAGAACCTGCAGGCATTGAGGCAGAACCTTCTAGAACTCACTGAACTCAAACATCTCCTGAAGAAAACCCAAGACTTCTTTGAGGTGACACAATTTTTGAATGCATTCTTGTCATTTCAGAATTTGGGTTCAGCTCAACCATCTGAGGGCAAACTCTGGGCATTAGCATATTTGCATTAAACCTTGATTCTGTTGTCCCTTTTGTCATTCAAATTCTCTGATTTCAGCCAATATGAGGTAGTCCAAACTAGAAGCACACCAGGGGTGGGTTCCACTTACCTTCCCTACCGGTTCACATCCCCCCGTCATGTCGTGCAAAAGACCCTCTGCACATGCGCAGACGTCTCTGCGCATGCGCAGAGGGTTCTTTGCCAGCTGCAGTGACCGGAGAACCGGTTCAGGGGCGTGGCCAGCCGGCCATCGCTACCGGTTCGGCAACCTTGGCCAAATTTCCGCCAACAGTATGTGCAAAACAGTCCGAACCGGCTGAATACTACTACTGGGTGTGCTCCAGAGGTGGTATTCAGCCGGTTCAGACTGTTATTGTAAAGTTATTGTCAACTGTCCGACTAGTTAATCCAAAATAAGAAAACACTCTTGGAAGCTTTGAATTCCCCAAAATAAAACTTTATTGGATACATCATTTTGGTACTGAAGAAACAAAACCAGCTCTGGTTTTCCTGTGAAAATGCTTGCTTAGTTAAACAATAGTTTTCCTTTCTCCCCACCCCTGGGTGATCACATTGTTCAGTTATGAAGACTCCTTTTGTTATGGGAACAGTCCATCTCTTTCTCAAGCACATGCAGTGGTGATCTTGATGGTTGCCAGGCTCTCACGGTCCACGCACACATTCTCAGCATTCTATTCCCCCTTCGCTCCCCCTAATTCATTGGCAAGTTGAAAACTGTTAAGTTTGAAAGAAGCAAAGTGGTTCAATCTTGACAGAATTAACAGAATCTTGCAAGTCTGAAAGTACATCTCTCCCATCTTACCTTTACAGTCCACCAAACTAGGAAGGGTCCCTACTGAAACATTTGCTAGTCCACGTTTTTTCAATGGGCTAAGCTTCCTCATATTTGACCGTTACCCTTCCCTTGTCTCCCAAGGTCATTCCCATATACCATTACATCAGCCCCAGCAATGACTCTGGGAATTCTTACTGATCTCCCACCAAAGTGTCATAGCCAAGCATGGCTATGTGTTGCTGTGCCAATCTTCTCTGTTAGACCAGGTTAGGAAACCAACTTTTCAGGAATGTTAGAAGTTGTTTTTGGAAATAGCCTACAGTAACAGAACCTTGTAAAAATAGGCTGTACCTCCTTTTCTTGAGCCTGCCCAAGTCTCTTTCTAATATTATCTTGCTTCCCAAAACATGAAGAATGTATCTTCTTTGATGATGTAATTGTTCTTGCCTACTTCTGTTGTTATCTCCCAGCTGATTATGCCCCAATCTGTCCTTCCCCAACACAGTGGCCTTCAGAAACTCTGGATGTAAGCTTCTGTTCATCCGCTGGTTAGCCTCTAATATTGCTGTGGTATCTGGAGGATACCAAAAGTTGGATAGCAAAAGTTGTCCTAAAACCACAATAAATAATAAAGAGGCCTTGGACTGGCTGAGTTTTGGAATAGGACTGTTAAGTTAACCCTTTCTCCTGCTTTTCAGACAGAGACTAATTTGCCTGATGATTTCTTCAATGAGGATACTTCAGGGCTATTGGAATTAAGAAGCACTCCTGCAGCAGTTGCTGCGAAACTAGGGTGAGTATTGTTTCTCTTGTGTTGTTTCCACCATATTGTGGTGGTTTCTTCCCCAAACCCCAAAAACTTTAACCTTAGACTGTCTACAGTTGACCTCACCCCATTCCTAAGAGATCTGTAAGGGGCGTGCATAAGAGCACCATCGTGCCTACCGTCCCTGTCCTTCTGTCCTATTGTCAAAATTTACCTATGCATACTTTGCTTTTGTTTGTGTTTATATCATACCTGTTATGTTGTACACGTGTTGACAAAATAAATAAATAAATAAATTAAATAAATAAATAAATAAATAATAAATAAATAAATAAATAAATAATAAAATATTAATGTCTTAGTGATGTAGCCCATAGTTCAAGCATCTCATCGAAGTGAACACACTTCCTCCTGGCTGAATGTAGCTGACGGAGAAGAAAATTCTCCATTTAGCATATTTATTTATTTATTTATCAACTTAATATTTTCTCTTTCTCCCGAAGCTGGGCTGAAGAGGCCTCCATGAGGCAGCAAATGATGCAATGAGGATCATATAATTGTAATATAAGCTCCACACCCTTCGCATATCTATTGCAGTGTTACATGCATGAGCTTATGTCGTGATGCCCGATTTCATCATTTAGCTGAAAGCCTTCAGTCCTATAGCTCCCTCTGTAGGAATGCCCATCTCTGCTTGGTACCCAAGCCTTTCTAACCACGCCACTAAATTCCAAAGTGCTACCATTTTGAGACCAAAAAATGAGAAATGCATGTAGAATAACCCTTACATAGGCTTAGTTAAAAAAAAATGGGGGAACACCACAACTTCTTCCCCACAAAATATTTATTAATATCTAAAACTTGACCCACTTACACATGTGAAGCTAAAGTTAACCCTGTCCTACTACTGCAGGGGTGTCAAACTCAATTTATTGAGGGCCACATCAGGGCTGTGGTTGACCTCAGGGGGGCATGGCTGACTGGGTGGGTGTGGCCAACTGGGTGTGCGTGGCCAGCTTGACTCCACTCCCCAAACTGCTAGCATGTTTCCTCTTCGCAGTGGGTAGACTGGGCCGAACCTATGTTGGCCCGATCTTTCCTCTTCACACTGGGTAGACCAAGATGGCCCCGCGGGCCAGATCCGACCACATCTCAGGCCGGATGCAGCCCAAGGGCCTTGAGTTTGACACCCCTGTACTACTGAATCTCTTTCCTGCTAATGTGACCATCACTCAATTGTAAAGTTCCTCAGAGCATGCCATCCTTTTGCTCCTAAAATTTCCCCATTCTATTTTATGATATTTCATGCTATCTAAGAATGCTGGGAGTTATCAGTCAGTCAGTCAGTAATTTTATTTATATTAATAAAATAATCCCAGCACATGCAGAAGGTGCCATGGTGGAGAAGGCCAATATGGGAACTGGTAGTAGGGTTACAATTGGTATAATTCAATAAACTAATTACTTCTACCAGAGTATATTATACAGGGTATTATGTTTGTTTTGCATTCCATAGATTCATAGCTGGTGTGATTAAAAGAGAAAGGCTGGTGACTTTTGAACGTCTGCTGTGGAGAGCCTGCAGGGGAAACATCTATCTGAAGTTCAGTGAAATGGATACACCCTTGGAAGATCCTGTCACTGTAGGTACCGATCAGGGGTGGGTTCTAACTTACCTTGCTGCCTGTTCACTTCCTCCCATGCCACGTGGCCACGCCTCATGAGCGCGTGCATGCGCAGTGCCAAAAAATCTGAAAAAAAATCAAAATAAATAAAAATTCACAAAAAAAGATGGCGGCGCCCACGGACCAGCACCGACCGAACCAGGTCGGTGACATCATTGTGACATCACCAGTGGGTCACTACCGGTTCTACAGAACCAATCCGAACCGGGAGGAACCCACCCCTGGTACCGATAGGTTTTTAATTTTGTTGTCTCAGATCTTTTACCTGGGATATAATGCTAGGAAATTGCTGGGATGGTATTTGGTTGCCTCTGTGATTATTTTGAAACGGTTTCTCCTTAAATCATATTTCCTTTCCCAGAAAGAAGAGATGAAAAAGAACGTATTCATCATCTTCTACCAAGGGGAACAGCTGAGACAGAAGATCAAGAAGATTTGTGATGGGTGAGAAAGAGGATTTTGACTGTAACTGAAATTAATGAATCTTGAGTTGGTCAATTAATGAAACTTGACTTGGCTTTCAGATTGATCTCAGTGGGATTTTAATGCCCACTGTTTTGTCTTGTCTTAGACAAGACCCAGCCTGGAAAATTCAAAGTGTAATTAAGTCCAGAGTTGGAACATGCTGATACAATCCAGGTTGGCTGTGTGAGTTTTAAACCTTTACTCACAACTATCTGATGGAGAATTATCGCTATCACAATTGCTTCTGTTTCTGTAGCTGGAATTGATACTGAACATGTCGTCCCAAAGGTGCTTTTCAAAGAGGCAATTGGACTTTCTTTGTTTTTCCTTGAAGACATTTCACTTCTCATCCAAGAAGCTTCCTCAGTTCTGACCGAGAATTTAGAGAAGAAGCCTCAGAACTGAAGAAGCTCCTTGGATGAGAAGCGAAACATCTTCAAGGAAAAACATAGAGAGTCCAGTTGCCTCTTGAAAAAGCACCTTTGGGTCAGCCATGACCTGGATGACTGAGAATCTCCATATATTGAACATGTCCCCATTGATTACAATGTTAAGGAGTTTTGGCTCCTTAAGGAGCCAAAATGATATCATCCATGTCCATATTGAAGATAGAGGTCCTTCGAGATTTACAGTAGCTTAGAAAATTTGAAGCACCACATTTCTAAATCAAAACCAATTATTCACGGACTTATCCTAGCAGGATATTTAAAAATTGTCTTTTTTGGCAAGCGGTGGGAAAAGAGTGCAGAACCTCTGTTAAAGCATGTACAAGAAAACCCCATCTGCTGTTCAACATTCTTTGTCCTATAGAAATTCAAGATTTGAGATTACTGCTAATGTTTCTGTCTCTTGTTTTTTTTTTTTTACTGCATGTTGCTCTTAATTTTAACACTAGAAAAAATTAATTAGTGTTGAACTTTACCTACCGAATTTATTAAAATTGGAAGCAGCGCAAAAGATAAGCATTTCCCCAGGCCTTCTCTCTTTCAATTGAGGATGCTGAAACACTAATAGGCGTTCTCCAGCAGATTTTATCCATTTCAAAACTCTCCAGTGAATGGTTCATGTGCTTTCCTAGATGAAGGTGTCATTAAAGTAAAAGTGACATTCTGACAGGCAAAACCAGCATGCAAAAGAAATGTGAAAAGATCAAAGCTATTGGGCTGAAGCCTTGTCTGTGTCGGGGAGAAGGGAGGGAATGTAGCTTGTGTGGGCTCTTTTAGAGAGGGATATTTTTTCAAGTACAATTTGAGAACTTAAAAGTTCAGTTTAAAATATGGGGTGAGCCCCTAAAGCTTTTCCTAATGAAAAACTAATTACCGTATTTTTCGGAGTATAAGACGCACCGGAGTATAAGACGCACCTTAGTTTTGGGGGAGGAAAATAGGGAAAAAATCTACCTACCAGGTATTCATCTGGCTAACGTCCTTAGTCTGGTCAGCTTCAGCACATTATTTTATCCTCTGGTTAGGGCTGAAAAGACCTTTTTCAGAGAGAGTAGGAATGAAAACAAGCCTGCAAAGAGGAGTAGGAAGCCGGGAAGATCATTAGCACCTCCTTAGGGCTGGGAAAAAAAGCTTCGGAAAAGCTACATTCAGAGTATAAGACGCACCCAAATTTTCAGCCTCTTTTAGGGAGGAAAAAGGTGCGTCTTATACTCCGAAAAATACGGTAATATGCTTCAGTTGATGGTTTGATTTGAATAGATTAATGATGAATCCATGCCAGGCTTGAAGCTGGAATAATATAGGCATGGATAGCAGTATCAAGGTGGGGCGGAGGAAGAAATATTGTGATGGTAACCCTACCACTGTTGTATGCAGATGTACAAAAGGAGAAAGGTTTGCATGAGCCGTGGTAACACAGTGGTTAGAATGCAGTATTGCAGGCTAATTCTGCTGACTGCCAGAGTTTGATTCTCACTGGCTCAAGGTTGACTCAGCCTTCCATCCTTCCAAGGTCAGTAAAATGAGGACCCGGATTGTTGGGGGCAGTATGCTGACTCTGTAAACCACTTAGAGAAGGGCTGCAAAGCACTGTGAAGCGGTATACTGTATAACTCTAAGTGCTATTGCTATTGTAATATTGTGCGCACCATCCTGCAAGTTTGATGGTGCCACTGGATAGGTAGCACTTCCTTCTTGCAATGAAGCACTTTCCTCCTCATGTTTAAGCTTTCCTAGGAATGGAAAGTCCAGTCATTCTATACAACATTGGAACAAATCAATTTGGCTATTAAAATAATCTACTCTAGAAATTATGTAAATATATATCTTAAACTCCAGTGGTCTGTGCAGCCACTAGTGACATTGTGACATTTCTGCCTTGCTCTCTCTCTCTCTCTGGCCCTGAAAAATAATAATGTTAATTAAAATATTCAGTCCTTCTCTTTTGATACATGTTATGGGGAAAGGTCGACAGGCAGATGGAACTGAAAGTGTAAATATTACCCCTTATCCCAGAACTTGACTTCACCAAGAGCAAAAGGGTAGTGAGGGAAGCTTCATCTGCCTGCTTGTGAGTAAAATATGCTCAGAACCAGTGGTGAGTTCCTACCGGTGCGGTCCAGTGCGCCATTCCGGTATGGACCTGCCGATTGCGTAATTTGCGTGCAACAGCTCCGGTGCCATCTTTGCCGGTCCGTTGCGCAACGCCATCTTTTTTCTGGAATTTTTGGGCTTTTTTTGCTTCCTGCGCATGCGCATAAGCAAAATTTTGCGAGGGGACGAAATGAGATGATGCACGTGCAGCGCACCGGTAGGCAGGTAAGAGGAACCCGCCCCTGCTCAGAACACATTCATTCCAAAAGTTTATACCATTTGTTCATTACAGATGAGAGACTAATAGCGTGGACAATTTGCAAGATCAATAAAAAATAAAAAGTCTAGCAATAGCAAAGCATTTTATTGATTCTACTAACACTCCCAATAGAATATCCCTCATAGCCTGGGAGTAACACAGAGAAAGCCTTCTCCTGCATGTCAGGTAGATGAGTCTTTGAGAAGTATGACTCCAAAACATTTCTCCTAAAGAACTTAATGGCCTGATAAGCTCTTAATGGCCCTTTAGTCATTTAGCTAGTCAAGTCTTAAGCCATTCAACACTTACTTTAAAAAGCAATTTTATCTTAAATTGTCCATTAAGCAGTTGGAAACCAGTGTAGAACTTTCATTGGGAAAGCCTATGGGATCTGTGTACCTTGTACTGTTTAGCAATCCAGCTACTGCCTTTTTTAACAATTACAACTTCCACACCTTTATTGTAAAGTGCATTTCAGCAGACACAGTGGCTGGAACCATGTATTATTTCTTCATTAGGTTCCGTGCCACTGTATATCCCTGTCCCGAATCAGCTGGAGAACGCCGAGAAATGGCTGCTGGCGTGAACACAAGGATTGAAGACCTCAACACGGTAGGTAGCCTTTAGCCTTGCTTGGAGTAATATGGAGTATGCCTTAATGTGCCAATCCTTAGCAGCTATTGGAGCCCTGGCAGAAGTAGACAGTATGTACCGTATTTTTCGGAGTATAAGACACACTTTTTTGCCCCCCAAAAGAGGGTGGAAATGTCGGTGCATCTTATACACCGAAGACAGCTATTTTTGGCCTCCCGAAGCCCCGCCCCCGCATCCCATTTTTGCGAAAAACGGGGTGTTTTTTGCAAAAACGGGGACATTTTTGCCTTCCCCCACCCCCAGAAGCTCTCTGAAGGCTTCCCAAACCTTCTGCATGCCCTGTTTTTGCAAAAAAAAAAAAAGCGAAAAACGGGCCATTTTTCGCAAAAACGGAGGTGTTTTTGCCTTCTAATTACCCCATCTAGCATGACTGGAGGAGGAATTCTGGGAGTTGAAATCCACAAGTCTTAAAGCTGTCAAGTGTGAAGTTTGTAAAAAGTGTACATGGTTGTAAAAAGTGTACATGGTTGTAAAAAGTGTACATGGTTGTAAAAAGTATACATGGTTGTAAAAAGTTCATGGTTGTAAAAAGTATTCTGCTACACTGGTATGTTATTAAATAATATATTACTACACCATTCGGTTCAGAATACTTTTTTCCTTGTTTTTCTCCTTTAAAATCTAGGTGCGTCTTATACTCCAAAAAATACAGTAGTTCAGATATGTGTCCTAGCATCTTTCCTACGGTGCCAATCAGCAAGCAGTTGGGTCTAGAGACCACCCGCTATGTTTCTTATAAGGCTTCAGAGCCACATCACTTTGGGGCCCCTATCGGAGATTTAAATGGCAGTTGCCAATAAAAATAAAACACCACTGTGGTTGCCATCAGGACTAATAGGTAGAACAATAGGTGGGCATAGTGTGGAAGCTGCTGATATGGGATGGGAGTGAAATGTAAGAAGCTGGAAAATTAGTCAAATGGTCCCAATAATGGGGTAGAGCAGGAGTGTCCAACTGGCAGCCCGCGGGCCGGATGCGTCATGTGTAGGCCATGCCCACCCCAGCTCCACAAAGGGAAAAACATCACGGCAACATGACACCGCAAGTTTGACACCCGTGGGGTAGAGCAAATATAAACTATGAATCTAAGCCAGTTCTTTCATCCTACACATGTGTCTGCCTGTAACTGCCAGAATTCCTCAACCAGGAAGGGCATTCTGCAGGCTGGCTGGGGAATTTTAGTACGGTAGTTGTAGCCCATACATTTAATAACAACAACAACAACAACAACAACAACAACAACAACAACAACAACAACAACAGAGTTGGAAGGGACTTTGGAGGTCTTCTAGTCCAACCCCCTGCTTAGGCAGGAAACCCTACACTACTTCAGACAAATGGTTATCCAACATCTTCTTAAAAACCCAACAATTTATTGGGTTCCTAATCTAAACTTTTGTCCCTACTTACAGGTGATCATCCAAACTGAGTCCCATCGACAGGGGCTATTGAAGGAAGCATCTGTGAACCTGTGGGCCTGGGGAATCAAAGTGAAGAAAATGAAAGCCATCTACCACATCTTGAATTCTTGCAACATTGATGTCACTCAACAGTGTGTCATTGCAGAGATCTGGTTCCCTGTGATAGATACCCCCAGGATAAAAATAGCACTAAAACAAGGAATGGTAAGGAGAATTCTGTCATTCTTAGCAAACAATATTTACTCAGCTGAGTGCCCTGAATCTGTGGCAGAGTACTTACTTTGCCTGCAGGAAAAAAAAGGACCGAGTTAAACTTTGCAGACTTTTCATTACCCAACTAGAGAACATTACTAATACTGGATTATTACTAGGTTAACAGTCAAGCACAAAACAATACTCTCATCAAGGAACTACCAAGGAGCAAACCACATCTCCACCAAAGCTGGCAAGGCAAGCTCCTGTATATAAACAGGGAGCAAACCCCACACTCTCCAGCCCTGAAGATTAACAGATTAACAGAGTTGGAAGGGACCTTGCAGTCTAGTCCAACCCCCTGCCCAAGCAGGAGACCCTACATCTGCCTCTACCTAGGATCGAACTCACAACCTCCTGATTGTGAGGCAAGAGCTCCACCTCTAGGCCACATATTCCCTTGTTGGATAAGGAAAGCAAACAACCAAGCTCAGAGAGCACCAAGGAATCCACAATTCAACCCCAACTAATGTATCCTCTTCTATTAGAAAAAGGACTGGTGGGTGTTGAATACTGCAGAAAGTAAGGGAAATGACCTTAATGGAGATATGTAAGCTCTGTTAAGCAAATCAACAAAGGGGTGAACAAAATGTCCACAACAGAGTGATGATAATATTTTGAAGAGACTCCGGTGTATAAGGAGGAGGAATAGGTACAGCACAGACAGACCTGCAAGATTCTATTGTTACAACCAAATTTAGTAAATATACTTTTAACCTTTTTGTGGAGTTGATTTCCAGATCTGGCCTGCTTAGACAGATAATGTATCCCAGTGCACCAAATTATTTTTTTTTCATGACGCAGAATAAAGGAGGATCTTCTGGTACCCAACTTCTTATCTCTGTTGGAAGTAGAAACGCTACTGATATATGCATTTTGCTATGTACTTAAAAGGGTTCAAGCTGGAATAACTAAAGCTGAAATAAATAAATAAATAATAAAAATAAATAAATAAATAAATAAATAAATAAATAAATAAATAAATAAATAAATAAATAACAAACAGGGGTTATCTGTGCTAATTACTACAGTATTGTTTTCAGGGGCTCTTGAAAGTCTCTTTTTTATATAAATACAAGTACCGCATTTTTCGGAGTATAAGGCGCACCGGAGTATAAGATGCACCTTAGTTTTTGGGGAGGAAAATAAGGAGGGGCGAATTCTGCCTATCAGGTATTCATCTGGCTAGCGTCCTTACTCTGGCCAGCTTCAGCGCATTAGTTCACTGGTTTTGAGCACGCGTGTGCACGCTTTTTATTCCCTGGTTGGGGATAAAAAAACAGCGTCAAAAGCACAGCTGATCGTCGGAGAGAGAAGCAACGAGAAAAGCAGGCAAAGCGCAGAAGATCGCTTCACTCGCTAGCGCCTTGTTAGGGCTGAAAAACAGCTTCTAAAGCACAGCTGATCGTCGGAGGGAGCAGCAATGAGAAAAGCAGGCGAAGCACGGAAGATTGCTTCACTCGCTAGCGTCTCATTAGGGCTGAAAATAAAGCTTTGAAAAAGCTACATTCGGAGTATAAGACGCACCCAAATTTTCAGCCTCTTTTTTGGGGGGGGGAGTACATCTTATACTCCGAAAAATACGGCAATCTAGATTGTTGTTATAAATCCCTTGCTCTTTTTAGCTTTTGTCTGTTGTTTATGTGTCTTTCTTTTAGCCTGCTTTTGTCCGATTCTGACAATTTTTGATATTTGCTAATGTTTATTAAACATGAAACTAGCTAAATTGCTTAACATGTGAGTGGCTTGTGTATTTGCTTGGATCTAGATACAGGGATTCCGAGACAGTGTGTTGGACACAAATTAAATTGGAACTAGCCTGCAGTTGTTTTCCAACAGTTGGAAAGACTCCACAAATTCTCACTGACAGTTCCCTAAACACTTTTGTTCCCATTATTCTTTGGTAGAGGCTACAGATGTGAGTGCAATATACAGCCAATTTCAACACTACGCTGTAAATGTATTTATTTATTTAACTGTTTTGGTAACCTAAGACCCAATCTGTTAAGATACTAGGCCAGAGGTCTTCAAACTTGGCAACTTTAAGACTTTTGGACTTCAACTGCCAGAATTCCCTAGCCAACATGGTGGCTGAGTAATTCTGGAAGTTGAAGTCCACACAGCTTAAACTTGCCAAGGTTGAGAAACACTGCAATTGACTAACAGAAACACAGAGTTGGAAGAAACCGTGAATGTAATGACTGCCTAATTCTAATCATTGTTGACTTGATCTCAGGAACGAAGCGGTTCTACAATCAACCCCATCCTGACTGCTATACAGACCAGGTTGGAACCTCCTACCTTTAACCGAACCAATAAATTCACTGCTGGATTCCAGGCCATTGTAGATGCTTATGGTGTTGGGAATTATAGGGAGATTAACCCAGGTATATGGACTCTGATTTATTTTTGATCCCTTTTTTAAGATACCAGGTTTTCAGTGACTTTATTCAAAGGTCTTTATGCTGTTTGTTTCTTTTATGCCAAATGTATCCACATCAGTAGTGGGTTCTAAAACCCGTCGCTACTGGTTCGTGCGTGCGCTTGTGCAGAAATATCCCGGGCGGGTGGGCAGAGCCTCCCCCCGCCGCTGCTACCGGTTCGCCGAACCAGGCTGAACCGGGAGCAACCCACCGCTGATCAGGGGTGGGTTCCTCTTACCTGAATGCTGGTGTGCTGCGCATGCATCAACTCATTTCATGCGCGTGCACGCTCGCTACACGCGCGCATCCCCTCACACGATTTTGCTCCCTGCGCATGTGTGGAAGCAAAATCTCATGAAGGGACGTGTGCGTGCACGCAATTTTGGCGATTTTTTGCTTCTGTGCATGTGTGGAAGCAAAAAATTGCCAAAATCTCTCTTGCGAGCGCGTCCCCTCGCGAGATTTTGCTTCCGTGCATGCACAGGAAGCAAAACCCAAAAATTCCAGAAAAAAGATGGCGCCATGTGACGGACTGGCAAAGACGACACCGGAGCCATCGCGCGCAAATTGGCAATTGGCGGGCTGCTACCGGGACAGTAGGGTGGACCGCACCGGTAGGAACCCACCCCTGCCGCTGATCCACATGTTAATGATCATTTGGCACCTTGGGGTAGATCTTTGACATATTTGGTCTTAGAAGAGAGGGTCAACCTATTCTCCAAAGCACCTGAAGGCAGGACAAGAAGCAATGGATGAGAACTAATCAAGGAGAGAAATAACCTAGACATAAAAAACAACATCCTGATAGTTACAACAATCAATCAATGGAATGGCTTGCCTTCAGAAGTTGTGGGTGGTCTATTACTGGAGGTTTTGTTTTAAAAAAGAGACTGGACAGCCCTTTGCCTGAAATAGTATAGGGCCTCCTGATTGAATAGGGGATTGGACTAGAAGGCCTTCAAGGTCTCTTCCGACTCTGATTCTATTCTATCCTAATGGTTAGGAGCCTGTGGTGGCGCAGTGGTTAAAAGCAGCACTGCAATCTGAACTGCTAGTTCAGCAGTTCAGCTGTTCAAATCTCACCAGGCTCATGGTTGACTCAGCCTTCCATCCTTTCGAGGTGGGTAAAATGAGGACCCAGATTGTTGGGGGCAATATGCTGAACTCTGTAAACCGCTTAGAGAGGGCTGTAAAGCACTATGAAGCGGTATATAAGTAAGTGCTATTGCTATTATTAAGGCACCAAGCTAGAAAGCAAGAGACCGTGATGTCCTGCCTTAGCCACGAAAGCCAGATGGGTGACCTTGGGACAGTGACTCTCTTTCAGTCCAACCCACCTCACAGGGTGGTTGTTCTGGGGAAAAGACGAGGAAAGTGTGTTGGATATGTTTGCCGCCTTGAGTTATTTGTAAAAATAATAAAGGTAGGAAATAAACAATAAACAAACAAATAAAATATTACCGCCTAAAATACTGCTTCTCTTACAATATACTGTACATCCAATATATATCACAGGTAGAACTCAAAGTAACTTACTCCAGATGAACTTAGCCTAGATGAAATTCAGAATAAGGCATTGAAACTTTACATTTTTAAAGGTCACTATAAATAACCAATATAGTAATAGACTGCCTGGAAGCATATAAAGGATTTTTTGTCTTTTTTTTCCATAATTGTCGGAGGCAAGGTTTTTTTTTATAGAGGTTTTTGAGGATTAAAATTTTAAAAAGATTGAGAAGTCTTGATCTAAAAAGAGACACATCCATACACCCATTAAGTCCAGATCCTAAAATTATATAATGTCTTATCTAAAAACATTCAATTCCAGATATTTAATATAATTGCCCATGTTCTATTTTATAGAAGATAATTATAATTGCCACTTATAATTCATTCTCTACTTGGGGTACTTCAACCCAAAGGAAAACATGGTTTTAAATTAACAGCATTTCATTAGTTTATGTGTATACTGTATGTGTATGTGTATATGTGTATACATATATATGGAAAACAAGCATAATATACTGTGTAACAGTGCCATCTGTTGATTCCAACTGAGAAGGCATGTTTTAAAATTTTCATTGAAACCCAGTGCATTAGTCTCTGTTCAAGTTTTGGTTAAAAGGTGGGTCCTTACTTAAGTTAGCAGATTTATCTCTGATTCCCAATTGTAGTCAAATATGTACCTTCTGGCATCGATAGATAAGGAAAACGTTGAAAAGTGTCCATTGCTTCTCAGAAACTGGGAAACAGTCTTTCAGGTTCTTCGATCCATATGTTGAATTTGGAGGCTCCAAAAATCCCTCACCACTCAAAAAAACAAAGGTGTTTGTGAACTGATTTAGAATCCCTTGCTTTTAGGAGGCCTGGAAATAAAATTTGTCCCTTCCACTAAATTAGTTGAGCAGAGAAATGTTATCTTTAACAGCAAGACTAGGCAGTCAGTGCCTCCAACTAAACTGGACTTCAGTTCTCCTAATTTTCAACCACAGAAACCATGATTTTTCAAATTAAATCAAACTGGTGTATTTAAGTAAGGTGTTGACCTGGAAATCAGGAGGCTGTGACTTCTGGTCCCACCTTAAGCATGAGAAACCTTGGCCCAGTCACTCTCTCTCTCAATCCAACTCACTTCATGAGGTGGTTATTGTGGGGAAAATAGGAGGAGGAGGAAGGAGTATCAATACGTTATCCACTTTGAGTTGTGTATGGCAAAAAGAAAAAAGGCAGGATAACAATTACAATAATTAGAGGCATCCATTTTTTAAAAATGTTCTCTGAAACATCAATTGATTTGCAATGTGTACATGTTTAACAAGTGATGTGACAGGTTTTTTTTCTCCTTCCCACAGCACCCTTCACTATCATTACCTTCCCTTTTTTGTTTGCGGTGATGTTTGGCGATTGTGGTCATGGTACAGTCATGCTGGGCTTTGCACTGTGGATGATCAGCAATGAAAAGGTCTTTTTAGCTCAGAAAAATGACAGTGAGGTAGGTGACTTAGGATGGTATCTCAATGCTTACAGCAAGCAGCACTTAATGTGAGAATGAGAATAAATCTCATAGAGGCGATGTGGATCTTTACTTGGAATTCAGGCAGTTAGAAATAAAGCCGAGATTAAAAGTCTAATAGAAAATATTTATTTCGGTACAAAAACAATAAAACCTGAATAATTACATCTTTGCTAAGAAAACACGACTGTTCAGGTCTAGAGCCAAGTCAAAAAGAGAAAGAATGGTGGATCAGGAATGTGGACATGCGTACAAGATCATATCACGTGTTCTGCTTGTATTGGAATGTACCATAATATTAGATAGGGATGCATCACCCTACATAGACATACAACTGACAATATTCACACCGTGACACTCAAAGTGTTGCTTTTTAAAAAAATTATTACCGGCATATTCTACTCTGCCCAATCTCTGAAATTTGTGGGATAGATTACAAAGTTATTTAAAGCATCAAGTTTCTAAAAATGTATTTTAAAAAATGACAGAAAAAACAATTAAGCAATGAGAGGAAGCCAATCAACCAGTTATTGACTGTTATCAACCAGTTGATTTCAAAGGAAAGGTATTATTTATTAAATTTATGTGCCACACAACTTACTGCCCAAAGTGACTTAAAATACGGGCAATATAAAACTGAGAGCAATCCTCTAGAAATGCTGAGAAATATCTTTACCCAGAACTGAAAATATGTAAAAGGGCCAGTCATACTTCCTGGAGAGGCATTTCATAATCAGAGTCCCATATCTAAGCAGGCTTTCTTCTTGGTCACCCATCTCACTTCTCATGGTGAGAAGAAGGGTCTACGAAGATGACTCATTTCTTTCCAAAGCAGTAAACAATAGGTGAAGAACTGTTTATGCAGATCTCTTCAACCTGATGCCTTCTCAGCTAGCAGGATCAGTTTTGGGAATTGTTATCCCACATTTCTAGAAGACGCCAAATGGAGAAGGGTGCCGTAAATGAGGCTGCAGTAAACTTTGTTGTTGATCATCCCTTGATTATATATAATATTCCTGTGCAGATTTGGAACATCTTTTTCAGTGGACGCTACTTGATCCTTCTTATGAGTATCTTCTCCATTTACACTGGCTTTATTTACAACGATTGCTTCTCCAAATCGTTCAACATATTTGGATCTTCCTGGCGTGTCCGCCCCATGTACAACAATGGTGGATGGACGTAAGTGGTAAACAATGCTTAATAATTGCAGAACATAGCAGCTGCATGCTCAGTTTGCTCTTTTGTTTCACAATCTCTTTCTGAATTTATCCCTAATGATCTCTAGCGCTACATTTCATATTTCATAAAGGTCTTTAATCAGCAGCTGACTATGATTAAAAGCAAACAGGAAACAGTAGTTACTAGAAACTTCCCTTAGTTTGATTCAGAAAAGGCATGGCTATAAAATATTTTTTTCTGAGCCAATTCTAAACCTTTGATTCTGTCAAGCTCATAACAGAAGCCAAATAGATTTCTCAAATTATTCATAACCCCTAACCCTGAAATACTTCTCTATGGATGAGGTGGTAGGAATTATAGGTCCCCACAAGAGATCTGACCACGCTTATATTTAGGCATCTGAAAATTACTTACATGCTTAATACTGTATAATCTCCAGGGCATCTGGTGTCCATATTCAGATGCAATGGAGAACTATTTTACAGGATCTCTAGAATATTCACTTTTAACCACCAAGGTGACAGAAACATATAAATTGAGGCCTACCATGTTGTACCTTCTACACCAGACTACATTGAGAAACATACCACATCTTTTCTTGTAATGAGTTATAGAGAAAAGTTCTTAAAGTCATCATTCTCCAAACTTCATCAACCTCACTTAGGGAACGGCATCAAAACAGAACAAAGTAGGATAGTTAGTTTATACAGTAATAGATAATAACCCAGCTGCTGTGGCCTAGAGGTGGAGTTCTTGCCTCACAATCAGGAGGTTGTGAGTTTGATCCTAGGTAGAGGCAGATGTAGGGTCTCCTGCTTGGGCAGGGGGTTGGACTAGATGACCTGCAAGGTCCCTTCCAACTCTGTTAATCTGTAGATGTGAAGAGTGACTTTGGGCCCATTGAAGAAAGAGCAAGCTGATTCAACATAGAAAATGAAAGAATGTACACAAATTATATAAGCTGTTTAGTACAAAAAGCCACACGTAATCTGAGCTGTCCACATAGAAGCTGCACAGCCAATGTTTTGGGCTTCAGTGTGTTTATATTGTTTTTCTTACGTTAGTCATTGTGAGAAAAGGTATCGCATCTCAGTGACAACCTAATAATTTAACATTTTTCTGTTCATCCATAGGGACGATATTGTTCATGAGAGTGGTGTTCTGCAGTTAGATCCAAAAATAAAAGGTGTATATTCTGGAAACCCCTATCCTTTTGGAATTGATCCGGTAATTAGAAATAATTATTTGTCAATTAATAGGAAGAGAGAGATTAGGGGTGAATGGTTGGAACTCCAAAGTCAGCAAAGACAGGGCTCCTCAAAAGGTTTTTAAGAGCCAAGACAGCTGTCTTCACTGTCTTTTTTTAAACTACAGTTATGTAAACAATTAAATTGCTACAGAAAAAGTAGGAAAATGCTTTGTGTATTTACATTTTTTTGGAACAAAAAATTTCTAACATTTTTTTAAACCTCATGTCATGAGGCTTTCTTCCAAAAGCTCAATATAAATGCCTTATTGAAGGTATCTGAAAAAAGTATGCAAAAAAAAAATCTAAATTAAGGTGCAAGGTCAGGAGACTTAGTCCTTACAATACTGGAAATATTCAGTGTTTCTCTTCCAGCCTCCCTAGCTAGCATTTCTGATATTGGTATCTCTGATTATGGGAAAAGACAAAAGGCTGTAAGACAGTGATTCTTAAAGTGTGATCGTAGGACCTTGGGGTCCTCCAAGACCCTTTCAGGGGTACGTTAAATCAAAATTATTTACCAACCTATACTGAAAAATAATACAATATTAAAACCCATCAAGCCATCATTAGTGGTAGTAGCAGTGAATGTTTCAATTTCAATTTTTAATATGGTAGATATTGATAGATATAACCCATACAACAAAACCTCCATAATTTTTAAAAGTGGGAAAGGATCCCAAGAGAGAGGGGGGGAAGGGAGGGAGGGAGAGAGATGTGGGAGGGAGAGGGAGAGAAAAGAAAGAGACAGACAGACAGTCACAGGAGATCAGTGCAGCTGGCCTGCAGATGGCAGCATTGATGGCTATTCATCTTCCAAACTGATTCCAGCATCCATCATAGAATGATAGAGTAGACCTGGCTGTGTCTTGTCTTACAGTATTATAGAAATAGCCCTGAGTACAACACAGATTGCCTTTCAACTGGTTCATTCTTAAGAAGACTTATAAAATACAAATCGTAAAATAAAAATATTTCAGCAATACATCATGCGCAAATCTCCTCCCATCCCATATTTTGTGAATATGTGAATACATTCTGGAAGAACCAGAAATCTATCATTTTCTTTTGAACTTTGAATAGCAACTTATGTTAGGCTGAAAGTTTTATCTCACACTTCATTATCCTCAACACTCTGAACCTTGGTTGAGATGCATTTTTATTTAAGTAGAGCTGATTGGCTAAGGGTATAAATGGGAAGATCATTAGCCCTTGAAAATGATATTCTCATACACTTACTCCTAACTTGCTGCTTTTCTCCACGGAGAATATACACAGTTTCATGTTTGTAGCCTACAGTATACCATTCCTGGAAAAGCTTCACTGATTTGTTTTCGGGAGAGGGGGATGGATTTTTGTCCAAATAGAACTGTGTTGTTATAATAATACAAAAATCAAAGATTTAATGTTTTCTTTTTAAATAAACTTATAACAATTGAACTATACAGGTTAATTAGGTTCCATTTCTTCGCCCTAACAGAGGTGATCTTCAGTCTCCTTTCTCTCTGTGTTTCCCCAATGGTAACAAGAAAGCAAGTTTTATGATTTCACTTGTCTTTTATTCTTTGCTTTCCTTATCTATTTCTTTCAGATCTGGAATATTGCCCTCAATAAGCTGACATTTTTGAACTCGTACAAAATGAAAATGTCTATCATCATGGGAATCGTACACATGGTTTTTGGGGTGGTACTTAGTCTCTTCAATCATATGTAAGTATTAGTGACTTTACAGCAGTGGTGAAATCCAATTTTTTTTACTACTGGTTCTGGGGGTGTGGCTTGGTGGGCGTGGCTTGGTGGACGTGGCAGGGGAAGGATACTGCAAAATCTCCATTCCCTCCCTACTCCTGGGGGAAGGATACTGCAAAATCTCCATTCCCACCCCACTCCAGGGGAAGGATACTGCAAAATCCTCATTCCCTCCCCACTCCTGGGGGAAGGATATTGCAAAATCTCCATTCCCACCCCACTCTGGGGCCAGCCAGAGGTGATATTTGCTGGTTCTCCAAACTACTCAAAATTTCCGCTGCCGGTTCTCCAGAACCTGTCAGAACCTGCTGGATTTCATCTCTGCTTACAGGCACAGCAAATGTTTGGATGATATTCTACTGCACCTGTCCCAATCCACTCCATCTAGATGTCAAAGGGATTGACTTCCCTTGGTCTTCCACATACTAATCTTTATGTTTCCCTATTCCTCCTTTTAGACTTGTTTTTTTTAATATATCTTCCTATACATACATGCACACACACAAACACATACACAAAGTTTTCATATTTTTTAGACCCTGATATATATTGTATGGTTTTTAATTGACTGTGCCTCACCTTTCTTATGGTAGACTATGGAACAAAAATTTGGTTTGTTTTGATTGATTTTCTCTTTCAACAAATTTACTTTTCAATATCAACCAAAGGATGGAAGATAAAGCCCTCCCAAATCCTTAGGAAACAAAAGCTGTGCTCATCCCAATTGTTACGATGGGGGTATGATTTCTTTTATGCCATCCAGCATGGACTTTATTCGACTTCCATGTTCGTGATAACTCTAGCTGGATGCCAATGGCAAATGTTTTGTGGGCACTATAATTCAAAACCTTTGAGGAGTACTAATTTCTTTGCAGAATAGGAAACCTTTGTGATTCAGATCACAGCTCCTAGCAGTTCTGTCTGCTGCAATACTGCCAGGGATGTTGGAAGATGGAATCCCTGTGCTTCTGAAAGTCTACAGGTTCACCATAATCTCATTCCTTCCACAGTGATTGCTGAACAGTGTTATTGGCACGTGTGGGACTGTGAGCAAGGGATGAAAGCATATGTTGTAATGTCACAACATCAATCCCATTATTTACGTGGTTGGTCTTTTTTTTAAAAGAAATTTCCCCATAGATAATAAGAAAAACATTTAAAAGAAAGAAAAATGTAGTGAAGCAAATGTGAAAAAGGAGAGAAAAAGCAGAGAGAAAAGAAGATAGAAAAAAAGAAAATAATGAAAATGAAAAAAGACTACAAAATATTACGTATGTGTGTGACTTCCCATCTTCCTCTCAGCAATTATGCATACAATCCTAATCCAACTTCTCCCTCCAAGATTTCATTGCAAGCCCCTTCTTTCCACAACCTATTCTACCTACTCATCAAAACCCACAACCACAAAATCATATTCTTTCTTACGTTAAAAAAAAAGCCCATAAAGAATTTCTCATCATTGATGGAAAGTCTGTAATGACTTTTCTCTAATCAAAGAAATCCGTTTGTCCATCTTAGCAAGTTTGTCCATTTCACCCACTGTTCCTGCATGCTGGAGAATGCCAGATCTTTCTATCTGTAGTTGGTCTGAAGTTGGGACATGAATACAAAAAGGTTTGGCTTTGTGTCATTATGTTATGATACTTGGGTTGGGTCTTTTTCCTCCCCTTGAGATCACACTATGTAATGGATATTTATATCCACCCCAGTAATGCTCTCTTTCTCTTGTTTCATTATTTGTCTAGTTACTTCAAGCAAACGACCAACATTGTCCTGCAGTTCATTCCACAGATGATCTTCATAATCTCCCTATTTGGTTACCTCGTCTTCATGATTATTTTCAAGTGGTGCCGATTTAATGTGTATAATGTCCAGGATGCCCCAAGCATCCTCATTCACTTTATCAATATGTTTATGTTTAGCTACGACGATGCAACAAATCCACCTTTATACAAGCACCAGGTATAAATGTCTATGGAGATTCTCAGTCTTCCAGGTCATGGTTGTCCCAAAGGTGCTTTTTTTCAAGAGGCAACTGGACTTTCTGGTTTTTCTTTGAAGACGTTTCGCTTCTCATCCAAGGAGCTTCTTCAGCTCTTAGATGAGAAGCTTCTTGGATGAGAAGAAGAAAAACCAGAAAATCCAGTTGCCTCTTGAAAAAAGCACCTTTGGGACATCAGGTATAAATGTTTCATCTTCAACTAAGAGTGTCAAATGAAATCTACCATGCACCTGTTGGTTATGATTCAGTCCTCCTCATTTCAGCACACCTATTTAAAGGTGGATGGATTTGGGATACCATCTCTTGTTTTTCTCAAGGAAGTGCGTTTCAGTCAACCAGACAGCAAATTTATTATACAGGTAGTCCTCAACATAATTGAGCCCAAAATTTCTATTGTTGTGAGACATTTGTTAGGTTAGTTTTGCTCCCTTTTAACAACTTTTCTTGACACAGTTGTTACGTGAATCATTGCAGTTGATAAGTTAGTAATCCGGTTGTTAAGTGAATCTGGCTTCCCCATTGACCATGACCTTGGGACACAGCTATGGTCATAGTATGAACCATTTGCCAAGGATCTGAATTTTGATTTAATGACCATGGGGAATGAGGATACTAAAAAGGTTGTAACCGTGAAAAATGGTCATAGGTTACTTTTTTCAGTGCCGTTGTAACTTTGAATGGTCACTAAATGAACCTGTTGTAAATTGAGGACTACCTATACATATGGAGAGGAAAATATTTCTTTTTAAAATGGTAGCTTCTGTTAATCCATGTTTCCCCTGAGAAACAACCTTGTATTGTGTTAGCCGCAAATACTGAAGTTAACTGATTTAAACTCAAAAAATTCAGTCAATTTTCTTTACAGAGACAGGTTATCAAATGGTGGCATCTCTAAACAACATTTTGTATCATATTTCAGTTAATCCTAACATAGTAGTTAATATGACATAATATCTCAGTTTAGAATTATTACACATACATCTTGTATTTTGAAATTTGAAAATGTTTAGGCTTATGAATGTTTTGCATTACATGTCTGGACATAAGCACATAACGGCAACATCTGTATGATGATGCTATTGTCCACATGCTGTCATTTTGGTGTTATGGTAGTTTGCTATAGACAGTGCTGCAGATAAGCATTCAGTATCACAATGCAGATATATTGCAATAGCGATATAGATACTAATGCAAGAGTGTAGATATACTCCCTGGGACCACATATCAGGTTGGGCCTTGGCTTATTATATAGCAGGGCTGTCAAACTCCTGGCCCGCGGGCCGGATGTGTCACACGCTGGCCACACCCACGCCTGGTTTAGCGAAGGGGGAAAAAGTCCCGATACGTCACGCGACGCCACTGTGACGATGTGAGTTTGACATCCCTGTTATATAGTACAACCCAGCATGGATATCTTGTTTTGTGTTGTCAAGTAGCCATAAGGTGACTCAACAATTTTTCAATTGCTGCAGTTTCACTGTAGTTTTCAATACTGCATTTTTATCTACCGTATTTTTAGGAGTATAAGACGCACCTTTTTCCTCCCTAAAAGAGGCTGAAAATTTGGGTGCGTCTTATGCTTCGAATGTAGCTCTTTCCAAGCTTTTTTCCCCAGCCCTAAAGAGGTGCTAATGATCTTCCCGGTTTCCTATTCCCTCCAAAGAAGGTTTTTTTCCAGCCCTAAGTCTTTGCAGGCTTGTTTTCATTCCTACTCCCTCTGAAAAAGCGGTGCTTTTCAGCCCTAACGCGGTGCTAACTATTTTCCTGGCTTGCAGCATTTTTTTTTATTCCTACTCCCTCGAAGTAGTTTTTACCAGCCCTAAGTCTTTGCAGGCTTGTTTTCATTCCTACTCCTGAAAAAGGCTTTTTCAGCCCTAACCAGAGGATAAAATAATGTGCTGAAGCTGAACAGATTAAGGACGCTAGCCAGATGAATACCTGGTAGGTATTTTCCTTCCCCAAAACTAAGGTGCGTCTTATACTCTGGTGCATCTTATACTCCGAAAAATACGGTATATTTATTGTTAGCGGCTTTGAGTTATTTGTTAAGATGGGCATCTCTACAAATTTGTTAAGATGGGCATCTCTACAAATTTGTTAAATGAATAAGTGGAGCAAATGTCTGGATTCACATAACATGTAAAGCCAAACAAATCCAATTCTGGCTTACTCTGAAACTAACCGAAATTTGGCCATCTTTATATAATGCACTGAGAAAGAAATAGAAAGTCTGCATTCACAGATTGCACAAAATTAAACCCAACAAAATATTTTATAGTCTAAAGCATTATGTCCTATGGAAAGCCAGACTCAGAGAAACATTATTTATCATAAAAACTCAGACTAGCTGGCTTTGGACTCAGTAGCAAAATGGTTGGCTAAGCAGGTCATAAGCTGGCTACAAGACTGGGCAGCTGGTATATAATCCCCCACCTACCTGCAGCCTGGATTATTTGGACCATTAATTATATTTGTTAAAAAAAATAGATATTCAGATCTAATAAGTTTTGAATACGCAGGAGGTGTAAAGTGATTGCTTAGAGAATGGTTATCAAATAGCCTGTCTCGAAGAAATCACTCAAACTGAAGGATAATAATTTAGGCCAGGATATAGAATTTGCATTGCAGAGAGAGAGAGAAATTAGTCAGACAGCACATATTTTCAAACGCAGATGATGAATTGGATTGTTTACTTACTCAAGGGCAAAATTGCAGTGAGCTTGCTATCTTTGTCTAACCATCTTGCAGTCTCTTGAAGCAAACTCAGTATCATATCTGTTCACTTCCAGCTGGGAATGTCAAATTGGAAGGGAAATAATTTTCTTTGGCTCTGTGGTATTCATGGGAAGGGTTCAAAAATCAAGATGGCCTCCGCAAAATCCCTGTCCCTTGTTTATGCATACTGTACAACATATTATTAAAAAGGCAGGATTTCAATCACACAACCAGCGGCTTAATTTTTGTAGAACCCCATTCCTATCCCCTGTGAACACACATGCCCAATTTCTATTTAAAACATATACTGTAACTCCTTATAGATGATTAATTTATTCCCTCAGGCAGAGGCTGACTTGAGAAACCTTTCTCATTCTGACCAAGCTGAGTTATCTCTTGATCTCAGTCTATTACATACAAGTAGACTCATTGGAAAAGTCATAATTTAAGATAGTATATATAGGCTTCCAGACATCCACTAGATGGCAGCAAAGAGTTAGTGTTTTGTATCTTTTTTTTTTTGCTGCCATCTAATGACTATCCAGATTTTTGCATCCCACTTGTGGTAACCCTACTGTAATATTTTTTGTCTGCTTCTGAAGCTTGTTGAACAAACCATGATAACTTAGTGCAACTCACATACCACGTACTGTAGAAGCTATTTTTGCATGAAAATATGGTATAAGGCCCAGCTGGACATTTAAATATTCCAGCCACATTGTTGTGGGTAAAGGTTCTCCATCTGATCATGATACTTTTCTGCAAATAAAATCATACTTCAAGTAAGAAACATGCATGCAGTTAGCTGCAGCCAGATCATTATGGTTTTCTCATAGATGTATCCTGTGATTATAGTGAAACAGAAATGGATTTCATGTAAGTGAAGCAGCAGGCTTTGGCCTAGCAGGCTGGGGCCTACTAAGCATGGGCCTACCACCCGAGGAAGAAGACCATGCCCAAGTAGGAGAACACAGGTTTAATGTATTGCGCAATTGGTTCAGAGTATTAGCATGCCAAAATCTGAACCCCGAGGCATCGCCCAAGGGGTTACATTTATACTGTAATACATTCCTAGCCCCTTCCGAGGCGTTACAATGGACAACCAATCAGAAATCATAACATGTCATAATACAGAAATAGAGAAGTAACAAAATAGAGAAGTTAGTACATGTGATTACCCTGTGGGGTGTCTATGTTACCACATCTCCGGCGGACAATAGGTAACATGTTCCTTTACTGAACTGTCCTCGGTTACATTGAGCAAGCTCTCAGTACCTTCCGTAAACAAGCTCTTCCTGTTACAGATTTGTGGTCAGCTGAATGCAAGTTCCCTATTTGTAACTTCCCAAAAGACACCTTAAAATGTATTATGTTCCAATGATTATACTACACACAAGCGATAGTATATATTGATAAGCCCAACAAGATTATCTTACACAACCAAGCTACTTCCAGTAGCACCTTGCATAATGTTCTCCTACATATGGCAAGTTCCTCTTATACGTAAGTTAACTTCTGTAAATACATTCAAAGTGAGAAACAGGATATGTGAAATAGTTCATTACAGAAAGGAAGAGAAATAGGTTATAAAGTTAAAGGGATTATAAAGCAAATCTCTTTGGTTATTATTTGATAGCAAATGCCCCCTGCCTCATAAATATTAATAGGTGTAAAAGAAGGCTGGAACCTGCAAATCTTTGATATGGAAAACTTACAGATTTTATACGGTGCGCCAGCCATTATTTCTTTAGACATGGTTTGTTGATTAGTTGGGTTTATTTGGCTTAGAGCATTGTATGATAGCATCAATTGTCTTTTTTTTCTAGCAAGAAGTTCAAACTTTCCTGGTCATTTTCGCCTTGATTGCCATACCTTGGATGCTTCTGATTCAGCCTTTTATTATTCGAGCCAAGCATCAGAAAGCTCAGAATAGGGTAAGGAAAAGGGTTTCTTCTGCCAAGGGATTGCTACATAAATAGACAGAAGACTGGGGCAAAATGTCATAGAAACGTTGAATTGTAGAGTTGGAAGGCATCCCAAGAATAATATAAGCCAACCTTTTGCAATGTATGGGGAAAAACAGATAAGTAATCAATGAGAGATAAAAATCCATCCTCCTCTTAAAAACCTTCAGAGGTGGGGAATCCACAGTTACTGCAGGAAGACGGTTCCACTGTTGTACAGATCATATCATCCCTAACCCTAACCCTATCATCATTCTTTTATATTTAAATGAAATCTAGGTATCTGTAATATTAGAACATAGAATAACAGGGTTGGAAGGAATCTTGCAGCTCGAGCAGGAGACCCTATTATACCAGTGGTGGGTTCCTACCGGTGCGGTCCAGTGCGTAGCTCCGGTAGGGAGTGTCCGATTGTGCAATTTGCACGCGACCACTCCGGTGCCGTCTTCGCCGGTCTGTCGCGCGCATCGCCATCTTTTTAAAAGAATTTTTGAGCTTTTTTGCTTCTGCGCATGCGCAGAAGCTAAATCTCGCCAAAATCTCACCAAAATCTCGCCAAAATCTCTATCTTGCGCGCTTCCCCTTACAAGATTTCGGCGACATTTTGCTTCCACGCATGCGCAGAAGCAAAATTGTGCGAGGGGGGGCGCGCACGAAACATGGAGATGCGCGCGCAGCCCACCCGTTCTATACCACGGGTGTCAAACTCACAGTGTCACATTGCTGTCATGTGACGTTTCATGATGTTTTTTCCCTTCGTGGAGCTGCGGTGGGCGTGTCCTTTCACAGGCCACCAGTTTGACACTCCTGCACTATATTATTCTGGACAAATGATTGTCTAATCTCTCTTTCTTGAAAATCTCCAGTGATAGAGAACACACAACTTCTGGATGCAAGCCAGTCTACTGATTAATTGTTCTCGCTGTCAGGAAGTTCTCCTTAGTTCTAGATTGGATCTCTCTTTAATGATCTTCCACCTGTTACTTCTTATCTTGCCCTCAGGTGCTTTGGAGAATAGATTGACCGTCTGTTCTCTGTGACAGCTCCTCAAGTATTGGAAGATTTATTTATTTATTTATTTATTTATTTTATTTTGGTATTCTTATATGCCGCCCAACTCCCGGAGGACTCAGGGCGGCGTACAACAGAGAAAGAAATACAAGAATACAAGAATACAAGAATTGCTATCATATCACTCTAGTCCAGGGGTGTCAAACTCGTGTCATCATGACAGCGTCATGTGACATATCGTGACTTTTTCCCCCTTCGCTAAACCGGGCATGGGCGTGGCCAGCACGTGACGCATCCGGCCCACAGGCCGTGAGTTTCACAGCCCTGCTCCAGTCGTCCTCTTTGCTAGACTAGACACACCTAGTTCCCACAACTGTTCATTGTATGGTTTAGCTCCACACACGTAATCTTCTTCGTTGCTCTTCTCTGTACTCTTTCTAGAGCCTCAAAATCTTTTTTTGTATCATGGTGACCAGAACTGGATACAATATTCCAAATGTGGTCTCACTAGTGCAGTATAAAGCAGTACTAGCCCCTCTGCTGATGCATTGGCTTTTTTGCCACCGCTGGCTCACACTTATGGGTTGTGCAGCAGAACACCTAGATCCCCCTTGCAGTTACTGCTATTGAGCAGGAATCACCTGTTTTATACCTGTGCATTTGGTTTTTTCTTGCCTAAACGTAGAACCTTGATTTTCTCATCACTGAATTGTATTTTGTTAGGTAGCGCCCAGTGTTCAAGTCTGAAGATCCTTCTGTATCTCAAGCCTATCTTCTCTACAGTAGCCTTTTATGTACCTGGACATTCATGAGATTTTTTTCCCTATACCAAATATTTCAGATTTCTTCAGCCCATCCATATAAGATAGGAGAGCTACAGAAACCATGGCTTGCTTATGTGTTTGGAACATAAATTATGACTTAAATTCCAGCCAGAGCAAGTCAAAACATAGCATTGTATCTGAACCAGTATATAGAAATGAGTACATAAGATTGTGATCACAGTTAGCTAGAATCCAATAGAACATATTCATTATTTTTGTGATCAATATCTTGTCATGTGAATTATAGGGAGGTATCCTACACCAAGTCAGAACATAGTCCCAAATCTCTCTTCATTGGCTAGACCAGGGGTGTCAAACTCTTGGCCCATGGGCCGGATGCGTCACGCACTAGCCATGACCACCCCCAGTTTAGCGAAGGGAAAAAAAGTTGTGATACGTCACGTGTCGACAACGTGACGACGCGAGTTTGACACCCCTGGACTAGAAGAAGCTCTCTCGTGATTCCGGGAAGTGAATGCATGTTTTTTTCACCTCAGGTTAGAAATATTGAGGATTTAATTGAGATTTCCTCTATACAAATCATGGACGTTATCATGGAGCCCCATTTCTTGATTTGTACAAGTATTGGGTAAAATATAGGAACTCAAAGGATTATTATTGGATACTGATAATCAATCTCTGTTGGTTTCTCTTAAGTTGGCTTCATCAAGTCTGTCAGAAAGTCCTACTGGTGATATCGAAGTAGAGATCAAGGACTCCAACCACTCTGAGAAAACAAATCAAGACGTTGATAGCGGTGGAGGCCATGGAGGACATGATCATGAAGAAGTAAGACGTAGGAGTTGGAAGGGGCAGTCCAATAACTCAACAAATTTAGTATAATTTGGTGGTGGTGTGTATGTGAGGAGAAAGGGGGAAATGCTTAACATTTTTTGGGGTCCGTGGAATTCATTTACAATTTATTTGGAACCCATTTAAGTTTCTAGATGTACTGGTGTTTAGAATAAACTGACTGAAATCAATAGGATTTATTTATTTATTTATTATTTATTTATTTATTTAAATAGATTTGTATGCCACCCAGCTCCCGGGGGACTCTGGGCGGCTAACAACATGTCAAATCCATTTATAAGTATAAAATATAACAATTAAAAACTACAAAAGTTAAAAAAGCAAACCTCCAACATTCATAACCAGGGGGGGAGACCCAAATATAATCTGATTGGTCTCACTTTCACCCCGCCTGCCGGAAGAGCCAGGTTTTTATTGCTTTACGGAAGGCCAGCAGGGTGGGGATAGTCCTGATCTCTGGAGGGAGTTGGTTCCAAAGGGAGGGGACTCCCACAGAGAAGGCTCTCCCCCTCGGCCCCGCCAACCGGCATTGCTTGGTCGATGGGACCTGGAGGAGACCAACTCTGTGGGACCTAACCGGTCGTAGCTTTAACTATTTATTGAAAAATAGCTAAATCAAGTTCCACTTAGTCCAGTGCAATAGAAATGGGAAACACTATAGGAGTATTCAACCTTATTTTCCTTGTTTTCCTAAAAACCTTATTGCAGTTCAACTTTGGAGACATCTGTGTGCACCAGGCGATCCACACCATTGAATATTGCTTGGGTTGCATTTCCAATACAGCTTCCTATCTCCGGCTTTGGGCACTTAGCCTGGCCCATGCACGTGAGTCTTTTCAGCCCTAACCAGGGGATAAAATAATGTGCTGAAGCTGACCAGACTAAGGACGCTAGCCAGATGAATATTGCCCCCCCTATTTTCCTCCCCAAAAACTAAGGTGCGTCTTATACTCTGGTGCGTCTTATACTCCGAAAAATACGGTAGTTAGGAGTATCACTTCGGTCAATGTTTTCCAGCTATTTGCCATACTTGACGTTTAGGTCAGAAAGAACAAGACCAAGATGCACTGGAGTGCGTAGAACTTAAATTTTTGGGTTCTTCTCTGCAGGAATTGAGGATTTTAAGACTGAAACGAGTGCCTTAAGGCCCTCTTTGCATCTATTCCCGAATCAGCCCAATTCTTTTGGGGAGAATGGGGGTTTCATGATCTGAAATGAGTGCCTTAAACCTAAACCTTGGCACCTAGTAAAAAAAAGTCTCCCTTGAGCCAACTCTTGTTTGCAATGGCTACGTAGGTATGACCTTGAAGCTTCTTGGAATTCAGCTTAGCACTAAGTTCTTCTGGGACCCAAGGGGATATTTAAGTGTGTTTCTCTCTTGCATTTTTTTTCTCCTCTGTTTCCTTGTTCTTCAGAGCTCTCAGAGGTTCTTTGGATGTTGCTGTTTTCAATAGGCTTCAAAATGACCGGCTGGATAGGGCTCATTGGGATTTTTGTCCTCTTTGCCATATTTGCTGCTCTGACAATAGCAATTCTACTCATCATGGAAGGTCTTTCTGCCTTTCTGCATGCACTAAGGCTTCACTGGTAAGTGTGGTTGTATAAGAACATTAGGGCACAGCTGTTTCCTTCTGAGTCAGCCCAAAAAACAAACAAACCCCAAACCACAGTTACAGGAAGGTACGCGCATTTCCTGTAATGTTTGCAGTGTACCGCTCAAAGAACAGTTGAAATGTGCATGTAAATATGCATGATATTATGGGTAATTGCTTGTGAAATATTGATAGGGCCCTAGATTGGAACCATATTGAATGAGTATGATGGGAGTTATAGTTTAACATATTTGGTAGGTGCAAGGTTGGGGGGGGGGAAACTAGCCTGAAACAATCCTACAACAATAACGCCACTCAAGGTGCCTTTCTTTAAATGGTCCTAGTAGCAATGGAGTAATTGGAAACTCTAGCCCAGTGATGGCGAACCTTTTTTGGTTCGTGTGCCAAAAAGGGAGGGGGATGCGGGGGATCACGTGTGTGCGTGCCCACACCCATAATTCCATGCACCCCCGCGCATGCGCGTATGACCCTCCCCACTCCCAGCATGCAATGGCACGCCCATTTTTTGCTCTCCCCAGGCTTTAGAGCCTTTCTAGGAGCCTGGGTAGGACGAAAACAGCCTTCCCCACCCCCTCTGGAGGCTGGAAACAGCCTGTTTCCTGACTCCCAGTGGGCCCAGAAGGCCTGAAAATCAGCCGGCCGGTGCGCACATGCGCGCCGGACCTGAGCTCGCATGCCCACCGATATGGCTCCACATGCCACTTGTGGCACCCGTGCCATAGGTTCGCCATCACGGCTCTAGCCCTTTTAATTTCTTCTGAATTTCAAAATTTGTTCCATTGAAGGATATCTTAATCTTTTTTTTTGTTCTCTCTCTCTCTCTCTCTCTCTCTCTCTCTCTCTCTCTCTCTCTCTCTCTCTCTCTCTCTCTCTCTCTCTCTCTCTCCCCTCCCTCCCTCCCTCTCCCCCCTCTCTCTCCCTCTCTCTCTCCCTCTCCCTCTCTCTCCCTCTCTCTCCCCCTCCCCCCTCTCCCTCTCCCTCCCTCCCTCCCTCTCTCCCTCCCTCCCTCTCCCTCCCTCTCTCTCCGTCTCTCTCCCCCCTCTCCCTCTCCCTCTCCCCCTCCCCCCTTCCTCCCCCTCCCTCCCCCTCCCTCCCTCTCTCCCCCTCCCTCTCCCTCTCCCTCCCCCCTCTATCTCTGCAAACTGCTTTTTTAATTTTTTTCATAGAAAAATGGGGCAAAAACAATAAAACTAAAGAAATGGTTTTATCTTTTTCCTATTAGGGTGGAATTCCAGAACAAATTCTATTCTGGTTCTGGCTCTCCTTTTTCACCATTCTCCTTCAAAACCATAATAGAAAGGAAGGAAGACTGACTCCTATTAATGATGCTGAAATCCGAAACTTCTGAGGTTTCTGCTATTCTTTTTCTTGGTGAGCATCTCCTTGAGAATTAAGAGCCAGAAGGGATACAGAACTTCCCCACTAGGATTTCAGACACCAAAGGTGTTGTCAGAGACAAGCATAATAAAAACTCTACCTATTCTCCAGATGTGTTGGGACTGTGACTCTTCTGCTGCTTAAGAATTCTGGAAGATGTGCTTCTAGCACTTTTGGAGTGTACTAGGTTGGGAAAAAAGCTGCTTTCCCTTTGCAATTCATTTAGAAAAATTACCCTATCAAACAATTAGAGCAGTCTTTTTCAACCTTAGCAACTTTAAGAGGTGCGGACTTCAACTCTTAGAATTCCCCAACCAGAAGTTGGGGTTGAAGTTCACATCTCTTAAAATTGCTGAGGTGGAGAAACACTGACTTAGAGGCATGTGTAAAATCCAACAATTTTGTCAAAACGATGAAGAAATAATTGTGAAAGTTGATGGAAACTTCCTCCCTCCATACATGTATCTGATGTCACAATACATATACGAGGGTGAGTCAAAAAGTAATTCCATTTTCTTTAGGACAGGTATAATTACCAACACAGGAACATGCAGCATACATCAAAATGAAGCTGGTCTTCTGTGGATCACATCCCTACTTCTCAACATAGTCACCGTTTCTCTCAATAAGCAATGTTCCACCTTTGAATGAGAGCATGTATCCCTGCCTTGTAAAATTTTGTTGACTGTTCTTTGAGCCACTTCTTCACTGCACTTTTCACTTCCTCGTCACTGGAATAATAATCCTCCATACTCACCAGATTTAGCGCCTTCAGACTATCATCTCTTCGGCACCATGAAAGAGGGTTTGAGAGGCAAACCTTGTTCCAGTGACGAGGAAGTGAAAACTGCAGTGAAGAAGTGGCTCAAAGAACAGTCAACAGAATTTTACGAGGCAGGGATACATGCTCTCATTCAAAGGTGGAACATTGCTATTGAGAGAAACGGTGACTATGTTGAGAAGTAGGGATGTGATCCACAGAGGACCAGCTTCATTTTGTTGTATGCTACATGTTCCTGTGTTGGTAATTATACCTGTCCTAAAGAAAATGGAATTACTTTTTGACTCACCCTCGTGCTAAAGGGCAAGGCTTGCATCATGGTCTCACAACACTCATTTCTTCGCTTGCCCCTTTGAGACGGTCTCCAGAACCAGTTATTTGGTTTACAACAAATGTGTAAAGCCACACCTTGTCTTTCAGTCTTATGTTTTGGGTGCTGATGACTTCACTAAAATGGCTTCTGAGCGCAATATATCATTTGACTCTGCTGGTGTACACTATCATATGATTAGGTATTCTTCCTTTTTAAAAAAACCCTACGAAAATTAAAAATCAAAGCATATTATGTCTCAATTCACATAACAATTGTCAGACATTCCTCACTTACGGAAATAAACCATAACTCTGGAATTATCGGTATGTCCAAAGAAACCTGAATGGCAAATAAGGCATGAACCAGGATTTTATTATCATCACAGGAATGAAATTATTCCAACTTTAATTCGCCACTATTAGAACGGCTAAGTCTGCTCTTGATTTATATTTTACTTGTTGGAAAAAATGATTGAAACTGTCTCACAATTGTGATAGTACTATCACATATTCAAACAGCATGCTGAAACTCAGAAATGAATATAAAACTAAGGACAAAAACTGCCTATTTGCTTCTCTGTCTCCAATACTACATTATGTAAAACTTAAATTCACAACAACCTAGTGCCGTGGTGGCGAACCTATGGCACGCGTGCCACAGGTGGCACGCGGAGCCATAGCGGAGGGCACGCGAGCGTTGCCCACCGGCAAACCGGAAGTGCGGAAAAACGCACTTCCGGTTTGCCGGTGAGCTGTTTTTTTGCACTCCGGAGGGTTCAGGGAAGCTCCCTGAAGCCCCGGAATGCAAAAAACTACAAAACGGACAAACCGGAAGTGCATTTTTCCCGCACTTCCGGTTTGTCTGTTTTGTAGTTTTTTGCACTCCGGAGGGTTCAGGGAAGCTCCCTGAAGCCCCGGAATGCAAAAAACTACAAAACGGACAAACCGGAAGTGCATTTTTCCGGTCTGTTTTGTAGTTTTTTGCATTCCGGGGCTTCAGGGAGCTTCCCTGAACCCTCCGGAGTGCAAAAAACAGCTCACCGGCAAACCAGAAGTGCGTTTTTCCGCACTTCCGGTTTACCCGTTTCGTCGTCCCAGGCTCCGGTAAGGCCTTTGCGCGGGGGTGGGGTGTGTGTGCGCATGCGCAGGGGGCAGCATGGGGGGTGTTGTGCGCATGCGTGGGGGGGAGGGAATGGGTGTGGGCATGCGAGCGCGCGCTAGCACGCGCACCCCCCCTTTTTGGCACGCGAACCTAAAAAGGTTCGCCACCACTGACCTAGTGTAAAAGATAAAATGTGTGGTTGACAACACCTGTCAGATCTTCCTAGTTGCTCCACTTGTTCTAGGATTTAGTCACAAAACAAAAATAAATTGTTCAAATCATCTTGGTCTCTCTCTCACACATACAAACAAACACACACATACACCTCTCGTGTCAAATTATTATCCAAAGCACCAGAGGGCAGGACAAGAAACAATGGTTGGAAACTAATCAGAGAAGCAACCTGGAATTAAGGAGAAACTTCCTAACAATGAGGACAATTAACCTGTGGAACAGCTTGTCTTCAGAAATCGTGGGCGCTTCATCACTGGGTGAAGAAATTAGACAGTCACTTATCAGAAATAGTATAGGTTCACCTGCTGTAGCAGCGGGCTGGACTAGAAGACCTCCAAGATCCCTTCCAGCTCTATTCTCTCTTCATACCACATGAAGAGCTTCTGAGAACAGATTTCATTTACCTTAAGATACGATTGGATGACACAGTGTTCTTTAAAATTAATCTTTTCGGGTTTTTTTTTACTGGCACCTCAAGAATACAAACAAGGAATGACTGGCAAGTATTTGGTTTATAAACAGGTTTGGCTGTTGGAATCCTTTATTATCGTAATTGCTCCATAATTTATCATTAACTGGCTAAACGCTTTCATCGGTGATCTAAGTGAAGAGAAATAAGCAAGAACTGTTAGATAAGCAAAAAAAGGTCTGAAATGCGCCTTAAGTTCTGGGAAACAAGATAGCATTCAGAAGAAACTCTGGCAAGCTCCTCTGAGTCACTGGAGAATAAGAAGGGGAGGTAAAGCACAATTAAGCATAATTAGGCCTGTAAGAATCTGTTATCATAGCCTATGTCAATAAAGTCCTAGTCTTCCCATGGAGTCAGTTTCCTACTCTGTTTTACTCCAAATGGCTGACTTTCAGAAACAAGCTGAGATTGTTAATTATTACGATTTATTTATTTATTTATTTATTTATTTATTTATTTATTTATTTATTTATTTATTTATTTATTTATTTATTTATTTATTTATTTATTTATTTGCTGTTTTTAGATGCCGCCCTACTCCCTGGGGACTCAGGGCGGCATACAACAGAATATAAGAACAATATATTGACTTGAGATGAGTATGACTTGAGATCATATTCTGCACATCGCAGCCCAGGGATGTACATGGTTTAAAAATAAGTCCCCCCCCCCCATTTTTCTAGGGTGACACCAGTGGTGGGTTCCTACTGGTGCGGTCGACTCTGCCGCACCAGTAGCGGCTGGCAGATTACGCAATTTGCATGCGATGGCTCCGGTGCCGTCTTTACCGGTCCGTTGCGCATCACCATCTTTTTTTCAGAATTTTTGGGCTTTTTTTGCTTCCTGTGCATGCGTGGAAGCAAAATCTCATGAGGGGACGCGCGCAAGAGAGATTTTGGCGATTTTTTGCTTCCACGCATGTGTGGAAGCAAAAAATTGCTGAAATCGTCCGTGAGTGTCCCCTCAAGAGATTTCAGCGATTTTTGCTTCCTGTGCATGCGCAGAAGCAAAATCGCACGAGGAAGTGCATGTAGTGAGTGCGCATGCACACAAAATGTGGCGATGCACGTGCAGTGCACCGGTAGCGAGGTAAGAGAGCAACCTGCCCCTAGGTGACACGATCTGTACTATTCAATAAATAAGTGAAAAAAAGATGCTGATGTTTTAAACATCCCATTCCTCAGGACCCTCCCACAGCAATTGGGATTGGAAATTACCAAGAAACAAGACAAAAGATTATTCTAGGCGAACAACACTAACTTTTAATATGAAGCCTGGGGATTTCCTATGCATGCCACTTGCTCTCTTCACCCCGCCTATTTTGAATGATATGAATTTGCCAGTGGGGATTGACTGATGGATCAAGAAATGATGAATTAATTTTCGCCAGAAGTTGGATTTGCCAGAGTGTTTCTGACCTAAAAGAGCCAGCAATAAACCAATCCTGAAAACCCTCTCTGGGCCCACTCACAAATACAGATGATGGTTTCTGTGCAACTTCCTACATTCTTGGGGTACATCAACCTTTTTCAATCTAGATTCAAGCCTGGTTTGGAGGCAAAGTAAGTCATGGTCACTCTACTCCAGGGGTCTCCAAACTTGGCAACTTTAAGACTTGTGGACTTCAACTCCCAGAATTCCTCAGTCAGCCATGGTTGAAGTCCACAAGTCTTAAAGTTGCCAAGTTTGGAAACCCCTGGTCTAGTAGATAATGTCCAACAAGAAGAAAAGCCTTTCTCAATAGCCTTTGATACAGTTAACCATAGGATACCTTTAGATTGTCTGAAAATTGGGCATATTGGGTTAGACACTGAGTTACAATGGTTCTACTTCCTTCTTTTGGGGACAGTCTTAGAAAGTTGTATTTTGTGACTTTGCCTCTATATCCTAACAACTTTGCAGTACCATGAAGCTTTATCACCAGTGCCATTTAACTATGTGAAATTGTTGCAGAAGATCATGGTGGATTTGGGAGTCTGGTGTCACCAGTATCCAGATGTTATTCACCTCTACATCCTAACATCTGAATTAGGAAAAGATAGTGTGATAAATGGATGGATGAAGGCCAATAAACTCAGATCAAATCCTATCACAATGGAGAAGCGCTTGTTTCTAGAATTCAGAAACAGGAAAATTTAGCTATTCTAAATTGTAGAGGGCATGAAGAACAGTCTTGAAGGATAGTGAGAAGATCTGTTCCCAAAGACATGATCTAAGTCTAGCTTAAGTCCATTCCAAGAAACAAACTTTAGAAAATGTCTCAGATAGGCTCCTCAAGTCACACAAAGGTAAGGAAGAGGGAAACACATTCTAACTTGCAGAATCCTGTTGTTATGGCTGTTCTCATAAAAATAGACCTATATGTTATTGGCCTTGTAGTGTGTAATACTGTGCATTACAAATAAGGGGATTGCCCTTATTTGTAATGCACAGTAGTAATTTGAAGTTTTTAAAATGCTTTTCCTTGGAAGTCTGAGTAGCTCCCATCGGTATGCATGTCAATTGCCACCTTTGGTTGGCATACCAACTGCACTCTTTCCTGGATGTTATCACAGCTGCAGTTGTTCATGCGCTGCTAGCTTCACATTTAGATTACCGTATTTTTCGGAGTATAAGACGCACCAGAGTATAAGATGCACCTTAGTTTTGGGGGAGGAAAATAGGGGAAAAAATCTACCTACCAGGTATTCATCTGGCTAGCATCCTTAGTCTGTTCAGCTTCAGCACATTATTTTATCCCCTGGTTAGGGCTGAAAAAACCTTTTTCAGAGGGAGTAGGAATGAAAACAAGCCTGCAAAGATTGAGTATGAAACTGAGAAGATTGTTAGCACCTCCTTAGGGCTGTGGAAAAAAAGCTTCGGAAAAGCTACATTCGGAGTATAAGACGCACCCAAATTTTCAGCCTCTTTTAGGGAGGAAAAAGGTGTGTCTTATACTCCAAAAAATACGGTAATGTGCTCTATGTGGGGTTCCTCTTTGAGCCAGGACTAGAAGCTGCTGCTGTGCAGAACATACGTGCCAAATTATTGAGCAGGGCACCTTGTCGTGTTCATGTTACACCTCTTTTTCTTTAAAAGTTACAACTCGGATACCAAGCTGAGTTCAAAATTTGGTTTATGCCTTACAAAGAACTAAGCAATTTTGGATCAAAATGCCTCTCAGAGCATCCTCACCATTAAAATTGGATAAGTCACTGAACTCATGACTGCCTTGCTAAATATACCAAGAGCCATCTAACATCATCTTAAGCAGGCTTTTTCCTGCGCTATTATCATGGAATTCATTTTCATTTATTTATACCAATTTCCACTGGAGATAATGAGGTTATTGCCAAGTAACAATCACTAGTTGTACAGAGCAGAATGTAATTGGAAATTTGAGAAGCCAGGAAAACGTCATTCTTCAATGGAAGACAGGTGACCTAAGTACACTCTTTAGCTACCTTGTAACTAAGATAAATACAAAAATCCAACTTTCCACTCCAGAAATATCATTACAACTTATTTCTTTTGTGGGAAGCAAGTATGCAATAGTACTTTCTTTTTCATCAGAGACTGGAAGGACAATACTCGAAATAACCCAGAGCTGAACTCAACACAAACATACTGTAAAATGCCTGCAAAGGATGCCTTGATTCATGCACAAAGATGAACATTTGCAGCACCTCGACAATGCCTGACTGATTTCACTCAGAGTGAAATCTCATGTATTACTGGACAAGGAATTGCACCAAGAATGTATTGACCATCTGTAAACTGGTTGTGAGAGTCCTCCTTTACATGACAGCCTTATGACAAATACAACATCATGTCCAATCATAACACTTCATTGAAGTATCTCCCATCAGTTTCAATCAACTCTGAATTTTATAGGACAAATATAACATGCTCAAAACAAAAGACAAGCATTCTTGATGTAATTCTAGTTTTGTATGCGGTTTCACTGTTTTAAGAGGTTTTCAGATGTGGCTGCTCAAGATTTTCTCCCTCCCCCCATTTTCTGGACAATATGGGATATTGTTGCAATGGCTTCTTTCCAAATGATCAGAATTTGAGTGGAAAGAAGATTATCTGAAATGGAATATGTTTGTGTACTTCTGAAAGAAAGGATTTCTTTTATCCTTTCAAATGCAGCCTACAGGTTGTATTCCGGTTGCCAAGTTTTCTTTACAGCTAAATGTACTGTATATGTGAAGCAGGATCCAACCATTTTAGTTCTTACCGCATTGATCAATAGACTATGCTCCTAAATCTCTGGTTCTAAATTAAATCTCTAGCCAGAACTGGCCAGAGCTGTTTTATCATCTGATAAAAAGGAAAGGATGGCACCAGAAATCAGCTGATTTATCCCAATTTATCAACTGACTTTTCAACACTGATGATGGGACACTTGGAGGGCAGCAAGCTACCTAAGGATGCTCTGAGCCCACAGCACGGCATGGTCTCTGTGAGGGATAAAAACTAACTACAGACTCAAGAGAAAAATCTGAAACCATTGCCAGGCCCAAATCTGCTGTTTGTTTGTTTGTTTGTTTGTTTGTTTGTTTGTTTGTTTGTTTATTTATTTATTTATTTATTTATTTATCACACTTGTATGCCGTCCACTCCACAGAGACTCTGGGCGGCTCACAACAATAAGAAATCTACATGCAAACAATAAACATAAAAAACATTAAAAACAATAATTATTTAAAAAGTATTAAAAAACATTAAAAACAACAATTTTAAAAACCCCATGCACGGGACTAAGAGTTCTCAATGTTGTATTGAATTCATTGGCCCCAGGCCTGTCGACAAAGCCAGGTTTTCAACGCCTTTCTGAAGGCTGGCAGGATGGGAATAATGCGGATCTCGGGGGGTAGTGTATTCCAGAGAGCCGGTGCTGCCACAGAGAAGGCCCTCGCCCGTGGGCCCACCAGCCGACATTGTTTGGCTGACGGGACCATTAGCTGACCAACTCTGTGGGCTCTGATCGGTCTTAGGGAGGTATGCTGAAGAAGGCGGTCCCGGAAGTATACTGGTCCTAAGCCATATAGGGCTTTAAAGGTGATCACCAACACCTTGAATTGCGTTCGGAGACCTACGGGCAGCCAGTGCAGCTCGCACTTGAGGTGGCCACTTCATTTTACAATTCATGCAATTCATTTAATTGTTCACTACCCTGAGTCATGTTTTGTGAGATATAAAGATGATAAATAGTAAAATTTAAAAAATGTCCTGTGAAAGGGCCAGACAGATTTTTTTTTACTCTTCTCAATATCATTAAACCTGTTACTCTCAGTATGTACTCCTGATCTTGGCAGCCAAAAGAATTTACATCCATAATTTTTTTTCTATTGCTAAAAATTCACTTTCATCTCTCATTCCATCCTCTGGTCTTCCTATGTGCTCAAAAAGAAGAAATGTTATTGTACAATAAATTGCTATTCTTAACTGCTGTCCTGTTCAATTAAATGTATAGGTTTGTCCAACTTATCAATGGAATTGAAAATGTATAAAAATTAGGCTATATATTTAAATGTGCTGCTCTGTATTGATAGACTCCGAACCTTATCTATCCTTCAGTTTTTGCCGTTTTCCAAAGTTGACAATGTCCTTTACACATGCATACATACTACACCTTTCTGAAACCTCTGAAAGGACATGCTGTGAAGTGCACTAATATTCTTGAAGAACTGTGGCGGACACAACCCCTCTGAAATGCTTGCACAGATGCTTCAAGGGCTTTCCTAGGACATCTTTATAAATGTGTACTTGGACAACTGTTTTAATTCCTGGACTGTCTCATTAGAATTTTTTGCCTGCAGGACATATGCAGAAATTTGAGGAAGTCCTTAAATCAGCAATGCCAAGTTTCTGAGGATGTACTGAGCTCAGTTCTTGGGAAATTGTAAACAAAATGCAGGGACCATTGGAGAAGGCCTCCAGAACAGGACAACAGCAAATACAGAGACAGCAAGGGGTCAAGAAAGTATAACAAAGAAAGAATAAGAGGGAAAGAAAGAAAAACATGGACAGACTTGTAATATTCTATTAATATGTCTTATCTCAATAAACTATATTTCTAGTTGTCCTGTGGAGTCAGCTTTCTGTTTTATCTACCCAGGAGGGCTGACAGAAAAATCATGTATGCTTTGGAAAATAAGCACACAAATGCATTCTAATTTTAGGTCATCTTTAAGGAAACATTGCAACAAGGTTAACAGATCAAGGTTAACAAACTGAGGCACTGAAAATAAATATACATGAAAGATTTCACAAAAATAAGAAATGGAGAGAAACAGATAGACAGATCCATCCATGTTACTTTCCAACCCTTCTTAGAAGATTTGCTGAATTCAGATTAGTAACACACAGTGCAAGATATATGTGTGAGCAACGCATTTGCATTATTGCAATTTGACCCTTCTCTGCTTCCTTCTCTGACTTCTTTTAATCAATCACTGAAATAACAGAGCCAATCTTTTGTGAGAATGCAAGGGCAGCAGTGATATATGGGACTGAAATAGAAATCCCGACTTGCTTAAAAAAAAAAGTAAACCTACAGTAAAAGAGCATACAATTACACACTTGTTAAGAAATTCCTGGTTTGGCCACCTGCTCTCTAAGCGGAGGGACATAATTACTAGGAAGGTCTTAAACCTGAAATCCGAAGAGGCAAAGATGTTATAATGGGAACTGTACACCTTCAGCCATGAAGGGAAGTGGTAAACCCAGGTATATTGCATGATTATAGCAAGCACAGTAGAGCTACATATTTGAAAAGACAAGGAGAGAGCAAGCCTTAACTAATTGTTTGACAAAAGGTAAGAAAAATATTCACTGTGGAGGTATGAAATAAGTTATGGTAGGTCTCTAATTCCCCCCCCCCTCTCATTATAAGAACTTAATTTACTTAACTGCATTTAGTAATGATTTTTATGGTATTAGTACAGTGGCGACCCGATATTCTCCAGATGTGTTTGGTGACAACTCTCATCACCTGCAACTACTACTTGGCGGGCATGAGGTTAGATTGTAATGTCAGATTGTGAAAAAGAATTGGTCTAGAAATACAAATCAACCACAGACCTTATTGAATATCCCGAGGTTCCATCTCTCAATCTAATCTACCTACAAGGATGGCTGTGGAGATCAAGTAGGGATGGTAAATCAAGTAGGGTAGGTAAATAAAATCAAGTAGGGTAGGTAAATAAAAATGTAATAAAGTTGTAAATGTATACACATTTTTCTGCGACTAATTCCTGTCGAGCCCAAGTGTTTTTCTGTATTAAGATATAGGATTACCCTGCATGATAATTCTGGCCATGAAGGAATTCATACATTTGCTAAGTATTGCAGTGTTCTCTCATACTGTTGTAATAATCCACCCCTTCAGTAATAATTATTTTGCTATTAGCATTCATTATCAAACTGTTGCCATCTGAAATGAGGACTAGCCATTTTATAAATTTGTTTTGTATAAAGCCAGGGGAATATTTACTTAGATTTAAAACTGGATTGAATGAAGTAGGCATAATTTACAAAGCAGTGTCCAGTTTAAGTAGAGCTTAGTTTTGATCAGCTGATTCCATTCTTCAACCGAGGAGTAGCAGCCGACAGCCCTTAAAGAAATGGTCTTTTATATCAGAGATGGGGGAACTTTTGGCATCTGGATTTTGATTTTGGGGGTCTTTTTTAAAGTAATTCTTTTCCAACAGTAGCAGATGAAAAATAGGTGAGCAAGAGAAATTCAGGTGCAAAATAATCTCAGGGAACAAAGTACTATATGTAGTATTATTCTTAATTTACCATTATCCGAGCCCAAAGCTTTAAGAAGATTCCTTTATATCTTCTATGTAGTTTTCAGCTGAATTAAGAGTTTCTACATACAAAACCTCCAAGTAAATTAATGCAAATTGAAAGATGTCAGTCAAGCACCAACAAGGAACAAATGCTGTGACTGTTGAGGAAATGGGAACTCGGGAACAGGAGCAAAAGAAAGGTAATCTAGTTTGGTGTTTATCTTCTCTCTCAGTTGTGAGTTCTTGACTAAAGTTTCCTCAAAGTCTTAATGATTTCTTACAGAATTACAACTTTTGAAAGCTCTAAATTCTCTCTCTCCTCAACTGAAATGTTGTGAAATTGCCAACAAAATTTAGGCATACTTTAATATTATGCATACGGAGCAGTTTTGGGATATAGGTACTGTAGTAAGGAATATCCTTCTGGGTTCATTTCCAAGTGGGGAAAAAGACACTGGATTCATGAAAGTTGCTTGGAAAGAAGGTTTAATGGTGGACAGGAGCACATGGCATGAGCCCCTGTACAGAAAAGGTAGATCACATGTTTCCAGTTGTGGGCGAAGAGAAAAAGAGAGAGAAGAGATGCTGAGTTCCTTGTTTTATACTCTCTGTTGGGTCCCACCTCTTAGTTTCCTGTTCCTTGTATATATAATGCAACTGATTGGTGGTCAAGCTCCCAGAAGGCCATGCAGTGGCAACTCCACAGGCCTTTGTCTGTCCCAGGCCTGGCTGAATGAAAGGGCCTTGGGCAAATCCTATTGTGGTTCTGTTATGCAGAAGACTTCCAGGCTAGGTGAGAGGAATGTGTGATCTGGGCCCAGTCCTTAATGGCCCATTGGCAAAGGGTGGGGGTTTCCAAGAGGAGTCTTTTGTCCGCTCAAAAGCATGTTTCCAGAGATATTCCACAGAATATATTCTGCATTTTAATATTTCCTAGGATTTTTTCATTTTTCTAGGAGAGGGGTGGGTGCTAACTTCCTACAGTACATAAAATATTCCTGACACTTGTGGACAAAATATGACTTACCCAAACTTATAACATCTTCTTGGTGGATGGTCTTCTGTCTCCCTCTCATAATTCTCTATTTGAATCATCTTCTGTTTCAACCATCTTTACATAAGATTCTCCTTTTGTCCATAATAAATCCAATTTAGTAAATAAATAGTTATCAGAAGGAAGGCAACAGGCCTTGCAAATGCCCGTTGATAGCTTTTGGAGTGCTGATAGAGATAAGGTAAACAGGATATATAATTGTAGATTTGTGGATAATACTGAAATTAATTATTTTTATATGTGCATATTAGTGCATATTTTGGGGAAATCTGTATTCTTCCCCCTCCTGTGTTTTTGTAATGTTTTCTATGCTTAAGAATAATGAACAAATGCTAATTTATTCTATTTATTATATCTATTAATATTCTATTTAATATTCTAGAGCAAAAGACTTTTACAGTAGAAGAAGCTGTGGAAACAATTGGTTTTGGGAGATTCCACATTGCACTCTTTATGATCATGGGTAGCACTGGTGTAAGTTTTTATTAATATTGCAATGAAATTTATCATCATTTCCTAAAACTTTTCCCCTTTGCAGAAGTGGCCTCAGTTTTATTTATTGTCGAGAAGCATTTTGAATTTCTTTCAGATTCCATGGTAATTGTACATGGTCCTTTGTTCTATGATACCAGATAATTTGTTGCTCTTTTCTTTTATTACAGTCTTTCCTGCCTCATTTGTTGCCCACAATTCTGGATCAGGAAAAATTATGTAGGAATTGTCTCTGAGATTTAATGGAGACCTAGAAACCTTGGAGGGGATGGGCAGGTTGGAGAGATTTCCATGGTGAAGCGTCATACAGCCCTCCACACTTTTGAAAATCACATACAATTTCTTTTCCACCACATGGTGTGAAGATGATTGAGCAACAGAGTGGTTAATGCCTGGAACTCATTACCTGACTCTGTGGTTTCGTCACCAAACCCCCAAAACTTTACCCTTAGACTGTCCACTGTTGACCTCACCATTGTTCCTAAGAGGTCAGTAAGGGGCGTGCATAAGTGCACCAGCGTGCCTACCGTCCCTGTCCTAATGTTCCCTCTTATGTATATAAACAATGTTATATCTATGTATATTACCAACACATACTTGACAAAAATAAATAAATAAATAAAATAAAAGTTCTAAAGGCTGCTCTTTCCTTGAGGAAGAAGAAGTAGGAAATGTTTTGCTTCTCATCCAAGAAGCTTTATCAGTTCTGATGGCAGGGGACTGATAAAGCTTCCTGGATAAAAAGCAAAACTTTTTCCTCAAGGAAAAAACAATCCAGTTGCCTTCTGAAGAAAAAAAAAAAGCACCTTTGAGACAGCTATGACCTGGATTACTGAGAATCTCCACAGACATGATTTTAAGATGCAGGACATTTCAGCATAATACTATGTTTTGATGAAATTTATTGTATTAATACTTCCAAGCACATTGACTGCTCTTCTCTGTCTTCTTAACACTTCCTTTAGGGATATTCTGGGACATTCTGAAGTATGAGTCAGAAAGTTATTTGCAGAAAAGCTCTCAATTTTCACCCTTTCCCATATCCTCTGCTCTCTAAAAATCTAGGCTGCTTCCGAGTTATGCTAGTGCTAAGACTGTATTCTAATGTATAACAACGTGGTTCTGACTTTTATTTTATTTATTTTATTTCATCAAGCATGTATTAGATAACAGATATAAGTATAAACATGATTATGATTACATGAAATGGATACGAATAAAAGGGAACATTAGGACAGGGACGGTAGGCATGCTGGTGCGCTTATGCACGCCCCTTAAAGACCTCTTAGGAATGGGGTGAGGTCGACAGTAGACAGTTTAAGGTTAAAGTTTTGGGGGTTTGGGGAAGAAACCACAGAGTCAGGTAGTGCATTCCAGGCATTGACAACTCTGTTACTGAAGTCCAGGGATGGGTTCCAATTTACCTCGCTGCCGGTTCACTCCCTCACACGCCGCTTGGGCGTGCCTTGTGCGCACATGCGCAGTAATAAGGAAAAAAAACCAAAGCTGGAAAAAAGATGGCGACCGCATGCACAGTGCCGGAACTCGGCTTCTGCACATGTTCAGAAGGAAAAAAAATTCAGAAAAGATGGCAGCACCCACGGACCAGCACCAACTGATCCGGTTTGGTGACATCATTGTGATGTCACCAGAGGGTCGCTACCAGTTGGGACGAACCGGTCCAAACTGGGAGAAATCCACCCCTGCTGAAGTAGTATTTTCTGCAATCAAGTTTGGAGCAGTTTGTATCTATTATGTGCTTGTGTATTGTTATGGTTGAAGCTGAAGTATTCATTGACAGGTAGGACATTGTAGCAGATAATTTTATGTACTATGCTTAGGTCGGATAGAAGACGGCGAAGTTCTAAGTTGTCTAAGCCCAAAATTTCAAGTCTGGTGGCATAAGGTATTCTGTTGCGAGTAGAGGCGTGGAGGACTCTTCTCGTGAAATATCTCTGGACTCATTCGATTATATTAATGTCTAGTATGCAGTGCAGGTTGGTCTAGCAAAAGTTTTGTATGCCCTAGTTTGTAGTTCAATATTACCGGAGAAGAAGCGACGCAAGATTAGATTAACAACTCTTAATGCCTTTTTGGCAATGCTGTTACAGTGAGCTCTGCCACTTAGATCATTTGAGATGAGTACTCCAAGGTCCTTGACAGAGTGAGGATCAACTATGACAGTGGTGGATTGTAAATTATTTTCCTACTGGTTTATGCGTGCACTCAGAAGCATCCAGGGTGGGTGGATGGAGCCTCCCGCCGCCGGCGCTACCAATTCTAAGAACTGGTCTAAACCGGGAGCAACCCACCGCTGGTCTATGAGGTTGTATCTGCCCAGCTTGTATTTTGTGTTCTCATTTTTTTTGCCAATGTGTAAGACAGAGCATTTGTTGGTTGAGATTTGGAGTTGCCAATTGTTTGACCATTCTGACACATAGTCAAGGTCTTTTTGTAGGATAGCAGCATTGTCGGTGGTGTTGAATAGTTTTACATCATCAGCGATGAGAACACAGTTACTTATAATATGATCGCAAAGGTCATTTATGTAAAGTATAAAGAGTGTGGGTCCTAGAACGCTACCTTGGGGGACACCGCTGTTGACAGGTGCTTCTCCAACAAGGAAGTATGGCATCCATCAGGCATCTGTGACAAGCAGCGTGAAGGGCAGGGATTGAAGATAGAGACATAGCCAAGGATTGGAGTATCTATTTATTTTGAATGTGTTTAATCTCTACGGTCACTAGCACTCTCTGAGTTTGGAACTGTAGGAAAACCAGGACCTGTAGACAGCATCATTTCAGAATATTGAAATAACAGAGGTTTTTTCCCCAATTAAAACTTTTTATTAGTTTATCAAAGTATAAAATACAAAAAAAGAAACCATGGAAAAGTAAGAAGAGAGGAAGGGAAAAAAAGGTGGTATAGTGTAATGGGAGAAAAAAAGAAAAAAAGGCACCAACTTCTGACTCTCTTTGGCACAGTCAAAGGTAACAACATTACAACTACAACTTTTTGCTTTTACAGAGCAAATGTACAAGTCATTTCTATAAAAATAAGCCTGTCTAATTTACAAAAACAGAATCAAAGTTTCATTTTTTTTCCTCATTGCAAACACAAAATCCGGAAGCAATTTCGAACTAGAGACAAAATTAAATATAATCTCTTATTTGAATAAAAGAAACATTTTAACCATCTCAGCTTCCCTTGCTGTGGGGAATAATATATCATTCATTCTCATATTTTCAAATCTAGTCCATAATATTTTACCAAGTCTAAAATATTGTTCAGGATTACTTTAAAAACCTGGCATACCTGCGTATAAATACATACTCATTCTAAACATACAAAACTAACTTAAAGCTTTCTAACAATACATATATCATTTTTTAAAAAATCCATCCTAATTAATTTAACCATATTTAAGTCATTCCCTCCGGCTTATCTTCATAGAATAGAGTCTTTTTCTTCTTGGGAGAGTCTATCATAGCATAGAGTTTACAACAGTACTATATAGGCATAGGAGATCTGGAATGAGAATTGAAAATTCCCTTTTTGTGTCTTGGGTATGTCGAAAACTATATATATTTTAAAAATATTGTTTCATATGTTCATCCCCAAAGGTGGTAGAAGCTATGGAAATCATGCTGATTGCTGTAGTGGGCCCTGTCATCCGATGTGAATGGCAGCTTAAAAACTGGCAAGTGGCTTTAGTGACAACAGTGAGTAGAATTTCTACAGTCACATTGTCAGATCCCTATAGCTCCCTATAGTGACACTGCCATAAAATTGAAGGGGATGAGGGGGGGACTCCTGAATGTATCCTCTTCCTTTTACCTTTTGGCAGCTGCTATTTTATTGTTTTTATCCTGGCGCCTGAGTGCCTTGGGATTTTCTCACTTTTCTTGGAATGTATTAAGGGTGGAGGGCCATGTGGGTTTTTTCACTCTGAAGCTATGGGAACACTGCCTTATCTACTTCTCAGGAAGGCTGTTGCAACAACCTCTTGACACCTGTGGATTGGCTGAAATCCACATCTGACAAGGGGAGGGGTTTATAATGTCTTATTTCTAACTGTATTGCCTGAGGGGATTTAGAGTCTGCCTTTGTTCTGCTATCACTTTCAACTCAATAAATACACTGTTTTCAAGAGTTCTACTTTCTTGAGAAGAAGGGAGAGGCAGGGCCTTACACACATGGCCATTGGGGGAGAAGGTATCAGGACCATTATGAGACAAGATAAATCACGTTCCTCAGGCAAATGATTCTGGTCACATTAAAACATCAGCATTATTTGCTTCATCATTATTCCATTTTTTTCCTGTGCTTATAGAATTTTCTTACTCAGATTCCAAAAATCCTTTGACCAGTCATGGATGTCTTAACATAAGTGTCTTGGGTCAATCTTGGCTCAAAAATAAAACCAAACCAGGTCTCCCAAATAAATAGCCATATTATTTATTTATTTATTTAGACGCTCTTATAGGCCGCCCAATCTCCCTTCATTTTCATTTATCAGCAAAAAATGTTACACAGTATATGTATATGTATATGTATATGTATATGTATATAATGTATATGTATATGTATATGTATATGTGTATATATATATATATATATATATATATACATATACACATATACATATACATATACACATATACATATACATATACATATACATATACATATACATATACATATATACATACATACATACATACATACATACATACATACATACATACATACATACATACATACATACATACATACATACTGGCTGTATATAATGCCGGCTGGCGGGGCCTAGGGGGAGGGCCTTCTCTGTGGGGACCCCCGCTCTCTGGAACCAACTACCCCCAGAGATCCAAATTATCCCCACCTTGCTGGCCTTCCGAAAAGCCATCAAGACATGGCTTTTCCTGCAGGCGGGGTGACTGAGACAATGTTACATCCTAAGTCTCCTCCATTTATGTATGGTTTTATATGTTTTTTATAATTCTTTTTAATACTGTTTTTAAATTTTTATATTGTTTAGTTGTTCTTTAAATGTTGTACACCGCCCTGAGTCCTCAGGGAGTAGGGCGGCATATAAGAGCACTAAATTATATATATACTTGCTTTTCAAATTACTGTATGGCTATAATAATTTTTAATTTTCATTAGTGAATATAATGGAACTGTAAAGAGAGCCTTTAACTGACCTTCAGCTACTGAAACTGAAAATTTCAACCTCAGTGGAGAACTGAGGGATCAGTAATTGGATAAGGGGCTCTGAAGAGGGCTCTTGACATTTAAGAAGACTGCACTATATCATGTTCCTTCTTGTCTGTTTGGAAGCTATCATTTCCTTTGTCTTAGTGACACCAACAATAGAAATCTGGTCACTCCCATGCCGATTTCTATATTATTTTAAGAGCATTAATAGTTGGCCAAATAAAAATTTGGGATGGTACAGGTAGAGAAGACAGATCTTCTGGAAGTCAGAGCTAAATGTGTTTTAATATTAGTTTCTCATTCGTGTATCAAATCACTGTTTGATCGTGCTTGGAACTGTACATGATGACTTTCTTTCAGATGGTATTTTTTGGCTACATGGTGGCTAGTGTAACATTTGGGATGCTAGCAGATAAATTTGGTCGTTGTAAGGTAAGTGCTTTTCTTTCTTTAATGTTTCGCTTAATTTTTTATAATTTTATTATAGTGTTCAGTTACACACATTAAAAAACTAATACAAACTGAAAAAGTATAAAAGAACGAAAAGACAGAAAATGCAGGAAAAAAAAGATATAGTATAGAAAAATTATACAGGTAGTCCTCAAGTTACAGACATACATTTAGTGACTGTTCAAAGTTACAGTGGCACTGAAAATAGTGTTTTAGGACCTTTTTTCACACTTATAACCATTGCAGCTGTGACAGATTTTGTGACAGATTTTTTTTCCTGGGCTCCAAGATCACCGCAGATGGGGACTACTGCCAAGAAATTAAAAAATGCTTGCTCCTGGGGAGGAAAGCTATGGCAAACCTAGACAGCATACTAAAAAGCAGAGACATGACCCTGCCAGCAAAAGTGTGTATAGTCAAGGCTTTGGTTTTCCCAGTTGCAATGTATGGCTGTGAAAGTTGGACCATAAGAAAGGCTGAGCGCCAAAGAATTGAGGCCTTTGAACTATGGTGCTGGAGAAGACTCCTGCGAGTCCCTTGGACTGCAAGGCGATCAAACCGGTTAGTCCTAGAGGAGATCAACCCTGACTGTTCTCTAGAAGGTCAGATCCTGAAGATAAAACTCAGATAATTTGGCCACCGAATGAGAAGGAAGGATTCACTGGAGAAGAGCCTAATGCTGGGAATGATTGAGGGCAAAAGAAGGGGACAACAGAGAATGAGGTGGCTGGATGGAGTCACTGAAGCAGTCGGCATGAGATTAAATGGACTTCAGGGGATGGTAGAGGACAGGAAGGTCTGGAGGAACGTTGTCCATGGGGTCACGATGGGTCGGACACGACTTCGTGACTAACAACAACAACCATTGCAGCATGGACCTTTTTTCACACTTGTAACCATCCCCATGGTCACGTGATCAAAATTTGGACTCTTGGCAACTGGATCATATTTATGATGGTTGCAGTGTCTGGGATCGTGTAATCAGTTTTTGTGATCTTTGGACAAGCAAAGTCAACAGGGAAGCCAAATCCACTTAACAATTGTGTTACTAACTTAACAACTGTGGAAAAAAAAGATTGTAAAATACTCACTTAACAACTATCTCGCTTAGCAACAGAAATTTGAGGGTCAATTGTAGCCGTAAGTTGAGGACTACCTGTATGAAGAAATAACTTCTGCCTCCATCATAGCAAGTACAAATTCAGTAACTTATTACTTTCTCTGAAAAGTACAATAAAATATATCTTCTTCCTACATCTCATCTCTTATCTATAAACAAATTCTTAAAGCCTCTTCATTTGGTCATGGTCAACAAAAGTCCATTAAAGATTATCAGAAACAACAGCATATATACTTTAAACTTGATCAAATAAACCGTTCCTTTGATTTTAATAATCAAATACATCATTCAACATTTTTATCTTATTTTTTTGGAGCAAGCACTCTTTTATAGTCATATTTTTCTTATTTACAACTTCATCATTCCACTAAATATCTTTTTTATACTTCCTGTCAGCAAAACTACATAGACCTCTGGCCATTTTGTAACTTAACTCCTTTCATTTTGTTCCTTAAAGTTTCCATATTATTTTTCATTGTGTTCTCATTTATTCTGTTGGAACATTTATTTATTTCCTTTCTCTTCCCTTCCCCCCCTTCTCTTCCAGCAGTTGTACTTTCATTACTGTTTCTTTCACTTATTTTGTTTTCTTCCATATCTAATTTTTTTTCAAAACTCCAAGTTGATAATACTGTATCTTTTAGATTTATATTCATTTCTTTGCCATATGTAAGCTGGCTGGGTGACTTTGGGCCAGTTACACTCTCTCATACGTATGTTCACTATCTTGAGTTATTTATAAAAATAATAAAGGATAAAAAATAATAAAACATTATCAATTTAATTTTAATTAAATTTAAGTTCACTAAAGTAGATGAACATCATATTTTATGCATTTTATCTGGAACCTATATGCAATATAGTGACACACATTCAAGAAATATATATTTCATTGCAAGGTTAATTAAGTTTTTTTTACTAGCTGGAAATGTTCAGAACTCATCTACAGGGAAAACTTGAGATAAATATCCTACAGTGCTGAATGTTGCTTTGAAGTCAATGTCTTCCTGTCTATGAATTGTCTCCCAGGTTTTAATCATCTCTTTTGCATGGGGAGCCTATTTCTCTTTGCTGACATCGTTTTCTCCTTCGTACATCTGGTTTGTCTTTCTCCGAGCCCTCGTAGGATGTGGCGTATCAGGTCATTCACAAGGGTAATGTCATAGTGCAAACACTAATAGGACAAACGTCAGCATTCTCATGTGATGTTGTGTACATTCTGATGTTTTTAATGCATGCATATTTTACCATAGGATCAGAAGTCCAGAAGTACAATGGGATTTGTTCAAACAGCAGATTACATATAACGTCTATAATCTTCCAGGGCAAATTATGATATATCTCTTACTCTATCAAGTTCTAGGTTTAAGCCTAAAATAAAACAGTTCCATTAGAATTGATGAGTGTTGCAATAAAAAATCCAATGAAGGGTTAGTTTGGTTGGGTTTGGTTTGGTTTGGTTTGGTTTGGTTGGGTTTGGTTTAGGTGAGGTGAGGTGAGGCGAGGTGAGGTCAGATTGATTGGGTACTTTGTGTGAATCCAACCATTATGGCGACTTCAACAAACCCTTATTAAAACCAACCTGGAAGTATTTGAACCCAATTAATACATTTATTTCTCTTTCCTTAATCTTATCTTCTTTTCTTACTTTTTTTTAAGGCTTATAATAAAAACAGAATTTTTGCCCACAAAATACCGTGGTTATGTTTTGCCATTATCACAGGTAAGCCAGAAATCTATTTGCTGAGAAATGTATCAATATCTATATATCACTATTTATACAAACAAATCATACTTCTGGCTGTATTTAAAAACATTTAGAGTTTTTAAATGGGAAAAGAGGTTAATAAGAGGCAAAGATCTGTGCAATTATACGTGGATAATTTTATTTCATTTTTCTTATATCCAAGTTGTCATGGTCAGCCAATGAAACAGAATAATTAGAGATTCAGGACAGATAAAGTGCCTCTCCATCCAATGGACAATTACAGTGGTGACATTTGTTGCCAGAAGTTGTAGGGATAGCTAACAACTTGAACAGTTTTCCAAGAAAGATGAATTTATAGGGGATATAGGTATAACTGGCCTCAACTGATGAGAACATCAAATGATGGCACATCCAAAAGAAGCATGCTTCCTCCACCCCCACCCCAGATCATCCCCTCTGAATGGGGAGTAAATCAGCTGCTCCTTTAAGACAAGATAAAACAGAGTCATCCAGAGACAACCAACTAGATATGAGCCAGCAATGTGCAGCGGCAGCCAAAAAAGCCAGTGCAATCCTGAGTTGCATTAACAGAGGGATACAATCTAGAACTAGGGAGGTACTCTATAAAGCCTTAGTTAGACCACACCTAGAGTACTGCATCCAGTTCTGGTCACCACACTACAAAAAAGACATTGAAGCTCTAGAGAAAGTGCAGAGGAGAGCAACCAGGATGATTAGGGGACTGGAGGCTAAAACCTACGATGAACGGTTGCAGGAACTGAGCTTGGCCAGTATGATGAAGAGAAGGACCAGGGGTGACATGATAATGGTGTTCCAATACTTGAGGGGCTGCCACAGAGAGGAGGGGATTAGGCTGTTTTCCAAAGCACCAGAAGGCCAGACAAGGAATAATGGATGGAAACTGACCAAAGAGAGATTCAACCTGGAAATAAGGAGGAACTTTCTGACAGTGAGAGCGATCAACCAGTGGAACAGCTTGCCTGCAGAGGTTGTGAGAGCTCCAACACTTGAGACTTTCAAAAGGAGATTGGACTGCCATTTATCTGAAATGGTGTAGGGACTCCTGCTTGAGCGGGGGGTTGGACTAGATGACCTACAAGGTCCCTTCCGACTCTAATAATAATCTAAAAAAATATCTGACCACGCTGCTCTACTTTATGGTGATGTGTGAATATTGCCTATATCATTTTATGGAAGCAAAGTGGAAAAAGTAAAAGTCCCTAAAGTTGGAGAGAGTGGAGGGGAAGAGAGAATGAGACAGAGAGTTTGTTGCCAAGAAAAAAAAAACACGGGATGGAGGGATGGAGCTCAGCTCAAAATAAATAGCAATAGCACTTAGACTTATGTATTGCTTCACAGTGCTTTTACATCCCTCTCTAAGTGGTTACAGAGTCAGCATATTGCCACCAACAATCTGGGTCCTCATTTTACCCACCTCGGAAAGATGGAAGAGCCTGGTCAGATTCGAACTGCCAAATTGCAGTCAGCAGGCAGTCAGCAGAAGTAGCTGCAGTACTGCACTCTAACCACTGCACCACCTCGGCTCTTGTTATTTGGGGGGGGGTGTTGGGGGGAGGTGTCACTACTGAATTGTAATGGTTTCGGGTTTCTTAAGCTGCCTTAAAAGTTTTTCAGGATGGAATGAGCCGAGGTGGCGCAGTGGTTAAAAGCAGCACTGCAACCTACTTCAGCTGACTGCTAGTTCAGCAGTTCAGCTGTTCAAATCTCACCGGCTCAAGGTTGACTCAGCCTTCCATCCTTCTGAGGTCGGTAAAATGAGGACCCAGATTGTTGGGGGCAATATGCTGAACTCTGTAAACCGCTTAGAGAGGGCTGTAAAGCACTATGAAGCGGTATATAAGTTAAGTGCTATTGCTAAAAGTATAGCTAGTCCTCAACTTACAACCATTTGTTTAGTGAGCATTTGAAGTTACAACGGCACTGAAAAAAGTGACTTCTGACTCTGCCACACTTGCCACCACTGCAACATCCCCATGGTCATATGATCAAAATTTGGGGGCTTACAACTGACATGTATTTATGACAGTTGTATTACCTGGGGTCATGTGATCACCATTTGTGACCTTCCCAGTCAGCTTCTGACCAGCAAAGTCAATATGGGAAGGTTTGCTTAATGATCTCATGGTTCATTTAACAATGCAGTGATTCATTTAACAACTGTGGCAAGAAAAATGCCATAAAATTAGGCAAAATTCACTTGACAACTGCCTTGCTTAGCATCAGAAATTTGGGGGTCGGTTGAAGACTACCTGTATGGAATACATAGTCTGAAGTAAATAAAATCTGGGCTCCACAGAACTTTCTCAGACATCTCCATCTGCTATATATCACGGGATTTTGACCATCTATCTTTGAACTCTCAAAAGTGGTTGTTGATACTGCTCAGGGTTCTATTGAAAGTCCATTATACTTGACACAGTTTTTTCCTGTCCCAATCAAAGGAATTGGAAATGTTTACTCCCTTTTTCAGTATTAATTTTTCTTACAATGAATAATTGATTTATTGATTTCAATTCAGCACGAGCAAGTGGGATGAAGTTAGAGCTATCATTAAATAAACTTGTTAAATATAATTGGGAAAGTCCATGTGTTTTAGCTCTGTACAAATTTATACTTCAGTCTGTGAAATGCCTACATTCTATTCTTATTTCTGCAGCTGCAGAAATTTATTCCCTATTGAGGTGTTATTACATTACATTCTGAGAAAGATTGAGAGCTGACATTCAAGCTTCAAGAACCAAACTGATAACCATTTTGCTTACTTTATCAAGATCTGTACTGACATCCCGAAAATCAGATGTGGGAATGCTTAACTCAATATTTTAATCCTGTTTTATGCAGCAACTCAGTTTGAAGAAAGATGTGGATGTTGAAAGAATGTAGAGAACCTCATTGTCTCCTAATCTATCCTTTGTTTTTCCATTTCACAGGTATTTTGGTTGTCAGGTTCCTTATTAATTATTGGGTTGGCATCGGTTGTTAACCCAACTCTTGGCTGGCGGTGGCTGATCCGAATTGCTTCTATTCCAGGCATTCTACTTCTCCTCGTATTTAAGGTCTGAAACACTTCGAACTTAGTTTTGCGTACAGAGAGAGTTAGGTAGAAGGGTGTGTGGCAGTAGTGGGTTCTAAAACCCGTTGCTACCGGTTCGACACAACGCTTCTGCGCGTGCGCAGAAGTGTCCCGGGTAGGTGGGCGGAGCCTCCCGCCACCACTACCATTTCACCGAACCGGGAGCAACCCACTGCTGGTGTGTGGGTATGTATGTGTGTAGACATTTCTTGTTTATAAAGAAATTCATTGATGCTGGCAAATTATCAACATTTTTATCAGCTTATACCAGGCAAAATGCTCAACCATACTCATCTGTCAAATTCAATAGATTTAGTTTGTGATACAGAGAGCATTGTTGTACATGCTTAGCTTGAAACTCTTAAAGAGGCCGAACCTATCATAAAACAGAGAGCAGAGGTAAATTCATATCTGAAACTTATTTGGATACAGAAGCAGATTTTATACCCCAATCCTTTCATATGGGGAAAAAAAACCTTTCAGATTGGATTTTTCTTAGTAATTTTCCAACCAATTGATGAGGTAATGTAGGAATATCTTGTTTCTAATGAAAAGTTAAAGAAATGAAATTCTTAGCATTACCAACAGTCAAAAATAACAAATAAACAAAACAAAGGAAAATGTATTCTAAAGAAAAAGGAAATAAAATATCAAGAGTTATTTCTAATCATTGTTTTCCAGTAAACATATCTCTGGCCTTTCCCAAAATCCAAAGATGTTTCTAGAACAAGATGTGATGTGACAGAAGACTGATTATAAATTATGTAAACAAAAGGATTGAAATGCTCCAAAGTTTTCCAAGCTGTCTTATGTGGAACTCCTGCAAGTTGTGAAGACAACTGTCATAACAAAAATGTTGCCATAAATTATTTTTATCCTCAAATTAGTCTTGACTCCTGGTGATTGCCTGGACCATCTTCTGCAGTTTTCTTGGCAGTGGTTTTCCATTGCCTGCTTTCTAGGGCTGAGAAAAAGTGACTGGCCCAAGATCACCCAGCTGGCTTTGTCCCAATGCAGGACTAGGACTTACAATTTCCCAGTTTCTAACCTGGTGCCTTAACCACTACACCAAATTAGCTGTTGTAAATTGGATGATTCAAAATCAGTTGTAACCTCAATCCTGTATGCATACTGCAAATCAAACATCGCCTCTTAATGGATTGAGGGCCAATATTCTGAGGCAAGTAATTGCTCGTATATTATCATAACTCGTATATTCTGCTGTATTGGAATTTAAGAGAAAAGGCAGACCGCATATATCCCATATGCCTGACACATTCCACCACACCCTTGATCCACCATTCCCATAAACGCTTCAAGGGGTTGTTTGTTTGCATGTTGGGGGACATTTCATTGCTGAGGCAGTACCCTGATGATTTGATTTAAGCAGGAAAATTGTTTATTTTCTGCAATTAGAAGAATTTGCCTAAAACTTTAAGATTGGGAGTTTAAGAAAAGCTAAGTCCTTTATTGAGTGATGCAGGAATTCACAGGTATTACAAAGGTGCTCCGATGCCAACTTAACATACAAGTGAGAGAAAGGTCTCTTATAGTTAATTGCATTTGTAATTGCATATATAAGCACCAGTATTCATTTATCTTTTGGGTTTATTGGAATTGTTCCTAGCTATAGTTGTAATTTGCAGATTAGCACATTCTATTGCTTTCTGATAGACTTTCCGAAAATGGGCTTGTGTGGAAAGAAAGCATTGCATGAATTGCTCTGCAGTGACTCATCATATTGATCTGAATGCTATAATGCTAAATGAGATACTACATCGAATCTAGTCTTTATTACAATAAGACTATAAGATTGATGGCAGACTGGAAATGCTGGTGCTTGTTTATCTAACTCATTTGTATTTTGCAGTTTATCCCCGAGTCTGCTCGATATAATGTATCTTGTGGAAATGATAAAGCGGCCCTTGCTACTCTCCAGTGGATTGCTAAAATGAACCGTTCTGTTATGCCTGAAGGAAAGTTGGTAGAAACCGTTGAAGTAAGTTTTTCAATATTTTTGTTAACCTCCTTCCTGAAACCATGAGGTGCAGGACTGACTCCCATTATTAAATTATCCATCTGCTGACTATCCATCCATTAAACCAGGGATACTCAACCTTGGCAGTTTGAAGGTGCGTGGACTTTAACTCCCAGAATTCCCTAGCCCGGGGGTGGCCAAACTATGGTTCTTTGAGGACCTGTGGACTTCCACTCCCAGAATTCCTGCATGCATGGCTAGCTCAGGAATTCTGGGAGTTGAAGTCCACAGGTCCTCAAAGAACCATAGTTTGGCCACTCCTGCCCTAGCCAGCATACTCCATACATCTTCAACTGCCACGGTTGAGAAATACTGTGTTAAACTATGACGGCAGACTTGATCACCTAAAAGGTAAAGTCTACCTAAATAAAGTAATTAAAGTCCATAAAGTACAATAATGATGCTTAACTATCAGTTTCACATCAATGGAATTTAACTTACTAGCTATTACAAAAGACAAGAAGACCTTATTGGTACAACTCTTCTTCTTTTCTTATATATTCCATTGTTGGCACAATGTATGATACAATAGTAGTATGTATTGTGCAAGCTGTAGTGAAACAAAGTGAACATTGTAGTCAACTCCCGGGTGTCCAATATGTGGCCTTCCAGATGTTTCTGAATTTTATTTTGCCTATGTTTGCTGGGGCAACCAGGAGATACTGAACTGAAAAGTTAGATTATAATTCACAAAGGGTTTCAAAGCTTGGGATGTGTCTTCAGCATTTGAGCAGCACATATCCTGTGCATTTCTGACTGTTCCTTTAACCTATTTCTAGGAAAAACGAGGTAGAGTCAAAGACCTATTTGATCCCAAATACTTACGGACATCTTTGCAAATATGGATTATATGGTAAATTCATACGATTTTCTTCTTTCAAACTGCAGTGCACAAAGTAAAATTAATGAATGTTAAAGGGAAAATTTAGATTTCTTTTGTTTTTAAATTTATTATAGTTCCCAACTCTGATTAACTTAAGAATAAAAATTACTATTCAGAAGCTAATCAGAATACCAAGCAATTATTATAGTAATTTAGCTTACATTTATTCATTTGATTCTGTGTAGCAATAGCAATAGCAATAGCAATAGCACTTAGACTTATATACCGCTTCATAGTGCTTTACAGCCCTCTCTAAGCGGTTTACAGATTTCAGCATATTGCCCCAAACAATCTGGGTCCTCATTTTACCCACCTCGGAAGGATGGAAGGCTGAGTCAACCTTGAGACTGGTGAGATTTGAACAGCTGAACTGCTGAACTAGCAATCAGCTGAAGGTTGCAGTGCTGCTTTTAACCACTGCGCCACCTCGGCTCTTTAGGATGCTCTGCTTGGCCTTCTCCAGCCAAGCATTCTTCATGGTTCCATCCATTTGACACATTGAAATATAAACTCTAACCAACAAAATTTGGCGCTAGCTGCTGTTTACTGACCATGGCATGCTGACCAGGAATTTTGGGAATTATTGCTCCAAGCACATCTGAATGGCACCAGATCACAAAGCTTCCATATGCATTCTTAGATGCAGTTAATATATTTTGTTTTATTCTTTCCTCCAATTTGAAAATTAATACCGGAATAAAAGAGATAGTTTTGTGTAGTGGTTAAGGCATCAGACTAGAAACCATAATTCCTAGTCTCATCTTAGGATCAAAGCCAGATAGGTGATCTTAGACTAGTCTTCTCTTTGAACCTTAGGAAGGAGGCAATGACAAACCACTTTTGAAAAACCTTGCCAAGAAAATGGCAGGGACTTGTCTAGGCAGTGTCTGATAATTGTACATGGTTGAATGGAACAAATTTTTTGGGGGGAAAATAAAATAAAAGCAAAATAGGCAAGAAAATTACATGACTATTTAGGTTAGTCAATCCATCTTAATTTAGCTGACACAATGTACTGAACTGTTTAAACCAGAGGTCTTCAAACTTGGCAACTTTAAGACTTGTGGACTTCAACTCCCAGAATCCCAAGTTTGGGGACCCCTGGTTTAAACATATGGATGAATGCACATATTCACTTGATCTGTGCCCTGCATTATTTATATGAAATCTCTTAATGTTCTTAGAATTAGTGTCATGCATTGAGTTTCTTCATTATTTAAGCAATTGTGGGAATTAGAAAAGTATCACTGAATAAAACTCAGTCTTTGCACAATGTCATGTTCATATGCCAATTTAGTCTTGACAATAGAAACATATATTTCGGATTGTGCAATAAAAATACAATGGAAACCCAGTGGTAGAAAGTATACAAGCATTAGCTGTGATGTTTTCTTCTGTATCTTAAAATGTAGGCTTATAAGACAGAAATACACAGATAAGTGACTATGTAACATAGGCAGATATGTAATTTGGATCTTCTAGCCCAGTGATGGTGAACCTATGGCACGTGGAGCCATATCTGAGGGCATGCAAGGCATTGCCCTATGTCAGCTCCAGCACGCATGTGCGCGCTGGCCAGCTGATTTTTGGCCTTCTTTTCAGCCATTTTCACTCTCCCCAGGCTTCAGGAGGCTTTCCTGAACCCTGAGGACAGCGAAAAACGTCCCAATGGGCCTACCGGAAGTCCGGAGGCTTCAGTGAGGCCTGTGCGCATAAGTGGAAGGCAGTACAGGGGGCTGTGCACATGCACGCAGCGGAGGGCATTGCATTATGGGTGTGGGCACGCACACGCACGCTATCACCGCGCGCGCACCCTTTTGGCACCCGAGCCAAAAAAGGTTCGCCATCACTGTTCTAGCCAGTTAAAATTTGATCTGTACCTAATTCACTTGACGCCTTAAAATGGGCAAAACAACAAAAACAACAACCAAGAAGAGGTAACATATTTGCAGTTACTTTATTGCTCTTCTACTCTGGAATTAGGATCAGTGCAAAATTTTGAATCAATTTAAATTATGAGAAGTTGAACTATTTAGTTCAAGTGTACAAAAGGATTGTTTGAATTGCTTAATTCAGTAGCAAACATTTTCTTTATCCTTGCATACTGGAAGTTGTATGGGTAATTAATAGTATTTACCAATCCCCTAACAGTTTGGTGTGCTGCTAATTAGTTTGCTACCATGAAGCCCTTTCTTGTTCTAGTTGGGGCTATCAAATGTACCAGGGGTGGGTTCTACTTACCTTCCCTACCGGTTCGCATCATGAGGAAGTGCATCACCATGGAAATAATGTTTGGCGCATGCGCAGAAGCCTTTGCGCATGTGCAGAGGGTTTCTTTGCAAGCCGCAGCGACAGGAGGACCGATTTGGGAGTATGGACCGCCAGTCATCGCTGCCGATTCGGCGAGCAGTGACAAATTTCCGCTACCAGTTCTAAAGAACCGGTCCAAACCAGCAGCAACCCACACTGAAATGTACCCTGTAGATCAGCCGTTCTCAACCTGTTGGTCGCGACCACTTTGGGGGTCGAACGACCCTTTCACAGGGGTTGCCTAAGACCATTGGAAAACACATATTTCATACAAATGATGTACGGGAACAAACAAATTATGTTCAATTTGTAACAGTGAAAATACATCCTGCATATCAGATATTTCCATTACGGTTAATAACAGTAGCAAAATTACAGTTATGAAATAGCAACGAAAATAATTTTATGGTTGGGGGGTCACCACAACATGATGAACTGCATTAAAGGGTCGCAGCATTAGGAAAGTTGAGAACCACTGCTGTAGATGTATCTTATTATCTTTAGATAATATTCTAAAGAATGATTGTTTCCCATTGCTAACCCCTTTTGTTTTCTATGACAGGCTTGGAATTTCTTTTGCTTATTATGGTGTCATCCTGGCCAGTGCAGAATTACTGGAGAAAGATCTGGTTTGTTCAACAGGAGGATCAGCTGTAGAGGCAGAGCAGGGCCATACTCAGGATGAGTTTCAGAGCCCTTGTCTCTGCCATACCTTTGCACCATCTGATTACCAGATCATGTTCATCAGCACAGTGGGAGAAATTGCATGTAATTCCCCCCCCCCTTTCTGCCTTTATTTAAAATAAGCGTGGAGAATGGGAAAGAGACTCCAAAGTTACCTTCCACAACTAGATACTCACGTACACAGCAGTGATGGGTTCCTACCGGTGTGGTCCAGTGCGCCGTTCCGGTAGGGACCCGCCGATTGAGCAATTTGTGTGCGGCAGCTCCGGTGCCATTTTTGCCGGTCCGTCGTGCGCTGCCATCTTTTTTCCTGATTTTTTGGGCTTTTTTTGCTTCCTGCGCATGCACGGAAGCAAAATCTTACGAGGGGACGCGTGTGCGAGAGACATTTTGGTGATTTTTTGCTTCTGCACATGTGCGGAAGCAAAAAATTGCCAAAATCATGCGTGTGTGTCCCCTTGTGAGATTTCGGCAATTTTTTTCTTCCTGCGCATGTGCGGAAGCAAAATCGTGTGAGGGGACCCGTGCGTGTAGCAAGCGTGCGTGCAAAACGTGATGATGCATGCACAGTGCACTGGTAGCCAGTTAAGAGGAACCCATCCCTGGTACACAGAGAGAGATTTTCAGACAAACAGATACAGACTGTTGTGTAACTTTAGGAATTCTGTATGAAAAACAGTTCACTTGCTGTTGTCAGCTGCTTTCATTAAAGTATTTATTTAGGAATGTAAGAACTGCCCTTAATCTCACTAATTTCAGCTCTTGAAGTTCATACATTTTCAAGTTGCCAAGGTTGAGTAAACATTGAACTAGTTCAGGGGTGGGTTCTTTACCTTCACTACTGGTTCGCATTCACAACGGAAGTGTGCGTTTTGCTCACGCGTGCCCCCCGTCATGTCACACAAAAGACCCGGAAATGACCCTCTGTGCATGCGCAGAAGCCTTTGCATATGCGCAGAGGGTTTTTTTGCAAGTCACGGCGAACAGAGGACAGGTTCGGGAGCATGGACTGCTGGTCATCGCTGCCGGTCCGGCAAGCGGCGGTAAATTTCCACTACCGGTTCTAAAGAACCGGTCCGAACCGGCAGCAACCCACCACTGAACTAAATGCTGATGGGAGTTCTGTTACAAAATCCCCATTTGTAGTTTTCAAATAATTGTAGGGAAGCAATGAAGAAAATAGTTGTCAATAGTCTTCCCTAAGGTGGTAGGGGTGTATGGGTGTGCATATGTGAGTGATAATTATGTAGTAATGATTCAGTTAATTAATTAAATTTTACAAGGTGACATCTTTTTCTCCTTCTTTTCCTTTTTTAAAATAGTAAATCCCTTAAATATTCTTGGCATCAATTTCCTGGGAAGACGAGTGAGCTTGACAATAACAATGGGATGTACTGCTGTTTTCTTTCTTCTCCTCAATATATGCACCACAATGTAAGTGTCTTGGGTGGGAACATATTATGATGAAATGGCTTGGATGGCCGAAAAATGGCCAAAAAGGCCTAAAATCAGCTGGCCAGCACTGGAGCTGACATAGGGCAACACCTCGCATGCCCTCCGATATGGCTCTGCGTGCCACCTGTGGCACGCATGCCATAGGTTCGCCATCACGGCCCTATGATCAACTGTTTGATGAGAGAAGAAAAGGAACATGGAAGTAACAAAAATGTAGTGACCATAACTGTATATCTCTAAAATAAATAAGGATTGGTCTGTTTCTCTCTGGTGCAAACTTGCTGGAAAGTTGTGGTTCATTACGCCAACATTGGTAAAGTTTCTCTCTTTCCTATCTGGATTGTCAATCCATAACAGTTAGAGCAACTGACAGAAGCAGATGTTTGGTTTAGTATAAATTGAGGGTTTCTCCACAAACAACAGACATTATGTAAATGGATAATTATGTTGATCTTCACATTAGTATAGCCTGTGGCAATAAAGGGAGTTGGTGCCAACAGAGAATGTTTCTGAATGCCAGTCTGGACACAGTAATTGATTGCCAAGGTTTTCTTTATCCTATCTGATGCCTAACCTACTGTATAAATTTACAATGACTTTCTCTGTGAACAAAAGAAAAAGGGAATTGACAGATGTCCTGCCTGAAATGTATTGATTTTTCATAGTTTTTATGTGTTAACATATATGATGAAAGTCAGCAGATCTTTGCATCTGATAGAAATCATCAATGTATGTGCCGATGTTACAAGAAATCAAATGATGCTATGTTTCAATGAAGTAAATGGCTTGGACACGTGTTTACATATACGTGTGTAAAACTGTAATTTTGCCAATGCTATTGAATTGGTAGCTGCTGGAATGAAAGTTCAGTCCTCAATCAACATGTGGCTTCTCCTATTTATAATAATGCACGTTGGGCAAATAATTTTCCCAATGGGCCACATGAAAAACTGGAACCACTGTGGACAGCCACCTCCACTACCCCAACCCTGACCAGCCAGCCAGAGACAGCCAGTCCTGGATGTGGCCTCTGGGCCATAAAATGCTCAAGTCTTGTCTGACATCATCTCAGCAAGTTACAGAATAAGATTTACTCTTCCTGCACTTGTAGATGAGGCTCCCCTCAGCATATCCCAGTCCAGTGTTCTCCAGATGTGTGGGACTATATAATAACTTTACTGATTACCTACTAGCTGATCATAATGGAGTTTTATTTAATTAGTTATTTCACTATATTTCATGTTTCTAGACTACCCATCTCCCTCAAGTGTTTCACACTTCTTGAAGGTACAGGTTGAGCAAAAATTAAATACTAACTTTAACAAATATTTACAATTTCTCACTGATATTATAGGTGTTCATCCCATTGATATTGTTAAATGTCCCAGGATTGCAGCAAATGCCCATGTTTGTAGTAGTTTGCTTTCACTCTTATTCTGCTCTAAAAATATAGCAATGCATCAGGGGTGGGTTCCAACTTACCTCACTGCCGGTTCGCTCCCTCCTGCGCCTTGTGGGCACGCCTCATGGGCGCGTGCACACGCATGCGCAGTAACAAAAAATCTGGGGGGGGGAAAGATGGCAACTGCATGCACAGTGCCGGAACTCGGCTTCTGCGCATGCTCAGAAGGAAAAAAAATGCAATTAAAAAAAAACACATTAAAAAAAAGATGGCAGCGTCCACGGACCGGCACCGACCGATCCAGTTTGGTGACATCATCGTGATGTCACCAGCGGGTCGCTACCAGTTCGGGCGAACAGGTCTGAACCAGGAGGAACCCACCCCTGCAATGCATTTAGGCTATGCCTTGTTTTAGGTGTTCGTACAGGTATCTGCTCTATTCTTGAAAGATCTTCCATTATGCATGTGGCTATCCTTCTGACACCTTAGATATTTAGTTATTATTTCATAGAGGCTGTCTGTTACCAATTCTAATGGCAAACCTGGTGTGGAATGCATGAATTTTGTTAAGGTGGCTACTTGGCACTAATATATGCTTTTTAAAATTATATCCCAATTTATTCTAAAAACAAATCTGAGGGATTTACAACATATTAAAATTATCAGCAAACCTACTTGATCAAGAACCCCAAGAAAAACTTGATTGAGCACACAATACTGAACCCTTTCCCCCCCCTTCCATTCTGTTGGCCTTCACATGCAAATAGGTTGTGATCATACAACATACTTAGGCAGGCCAAAGATGTAGGGCTGGATTTGCACAAAATGTGAGATTTTTAAAACCTTTATTAATGTTATACTGGTTGGAATCTTCCAATTAATCCATTAGAATCTATATTTGAGTAAAACCAAGATCATTATGAGCCTTTCAAGCTTGATATTTAAGATCTCAAAGGCAAATAAAGTTTATTAAAGAAGTGAGTCTTACAATTTTCTATCTTCTTCATTAGGTGAAAGAGAATATCCGCTTATTTTTCTAGGATATGGTTAAATATACTAATCAATCACCAATCAAGTTAAGCATGCTGGGCAAATGTAATCATAGTGTCACTGTATGGCGACAACTATTACTTCCAAAGAGAAAGGCCAGGGATCAGGGGCGGGTTCCTAATTTTTTTACTACCACTCTGTGGGCGTGGCTTATTTTGTGGGCATGGCTTGCCAGCCATGTGACCGGGTAGGCGTGGCTTGCCAGCCATGTGACCGGGTGGGCGTATCTTGCCGGTCATATATTAGTTATTTCAGAGAGATGTTACTACTATTTTTGCTATTTTATACCTTACATGAAAAGCTTTGCATACAAAGTGTGTGTTACACCATGGCAACACAGCAACCTTTATATGCAGAAAATGCTATAGTTAAAAGACAAGCAAGTCTCATACACCATTTTTGGTTTCAGTCATGGATTCCTTAGATGAAAATATTGAGGACTGTTAAAAGAACAGTATCTTTTAACAGTCCTCAATTTTTTCCGTCTAAAGAATAACAGTATAAAACTGTATAAAATTAACAGTATAAAAGGTTAAGCTTTCGGAAAACGCCCATTTTGGAAAGCTTTAGGCAAAAGCAAAGGAAAAGTGTCAAATGCGAGTTTCTTATTATTTTCAAGCGAAGGGACGGGGAAAGACTTAATTGTCAGGTTTTCAGGTTTTCCAGGCAAGCAGGCAGTTGACTAAGCAGTTTCCAACGGGATGCGGGAAGAGAAAGAGGAGGCACAAAGAAACTTTCAGGACTTGCTCAGTACAACACACTTCCACCGGGTGCGTTGCTAGAAACTGAGACTTTTGGGGAGAAACAGGGATTCATTCCTCATCTGAATCCTTAGCCTGGATGGGGTGAGGGTCAGTGGGGGGCATACTCACTGGTTCGTGTGGGGCTCATTCAGTGGGAGAGCCACCTCCTCTTCTTCGTATTCGGGCCCATTGAGTCGCCTTCATCCACTGTGCTCAGTCCCCCGGCCAGAAGCGGTGGCTGCGGAGGCAGTGGCAGAGGAGGGAAGCTCCTGGCAGTATTGATGGCGATGCCGCCGCTCTGCAGGGACAGGCCTGGAGCCCATCGCGAGCAAGCCCGAGGTCTTCTCCCACCCCGGGCTCATTAAAGGTGAGGAAGGGGTGGGAAGAGCCGGATGGCGGCGGCCGAGGCTGGCGGCCGAGGCTGGCGGCCTGGGGAGCTTGGCAGCGGCCAGAGAAGTGGGGGGGACATTGCCCCCTGCAATGCAGCCCCCCCGCAGCGGGAGCAGCAAGACCGCGGCAGTGGTTCTTCTAGGAGGCTCCGTCCGGCCTGAATGTTTCTCCCCATTCGATGATCCTAGGCTCCTGCCGCCCGTTCCCCCTCCCCTCAGCAGCTCGAGAAGCCTCGAACGTGCGAAAATGCCTGGGATCATCACCGCACGTTCGTGGCTTCTCAGGCTGCTGAAGAGAGGGGAACTGAGATAGGTCCTGCCGCCCATTCCCCCTCCCCTCAGCAGCTTGAGAAGCCTCGAATGTGTGAAAATGCCTAGGATAATCACCGTGCGTTCATGGCTTCTCGGACTGCTGAAGGGAGGGGAATGGAGATAGCTCTTGCCGCCCGTTCTTTCAGCGTCTCACGCACTCTCTCAGCCATCCTCCCCTGCTTGGACTCACTGTGGGGTAGGAAGGCAGCGCATGCGCAGTGCCGGAAGCTCGGCTTCTTGGCATGCGCAGAAGAAAATTAAAAAATAAAATAAAATAAATTTTTTTAATGGCGGCGCCCAGGCACCAGCAACCGACCGCACCGGTACTGTGACGTCACCAGCGGGACGCTACCAGTGCTATAGAGTGGACCGCACCAGTAGGAACCCACCACTGCCAGGGATCTATTATCAAGTAACAGCATTTAGACAAAGGATTATTGAATAGAAATGACACATTGGTATATAGATGCATTACAGCATTTTCTGTTGAAAAAAAATCTTCTCCCATATAATTCTATTTGACTAGAATCTGGATGATAGGAAATTAAAATTGAACAGGGAACAATTTTTAGAAAGGATGTCAGGATCTTTTTTAAAAATAAAACCAAAAAAACTTGTTTTTCAGGTAAATTAGTGGACAAGCATTGTAAAAGTCAAATTAATTGAGTCCACCAAAAACAATTCTTGCTCAAGAAAACACATGGAGACTTTTCATGGTGCTTCCTACATGATCCCAATCCTGACTAGAGAAGAAACAGAATATAGCATTATCTCATGGATAAGACATTTTGGGATCAACAACGAAGCTAAATGACAGAAATTCAGAATAGTTAAGAACTGGTTACTTATCTGTAATTGATGTTAAATAGCCACCTGCAGTTTTCTACTATTTATATTATATTTATTATTTAAGTTAGAGTTTATTTTTATTTATATTATATATACTATTAATAGTTTATATTATAGAACTAATTTTTGATAGAAATGTTCCCCTTGCATTACATATAATCTTTTCCTCTCAAAAGCCATTCAAACATTCCAAGATGACATCAGTGGGACACACTATTAAACTATTGGGCTTTGTTATTATATTATTACATTACTTTCTTCATATGTTTTCTCTTTATTTCTAGTACTGGTCTTATTGGTTTCCTCTTTATGCTGCGTGCTTTTGTAGCTGCAAATTTCAATACTATTTATATTTACACAGCAGAGGTAAGGCCCTCCTGATTTCTTGAATTGCAAAGTGAAAAACTACCTAAATTATGTTTCTGAATAACTTTTTATAACTTTTCTGCTCAACAGGGTACTCTTTGGCCAGTTTATTCAGAACTCTCATCAAGTTTATTATTTAATTCCACATAAAATAATACAGCATTTCAACCTAAGCCAAAATAGACAGGAACCGTACGCTAACACCTATAACTTAGTAGTTGTTTCCAAACAAGACTTTTAAAAAATTTACTGTATTGAAATTTTTTAAAAGCTTTTTTTAAAAAAATACATTATCTTTCTAAACATTGCTAATTTTATGAATCTGTTCTTAAAAATGAGGGCTAATGTTTTGTACTCAAGTGCTGCACTGGAATCAAATTTAGAGAATTGATAATATTTTGGTTTCAGGAAACTAACTGAATTCAACAAAACTCTGGGATATCTCTAGGCATAAGATAACCAAAATTCTGTTAATTTTGTAAAAAGTTTAGTTATATATATTTTTTCTCTGGACCAGCGGTTCTTAACCTTTTTAGTGGTCTGCACCCCCTTGAATCTGAAAATAAGCTTTTGCACCACCTTAAAAAATGTGTGTGTAGATTTTTTATTTAAGAAAAAACATTTATTGCATAAACAAATGCCATGTTTATTTACAATATATATTACTATATAACATTATTATATTATATATTATATATATATATATATATATATATATATATATATATATATATATATATATATATATATAATATTATATAATATAAATATTATAATATATATATTTTATTACTACTGTATATAACAGTGATGGTGAACCTATGGCACGCGTGCCACAGGTGGCACGCGGAGCCATATCTGCCGGCACGTGAGCCGTTGCCCTAGTTCAGCTCCAGCACACATGTGCGTGCCAGCCAGCTGATTTTTGGCTCACGTGGAGGCTCTGGGAGGGGGTTTTCGGCCTCTGGAGGGCCTCCGGGGGGCAGGAGAGGGCGTTTTCGCCCTCCCCAGGCTCTAGGGAAGCCTCTGGAGCCTGGAGAGGGAGAAAAACGGACCTACCGGGCCCACCCGAAGTCGGGAAATGAGGGAGCGGGGGTGGTGGTGCCAACATTCATGGGGGGTGGGTCAGCATTGAATTATGGGTGTGGGCACTCGAGCGTGTGCAATAGCGCGCGCATGTGCGCTTTTGGCACCCGAGGAAAAAAAGGTTCGCCATCACTGGTATATAACATAAAAACACAGTCACCTCGTTCGTATTTTTTTTAAATTGAAATTTCTCTCACACCCCTGGAAATGCCCTCTCGCACCCTCAGGGGTGCATGCACCCCAGGTTAAAAACCACTGCTCTGGACCTATTCGGAATCATCAGTACTGTTTTTTTTAAGACACCTTGATGCCATACTGCCCTCTGCTTCATCCAATACTTTTTCTGTCATAGAGATTATGCTCACATGTTTTTACTACCTGTCTTATAGGTTTATCCTACCACCATGCGAGCCATGGGATTAGGGACCAGTGGCTCCCTATGTCGTATAGGTGCTATGGTAGCACCTTTTATAGCACAAGTAAGAAATCTTTTAAGAATTTCACTGCATATATAGGAAAAGATTCCTGGCAAATATTTTTAGTATACTGTATATATTGATTGATGTTTAAAGATTCAGATTTGTAAAATTTTGGCTGTTTTTTATAAGTTAATAATTTCTTTTCAGAATGTTTGGAGGAAAGGGAACATCAGGAAAGCTAAATTGATAGTAATGCATTCAAAATGCAGAATCCTGTTTTGGCTATGGTACAAATAAAGAAAAAATAAGATGATAAACATTTAAAAATGAAAGGACAAGTTTCTTTAAAAATCTTAATTACAAGAAATACTCAAAACAGCACCATTCATTTATTGAAGCTTAGAAGGTACAATATGAATAAATGTAACAATTCTGCAAGAAGTTAGGAGAAAAGGGTTAATTACATTGGCTGATTAAAAAACCATTGTATATTTTATTATAAAGTATACTTTCTTAATTAAAAAAACTCGATATTAACTCACTAATAGGAAAGTGATTCTAGCTCATCTTTATTTTAGTGGAGAAAAATGAAATCCTTAAACTTTCCAATGAAATCAACCGAACTAAAAGCGATGAATTTATACAGGTTGTTGAATTAATAAGAGAAATAAATGAATTCGTAAGACGGTGAACTACTCTAATAATTTCAACTGATGCAGTACGATGTAGTTCACAAAAGCTTGTGCCGTGATAAATGAAAGGGCCATTATAAATTTAATATTACTTTCTGAAAATGTATAATCTCCTTTTCTACTCTAGCACAATGCTTAAAGCGGCTTACAACGTAATTAAAAACCAGGCACAATATCATTTCAAAGAAATGAAAAAAGATGTTGAAACTTTTCCTTTCTTTAGCTAGAAGAGACTTTGCAGTCCCTTAGAGCTTTGTGTGGAGGAAATGAATCATGTAATATTTTACTTAAAGCAATAGCCTTGTATTTTCCTAACCGAACCCTTTTTAAAGCTATAATTTATTCCTACGTGCATGTGCAACATTGTAATAGCAAGTTTCCTTCCCTCCACAACCCCCACATGAATAAACTTTCCTTAAGAAAAGTTTGCAATTGCAATTCCATGCTAACTTCCTCCACATATGTTCAGTTCATGTCTCGAAAGATAATTCTATTGAAAGACGGTTCAATCCATAAAATAAATAGTCCAGAAAGGACTTGCACGACAGCATGTCAGAATTGCATGTCAGAATTGCACGACAGCATGGCACTAATACATTATCTAATTGTAGGTACTTATGAATGCTTCTTTCTTGGGGGCAATGTGCCTTTTCGCCTTGGTTTGCACGGTGTGTGCTATCTCTGCGTTCACTCTACCAATAGAGACCAAAGGGAGATCACTTCAGGTGGGTAATTCATCTTGCTTCTGAATAGAAGAGTCCCAAAAGAACTCCCCCCCCCAAATTCGGTTCCATTACCAAATATAAAGCCCTTGCCAACTTTATTTTAGGAAGTGAAAGTATTTTTTAAAAAGACCCTTACAAAGAATTTCAACTTTTGTATCTGAAGTCAACTATGGCATGATCCCTAAAACAAATGGCGAACAACTTGATAATGAAGATCCATATTCAAAAGCAAATGCAGATATAGGCAGTTCTCATCTTAATGACCACAATTGGTACCGGAACTAAGTGATGCAGTTATTGAATCATACCCAATTTTACAACTTTTTTTGCCAAAGTTGTTTCCCCAGATTGTTAAACGAATTCCGCTTTTCCCATTGATTCTGCTTGCCGGAAGCTGGCAGCAAAGGTCGCAAATGGCAATCACACTGCAGCCACCATACACGCATGCTTGTTGACAAGTGCCTAAATTTTGATCACATGACTTGTAAGGTCACTGCAAAAATCAGAAATGGGAGGACCGATCATGTCATTTTTTCAGCACTGTTGTAACTTCAAATCAGTGTTAAACCAATAGTCGTAAGTTGGGGTCTACTTGTATGTAGTTACTAGGGACATCCAGGTGTTTATTTGGACCTCGCATAGCTAGTTTTGGATCCTCTTGTGTATTCATAGAAAGGTGTACTTTTAAGCACCAAGGCCAGTACTAGTAGAGACTTACAGGCAATCCTCAAGGTATGATAGGGCATTTAATGACTACTATCATGGGCATTACCATTAAACACCCTATCATGGGCATTACTATCAATGCCCATGGGCATTACTATCATGCCCATGGGCATTACTATCATGCCTTGAGGTAGTCCTCAGGGTATGATAGGGCATTTAAAATTTTGGGGGTTACAGCACAACCCCCAAAAACTACATACAAACCTATTTCAAACTTATGACACCTGCAGCACCTCTGCTGTCATTTACCCTTATGACCAACTGGAGAGACGCTACAGCACACCTGCCTATCTATTTCCCCACCTACCTACCTGGCTGAATCCCCATAGGCACTGGGCCTGCTTTGCCACCCCATCAGGTTTCACACACTCCTTCTCACCCCTGGTCACCATTCGTTCACTTACCTTTTGAGGCTATCCAGAGCTCAGGAAGTCAGCGTAGGGAAGGCCGCTCCATTGCTGGGCCACATGACACAATCAAGAAAAAATACTGGCAGTTTTGCTTTCTTGCATTCCTCCAAGGTTACCAATGGTGGCACAAAGCTAGTGTTTGTAGCACTGGAAAAGCAGAGCATAGCAGGAAAGCAAAACTGGCAGGATTTCTTATTAGTTGTGCCACGTGGCCCAGCAATGAAGTGGCCTTCTCTACTCTTGACTTCCTGAGCTCTGAGTGTTTTCAAAAGATAAGTGTGCAAATAGTGACACAGTGGGGTAGGAATGCCCAAGGGTCAGGAAGCAGAGCATGGGATATCTCAGAAGGTGAGAAGCCTTGGGAGGTCCAATGCAGGTAGTCTGTGCCTGTATTAGGTGTCTCAGAGTCTGTTCCACCCGAGTCACCGCATGTTCTACTTAACGACCCACACATTTATTTAACAAATGCATTGGGAAGAGTAGAGATTTTGGGGGAGATTAATCATGTGATTCATTTAATGTTTATCCCAACTTTCGACAGTAATGGGCAGGCTCAGTGACTGTTTTAACTCAAGGAGTGCCTGCAGAATATTACTTGTAGAGAGAGGGATTTGTATTAATAAAATAGTACATTATATAAGTTACTGGAAATATTCTTTTTAAATTAAGTGGAGGATTGTAATGAAAAGTTGCATTGCATCTATGGACCCTAATAATGCACATAGCTCTAACAGAGTAAGGGAGTTTCAGGACAGAAAAAAAAAATACTTTCATGGCCCCATCTCTAATATTCTGTAACAGGCTCTAATGCCAAAACACAGGCGAGATTTCTAATTTGAAGTTAAATTGTCTCTTAAACAAACTTTAATGAAGCTCTAATTTAGGGGTGGCCAAACCGTGGCTCATGCGCCAAACGTGGCGCATTGGCCGATTGCAAGTGGTGCATTGCAATCATCCAACGGACAGAAAAGGTGACGCTGTTTTAGCGAGCGAAAGTGATTCTGACTGCAGAGCAGAGGCACCCGGCGAGTGGGGCAAGAGGCGCAGGGATGCCAGAAGTGGCGGCCTCGGCGGCAGGCTCCTACCCACATCTCCCACCTGCCCGCCTCTTCCCTTAGCATTTAAAAAAATGAGAGGCGGGCGGGCAGGAGACGGGAGAAACTTTAGCTATTCCTCGAAAAGGAGAATTTCCAAGCTTCAGTCTTTTCTTCCTCTCTCTCTCTCCTTGTCCCGCCCTCCCCTTTTTTTCTTCCATGAAATTAAAATAAATAAATAAATAAAATAAAATAGAAACTAGGGCAGCTTTAACTGGGCCATCTTGCATCGAGGAGTTTGCACGGCACTTTACGGCCCCCTCCTGTTGCTGCTGCGGTTGTCATGGTGCCTTCCTTTGCAATCGCTGCGCCGGAGCTCGGCTGGGCTGGCGGACGTCGAGCGTCTAGTCGCCGGAGAAGGAAGGAGGGGGGGCGTTGGCGTCAAGCCTCCCGATTCCTGGGCAGGATTAAGTTTCATGGTCGCCTGCGCGTGTGTATCCTGCAGCTTTTCTCTCCGGGCCGTTACTTCAGAGCAAAGGAAGCATGGGGGGTGGTAGAGGAGAAGGAGGAGGCGGCGGCGGCAGCAATCTGAGGCTTCACCCCAAAGCTAAGCAATTGCCCATTGCCCACACGCCCTGAGGTGCGGGACTCCACAGCTCCATTGGGGAAAGGGAGGACAGCAGGGCTCCAAGGAGGGGGGCCGCTGCTCCCGTTGCTGCTTCTCGGAATGCAGAAGCTGCGTGGAAGCTGCGTGGAAGGAAGGAAGGAAGCAAGCCTTCTCATCGCCCCACGCTTGCTTTTGTTCCCGCTGGCTGCTGCTGGTGGTGAGGTGCTTTGCCAGCCCTGGTTGTTGTGATTGTTACTCTTGCGGGGAGTTCTTCCAGGCTTCTCTTCCAGGACTTGGCGTCTTGGAAGAGGGCTGGGCGAGGGAGAAAGGAGCCACGGTGGGGATTGGTTTGCAGGGAGAAGAAAGAAAGAAAGAAAGAAAGAAAGAAAGAAAGAAAGAAAGAAAGAAAGAAAGAAAGAAAGAAAGAAAGAAAGAAAGAAAGAAAGAAAGAAAGAAAGAAAGAAAGAAAGAAAGAAAGAAAGAAAGAAAGAAAGAAGACAGACAGACAGAAAGATGTTAGGAAAGAAGAAAGATGAAAGAAAGAAAGATGTTAGGAAGGAAGGAAGACAGACAGAAATAAAAAGATGTTAGGAAAGAAGAAAGATGAAAGAAAGAAAGGAAGGAAGGGAGACAGACAGACAGACAGACAGACAGACAGAAAGAAAAGTTAGGAAGGAAGACAGAAAGAAAGAAAGAAGGAAGGAAGGAAGGAAGAAGAAAGGAGACAGACAGAAAGAAAGAAGGAAGTTAGGAAGGAAGACAGAAAGAAAGAAAGATGTTAATAAAGATGAAAGAAAGAAAGACGAAAGAAAGAAAGAAGGAAGGAAGGAAGGAAGAAAGATGTTAGGAAAGAAGAAAGATGAAAGAAAGGCTGGAAGGAAGGAAGGAAGGAAGGAAGACAGAAAGAAAGGAAGTTGTATGGCCGCCCTGAGTCCTATGGGAGTGGGGCGGCATACAAAAACGACCAAATAAATAAATAATAAATGGCGGATCGGAACTCGTCTGCGAAAAAATTTGGCGGATGGTATGCTTAAGGTTGGCCACCACTGGTCTAATTCATCTGATGGGCCCAATATGGAACATCAAAGGAGATATAAAGATTATGTTTATAATATTTTGAGATGGTGACATCTAAATTTAGTTTCTAGTCATTTAAGTCACACATTACAAAGTCTTAAATCTGATTCATCAGAGGACTAGCAACTGAGGTACATCAATCATACCCAGGAGCTGTAATGGCGCAATGATTAGAATGCAGTATTGCAGGCTAACTCTGCCCATAGCCAGTAGTTCGATCCTGACCGGCTCAAACTCGACTCAGCTTCTGTCCTTCCAAGGTCAGTAAAATGAGGACCCAGATTGTTGGGGATATTATGGAGCAGTATATAAATCTAAGTGCTATTGCTACCATAATCAAGCTATCTTGTGAAGAATGCTACAGATACAACCATGAGAAGGTATCATGGTGTAAAGTGGCTTGTAAAGAATGAGATATATATTTTATAGCATTGCAGTTAAAAAATTAAAGGGAAGGAAGAATATTCTAATGCAAGTCTTCATGAATTATTGCCTCAGAACAGTTGACCATCAGGATAATTTAAAAGTGTCACCTTTTTAACTTTAGGATTAAAATATTACTTAACATTGTAAAGCTTCATTGCAACAAATTACTTGACTCATGCAAAATAATTAAAATCTTTTTTTTAAACCTTTTCAGCAAAGAAAGTGATCGTTAATTCTTGGAAGAGGAAGACGACATTGGTTGCTTGAATCTTGTGTGGCCTGTAACAATTCTGAAAATGTGTTTTCAAGATTAAACTGTTCTCTCCAATACATAATCAATATAATCATTAAAGTATCTCTACGTTTAAATCAAATTTAAAAGCTATCACCAGAGTTTCAAGTGCATCACATAGTCTGGGCCAAATAACAAAAACAGGAAACCACAATGACAGCTTTAGCTAGCATGTGCATATTTTGTTCACACCTTCATGAAATGGGAGTTTTCTACATTAATCTGCATACCTGTGACAATTCTTTTCTTTTTTGCCTTTCCTTCCCCTTCCCGGGGTATATATAAGTTACTCCTTCAAATCTTCCCATCTCTGGAATTTTGTGCATATTGAGCAGACAGAGCCAAGACTTGCATCGCATTAAATAACCCACATCAGGGGTCCTCAAACTTGGCAACTTTAAGACTTGTGGACTTCAACTCCCAGAATTCTCCAGCCAGCATAGTTGCCAAGTTGGAAGACTTCTGCCCTATGTAAATATTTCTTCAGCCTCTTGGATCAGTTTTTGCTTACAAGAGTTTCTTTTTGCAATGATCACATTTTTCTCAATTTGTTATAAAAACTATCCTACCTACCGTTTTACATAGTTTTATTAACTTTGTTTCCATTATCTGAAACAAATGCAGATTTCTGTATTGATCAGCTAAATAAAGTGAATCTTACATACTGCAGATTTTTAAAAACATGCTTAGCATAAAGTCATGTTTATTGTCAAGTACTGCATCTTTCTTTATTCCACTACATGAAGCTGAATATGCTATTCAATTCCACTGATAGACAAATAAAAAATTCATTCCTTGAGAGGTAGCTAATTAATGGCTTTTATCTTGAGATGTACTAACTGCTTAAGATCTCTATAATTCAGTATTTGAGTTAGCTGTGCAATGGCTTCTTTGTTGTTTCTTTCACATTTTCTTAATTATTTCTATGATTGTAGAAAATAGCAGAAGAACCTCAGGATAATCTATTAAGCTATATATACTGAAACCTTCTGATGAATCTCTGCCACTGGAGTTTGGATGCTCAGGATTGGTGTTCTTCCAGAGAAGTGATAATCTAAGACTAATTTAAACAAGTAATATAGAGAAGCTTAAACTTACTTCTGCAGTTATCTGAAGTGAAAATAAGAATGTGAAGAATGAGATTTGAGTTCCAAGAGGAAAAGAAATAAATTCAAATGAGAAAAATTGGTTAAGATAGGAGGATAATGCTTCATTTCCCTTCCTAGATCCTAATTATCCTGTGGTTTGAGATCGATCAATTGCTTTCTATATCAGCTTAGGAACAGGCTTCCTGGTCCAGAAATGGATGCAATTGACACACACAATTAATTTGTGCAAAGATTTCCTAGTCACAGCTACCACCTGTTCCTTCAGCAGCAACTGAGAGTCCAGGAGCACCTCTTGATAATACGCCAACTCTGAGAAAGTGTTCCCCTCTCAACAATGACAACTCATCCCACTTCAAGGGGCCAAAAAACAAGCTACTTCAACTTGCCAGTTTGACAGACTTTGTCCTCCCGGGGGCCCTGAAAGCGCTCACCTTTGGCCTCTCCTTATTCAGAAGGGACCTGTTACCCAAAACAGGGCCACCATCTTCAGATACAGTGAGAATGATAAAGCATGCATCTTTGCTCTTAACTTTACTTGGTCAGCTTTGTCCTTGTCTCTAATGGTGAGTTATGTATCTCTTCCTTTGTTTATCTCCCAAAAATTCTCTGTAAACCAGGCAGCCATAATCACAGAGAGTCCATAAAAGCACGATCCAATCAGTCCATCAATTATTTTGGAGAGGCCATGCAAGCAGGCCCAACCTTTCTGCATTGGGAAACAGTTACCGAGAACTCTAGGGTCAAGGACTGACGCTGATCCAATATTATCCCACAACCTCAGATCATTTTGCCATTGCCCTGAGACAAAAACAGATTCATGTGTGACATCTGCTGGGAACTGGGCTTCAATTTCACAAAGTGTATTACATCCAGCTACATCTGGGGAAGTAAAAGGTCACTACAGCCTACTGAATGATAACCACCCCACCCTTATCCTATCCTCGCCTCTCAAACACATGATGGCACGTTTCTGAGATGAAAGCACTCCTGCACCAAACGTCTTGGTGATACCTGCATGGTATGTTTTGGCAATACCTACCTGGTCAGCCCCCTCATTTACAATCAAATTATATATGAGACAGGATTCATTACAGGCTGGCTGGGGGCATTCAGCAGCAACAGTCAGAGTTCAGAGCATCTGAGGTTCCAGAGACCAGGCTCTGGGCAAAGCATAGGGGCTGGAACGTAACAATAGTAATATGCACTAGGTTCCTTTCCCTCCCCATCTCCTACTATATCTACCCATGCATCCATTATCATGGATTAAGTTTTCCAACTAATGTTACATTAAGATTTCTCTTCATATGATCACACAAAGACACAAAAGCATAGGTTTCCAAAGAACTTTAATTCATCTCCCCACACGTTAGGGCACAAGTCAGTATCTGGGGAAACTGGTTTCACTGTACTTCTCAGAAACTTAGGACAATAGCAAACCATGTGCTTTTCTACCCTCCAATGACTAATGTTTTAAGTATAGTAAAATTGTAAAGAATTATAATTTTAGCCAGCCACATCCTTTGGTAATTTTAATTTTTTTCTAAGACCCCATTTTCTTAAAATAGCCATTTCCAATTCTAACTTAACTAGTTGTTTTTAATTTTTTCCCTCCCAAAACATCCTAGTTTTCCCTGGACTGAGAGTGTAATTCATTTCCAAACAAGCATGGAAGATATATACCAACAGGGGAAAGCATTACTTCCAGTTAAATGTCCCTTATGTGTAGAAATCAACGATGTCAAAAATTATTTTTAGAAAATGAAAAAATTGATAAATATTTAAGTAAAAAATGCTTAAGAGTACATATAAGCAGCTTACTTAAAAAAAATGGTGCTCTTCCCATTTAAGGCGTTTTTTCCGAGGTTGCACAAATTCCTCATCAGAGTCATCTGTGGAGGCTGGACTATTTTTATCAGAATGCCAATAAGGCTGAACAGAGAATTTTCGATCTGAAAAAAGGTTCTTCAAAAGTTCCTCAAAATAAGAACTTAGTTTCATTCCAGCATCAGCTACTTCAGAATCAGGCTATTGGAAAAATTAAACATATTAATAGTGTTAGGATAATGTGTTTCTAAATGAACTGCATAAAATATTGCTAGAACTGTTTGTGAATTCTTATTTTGCAAATAGACAAGTAAATCTCAAGGACTTTGGCAACACTTCTGTAGGATTTCAGGTATGTTGTAACTTTCATATATTTCATTATAGTATTTATAGTACAGGTAGTCCTCAACTTACGACCACAATTAAGCCCAAAATTTCTGTGGTAAGCGAGATAGTTGTCAAGTGAGTTTTGTCCCATTTTATGCCCTTTCATGGCACAGTTGTTAAGTGAATCACTGCAGTTATTAAATTAGTAACATGTCTGTTAAGTGAATCTGGCTTCTCATTGACTTTGCTTGTCAGGTCACAAAATGACCCCAGGATATTGCAACTGTCATAAATATGAACCAGTTGCCAAGCATCTGAATTTTGATCACATGACCATGGGGATGCTGCAACAATAGTAAGTGTGAAAAACAGTCATAATTCCTTTTTTCAGTGTCCTTGCAGCTTAAAACGGTCACTAAACGAATGGTCTTAAGTTGAGGACTACTTGTACTGAAATGGCAAACAAACAAATTTTAATTTGTAATTAGATATATTCTATTATTTCTTGTTAAAGAGAATTGGTGTATAATAATTTATAATTACATGGCTCTGTAATCTATCATGGTACCCAAAATTAGATTCCTGGGTACAGCAGAAATCATAGCTGAACTATAGGGTGGAAGGTTGGCATTCACACTCTGTCCACAAATGTTTCTTTTGGTTAGTGATTTTGGTAGATTATTGCTGCCATCACTATTTTCCAAAATGTGACTCATCTGTCATCCACCTTTACTCACACCCGAGGTTGAGCCTTTCACAATACCAGTTAACAATTATGGTTTCTTAGTAACATGTATAAGAATAGATTATACTCTTTTTTCACCTCATTAAATTCAGCACAATTTTGAAATATTAGCCTGAAATCAGCTATAACATCTTCTGGTTTTGAATATATTGTGTGATGTGCTTGCAATTTATTCTTTATTTTTGACAAATCCATTGGCTTCTTAATTATTTTGTAGTAATCAGGCACCTAAAAAGAAATAGATAAGTATTTTCAGAAGTTTAGTTTAGCTTTGTTTTTCTGTTGTTTTGGAATTAAAAAAAGTTACATTGCAGATATTTAGCCAGATGGCCATTACCGGTAGGTGAACAGAAATTTATTCCTATGTCATCAATGAAAACATATGAAAAATATATTTTCAGCTGTAGTAGTTCTAAAACAAAGAGCAAGCTGTATCACGGATGATTATACATTGCATTTGTTTATTTTATTAGGCTTAAAAGCCACTCCTTGCCAGTGCTCCAGGAAGATACTGTGACTGATGGTATCAAAATCAAATTGGACCAGGGGGGTTATATTTTCCCTATCCCAATCCTGCCACAGATCATCCACAAGAGCAATAAATACAAATTCAATTCCATGCTTCTACACCTAGTCTGAGTCCTGATTTCCTCCAAGTCTTTGCCGTGGCAGCTAAACCACCTCTAAACAACTATCCCCCCAAAAGGAAGACTAGAGACTGGCTAGTAGTTATTTAAAATTGCCAGGTCAAGCAATGGCTGGGAATGTGTTGCCACCGCCACCTTCAAAGCTGATGGCACCATGGATTTCTGGTTGGGGCTGATAATGTTAGCTGATCTCTCTTCTTGTCCCTTGATTCTTTTTTTCTTTAAGTAGAATGAAATTCTATGCTACACGGCAGTATTTCATCAAACTGGTAAATTAAGAATATTTACTGTATTTTACAACCAGCAATAGCTGATTCTTTTATTCTAAATATGTCAACTAGAACCAAGAAAGCTCAGTGAACTACAGTTGTATCACCCTACCCATCTCTATCAAAAGCAGCAGAAGATGACATCCTGCTGACCTATGAAGCCAAAAGAACTGTTTTTCTTAAACAGTTACCACAGAGCTCAACAAAAATTTTAAAGAGATTGAGGAAGTCTCTAACCAAGGTGTCAAATGAAAAACCAGAAATGACAAAATGTACTAGTCACACTCTCATACAAAATTTCTGTTTGTAACAGTACATGTAACAGAAGGTATTCTACACAGAACTGGACAAAAATCAGAAAAATCCTAGGTATAAGTGGGGTTGTAAAAAGAATATAGTATTCCTATTATCCTGATTTTACTAAGGAGGTTGCAGACAAGAGAAGCTTTTCTAAAGCATATGATTTTGCTAAAACTGCACAGCTGCAGTTTAGAGGATGTGGTTTCTGCTACATTTTCTGTTAGCTATCAGGAAGAAGTAAAAAAAAGTTTCAAAATCAGCTGGGGCTTTTTTAAAAATGGGACTTAAAGCTGATGCTTTTGTTCTTTTATACTTTTATCTATTAACAAATAATAAAGTATCATCATTCAATCTTAACCAGCAAAAACCTTAATATCCAAAAAACCCCACCCCTTTTGGATATTAAGAACCTTTAGAAGGGCAAATTTTATTACTGGGTGATTTTCCTTCAATCATCAGGAAAAGCAGTTTCAGGTAAGTTTAAGAACTTAAAGAAATTGGACGAGATTTCTTTAAGAGATTGGACAACCATTTATCTGAAATGGTATAGAGCAGTGATGGCGAACCTATGGCACGGGTGCCACAGGTGGCACGCAGAGCCATATCTGCCGGCACGCGAGCCGTTGCCCTAGCTCAGCTCCAGTGCGCATGTGCGTGCCCGCCAGCTGATTTTTGGCTCACGCGGAGGCTCTGGGAGGGCGATTTCGGCCTCCGGAGGGCCTCCAGGGTGGCGGGGGTGGAGCGTTTTTGCCCTCCCCAAGCTCCAAGAAAGCCTCTGGAGCCTGGGGAGGGCAAAAAACGGGCCTACCGGGCCCACTGGAAGTCGGGAAATGGGGGAGTGGGATGGGTCGCGCACGCATGCGCAGGGGTATGGGGTGAGTGAGGGGCTTTGAATTATGGGTGTGGGCACGCACGCGCGTGCGATAACACGCGCCTGCACTATTTTGGCACCCGAGGAAAAAAAGGTTCGCCATCACTGGTATAGAGTTTCCTGCCTGAGCAGGGGGTTGGACTAGGAGACCTCCAAGGTCCCTTCCAACTCTGCAAATGTTGTTGAGGATACGGCGCATATAATATTTGAATGTAGGATGTATGAGGAAGTAAGAAAACAGTACCTGTCCCCAATTATAAATAAATTTTCCCACTGGAATGTAAGGCATAAATTAACATTTCTATTGAAGGCAGACTCTCCTCCCCTGGTAAGGGCTATCACTCGCTATCTTAATAGGATGACAGCAATAAGAGCCAGCTACATTGAAAAGAATTTCATTGATTGTAAGAAAGATGAGCTGAGTTAGAGACGAGATATTTTATTTGGGTTATCTAGTTTTAGAAATTTAGTTATTGAATTTTAATATCATTGAATTTTGATGTCATGTACCATATATATTTTTGTACGGTTGTTTCTGTACCTGTTTGTTCTGTTTTTCTTTTTTTGAAAAGGCCTTCGGGCTATTCAATAAATGTACTTCCAACTCTGTTATTTAATCTATTCTATTCTATTCTATTCTATTCTATTCTATTCTATTCTATTCTATTCTATTCTATTAAATTTGGAAATAAACTGCAAAAGGGTTGAGTGGAACATTAATTTTGGAGATTTCTTAAATGGACTAAGGGGCCAGATTGACTGGAAATAAGGTTATGAAATAATATGTGGTTTGTTTAAAATCCTCTTAAAATAAATGAATATTCTGAATTTAGGAGTAAAACTCATTCTTTCCCTGGCAAAATGTTATGGATTAGAGAAAAACATGGTAAGAGAGACCTTGAAAGCTGACTACTAGAAGCAACTGGAAAGAACTAAAGATTATAATTAAAGGAGAAGACATTACATTATATTATAGAATGGAGTCAGTTTATTTTTAAGCACAATATAGAAATCTTGTTTAACCAATAATGGATACAAACAAATATCAGTGATTAGTAGTAAAGTTAACCTACCGTGGAAGGGACTGGATCTTGAAAAGCAAGGCTCATTTCATGGCAGTAAAGGTACAGAAGTAATCTTTCACATTTCTATATATTGGGACAGAAATAACTAAAATTATTTGGGACATCAGCTTGAAACAATGACAACAGCATTGTAAACTATATAAACATGCAATCTTTAACATAATAATAAATTTGCTCAAAAGCTTGACTTTTTTTCTCATCCCTCGATGGATTTTTTTCCTACCAATATTTTTTGTTTAATATTCACAAATGTGAAATATCTCATTTGAACTTCTGAGACAACAGATATTTCACTGATAAAGGCATATTTCATAAAACTATGAAGGACAGATATAGCAAGTTGAATATTCCATATCTCATACCCATTTGTTATTTGTATATTTGATGGTATTTATGTAAATATTGTATTTTTATATTTCTGAAGCAAAGGAAACTCAAGTTCATATTAACATAATATTCCAGAGGCACACACTGCTCTGATTCTAAGTGTTGAGTAGTCTAAATCGGTACATATGCAATTTATCCAGATATCGCTGTTAAAAAGTGCTTAAATACATAACATTAAAATCATCACAACAGCACTCTATAATAGTTAATAAAGAAAAGTTCGAACGCTTGAAATGTACATGTGCATGGCTAATAGAAAATCAGAAGAGTTGTGATACTGTGGCGCAGTATTGCAGGCTAGCTCTGTCCATAGTCTGGAGTTTGATCTTGATCATCTCAAGGTTGACCCAGCCCTTCCAAGGTTGGTAAAATGAGAACCCAGATTGTTGGGGGCAATATACTGACTGTAAATCGCTTAGAGGGCTGTAAAGCACTGTGAAGCGGTATGTAAGTCTAATTGCTATTGCTATTATGCTATTTCTATCTGTATTTTTATCTCAGATTCTCAATACTAATTAATTCATTATTTTTATTATCTTGCACTCCCCCCCCCAAAAAAATTAGTTTGTAGTATTTACACAATACAATGAAATTACCCTCTGATCTATTGGTGCCAAGCCCAGACCGCCTTCCAAATTTTTCTTTCCTTCAGAAACATGGCTTGAGACATCACAATCATATTCTACTTCAGGTTTAGACAAATCACGGCAAAATGTGCAAATCCATTCACCACTGGGGGAAAAAATGAAAAAAGAAGATTGACATAAACCTCCCATTTTTGCATTCTGAATGCTTGCAAGCTATTTCTTTCACCTATCTTTTACAATGAATGTTAAAAGTTAATACAGTGGTTACAATGAAGCCAATGATGGAGAAATTACGTTGTTCAATTTTGAGTTGCTCTGTCAATCAGATAGAGAATAACCACTGAGATGGTAGGTATTAAAATAGTTATCCTTAAAATAGATACAATAATTTTGAGTGGAATCAAATTGTTCAAACATTAAAATAATTCTCAAATGAAACTGAAAGACACAAAAGGTCAGACTGACCTGTTTCCTAAATGATTACTTCATGGCTTTGATAAGTGTTTTATGGGAAAGAATAAGATAGAAGACTAGAATGTTCTTAATATGCCACTCTCCACTTGCCACCTCCTCCCCCCAAGACTACAATAATCCATATATTTGCTGCAATAGGTCTGTGTGAATAGTTTTCTCTTCTCAAAGCAGGAGAAAGAGAGCTATCTAGATGGTAGAAAAAGCTGGTAAGGGCCATTCTCAACTAGCTTTGATAAAACTATTTTCTTAGTAATCCTTAGACAACAAGAAAACAAAGTATTGGTTATGAGTGAGTATTACAATTGCTGCCCTTATTTAATTTATTTATCACATTTCTACACCACCCAACACACTTGCTTGCCCACACCTATTGAAAGAAAGCACCAGAAACAATACCATGGATATCTTTGGGATTTAATAGGGAGACTGACTTACAGCTCTTAATGATTAACAGCATTAAATGGGAAGCACAGATCCCACAGAAATATAACCAACTCAAAAGAGGTGTTCTCATTATCTAATATACCTACTTAAAGTCTATTATTTAGTAGTATATCTGAAGTTGGAAAAAATATTGAGACAGTTGATTTTTAAGCAGCATTCTGTAACAAAAAAACAAAGCCACTATTCTAGATTTATTTGTTAGACTTTAAAATTGAAACAAATGCAGCTGTTGCATCCAGGTGCATTTATCAGCCTACATAAATATGAACAGGAGCCAAAGATTGGAAAACCTTCTGCAATTATACATTCCACAGTGGTATCTTGTTTTATACATCCAGAGACTAAACCTCATACAGCCGGTTCCAGTTTAGCTTTAAAACCAGATGCAATCATTTAAATAACGTTTGAGTTCATACCATGGATGGACATGGCTTTAGACTTTACCTTGGAAGATTCCTGAGTGTAGGAACATGACATGAAAGGTGGAACACTTTGGGACATTTTTCACAACACAAAAGTTTTCCTCCATTCTGACATACTGCACACCAATCCTCGTTAGGATCATCATCTTTTCTGCCATCTCCACCATGTGGAGATCCTATCCATGTTGCCTTGCCATTGGATGGCTGGTCACCTGTACTGTCCGGTGCTTCTGTTCTCAACACTGATGAGAGGCTGCTATTCAGTAACACTGAAGAAAGAATGGCTCTTGGAAACCTGGACTGTAAGACAAAAAATGTCTAATTTCATCAAAATGAAGTATCTTCTTTTGCACACGTTAATATATACACAGAAAATCATGCCTCTTTGACAAATTATACATATTATCTAGCCAATTGATTCAGCTGTATATGCCCTTATCAAGAGTATATTATATCAAAGATTTGAACATTTATACCTTAGATTTTTAAAAAAGCCACCAAGACTTCATTAAATATTTTTCATCATAGCCTTATATAAAATGCTTCTGTGGAAAGGAAATTGGCTCCTCCTACCACATAGTCTTCCTGTCTCAATCATGACAAACATTTTAAAATCACAAACTAGAGTAGATTCTAAACAAATTGAAAATGCAATGGGAAACACGAATGTAATTGGGTGAATATTCTGTCCTATCTGATGTAAACCTGAGAACCTTTTGCTAAAATAAGGAAAAAGCTGCTTTCCTCAAAGAGATCTTTGATGAACAAATGCTAAAATCACAACTGAACAGGGTGCTTGTATACAAAGCACTATTTCTCAGACATTGGCTAAATGCACTTTTTTGGAATTTCTAGAGGGCATGCTTTTGTGTATATAAAAGCCTTGCAGGGCTTTGCATCTGCCTCTGGCGGCTTTGAGGCCCTTTGGCCATAAATAAAATTAACTGATTGATTGATACTGCACTCTCCAAATAAACGCCATTTGTTTCTAAGATTTCTTTAGCAGAAATATTGTAACTCAACTAATTTATAAAACAAGTTAGTGCCCTTTTGTATTTAAGACTATTTTTCATAATTGTGATTACATTTTGATTATGGGATTCTTCATCTGTTTCCTGCTTCACTCTGACAACTGGGAAATCATAGTTCTCACTTGGTACACCAGACTCTTGTTTTATTCTGATAGGCTCTAACATGACCACAGGGACTCTCTGGGTTGAATCTGCACCTGATGGTTTGCCAGAAGAAGTAGAGCTATAAATGAAATAAGAAAAAAGAAGAAAAGATCAAATACATTATTAAAATGGGTTTTGCATTATTTGCATCAGAGCACAACAACACTGCTTTCAGAAATTATTGCTTGCATAAGGTGGGAAAAATCAATCTGCGCGTTGCATTTTTGCCCTCCCAGGCCCCCAGAAGCACTCTGCAGTGCTCCGCACAGTCCATTTTCACCAAAAATGGGCTCATTTTTGCTAAAACGCGCCCGTTTTTGGCCTGCAGAGTGCTTCTGGGGGCTGGGGAGGGTGAAAATGCGACACGCGGAGGGCTTGGGAGCCCAAAAACAAGCCCGTTTTCAGCAAAAGCGGGCCGTGTGGAGCACTGCAGAGTGCTTTTGGGGGCCGGGGAGGGCAAAAACGTGACGCACGGAGGCCAAAAACTATTTTTTTCTTGTTTTCCTCCTGTAAATTTAGGTGCGTCTTATAGTCCAATGCATCTTATAGTCTGTAAAATATGGTATTTTCAAAAACATTAAACATTTTTGCATACATTTCAACTACAAAAATAAAATGGGTGTATTATCATACAAAATGATAATAAGGATAATTTCCTTAATTGTCTATATGTATTTTTGCTTCATCTAGGTAAAATATTTTCTTCTTTTTTTAAGGCCTAATTTTTAAATATTTAAAATCTAACCTTTCCAAAGAGTATCACCTAAGTTCTTTTTAATTAACAATATTTACATTTTTCTTGTTTTTTGTAGAATCAATATAAAATTTATCTTCATATCATATATCTTCTTTGCAGAAATTATGTTTTGTGTATTTTACCTTGTATACTTATCCCTACCAGCTTAATATACTGTACATTGCTGGCTATTGATGGGTGTTCCTGTTTCATGGCCATATTAGTTTGGAAATTCTTGAAAATATAGCCCCACATCCCAAAAGTGTAAAACTTAGGGAAGATTGTGCTAATCTATGTAACTTTTTTTACCAGAATCCGTATTTACTAACATGCTCTGCTTACCTGCCTCGACTTCCTACGCTAGAGGCACTGGGTGAACGCATTGGAGGATGGACACCAGAGACAGTAACCAATCCTAAATCATCAGGGGAAAAATCATCAGGTTAGAAAGAAATCCTTGCATAATACCTATTAATATTTGAAATATGTATTAAACTGCACATTAAATATTAGTAAATTATCTATTCTTAATTTTTTTTTACTTAAAACCGAGAAACAAAAACAAACATCCATTCTTCAGAGTTTCAAAATACAAAAACTTCCAGTGGCCAACATGAAGGATTGTTTCATTTTTTCCAAAGACTTTCATTTTTTTGTTGTGTTCTAGCTGCTGATAACTTTTTTAAAAAAAATTATAATCAGCATTGCCATAATCCTCCCCATTTTAGTACCGGTTTACTACTTAAGCTAAGAATCTCTACTTTTTATATTCATTTAATTCTATATACGGTTAAAATTCTTTATCTTCTCTTCTATTATTACTATATTGTCTTTTTTTTAAAGCTCTACAAATCTTTCTATAACTTTCCTTTCACTAATTATTTGACAACCAGCAAAAGTGTTGTTTCTGCACTAGATATATTAGTTCCATGTGATTATGTATTCTCACTAATGTTCTCCTTCCCAATGCTTTAGATCTTGTTTGTGCCTAACAGTGTAATAATAAAAAGTTTTAAAAATGGTAATAGCTGTCATACCAGAAAGTCCTGGAGATGGAACTGAAGAGTTAGGAGACTGCACAGTTTTGCGCGAAGATTGTTTGCTTTGGGTGTGCTCTGCAAATGCCTCTCTCTTCCCAATACTTTCCAATGGAACACTTCCTGAACAGTCAATCTTAATATAATGAGAGACGGTAAGGATTCTAGATAGGAAAACATTATCTCACTACTTTTCAACAAAAAGCTATTACAGTTTCCTTTAATAACAAAATGTGTTGAAAGTTATGGGTGTTTGGGACAGAAGACTTACAGGAAATTTAAAGGCTATACAGATGCAAGCTCTTAATTGGCTGGAAAAGTCATTAAGAACATAAACACATTGGAACTTGATCATTAACGTCACTGAAAAGGATTAGAATATTAAAAAGACACTTCTAGAATGTGCTCTAAAAAGAAGTCACTACTTTATGCACTAGCTATACTTTAATCCCAAACTGTATGGCATAATTCCACCAAGTTTTGTATTAGAATAAAGCAGCATGCTGGAATAATAAACCTTTTAAAAAAGACAAAAAATATAGCATTATCTCACATCTGGTAAAGAAGGCAAGGTGCAGGAACCACTCATTGTTGAATTAAGATCAATCATAGATGGAGCAAAAGTCTTTCCATCATTTCCAGCAGCACTATTAATAGTGGGACTGGAGGGAGTTGAAGTTGTACTGCTAGCACTCGACGAAGTAGCCAAAACTTGACCACTGTGGATCTGCCACTAGAAAAAGGGAGAGGAGGAAAATAATTTATTTCCTAATCCATGTACAGGAGATATTAAAGCTGCATGAAACATTGCGGATAAGGATTTATAGAACTCTGCTTAATTATTAATATTAAAGTTGATAAAAGTAGCTCTGAAATAAAAGTGCAAAAATTATTCCAAATAAGCAATATATAAGCAAGCCAAAAAAACAAAAATGTGCCTCCTTTCCAATAATATAACTATTGAGTTGGCTAATTTATCTTTCTTCTAGATAGAAAAATAGATTTGATAACATATTTTAAGTTCTTTTTTGGGTAGTATGATATAATATTACACATCACATGGAGAATGTACCTGTTTAATGGCTTGCTGTGCCAAAATTGCCATCTGTAGTGGAGATGGCTTTACAGATGCATGTGGTATGCTTTGATTTTGAGGAAACCTCACTGGCTGAGCCAGAGGAACTGGTCCTATGGATTTGAAATTGTGATTCTGAAAGTTTACCAAACGTGGAGGTGGCTGCTGGAAAGACAAAAGCAACATCCTTAGCTAATAGGTCATTAGTTATAACAAATATTTTCCTAACTGTTGGGGAAATAAATTATAAAAGATAAATAATTTCGGGGGTGGTATTCATTTCCAACATAAAGCAGTGCAGCCTGAAAAAATAAGAGTTTCATAGACTGTTTAAAGGGGAAAAGTTACATAGGAGCCTGAAAAGGGAGTGGCTTAAATCTATTAATATTTTAGGAACTCTAGAGGGGCCCCTGAGCTCCTAGAATGAGAAAAATTATAGTTATATAGTGTAGTTAAATGCACAAAATGTTAATCTTTGTAATAATGTTTTTGATGCCTCCTTGCTAACTTTACCTTTTCCTCTGAATAAAGTAGAAATAGCTAAATGGTTTCTATTCTAGACTTGCCCTAACTTACCTGAGGAGGCAGAGGTGGTGGTGGTGGAGTCTGGTGCATGGGCCCTGCAATTCTAGGTTCTGGGTGCCCCACGGGACCTGCCCTCCGCTGTGCCTGCTGCCTCTGAGCAAGCACATGCTGCTGCATCTGCTGAAGTCGAAGTTGAGCTAAATTGATCTGCGTTGGGAACTTGGATAGTTGATTTGAAGATAAGCCACTTTGTGGCTGTATGTTTGGTTCCGTCACGGGGCTTTTAGGCATATGAGGTGGGAGTTCACTATCTTCAAGTACCAAAGAACCTGAATAAAGATGATTATATTTATAAGTTACAATTTTACTACAGATAACTCTATCACAATAATAGCTATCCTTTCTGGCATCATTGGCAGCCCTCTGTGTTAAGCATCCTTTGTTAAACTAGAACTACTTTGTTAGACCTGATTTAATTGCCTGAAACAATATAAATGCATTAAGGTATTGGCCAGGCATTTACAAACTTCCAGGTGCAGGTAGTCTTCTACTTACAACAGTTCATTCAATCACTGTTTGAAGTTACAACAGCACTGAAATACATGACTATGTCCGCTTTTCACTCTTAAGACCACTGCAGCATCCCCATAGTCCCTGATCAAAATTCAGACGATTGGTAATGACTCATATTTATGATGGTTGCAGTGTCCTGGGGTCATGTGATCATCTTTTGCGACTTTCTGACAAGCAAAAGTTAAGTTACTGGTAACTTAACTGCAGTACTTCACTTAACAACTGTGGCAAGAAAGTCGTAAAATGTCAGCCAAATTCATTTAACAACTGACCCACTTAGCAATAGCAATTTTGAGCTCCATTGTAGTCATAAGTGGAAGACTACCTGTATATATTTGGCAAATGTCCTATTAATATGGCACTCTATTAAATTATCAATTTTCCTATATAACGTCACTTCAATTAATGAAGTTGTATGCTTTGGGATACATAGTTGTAAGTTAGGGGTCCCCAACCCGCTGGCTACGGTCCACTACCAGTCCTTGAGTCTTTCGGAACCGGGCTGCGGAAGTGGCGTGCGAGCACGTGCATCCCCACTTGCGTGAGTGGTGAGTGTATATGCCTGCCCTCACACAAATGGAGCTGCGTGTGTGTGTGTGTGCTTGCCCACTGCACACGGGAAACCATCCCCTCCCCCCGCCAGTCCACAAAGCCGAAAAGGTTGGGGAACTCTGTTGTAAGTGACTGATACACTAAACTATAATGATGCATAGCTGGAAAAGCTATAGCCAACTGAGACATTGTATCATCTACAAATAGAGCAAAACAAGATGAGTGTACCAGAACACACACAAAGAATGCACACTGCCACATACAATTTTATCTTCATATAGGATTTCCCATGCTAGAGATAGAATGTAGGGCAAACCAAAATGAAAAGTGTGTATCATTACTCAAGATATGGTATCTTGAGTTCAATAAAATGTGTATTCTACTTATTTCAAAAAGTACTTACAATAAATCAAATACAATTATTTAATGTGGTAAACGTATCAAGTAATATCAAGTTTCTATTAACAAAACCAAATGGAGTTCATCATACCTAAGTTGAAAATATTTTGGGCCCAGAAACTAGGATCACACTGAAATTGAATGGTAGTATTAGATACTGGTAAGGCATCACACCTTGCCTTAAGGAGGTATCGTAATCGGTATGTAATCTAGAAAAATAATAAGATTATATTAATATTAAACTATCTCAGTGTCACAGAACATTACAGATGACTCATAACTGGTGACATATGGGAAATAGTCCATTGGTCACTTTACATTAAATGTCCTAGTAATTTTCATGGGACCATCTATTGACAATCAAGGAATATGGAAGACAACAATTTGGAATGTTAATAGGAATATAAGGTAAAAAGCCTGAATTACTGAATGAAAAAAATATTTTATTTATTTATTAAATTTATAGACACACTCTGATTTTCAGCAATTTTACTGGGCATTTTCGAAACGAAGAGAAAGATGTAACCAATCTGAATAAATGATCTGATTTTATGCAATGCAGTTGAAGAAATACAGAGAGGGAAATGAAAGTTTAGGTTGAAAATTATGAATGATTAATATAGAGAAAAGCTGGGTCACCTAGATTATTTTCATGCGCACCAGAATAATCAGATTACATATTTGGACTGTTGCATGATAGTTATAGTGAATATTACATTCCAATGGATTGTGATCATGAAAGTATCAGGAATGTGTTTTGGGGGGAAATGTATACGACATTCTGAACGAATGATGCAGGAAAAATCATTCTGTTAAAAGACACAAATGGATGAGTGAGAAGGCAAGTACAGAAGTCTAATTAGGAGAATCAAGAATTAATGACAATGGTGGTTGTTTGGGTGAATAATTGCTCTGAAACAGACCTGTTTGCTTGAAAAATGTCATTTAAGCATAGGTCATGGTGCTCAAAGCTCTATTGGATTAGAGCACCAAGTGCCGAAAAGGTTGCACGGAAATAGCGCACACTCATCAGGGCTGCACTCCGGAAAAGCCAAACTTCCGGGTTCTAGCACGCATGTGCGCCCGATGATCAGCTGGCCGATGTACATGTGCAGGCCGGTTTTCAGTACTGCCATGCACACAAAGGGACCGTGTTCCAGAAAAGCTGAACTTCCAGGTTCTGGCACACATGCACACCCGACAATCAACTGGCTGCCGCACATCGATTTTCGGCACTGCTACGCACGCGAAGGGATCGTGTTCCGGAAAAGCCGAACTTCCGGGTTCTGGCACACATGCGCACCCGACAATCAGCTGGCCGGCGCACATGTGCCCACCAGTTTTCGGCACTGCTGCGCATGCGAAGGACAGCTGATTGCTGTGCAGGTATGCGTGCCAGAAACCCAGAAGACAAACAGGCAAGGCCACGTGTGCCGGGTGACATGGCTTCGTGTGCCACTTTGGGCACGCGTGCCATAGGTTCGCCATCACAGCTCTAGGGCATCAGCATCTTTTTTGAATCATGGTTATCAGAACTGGACACAGTATTCCAAGTATGCCTCACCAGTGCAGTATAAAGCGGCACTTTCCATGATATTGATGCTATCCCTCTGTTGATGCAGCCTAGAACTGCGTTGAGTTTTTTTGGCAGCCGCAGCATATTGGTGACTCATACTTAAGCAGTGATCCACCAGCACACCGAGATCCCTCTCACAGTTACTAAGATTGAGCAAGGTGCCCCCTATTTTATACCTATGCATTTAGCTTTTCTTTCCTAAGAGCAGGATCTTACTTTTTTCACCACTGAACTTCATCTTATTGGATAGGGCTCAATGCTCAAGTCTGTCAGGATCAGAGGTGGACAGTTAATTCTCCCAAGGGGCCACATGAGAAACTGTGACTGTGTTATAAGGCTGCCGCTGCTTATGCTGATGCCCCGCCCTCTGACCCACTCCCTGCTGACACCCTGACACCTACTGCTTCACCCTCCGGCAGAGAGTTGCTAAGTTTGGGAGCGACTCGTAACCTTTCCTGCTGGCTTTCCTTTTTAAAAAAAAAAAAATCAAAAAGTTTTATTAGTACAAAATTACATAGATAATAGCTAAATATTAATTAAAAAGTTGAGCGCCCTTCCAATTCCCTGTAAAAGCCGCCAGAACAGCTGTCTGGCGGCTTGGAAATCTCTGCCCCGGGCAAAGGGGAGAGATGAGAGCCTGACAGGTGGGGTAGAGCCCCCCTAGTGCCCCAGGAGTCAGCCAGGGGCGCGAAGGGGGAGGGCTCCCCAGCCAGCCTGTCTCCTGCTCCGGGGATTTGGAAACCTCCGCTTTTGCGGAGCAAGATGCCGTGACCACCGCTGCTTCCTGAATGGGATTATAACTATTTAATGGATTAAAGAAGCAGACAGAGAGAAACAGGATTTAAAATGGGCAAGTATTGAACTTTTTTTTTTCTTCAACTCCACTGCTGACTTTCACTTCGGAAAGAAACAAAGTAACAGTTAATAAGCAACAATATGGCGATCGGAGAAAGTGGGAGGAGAAGTGAAAGTAACTTTCGTTTCGCTAGAGGCTTTTTTTCTCATGGAAACTTTTGACTTTGAAAACTGGCTTTTCTCTCTCTGTCTCCCGATTTTGGATTAAAATAACAACTGATAATTTTTTTTTTAAAAAAATAAAAGACTATCTGGCTTTTGAAATTGGAAAAGAACTTTAATTAGGGACTTGGCTTTTTCTTTGTTCTCCTCTGGAAATACTAAAATGGCTTCAAAATTCGGAAAGACTGTTCTGAATAAAAGAACTGACCATTCCTCTGGTCATATTTCCAAAATGCAACTTATCACTGAGTTAACACCCCCACAGTCTTTGACACCTGAAAATTTAATAAGTACCTTAAAGATTATGAAAAATGAACTGATTGCGGAGTTTAACCTAAAAATCAATGAAATAGATAACAAAATGCAGGCTGCTTTAAAGAATATTGATCAACAAATTAGGAACAACGTGTTGGAGGTATGCAAAGTTCTAGCAACAAATATTGAAGTTTTGGCAAATCGTATTGAAGAAAATAAACAAGTTTTGACAACTTCGGTGGAATACATAGATAAAATACAAAATGACATTGTAAATTTTGAAACAGAGGTGTTAATGATGCAATTCAGATCTATGGAATTTGCCATAAGGGTGAGGGGGTTGAAAGAGGGATTATATGATGATTTGAAAGGAAGGATGGTGGATGCTCTGGAGCTGGTGTCTGGATTGTCTAAAGAGGAACTGGCCACGCAAATTGATAAGATATATAGAATCAACTCCTGGTATGCAAAATAAAAACACCTACCAAGGGACATTGTAATATATTTTACTACAAGAGCCTTACGGAATAGAATTATACAGGCGACGTTTAAGAACAACCTTCAGGTGAATGGCCAGGAATTAAAGATATGGAAAGAAATTCCTTCTAAAATGCTCAAAGCCAGATTATACCTTTCTGATTGATGAATTTAAAAGACTAAATTTACAATATAAATGGGAAGCACCAACAGGAGTCGTGGTGAAATTCTTGGGAAAAAGATACCTGCTTAATACGACAAAGAAAGCTACTGAATTTTATGTCAACGTTTTAAAGGCTGATACATCCAAGATTCCAGAGGAAAGATATATGGAAATAAAAGAGGAGGAGGGAAAGCCATCCCTTCCTGTTCAAACCGAAACAGCTTTACAGAATCCAAGTGATTGGCAGAGCCAGACAGATGTCTACAGTGTGGAAAAGGAGATGGAAGATCGGGGTCAGATGGGAGGAGAGCTGACAAATATAAAATTATCAAGTTACAAAAAGATGCAATCATCAAGATACAACAAGATGTAGCTTTGAAATTTATTGGACGGATGGTGGCTAATATGATTGTATTTTTCCTTTTTTCTTTATTTTTCTTTCTTTACTTCTTGTATTTTCTTATTTTTTTTCTTGTTTTATTTTTTCTTTCTCCTGCTGGCTTTCCTATTGACATTATTTGTAAGAAGCCAGAAGGAAGGTAGTGACTATGGCTCTCCCAAATGCCTGGATAATTACGTGATCACAGGTTTCTGTGATGGCTGAAACTTCAGGGATCAGTTGTACATCCATTTTTCAGCACTGCCACAATTTTGAATGATTATTGAACAAATGGATGTAAGGCGAGGACTATCTGTATATCAGTTATGTAAACATTTGAAAGGAGAGATTGGCACAATAGGAATATCCCTCAGCTTTCCCCAGCTGTCTTCCTCTTGTGTGTGCATATACAGTTTCTATACTGGCATTTTGCTACACAGAAAACTGCAGAAAACCAGAGCAAATCTGCAAGTTTTCTAATGAACATAATTGTGATGTTACATAAACAACTAATAGCAAAATTTTTAGAAAGGTTCCTTTTTTTAATGGACCAGAAATTAAGAGTGGAAATGAGTAGAAAATCTAACTTTGCTTCACATGAGCAAAGGGAGAGTTTGTGCAAAGAACATCAGTATACCTCTCAAACCGAAACATACAGAATTGTGTATACTTTGTCTTAAAAAGTAGTAATGGTATTTGTTATGCACTTACATAAGCAGAAAATAAAATTCCAATACAATTTATGAGGGCAGTAAATAAAAAAGTAAAACGATGGGTTCTAACTTCTATAAAATTGTTCAAAAACTATTTTTAATTACATTGTGTAATTTAGTATCTGCTAATCCTGCTGGGTGTAAACTGAATCCATCCTGTTGATCAGGATTCTGATAACTCTTGATGATTGGTCTAAAAAGATTCTAATGTTGAAATGAAAGAAATAAAATTCAGGTCTTAGCAGGGCCTTCAGAGTTGTGGAGACCTCAATAAAATAATCACAAGCTTACAGCTGAACATATGATCATAACTACAAGATGTGTGCACAAGAACTTTTGCAACTTCTGTACCTTATTTCTTGTAAGCAGGGTCCCAGTTATGTAACTAAGAATCCTATCTATGCTTGCTTGAAACTGCATTCAGGGTTCTTCCAGCCTTATGAGAGAACCCTTCTTTGTCCAGCACTGTATAAATGTGACTTAGAGAGAGCACCTGGTCTCTTCCTCTTTGTTCGCACCAAGCCACACCTGCTCCCTGCTTGATACATCACAACTACTGCAATAATCTTGTTCTCTTCACAGATTTTTAGATTTTCATTATTCTTTTCCACTGCCTCAAAAGATAGCTAAGTTATTAAAAAACAGGAAATTCAAATGAAGCCCAATTTCATCTGAGGATATCAAGAATAGAAGAAAATGATCCTCCTCAACACAATGATAGTAATATGAACACTTTTTGTGATGAGAACAATTTCACAAAGTTGACAAAGTCAAGATTTCAAATAGTTTTTTTTTCTATACAATTCTCCAGAATAGCATTTTCTTCAAACTTCAATGCTTCTAATGTAAGTTATACTTAAGGCAGAATTTAGAATCTTAAAAATATGAGCTTCCATTATAAATTATCTTGTCCATACTGCTGCAAATGTATCTCTGAAAAAGAAGAGCTGGAAAAAGCTGAAAAACTGTGTAAGGATTGCAAATTCGATCTAATGATTTATCCATACCAAGCGTTTGCTGTACAATAAGGCTGTGTTGCTCCCACTGGAGACAGCCCATTTAGAAAAGTTCAAAACATGTTCCAGTTGTTTAGAAAGTACTGACACTTCTTGCTGCTGTTGTAAAAGCTTTGCCCGGTGTTCCTTAGCTAGACACTGCAATGAAGAAAGACAAGGTCACGATCATTTCTGCAGATCAAACCACTAAGTCATTACTCTACTTTTGTGTATATCACATTCCAGCTCTTCAAGAGAGTAGACCAGAGTTGGCCTTGAACTTTTTATCATTAACTAGCCGATGACCCGGCGCTGCCTGGGTATTTTTTCATGCTAATCACACCCACCTCCTGCGCATGTGCGCACAACCCCCTCTGATGGTCATTTTGAAAAATCCTTTCTTAGTGAGCACCTAGAATCCATGAGGAACACACATGGCAAATTTCAAGTTTGTAGGCTTTACGGTTCTGGAGATTTCGTGATTACGGTGTGAGTGGTTTTGGCTTTTATATATATATCGTATTTTTCGGAGTATAACACGCACCTTTTTACCCCCCAAAAGAGGGTGAAAACTTGAGTGCGTCTTATACACCGAATGTAACCCCACTCATCCAGCCACCCCCACCCTTTGGCCTCTGTCTTCCAGCAATTTACCTGTTTGCAGCAAACAGGGAAGAGCCTGTTAAGACAAGCAAGTCCTTAGTAGCTTCCCGATCCCCAGCTGATTTGCCATGTGCTAAAATGAAACTGAAACTAGCTGCAAAGAGGCAAATAGCTAGGAGAGACGCAGATTTTTATTTTCTGCTGAACTGGATGCAAGGGGGGGGGGTAAGTGAATAACTATAAATGTCTGTAGAATGTTCAAATTATTAGACTTATTTTTTAAAAACTGCTTTATTATTGTTCTAGAGCCAGGGGCAATTTTAAGACTTGTGGACTTCAACTCCCAGAATTCCACAGCCAGCTTTGTTAGCTTTGCTGGCTGTGGAATTCTGGGAGTTGAAGTCCACAAGTCTTAAAGTTGCCAAGGTTGGAGACCCCTGTAAATCTAGACAACTTAACAAAATAAAGAAGCTTTTTAAAATAAATGCTTGCTCTGAAGAGGCCCAGTGCTATTGTATCTTCTTTTAAATAATAGAGAATAATGTATACTTCCAGAAATTTTAATTAATTTTAACAGCTCTGCACAAGTATAGTCTGAAATGTAACAGTGTCCTGTTTAGTATTAGAGTTAAATCCTGACTTACCTTGGAGTAGATCTATTTAAATAATTGGGAGGAGTTAGTGTGACTACATTTAAGAAAACTTTCTGGCATAATGTACATTTCTCCAATTCTTTGCTATTTCTATGGGTCAGGCACACATGCACAGAAATACACAGCAAACAGTGTATATCATCTGTGCTGTTTGCTTTTTGCTGTTTGGCAAATTGCTTGGAGGCAGAGGCCTTTTTTCCTTGTTTTCCTCCCCCAAAACTAAGGTGCGTCTTATACTCCGAAAAATATGGTAGATATTGAAATCCTTTACTATATTAATACTTAGGCAATCTTTGATTCAAAGACTATTTCCATTTTGCTTTGTATTAAAACAAATAAAAACTTATTTGAACAAAAAATACTGAGATAGCATAAAGACTATCCAATTTTATTTTAAGTTTTTATAGATAACATTCCATTTATCAGAGGAAAAATGATATTACATTTAGTCTTCGATTTATGACCATTTATTTAGAGACCATTTAAAATTACAATGGTACAAAACGAATGACGGTCATGACCCCGCTCAAAATTCCAGCTGTCTTAGCATCTCTGTGATCTCATGACCATGATCTGGATTCTTGGCAACTGGCTCACATTTACCACTGAATGCAATACCACATGATCAGCGGATCACTGCTTGTGACCTACTGGCTTTCCCAGAAAATCAATGGGGAGGAGACTAGCAGGGAAGATTGCAAATTGCTAGTGTTAAGTCTCATCTACCAATTCTGAAATCTTCCAAAATGCATTATTTTGTAACTATTTATTCTTTAAATGTTTTAATAAAGTAGATATACCCAGATTTTTTTAGTCATACATAATATAAACATCATGTACTTTGCACTGAAGACCACTTTAATAGTGTCCCTTGGGAAAATAAAATCTACCTCAAGCTGATGCAGCATAGCTTTTCCCTTTTTGTTTATTTCTACCATCAATGTGAAAATAGCAACTTTAACATCTTGTTCCACCAGTTTTTGATTCTGATTCACTTGATGGATTCTATAAAAAGTAGAAAGACTATTTAGTATATTTATAACAGTACAGTGATCACAATTTGTGATGTTGCTGATGTTCAGATCTTGATATTGTGCAAAATATCACAGCAGCATATAATTAAGAATAAATCTTCAAGCTTAACTCCTGATGACTTCTGCATATATTTAATTTTCTTGACAACAATACGGAAGTACTTTGCCACTGCCTCCTTTAAAATATCTTTTTCAAATTTCCAATGTAGTCTATCTTTTTAGTTTCCCATCTATTAACCAGTTTGAATCCTGCTTACCTTTCAAAATCGACCAAGGTTGCTCAAATGCTACCTCCCTAAACATAATTTGCACATTTCAAAACTACACAAAACACCCCAAAAAAGTTATATGCAGCACAATGTTATTATTGTTTTTGTCATTTTTCTTGACATAATTTGCACATTTCAAAACTACACAAAACACCCCAAAAAAGTTATATGCAGCACAATGTTATTGTTATTGTTTTTGTCATTTTTCTTGGTGTCAAGAATAAGATTAACAAGAGACCAAAGTGCAATATATACATACTGTACGTATCTGGGATGTCATGGCAGTGTGATTTGTTCAACATAGGTATTTACATAGCAATATCTTTCTATCTGTAGGATGTATGTATATGCACACCAAAATATACAAGCGATGTGTGTGCGCGTATATAAAAATACAAGCCAAACAGATTTTATAATTGCTAAAAGGCATTCTAATATGTCAGTCAATTTATTTAAGCTTCAAGAAAACATTGAAAGACTGGAGAATATTCTATATTAAAGCAACTAATAACTGTCAAAACCTAGTGTACGCAGCCCTGGCATCTTAGCTCTTTCATTATTCTGATTCTTTTTTAAATACTAGCAAGGTGCAGCAACAGGTTCACAGAGAATATGGACTCATACAATTATTGTTTTGCTTAGGAAAATGTGTGTAGTACTATATTAAAATATGTGCAAAAGCTACTGCACCCATTTACTGTGACATAATAGGCCCCCATCTCCATTATGCCTGATTAAAATAATTTCACCTAAGAGTGCTGCACGGTTAGGTGACTATTATAACTAGAAGGGAAAATGGAAGGTATCTCTAATAGATATGCAGGGAAATGTTTCAAAAGAAACCAAAGGGGAATAGGAGAGTAAATTTTTACCACTGATGGGTTTACAAGGGTAGAATGAAAAGCAATGCCTCCAGTGGTATAAGTCACCAACAGTGCTGATATGCTAGAAGCTCTGATGCATTATTAAGCATCATTCACTTTAATTTGGCATGAAGTTGCTACTAGAAAAGGTGATGTTACTATGTTTATGAAATGGAAGTCTGCAGTGAGTATTCATCAGGGTACTTTAAACAACACATCATGACTGAATTTTTGACTTGTCGAAGGGTTCTTTCCATTTGAAATTCACCACCAACCCCAGGTTGTTTATGGTGATGGCTGCTGATGGGAGCACTGGCCAAAAAATGTAAAAATGGTGAATCAGAAGAGGGAATTTGTGCCATGAACAATAAAGTAGATGACTTGTGACAACGGCTGAACTTCACACAAGAAATGTTGATGAACTGATTAAGGACAATTGGTAGATCACTTGAAAGGAACTTGCTGCCAAGCTTGGCATTTTATAGGAACACTATTTATGCTCTTCTCTTCAATATCAGAAAGATTGCAAGATGCTCCTCACATGCTTATGGCAGAAATGAAATTGAAATTTCAAGAAATGAAATTTGTTGGTAATTGTTGCCATACTATAAGAATGAAACTGATGAATTTCTTTATAGAATAGGCTGATCATTATAACCCAGAAATGAAGCATCAGTCCACAAACATCATCACTAAGTTTCACCTGTGGAAGAAAAATTCAAAAACTAGGCTTTGGCAGGAAAACTCATGATTACAGTTTTTTGGGATGCAGATGGTGTTATCCACATTGACTGTCTGGAACCAGACATCACTATGAACTCAGAGCACTATAATTGATACTCAAAACTTTGAAACAATGATTAAGCAGAGTTCAGAAGCACAAGAATGAAGTTTTTCTGTAACATGACCACAGTAGGCTTCACACATCACAAGCCACCCAAGAGGCAATTGCGAACTTGGATCAGATTGTCTTACCCCGTCTGCTATACACTCCAGACTTGGTGCCATCTGACTTCTACCTTTCCCCAAAAATAGTTTGTGGGCATCTATTTGACTCAAATGAAGATTTGGAAAGGACTGTCAGGACCTGGTTGAAGAGACAAAGTGTGGAGTTCTTTCATGATGTCTTTAAGAAGTTTGTCCATTGCTGGGAGAAGTGTGTAGTGAATGGTGGAGGTTGTGTGAAGAAGTATATAGACAAAGAGCTCATTTCCTGGAATATTTTCCTGTTTAATTTATTAGAATACCACTATTAAACTAAAATTATGGAGGCAAAGGCATTACTTTTCATTCAACTCTCAGTTTTCTTTTTTCCTTTAAAAATATCTGGGCAGGCTTATAGTCACACAATAGCTCATCTCCTCTATAATCTCTTCCTGATTATGATATTTATCAGACCATACAATCTCCAAGTTACCCCTTCTTCCAAAATTATTACATTTTAGGCAGCATGATTTAGGGTAGGAATTGTTTTTCTTTCGCTGTGTCCATTGCATTCATCTTGCTTATAAATAATCTGCAGAAATTTACTTGGCCACTGTAGGAAAAGATTTATGCTTTGTTCTGATTAACTGCCATTTTTATATTATTAAAACATACTTAGGAATAATTACATTCAAAGTCTCCCAAGTTCAAAACTATCTTACTCTGATTCTCTTTTATGCATTTTCATGTGCATATATTAAACTCATTATTCTACATGTCAAATTTAGAGAGGTAAAAACTAAATGAATCCAATTACTAGGAATAAAACTTAATTTCAAACATGAAAAAGAAGCTAATTGAGATATTAAAATAATATTTAATACTGCAAAATAAAACTCAATACCTATTTTGAATCTGCTGCCCTGTATATTTTATATAGTTGCTTTTTTCCATCAATTTTGTAATAAAGGTGTCAATTATTACTTTTTGATTCTGAAAGGCTTCTTCTATAAACTGGTATCTGCAAAAGAAAGAAAGAAAGAAAGAAAGAAAGAAAGAAAGAAAGAAAGAAAGAAAGAAAGAAAGAAAGAAAGAAAGAAAGAAAGAAAGAAAGAAAGAAAGAAAGAAAGAAAGAGATGCAGTATGTTTACATTAGGTGTATTTTATATATAGTCTTTTAAAAATACATAGACCAAAACTGAATAGAGGGGAAAAAAGAAAAAAAAAATCAAAAGGTGTAAATATAATCTATAAATCATGTCAAATTATACATTAACTCCAAAGCAAACCAAATTTTAAAAAAATCTGTCTAGCCCCGTGATGGCGAACCTATGGCACGGGTGCCACAAGTGGCACGCGGAGCCATATCGGTGGGCACGCGAGCTCAGGTCCGGCGTGCATGTGTGCACCAGCCGGCTGATTTTCGGGCCTTCTGGGCCCACTGGGAGTCGGAAACAGGCTGTTTCCAGCCTCCAGAGGGGGTGGGGAAGGCCGTTTTCGCCCTCCCCAGGCTCCTAGAAAGGCTCTGGAGCCTGGGGAGAGCAAAAAATGGGTGTGCCATTGCATGCTGGGAGCAGGGGGGTCATGCGTGCATGTGCGGGGGTGCATGGAATTATGAGTGTGGGCACGCACACACGTGATCCCCCACATTCCCCCCCCCCTTTTGGCATGCGAACCAAAAAAGGTTCGCTATCACTGGTCTAGCCTATATCTTGCAATCCATACTTCTCTAATAGACTCTTATTAGTTCTTTATCCAACTTTGTCTTTTTTTTGTTAAATATATTCATTTTAATACCTGTGTTCTTTGTGCTCCAGCAATTGACAATCCCGACATGTCAATTTGTCACAAGTTTCACAATAGAGTTTCAACTGTTCCTTTTTGTGGTAAGGGCAGAACACAGGTCTTTGATTGGTTACACCAACAGCTTCTGTTAAAAAAGAAAAAAGGGGAAAATTTCTGATGGATAAGGAATGAACTGTTATAGACCTGGACTAAAACTGAAAGTTAACTCAACTAATACAACTTTGCCCTTTTTAAAGTCTAGAAGCAGGGAAAAGTTTCTTTTCTTTTGTTCTCAATATTCTCTCTCATACACATTTTAATCATACTTGCTTTACTGTTTCAAAATATTTGGAAAATTACTTAATGGATTCTCTGAAACAAACTTTAAATATGTTACATTCCTGAAAAGATGCAAAAGTTTGTCCCCACAGAGACAATGCCTACAAAATATTTCTATTTTCTGAACTTATATATATTTAATATTGCATAAATATATATTCTCTTTTAAAATGTTATGGTTTTTTCATTGTTTAGTTTCTTTGTGCACCACCTGGAATCCTGTTGAGTTGGGCAATTTTACAAAAGGATAAAAAAATAAAATATTTATTTCATACACATTTTTCAGATCATAAAATCTGAAAACACGTTAGAAATTCTAATGACCCCCCGCCCCCAATTATTGGACTAACCCATTCCCACCATTTAATCCATGCTGACATTGCAATATCACTACAATCTAGTGCAGTCCTCAATCTGACAATCTCCATTCTGGCCACTTCCAACATCGGTTGTAGCAGCAAGAAGAAATTACCCAAGAAAATATATTTGTCAGACTCTTGGTATACAGTCAGCCTACAGTCTTCTTGAACAAAATACATTGAATGAGTTCATAAGAAGGTTACAGTAAGAGGACCACTTTCACTGTAAAGCCCAATTTATCTTACACTTTTTTGGGGTAAATTTTTTATACATGCTATGTGTTATGTGACATATAGGAAAAAAAGAATTATTACTTATCAATCATATGAAACAGAGCAATAAAATTCATATAAATTAATGTTATGCACTAGCATCTAAATTCTATAACATCTGCAAATTATTAAGAATTGATATTTTATCATGATATTGATCTAATTATAAGATTAGGAATTACGCAGAGAACGCAAGAATCATTTCCTGATCATTGAAAATCTTATGGAGGAAGTTAGGCTTTCAGACTTTTAATAAGAATATGCTCTCTAGCAAGGTTTTTGCTTTAAAAAGATTAAGCTAAGGATCTTAGGCATGCTGAATTTCATGCTTAGTAACATATTAACTGAATGTCATCTCAGACAAGCCCCATCCATTTAAAGACTGTTAATCACAAAGCAAGAAGAAGAGGAATTTCCTAACCTTTTCAAGGCATAATTTAATATTTAGCCTTGTGGCAGCAATCTCAGACTTACAATAGAGTCTAAAACCAAAGTTCTTGGCAGATCCTCATCATGAACTGACTGATTTCACAAGATTTCACAATTACTAAGTGGAAATCCACAAAATCTTTGAAAAAAAAAATCTAGGAAATAACAGCATTTTCAATTAACCAATCAAATGTACTATTTTCTTGTTCTGTTTGATAAAATGAAACTCTGTTAACAAGATAGAAGTATTTCAAAAAATACAACCATACTACTAGATCTAGACTAAGGTGACCAAATGTCCCGATTTTGGCGGGACACACCCGCTTTTCCACCATTTGTCCCGCGTCCCGCCCGCCCTCTTAAAAAGTCCCGATTTTTTAAAACAATGCCCGACTAGGGCATTCTTTCAAAAAATCGGCCTGAAAGGCAGCAGGCCTCTCAGCTCGGGCCGGCGTTGGCGGCGGGCGGGCGCTGGCAGCTGGGGGGAGGGGGAAGGGAGGCTGCTCCTCCTCTCCTTCCCCCGCCCCATCCCTAGCCCCGCCCTCGGAGGCGCCGCTGCGGTTGGGAGGGGTGAGGGACGAGGAGCCGTCGCCTCTTTGAGCTTACGAGCGGCGCAAACAGCCCTTCCTCGTCCCCCTCCCCTTTCTTCCCCCCGTCGCCTTGCTGCCGCCGTTGCCCTGGGGTCGGGCGGGCGACCGGGAGACCGTGGCGCTTGGATGCTTGGAGCAGGTAAGCTCCGGCTGCCTCCTTTCCCCGTCTCCCGCCTCCCGTTCGTTGCTTGCCAGCCCGGCCGAAGGGAAGGCGGGAGGCGAGGAAAGGCCTCCCGAAAGGAGGGGAGGCCAGCCAGCCCGGCCGAAGGGAAGGCGGGAGGCGAGGAAAGGCCTCCCGAAAGGAGGGGAGGCTTCGGGAGCCCGCCTCCCTTTCAGGCCGAAAGGGAGGCGGGCTCCCGAAGCCTCCCCTCCTTTCGGGAGGCCTTTCCTCGCCTCCCGCCTTCCCTTCGGCCGGGCTGGCAAGCAACGAACGGGAGGCGGGAGATGGGGAAAGGAGGCAGCCGGCAGCTTACCTGTCGCGAGCTGCAGGCATCCAAGCGCCCTCCCGCCTCCCCCCTCCCGCCTCCCCCCCCACCTCACCTGGACGCCGACATTTGCTGTTTTGCCCTCTGCGCATGCACAGCGTTCTACGCATGCGCAGAGGGCAAAACTCAAATGGAGAAACCCACCCCCGTCAATGGTGTCCCGTTTGAAGAAAAAAAAATCTGGTCACTTTAATCTAGACGTACTCCTTGGTAGTTATGTTATGCAATTTTGCAAAAATGTTTCAAAACTGTAAGAAAAGCTTGTTGTATCATGTCTGGCCACCTAATTGAACTTCCTTTTCAAATTGGTTCAGCAGATACCGATAGATGTATCTTGGAAAAACACAAACAAGTTGCAACACTTAACAATGTATCTACATGAAAATATTACAATATGAGTTTAAGGTTCTAGAATTTAATGTTAAGAATCTAAGAAGGGTTATTGGAAAGATAAATGTATGGCTTTTTTCACCCAATGGATTGAAGACCTGATTGTACAAGCTGCCTATGAGTTTATAGTCTGTCAGAGTTACGCAATAAATCAGAAGCTTCAAAAGATAACTGCATTTTGCTGATTCAAATAACTTCTTTATAAGTAGAATAAAACATTTACAATACCACACTTTGTTTCACCACATGTTGAGATGTTTTCATAGCAAGCTTTAATGGTGGACAGAGTAAACCACACCCTTCTTCTTGCTAAGTTTCTGGACATGCTCAATTAACACTTCAGCCCAATTGCTGCTGCTTAACGCCAGGTCAATTATCAACAAAGCCCCCCTGATACGTGATTTAATCACAGAGGAGGGGGCAGACCTGGTATGTGTTACCGAGACCTGGCTAGGGCAGGAGGGGGGAGTAGCCCTCTCCGAGATATGCCCAGCCGGTTTCTCGGTGCAGCACCATTCTCGACCCCAGGGAAGGGGGGGAGGAGTGGCAATTATAACGCGTGGAAATCTGCATCCTCGTAGGATCCCTGCCCCGGAGATTGTTGGGTGTGAGACGCTCCTTCTGAAGTTGGACTTAGGGGTTCAGGTGGGCCTTTTCTTAACGTACCTGCCTCCCAGCTGCGTAAGTAAGGCCCTGCCTGAGCTGCTCGAGGCAGTAGCCGGCTTGGCGGTTGAGTTCCCCAGGCTTATGGTGCTGGGGGACTTCAACTTGCCATCTGCTGGCGAAACCTCTGGGATAGCTCAGGAGTTCATGGATTCCATGACAACCATGGACCTGACCCAAGTAATTCAGGGTCCGACTCATGAGGGTGGTCACACGCTTGACCTAGTGTTTCTTTCGGGGCAGTGGAGAGATGATCTGAAGATAAGGGATATAGTCATCACCCCACTGTCATGGTCAGATCATTTCCTACTGAGGCTGGATTTCACAACCCCATTCCTCCCCCGCAGGGAGGCGGGACCGACTAGGTGGTTCCGCCCCAGGCACCTAATGGAGCCGGATGGATTCCAGAGGGAACTTGGGGAAATACCTGAAACCCTGGTACACAATTCGGCTGACTCCCTGGTGGCTGCTTGGAACACCGCAGCATCAGGGGCTCTAGACCGAATTGCGCCTAAGCGACCTCTCCGTGGCAGTGGATCCCGGAAAGCTCCCTGGTTCACCGAGGAGCTCCGGGAGATGAAACGCCAAAAGAGACGTCTGGAGCGCCGCTGGAGGACCAAGAGGGCCGAATCTGACCGAACACTATTAAGAATTTACATCAGATCTTATTTAGTGGCGATAGGGGCGGCAAGACGTTCCTATCTTTCCGCTCTTATTGCGTCCGCAGATTCTCGTCCAGCCGCCTTGTTTAGGGTGACTCGCTCCCTCCTTGGAAAAGGGGGGAGCGAGGAACACTTACAAGGCAGAGCTGAGGAATTTGCTGAGTTTCTGTCGGATAAAGTCGCTCAGATTCGGTCAAACTTGGACTCTGGCAGGGCAGAGTCCATAGAGTTGACGGGGGCTAGTCTTAGTCCATCATTATGGGAAGAGTTTGGGCCTGTTTCTCCCGAGGATGTGGACAGGGCTATGGGAGCGATGGGTACCTCCACCTGTTTATTGGACCCATGCCCCTCCTGGCTGGTTTCGGCCAGCAGGTCGGTGGCACGCGGCTGGATCCAGGCGGTGATCACCGCTTCTTTGAGGGAGGGATCCGTACCGCAGTCGTTAAAAGCTGCGGTGGTGCGACCCCTTCTGAAGAAGCCTTCCCTGGATCCAGCTGATTTGAAGAACTATCGTCCAGTCTCCAACTTACCTTTTTTAGGGAAAGTTGTGGAGAAGGTGGTGGTGACTCAGCTTCTGCAGCTCCTGGATGAAACAGACCATCTAGATCCTTATCAGTCGGGCTTCAGGCGCGGCTACAGTACAGAAACTGCCTTGGTCGCCCTGATGGATGATCTCTGGCGGGCCCGGGATGGAGGAAACTCCTCCATCCTGGTGCTACTTGACCTCTCAGCGGCTTTCGATACCATCGACCATGGTATCCTTCTGCATCGGCTCGGCGAGTTGGGAGTGGGAGGCACCGTTTTACGGTGGTTCTCCTCTTATCTTGCCGATCGGATGCAGTCGGTGTTGGCAGGAGGGCAGAGATCGTCCCCTAGGCCCCTATCATGTGGGGTGCCTCAGGGGTCGGTTCTCTCGCCCATCCTGTTTAATATCTACATGAAACCGTTGGGTGAGATCATTCGCAGACATGGGGTGTGTTTCCATCAGTACGCTGATGACACCCAGCTGTACATCACCACCCCGTCTGACTTCAGGCAGGCAGTTGATGTAATGTGCCGTTGCCTGGACGACGTTAAGATCTGGATGGGGAGGAACAGACTCAGACTCAATCCCGACAAGACTGAGTGGCTGTGGATATTGCCTCCTAAGGATCATGACAACTATCCCTCCTTGGTCTTTGAGGGTACGAAACTGATTCCCTCAGACCTGGTCCGCAACTTGGGGGTCCTCCTAGATCCACAGCTAAAATTGGACCACCATCTTTCTGCTGTGGCTAGGGGGGCCTTTGCACAGGTCCGCCTGGTGCACCAGTTGCGGCCATATTTGGAGAAGGAGGCTCTACTCACGGTCACTCATGCCCTTGTCACCTCGCGCTTGGACTACTGCAATGCGCTCTACATGGGGCTACCCTTGAAGAGTATCCGGAGACTTCAGCTGGTGCAAAATGCGGCTGCGCGTGCTGTGGTGGGTGTGCCAAGGTACACCCACGTGACACCAATACTCCGCCAGCTGCATTGGTTGCCCATCGGTCTCCGGGTCCAATTCAAGGTGTTGATCACCATCTTTAAAGCCCTTCATGGCTTAGGACCAGGATATCTTCGGGACCGCATTCTGCCTCATACTTCCCTCCGACCGGTTAGGGCCCACAGAGTTGGCCTCCTCCAGGTCCCGTCGGCCAAGCAATGCCGGCTGGCGGGCCCTAGGGGGAGAGCCTTCTCTGTGGCTGGCCCCGTGCTCTGGAACCAACTACCCCCAGAGACCCGGACCATCCCCACTCTGCTGGCCTTCCGAAAAGCCGTCAAAACATGGCTTTTCCTGCAGGTGGGGGGGACAGCTTAATCCACCTGAGATTACCCCCCAAGTATGTATGATGTTGAATGGATGTTGTTGTTTTTAATATTGCTTTTTTAAAAATTTGTATTTGTTTCTTTTTAATTACATGTATTTTGATTATTCTTGTATTTTTTCCCTGTTGTACGCCGCCCTGAGTCCCTTGGGAGTTGGGCGGCATATAAGAATAACAAAATAAATAAATAAATAAATAAATTGGCTGACTCAATCACATGGCTCTCCCAGTCATGAATATTCCAACACTCCTCCCTTCATTACTGGGAGAGACATCAAACCTATTGGATTTAAACATTTCCTATAATGGACACCACCCAATGGTTTGGTCATCATGTCTGCTAAATTATCCTCTGAAGAACAATGATGTAAACGTATCAATTTTTCTTTTACAGCTTCCCTGACATTACAATACTTAATGTCCACATGTTTACTTCTGTTCTTCACTCTGTCACCTGTTGCCATTTTTATACAAGCAGCATTATCTTCATAAACAGTTACAGCTTCATTTACATTTACATTTAAATCTTGTAACAACTGTACATAGCAAACTATTTCAGAACATAACTCAGACAATGCAATAAACTCTGCTTCCGCAGTTGAAATAGCAACCGTTGTTTGTTTTCTGGACTTCCAACCAATTAAAGCCCCTCCAAACATTATTACAATTCCAGAATTAGACTTTCTGGTTTTTACATCATTTGCATAATCACTATCAACATAACATTTCAATTTTAATTCTTCAGTGACCTTTATTTGAAGACCCAAATTCACAGTTCCCTTCAAATACCTGAGAATTCTTTTCACACCCATCCAATGCAACTTTGTAGGTGTAGCAGTAAAGCGACTTAGAATGCTCACTGCACAAGCTATGTCTGGTCTGGACCACTGTGACAGATATAACAGACTCCCTATTGCAGAGTGATATATCTCCTGATCACAGGCTTCACTTTTGTCCTCACCCAAACTATTGTAAAAATCTGTGCTCATAGGTGTAGGAGCAATATTACAATCTTTCATGTTATACTTCTCTAATAATTGTTCAATTTTTCTCCTTTGACTGAGAATATAACCCTTTTCAGTTTTTTGTATCTCTACACCGAGATAATTCTTTATTTCTCCCAAATTCTTTAATTCAAATTTCTTTTCTAACTTATTAGCAAATTCTTTAACTTGTGATGCATCCTTTGCAATGAAACAAAGATCATCCACAAATGCTAATAGTAGACAATTCCCACCTTGTAACTTTCCAGTGTATATGCAACCATCAGCTTTGCAACTCTTGAACCCAAGACCTTTCAATGCAGTATCTAAACAGATATTCCAATTTCTGGCTGACTGCTTCAGCCCATAAATGGCCTTGTTCAATTTATACACCATGTTAGGCTTTTTATTTTCATACCCTGGCGCTTGAACCATATAAATTTCTTCCTCTAATTCAGCATTGAGGAATGCAGTGGTTATATCAAAATGCCAAATTCTATGCCTGTATGCTGATGCTAATGCCAGTGCTAGTCTTATGCTCTCAGCTTTTACAGTTGGCGCGAACACCTCATCATAGTGCACATTCTTTAATTGAGAAAAACCTTGTGCCACCAATCTTGCCTTATACTGTACTTCATTATTGGGTAATACCTTTTTCTTGTATACCCACTTACATCCTACAGCCTTGGTACCCTGTGGCAAAGTCACAGATGTGAACACTTTATGATTTCCCATGGATTTCATCTCTTTATCCATGGCTTCCTTCCACTTTTCTTGTTCAACTTTTGGTAATGCCAATACTTCCTTATAGTTTCTTGGCTCATACCACACATTACACACTTTAACTTTACTGGCAGAATACCTGTCTGGCGGAACCCCTCTGTTCCTACGCTCTGACCTACGTGGCATTGCCTGTTCTTGTGTTTCAAGCTTTTCTGGCTTCATATCTTGTTCAGACTCTCCTCCCTGAACAGAGACACCTTCAGAAAATGATTCACCATCATTAAATGAGTTATTGTCACTAAGTGGATCACCGTCGCTAAGCGGATCACCGTCACTAAGTGAGACATTTTCAGAATTTGCATCAATTCTGTTCCAATTTTGTTCTGCAAAACTAGCAGATCTTGAAATCACTATCCTTTTACTTCCATCGCTAAAGCGATACCCTTTTGAGCCTGGCTCATAGCCCACAAATCTGAGCTTTCTAGCCTTTTGTTGTCCCTTTCTTCTGATTGCCTTTGGAATATGTACCCAAGCAGTACTTCCAAATATTTTTAAATGTGCTAGAGAAGGCTTTCTCCCATATAGCATTGCATATGGAGTATTATTGATGGATGAACTCCACAACCTATTTACTAAATAATTGGCAGTCAGTATGGCTTCACCCCAATATGACCTGCTCATACCAGAATCCTCCAGTAAGGAGTCTTTCATTGTTTGCAAAACACCATTCCTCCTTTCAGCCACTCCGTTCTCCCCCGGTGTGTAAGGATTTGTGCGCCTGTGTCTTATTCCCAATTGTCTCAACCATTGTTGAAAATTTGTTGACATAAATTCAGAACCTCTGTCAGTTTGCAACTGACATACCTGTTGTTTGTACCTTCTCTCTACAAAACTTAACCATTGCTTAAATTGCTGTAGCACCTCTGTTTTACTCTTAAGTAAGTAGCAAAACCCAAACCTGCTGTAGTCATCCACAATGACCATCGCATACTTTGCTCCTCCCAAACTGGCTTGCATAGGCCCAATTAAATCAGCATGCACCAGTTCTAGAGCTTTTGTGGTTTGTCTTGTGCTAAACTTGCTCACTGGGAATGCTTTGGATTTCGATGCTTTGCATACTGCACAATCCAAATATGCCTTACATCCCTTCAAATCTAATCCTTCTGCAAATTCTTTCATTTGTTGAACAACCTTAAAATTAGCATGACCAAGTCGTCTGTGCAGAAGATGAACACATGAATTGTGTTCTGCTACATTTTTAAATATCTGGGAACAATGTGGCACCTTTTGTCCCTGCAATACATAAAGATTATCCTCTTTTATGCCCTGTGCACAAACATTCCCATTTCTTTGGATGATACACTTCCCATTAACAAATGTGGTTTCATAACCTTGCTTGTCTAAACTAGACACACTTAACAAATTATGCTCCATTTCAGGTACACATAACACATCAGTAAACCTGGATTCCAAATATGGAATTTGCACATTGCCTCTTCCAATGATTTTAGCCTTTGGACCATTGGCTAAGGCCACTTCTTCATGGTTTCCTGGGAAAAATCTGGAAAATAAGTCAGAATTATTAACAATTGTTTGACTAGCCCCACTGTCAATCAACCATTTGTCTCTATTGTTATTATAACAAACTTTTGCAACTGCAATCTGTCCTTGCAAATAATGTCTCTTGTCTTGCACATTTCTTCTCTGTGCACAGCTTTTCTGCAGATGATTTGTCTCTCCACAAATGAAACATGCTTTTTTATCTTGCTTGCAGAATTGTGGCTGTGTAACTTGATCTCTCCTGCCTCTGCTCTCCTCTTGTCTGCAGACACCTCGGCTGTTGCTAGAGATAGGCAGCCTGTGGAAAATTTTGCTGGAGACTTGCTGTAAGTTTCCACTGTACTCCTTGTTGAGCCCCCGCCTGTGGAATTTTCCATCAGCATGGCTGAAAAACCTTTTCTCATATTCATTCAATAAACACGATTTCAAAGCCTCCAAATTCAAATCTGCTTCTGGCTTACTTTCAAAAATAGCTGATACAGTCTCCCAGCTCTGATCCAAACTATTTAACACTAATAAAACTTTTTGGGACTCTGGAAACTTTACTCCACGTTGCTCCAATTCTAGAAAATTAGACTGCATTTTCATTAAATGATCTTCCATAGAATCTCCTGTCTGCAAACTCATTCTGAAAAGCTTTCTTGAAAGTTGGACCACATTACACGCAGAAACATTGACATGTACTGCTTTCAATTTCTGCCATATTTCTTTTGCAGACTTTAATTCAGCTACATTTAAGAATTGATCATCCCCCAGACTTAAGAGAAGATAAGCCATAGCTTTGTCATGAGCCTTTTGATCTGCTGCTCCAAGCACTTGCGGGGGGTCTGCTACGATGTCCCATAATTCTTTTGCTTTCAAAAAACATTCCATTTTTGCAGCCCAAATTAAATAATTTTTCTTCCCCAATTTGGGTATTGGACTGTCTTTAAATTTCATAGCAGCAGCCATCCTGCTTTATTTTTCTTGTCTGCCTGTTCCTTTAACAACACAGACAGCTTCTTATCAGCTTTAAATTACAATGCAGTTTTAACTTTACTTCTTGAGCGATTCCTGGGCCCATAACCTGTCAGAGTTACGCAATAAATCAGAAGCTTCAAAAGATAACTGCATTTTGCTGATTCAAATAACTTCTTTATAAGTAGAATAAAACATTTACAATACCACACTTTGTTTCACCACATGTTGAGATGTTTTCATAGCAAGCTTTAATGGTGGACAGAGTAAACCACACCCTTCTTCTTGCTAAGTTTCTGGACATGCTCAATTAACACTTCAGCCCAATTGGCTGACTCAATCACATGGCTCTCCCAGTCATGAATATTCCAACATAGTCCTAATCTTCTATGGACAAATATAATTCAATATGGAATTCATTTATATACAATACAAAGTAACTATCATCAAATAGGATAATTATATACACGTATTAGAAATATGTGCACATGACTAATAATTGCATTAGATAATTATATATAGAATTGTAACTATTTTTCAGCTAAAATGAACTTTTTGTTGCAATTTTTTCCACCTTTTTAAAAAAAGTGTTTTTCTCTTTTCATTGACAATGCATGTACTTCTATCTCTGTATATTTTTTTCTGTTTCTCTGTCATTTTAAAAGCAATAAAAGAATAAATAAAGAATCTAAGAAAAGTTGTTAGGGAAAAAAGTAAAAATAAATAACTTTTCCCACAATATCAGGCAGTTTACCAAGGCCTACTCAAACTAATCCACTAAATTACGGTATATGAAGGTATCAGCTACAATTAGAGAAATGCCAAAAGCCAATTCCATAAAAGAGTAAGGTCAGGCAAAAACAAAACGATTAACTAAAGGTGCATTAATGTGAATTTCAAACATCTTGAGGTCAAATTGTGTACCTGAAAAAACTCATTTTGAATTCAAACTAGCGGTTCCAATCTCATCAGAAGTGTCCAGACACTGATCTATTCTTAATTGAAATGTATCCCTTTCCTTTCTTTGAAAATAAATACCGTATATACTGAGTATAGGCCGACCCGAATATAAGCCGAGGCACCTAATTTTACCACAAAAAACTGGAAAAGTTATTGACTCGAGTATAAGCCTAGGGTGGGAAATGCAGCAGCTACCGGTAAATTTCAAAAATAAAAATAGATACCAATAATGTTTTTGAATATTTATTTCAAAGAAAAACAGTAAACTAGCTCTGTAAGTGGAAAAGAGAGTCAATAAAAACAATATGGTATCAACAATAACTTTAAAAGTACAAAAACCTTAGCTCATTCAGCAACCAAGCTAAAACACAAGAGTTAAAATCCTTCAAAACTGGATTCCTCATCATCATCACAATACCGGTGTATTCAATGAAATACTTCACTCACCTCATGATGCTGATGTCCCGCTGTGATGATGATGTCCCGTGCAGCCGCGGGAGCGATGTCCCGCCTCCTATGACACACGGCACAGTGATTCCTATCATTGGATCACTGTACCAGAGGAGGTGGGACATCGCTATGTGGCTGCTTGCCATAACAAGGAGGAGGTGGGACATCGTTGCAGAGCGGCAGGAGGGGGAGGAAGGGGAATCGTAAGACAGCCCTGCATTACATTAGAACGTGAGGAGGGGGGATGGTGCGGTGCGCGCTGCGCGGCAAACTGACACAGAGGGAGGGGAAATTCACAGGGGTGCCGGGCCATTCATGAGCGTCACCCAGCGGCATGGCCCCGCCCCTTTTTCTCCTCCATTTCGGGCAAATTTTTCACTGACTCAAGTATAAGCCGAGGCGGCTTTTTTCAGCCCAAAAAGTGGGCTGAAAAACTCGGCTTATACTTGAGTATATACGGTTAGCTAAAACTAAAATCAGTTTGGCTTAGTGATTGTTGTGGTCCGCCAGCGGCCTGTGCAGCTGGCAGCAGATTCGGACAGCGAGGAGGCTGAGGAGGAATCTGGGCCAGGCCTGGAGTCTGGAGAAGGCTGGGGAGGTCTGTGCTGACTCCAGAGCCTCCAGAGGCTGATATGAGCGAGGCAGAGGAACAGGAGGAGCCTGTTCCCAATGTACACATGCGCAGAGCTGCAAGAAGGCAAGAACAGGTCCAGAGGAGGAGGACTACTCGGGAGTAAGGCCAGGGGATAATTGGCCACTCCCATAGGCTATATAAGTGGAGAACACGAAAGGGTTCGTTGCAGGAAGCAACTAAGTTCATCTCTAGATCTTGTCATTGCAACTCAAGACTCAGTTTTGTTCCTGTTTGAATTTGCCAAGTTTTTTCTGCAAATTGGTCTTTGGCAGTTTGCCAAAGAAGAGCAAAGTTCGTGTGTGTTATCTGCTTTTCCCTGAAAGACTTTAGCCAGACTTGTTTTAATTTGTTTGGACTCTCATCTGCTTTTCCCTGAAAGACTTTAGTTGTACTTGTTTTACACTATTTGGATTTATGATGACTGCTAATGAACATAATTAGCAGCTGTTACAATAAAAGGTTTGTGAGACGCCGTTTGTGCCATTTTATTTAATCAGGAAGCCTAGGTCAGAACAGTGATTAAGGCGCTGTCAGGGTTCCGACCAATGCCCTAATAAAAGCAGGAGCCTCAAACCATTTTTCAAGAAAAATCCAGTTGTTTATTAGGAGTGCCATGTTGGCACGAACCAAGTGAAGCCAGCTCTGACTTCACCCAGTTCGCGCCTTGCCTCTGTCCCTGTTTCCCCCTCCTCCCAAGGTGTGTCACCAGTCACATTCCCCAACAAAGCAATTTCGCGGGTCGTAGAAGTCACTCCCTCTGGCCGTTGTGAGTCTCTGTGAAGATGGCCTTGGCTTTGGGTGGCTAGGATGTGTTTTGTTTTGACTGAGGTGCGAATTTCTCGGTGCAGCTGCGAGGCGCGATTTCCCATCTCCCTGCCTATGGCAAATCGGGAGCAGGTCAGGAAAGCTTCGCGAGTTGACAGGCACCAAGTTTGAAAGCAGAAGATGGTCAAGTTCAAATATTGCCTTAGCCATGAAAGTCAGCTGAGTGACCTTGAGCCAGACACTCTCTCTCAGAACAATCCACCCCTCAGGGTTTTTGTTGCGGGGAGAATAGGAGGAGGAAGTTGTGTTGGATATGTTCACTGCCTTAAGTTATTTGTAAAAATAATAAAGGCAGACTGTAAACAAACAAAACAAAACAAAAACTAATTCTTCCAAGCAAGCTAACCTTCAAATTAATCCTGAACTGGCAAGATAACTTAATAAAATAAAACCAAAACATACATACAGTTACAAATATCTGAACAGATAAATGGATCTTTACCTGGAGAAACCTCTTCTTTCTGTCTAACTGTATGGTCTTTTGTGAATTTCACTCTTTGATGAGCCCGTATACACGTCTTGCACAACCACTCTACACACTGCAAACAAAAGCCATTGGCTTCTGCATTGTCTTCACAGCTTGTACAAACCTAAAAAATTAGAAACAAAATATATTTTGAAACAAATGACTTTTAGTGACATTCAAACTATTATGAGAAATCAAAATATAGGTAGTTTTTGAGCAACCAGGACCGGAATGTATGCTGTTATGTAATGTACAGTACTGTGCAAAAGTGTTGGCAGTTGTGCAATAATGCTTTAAATTTAATTTAATTTAATTTAATTTATTATATTTCTATGCCGCCCAACTCCCGAAGGACTCTTAAAAATGCTTTCAGAAATAGAAATGTTAATAGTTTATTTTTATCAATTAACAAAATGGAAAATAAATGAACAGAAGAGAAATCCAAATCAAATCAATATTTGATGTGATCACCCTTTATCTTCAAAACAGTGTCAATTCTTCTAGGTACACTTGCACACAATTTTTGAAGGAACTCATTTTTGAAGGGAGAATTTTTAAAGTTGGCTCTGTCCTCCCCACCCGACAGACTCAACCTTCTCTCTCAATTAACAGTTGCTATGAAGTGAGATATAAGCAGATTTCAATCAGCAGACTTCAGTAATAATATAAAGATCTCTACATTCACAGGTACTTAAAAGTTTGGTTCCGAATTTCCAACACTGCCCCTCATGGTTATGTGACGTATTTTGGACACATTTACAGCTGTTTACAGCATCCCATGGTCACATGATTTCCATTTCCATTTTTGCCAAAACCCGTTATTTATTTCTAGTTACTGACAAAAGAATCTCATAAAGAACAATGGATTGGCTTAATGTCCACATTTTCTTTATGGACACCATGTTCAGTTAATAACTGCTGCAAAAAAGGTCACAGAATTAGGTCAGTTACGTAAGTGACCCACTTTACTACTCTCATGACTTACGGCCATAATGGGCAGGCTCCATTATGGTAATAAATTGAGGGTTATTTGTATATATAAAATCTCATCTCTTCTGGTAACATGAAAGATCTGCACAATAATGGCACTGGAACTAGTTTCAGTCTTCCATCTCATGAAGTAAATTTTAAACACATGTTCTATCTTCACTGGAAAGAAAGGAGCTTTCTGAAAATATCCTCCATAAATTCACTTAGGTTTGATTAATTTGGGAGGTTTTCAATAACCAATCACACACAGATTTTTCCTCCATGTTTGGACTCTAATTGATTTATCCAAAATATTATGAGATATTTGAGTTACAGTCTCATGGGTTTCTAATTGATCTTTGTATCTAGTCACTTTTTCTTGCATCTGTTTTAAATCACTCTTAAGCTCAGCCAGATCTTGTTGGCTCAGCTTCAAGACTTGTACTTTAATTAGGATCTTTTAGTAGAAGAATCATCCTCTGCCATTTTTCCCAGCACAGCAAATAGTTACAGAGTTAGAATTAAGGTAGCTATGCCGTTTTCAAGGAAACACGGTATATCTATCTATCTATCTATCTATCTATCTATCTATCTATCTATCTATCTATCTATCTATCTATCTATCTATCTATCTATCTATCTATCTATCTATCTATCTATCTATCTATCATCATATCTATATCTATAATCATCTATCTATCTTTCTGTCTATCTATATTACCCAATGATCAAAATCTTTATCCAGAGAATCAGAAAATACAGGAGCTTGAAAACACTCTAATCAGCAAAGAAGCAAGATATGACCCAACAGAGTCATCCCAAACTAGATATCAATGATGGAGCATTAGTTAATAACTAATAATAACTACTGTGTTTCCCCGAAAATAAGACCCTGTTTTATATTTTTTTGACCCCCGAAATATGGCCTTGGCCTTATTATGGGGGGGGGGGTGTCTTATTATTTTTGGAGTGCAGGAGGCGGGGCGGGCCGCGAGACGTGCATCTTACTGGAGTCTGGCAGCTCCGTGGCGTCTCTCGGCTGGTCTGTTTAGGGAAACACCTTCGCTGCGAGAAGTTGTAAATTGCTCGCACTCGCGAGAAGAGTTTCTGTATTGTGCAAGGTGTTTCCCTAAACAGACCGGCTGAGAGATGCCACGGAGCTGCCAGACTCCAGTAAGATGCGTGTCTCGCGGCCCGGCCCGCCTCATCCCCCGCCCGACCTGCCACCCTCGAACTACACCCCACAGCTCTGTGGCGTCTCTTGGCTGATCTGTTTAGGGAAACATCTTGCACAGTGCAGAAACTCTTCTCGTGAGGATGAGCAATTAACAACTTCTTGCAGTGAGAAGTTTTTCTGTACTTTGCAAAGTGTTTCTCTCTCTGCACAGACCGGCTGAAACACGCCACGGAGCTGCCAGACTCGAGTAAGATGTGTGTCTTGCTGTGGGGCGAGGGCTTGGGGGGGCTGGGGTTCTCCCCCTCTCTCGCCGCAGCGGCTCCGGAGCTTCGATCCCTGCCTCACCTCCTCACAGGCAAGAGCGTGTTTCAAAATGCCGCCGGAGGCAGAGCCCAGAGGAGCCAAGCCAGTCCCACGAGGTATGTGTGTCTTGTGTCGGTGCCTGCGCGCACCAGCCTCTCACTTGCTCTCTCTCTCCTGGCCAGGAGCTGCTCTTTTGTGGCGGGCACTCCTTTGGCCGGAGAGAGAGCAAGCGAGAGGCGGGTGCGCGCAGGCACCGACACAAGACGTGCACACCCTGTGGGACTGGCTCGACTCCTCTGGGCTCTGCCTCCGGTGGCATTTTGAAACGCGCTCCTGCCTGCGAGGAGAGGCAGGGATCGAGGCTCTGGAGCCGCCACGGCGGGAGGGAGAGCCCCAGCACCCCCATCGCCCGCCCCACAGCGACATGGAAAGACGCGAAAGCGCCCTTCCACCTGCCCGCCCCCACCGCTGTCCCAGCCGCTGTCCCCGCCCCCACCGCTGTCCCAGCCGGCGTCCCAGCCGGTACCCGAAGCGAGCCACCACCGCCGCTACTGCCCAAAACCCCCACCACCGCCTGAAGCCTTCCCCCACGTGCTTTCCCCCAAGCTCTGCCTGGGAAAGGGGCTTGCAGTGTTTTCCTTTCAGTGATCTGGAAAGAAGGAAATTGCTAACGGGGGCAAGAGAGGGGGACGCTCATGCTCGGCTAAACTGGTCTAAATGCAATGGTTAATACTGAACCATCTTTCTCCTGGTCCAAAGGTATGTGTCTGTGTATTTTTTTTCCTCTCCCTGAAAATTTGCACACCCCTTCTTTTCCCAGCTTGGGAAAAATGTGAAGCTAAACCCAAAAGTAAAACACTGCCTAGAAATGGATTCAGGGACCAAAATCCAAGTTTATAATGCTTTGCATCTCCGTTTTTTCCCCCCTCCAATTGTGAGACTGTTGTTTTTTTCCTGAGCCCTAAGATCATGCAGAAGTCAATAAATCTTACGTTGTGAAATATTTAGGGCAGTGCTTCTCAAACGTGGCAGCTTTAAGACAAGTGGACTTCTTGCTTCCAGGGAATTCCCCAGCCAGCTATGCTTTTAAGAGGGGATGGGTTTCAGTGTCCAAAATTAAATCATGCTGGAATTCTGGGAGATGAAATTCACTCCCCTCAAAGTACCTTACCTGGGGAATTCTGGGAGTTGAAGTCCACAAGTTTGAAGACCCTTGCACCCCCTTGGCAAGTTTAAGCCTTGTGGACTTCAACTCCCATTCCTGAGCTAGTATGACTGGAGGAGGAATTCTGGGAGTTGAAGTCCACAAGGCTTAAACTTGCCAAGGGGGTGCAAGGGTCTTCAAACTTGTGGACTTCAACTCCCAGAATTCCTCCTCCAGTCATGCTAGCTCAGGAATTGGAGTTGAAGTCCACAAGTCTTAAAGCTGTCAAGTTTGAAGACCCCTGGGTTCGGGGTTAGGGGTGCAAGGGTCTTCAAACTTGGCAAGACTTTTTACAACCATGTATACTTTTTACAAACTTCAAACTTGACAGCTTTAAGACTTGTGGACTTCAACTCCCATTCCTGAGCTAGCATGACTGGAGGAGGAATTCTGGGAGTTGAAGTCCACAAGTCTTAAAGCTGTCAAGTTTGAAGTTTGTAAAAAGTGTACATGGTTGTAAAAAGTGTACATGGTTGTAAAAAGTATTCGGCTACACTGGTCTTTTATTAAATAATATATTACTACACCATTTGGTTCAGAATACTTTTTTCCTTGTTTTCCTCCTCTAAAATCTAGGTGCGTCCTATACTCCGGTGCGTCTTATACTCCGAAAAATACGGTAAATGCTGTGACCTTTGACTTCTGCAACCAAGTTTCACATTTCTTTATTAGGAGGTAAATCACCAATATAAAGAAATTAAAGAAACTGATTTCTTATTAAATTTCTTATTATTATTTTTCATCTGGCAACACTTCAGTCAGTAAAACATATACAATGTCAGTATCTCAACTTACATTTTCTGAGGATGAAATGCAGGAGTGCTCTTACCTGTCTAGTTTTGCTTTTTCTGTCATGTCTTTACAGAAAACATGCAACTAAAGTGGTTTATCAAACTGAAAAATACTTCAATCATTTTTGTAAACCTAGTCGAGTCAGCAGATATTTACAAATTATAATATTTCTTTCCTTCTGTTTTATTTTTGTTTCTTTGTAAAGTACAAATTGTATACCATGGTAATTTCTAAGTTTCAAAACAGTCTTAGCAACCCGTTCTCACTTTCTAGACAACTATAAAATAATATATGACTAAAAGAATTTTCACCAAGCATTAGTTTATATTTGTCAATGGAATATCACATTTTTGACAGTTTTAGGAATCCCCAAAACACCTAGACACACACACCTGATTTGACTTCTCCACTGTACTACTGGGAACCTCAGTAGTATCCTTCACAAATATGTTGTCAATAATGTGTCTTTCTGCACATTCATGGCCACAAATTGGACAACGAACAACACCAACTAGTGGGGAAAAAAGAATAAGGTAAATTATAAATTTACAAATCAGACATTATCCACTCATTTTTTTTCAGGATTTTTTTAATCCTAATCAACAGTGTCCCATTGCTTAGCAGCAAATAATACATTCTCCTCAGCTTATCTCATTGTTTCTTCTCTAAGCCACACATCAATGCAATAAAACTTTATTTTACATTGATAAATTCCTTAAACCAAAAGAATAGCCCTATTTTTGGTGTTCAAGGAACTTAGACAATCATATATTAAGCTATGTGGAAAGTATAACTAGTAACTAGATACCCGTGCTTCCCTACGAAACTGAACTCCTTAGCATGGAGTAGAATGTCTAAACTCCCAGCCCGCAGGCCGGATGAGTCACGCGGTGGCCACTGACAGAGGAGGAGAGTTCTTTTTAGGTGGGGAGGGGAAGTAGAACGTCTAACTACTTAGCATCAGAGCGTGTTAATAATATAAGAAATAACTTAATGATCTGATGGTCATTTCAAAAAATCCTTTCTTAGCGAGCACCTAGAAGCCAAGAGGAACATATGTGCCAAGTTTCAAGTTTGTAGGCTTTATGGTTCTGGAGATTTCGTGATGATGCGTGAGTGGTATCTGACTTTTATATATAGAGATTTAAACTCAGGTCATACCATATGCATATCATATCATATGCAAGTCAGATCATATGCATTTTTATGAATTGATTAGTACTTTTAAAAATGATAACATTCAGATACCTGAGTATATAAAAATAATATAAATGTATTTGAATTTACAGCATTGTAAGGGTACAAAATATTGCATAAAGATGATCAGCGGAAAAGATGCAGTTTTATAAGTAAAGGAAACTAGCTTTATTATGTTATACAGAGCATTATTCATGATTTTATAAAATATGCAAATGTTCGGACATTTAAAAGCATTCAACTAACTTCATCTGACACTGGTTAAGTACTCTGAGATACAATGTTTCTTCAAGCAGAGTGGTGCTCAGCTTGTAAGAGTATACTTTGGCAATTACCTAGATACTGAACTGATTTGAAACCAAGAATAAGCTGAAGGACCAAAGTCTAATGAAGGACCTAGTCTACTACTATAAAGGTCACACACTTAATGCCCTCCTTCTAAGAAACAACATAATGAGTCTCTAATGAACTCAAATGCAACTAGAAAGCCCACAAATAAAAGATCAAGGGAGTTATCTTTTCCTATTGTTGTTCCCATACACAAACATGTAAAGGGAGACATCCTCCATGTCTGGGAGCAGCACCTTGTCATCAAGATCGGTAGTCACTGAATCATCTGTGTTCTAGGAATGCAATATTGCAGGCTAATTCTGCTAATTCTGCTGACTGCCAGCAGTTTGGCAGTTCAATTCTCAATTCTCAAACTGGCTCAAGTTTGACTCAGCTTTCCATCCTTCCAAGGTTGGAAAATGAGGAGCCAGATTGTTGGCGGCAAGATGCTGACTCTTAGAGAGGACTGTAAATCACTGTGAAGTGATACATAAGTCTAGGTCAGGGGTAGGCAAAGTTGGCTCTTCTATGACTCATGGACTTCAACTCCCAGAATTCCTGAGTTAGCATGATTGCCTTAGAAAGTCTGGGAGTTGAAGTCCATGAGTCATAGAAGAGCCAACTTTGCCTACCCCTGGTCTAGGTGCTATTGCTATTCAGCAGCCTGGTGCTGCTGGCAGGCAGGAGAAAAAATGAAAGAGCACTCCTCTCCTAGTCTACTGCTGGGCTATGCTTAGTTATGTTGACCCTAACATGGTCAGTTCTTGGAGATTATGTGTTGCATAAAGAGACAAGAGCTCACGTAGGGCATGTCAAAATTTTCAACTTTCAATTTCCAAACATTAGGGGTTCTCAAAAGTTGTGACATGCTTGGGGACTGTAAAGATATTTTAGTTACTTTAATATAATTTAGATGTGCTTGGTAAGTAACTACATAAATATAACTTTTTAACATTTTGTTTAATTTCACAGGTTCAGCTCTCTTTCTCTTTTTGTTAACCGTTATTTTGTCTGAGTGTGTTAGTACTGCTGGCCTCGTTTTCTGTGAGTGTGATAACTGATCTGTAATGGCTTTTAAGAAAAGAACAAGACTGGGAACATTCACTCATATAAGCAACCTAATTCGGACTGGCAGAGACTTGTTGCCGTCTGAACTCCCAACATCGCGAGACATTCTCAGATATGGCCTACTGTTGAGAGAACAAAGTAGTGATGATACTAGAAACTACCCAGCAACCAGTCTTGCAAGAAATATATATCCAAAAGTGCTTGAAATGTGGGAATGAGTGAACAGTTCTTTTGTGATCCCTGTTGTAAATTCATGAGTGACAATCTTGAACAAGATCCAAGGGAACTGGGATCAAGCCAAAAACATATCTCTTGGTAAAGGAAAGCTAGATGTCAAAGAGACTTTCACTGTGAAACTTGACAAACTGTTTAACATCCTCAACTGCAAGTATCAAATTGTTCTGTGTGCCGAATTTGGCTGCCCTGCTGGCTGCAAAAAAGAAGCTCTCATTAACTGTACCTGCCCTAAGGAGACGAAGATATTATTGAAGAAACTTCTTTCATTAAAGGTCAGAGAGAGAGAGATTGGTTCATTTGGATCACACCAGATTGGTTTGCCAGATGTGCCCCAGCAGAAACGACTAGTCAAAAGGCAAAAGCAGCAAGGTGATGAGAGACAAAGGCTTGCTAAATATAAGCCGAGAAGTATTCCAGACATTTTGATACTGACAAATGAAGTATGATGAAAAGGGGCATTGATCTTACCTGATACGCCTCTTTTCACGGGGTGGAGACAGCATCCAGGAATGGGTTGACCCGTCTACTTGCTGATTGGACTGAGTCTGTCAGAATCTTGTTAAGACACTTTCTGTTGCGAGGGCTCCCCAGCTTTGACGAAGAGACAGACTCGACGTGTCTTGAAGTCAGGCGTGTAGTCCGCCCCCCGGAAATATGGTCAGGCTGTCCTTGTCAGGTGCGTTGCTCATGGATAGATGGCCAGGCTGTCTTCAGGGAGGGACTGGATGCTGTCTCCACCCCATGAGAAGAGGCGTATCAGGTAAGACCAATGCCCCTTCTCCACAGTGGGTGGAGACAGCATCCAGAAATGGGACATACCAAAGCTGGCTTGTCCTCACGGGTGGGTCGCAGCCTGGTCTGAACTCCCCCGGTCCGAGACAACACTCTGTAGCACCCACCTCTGCGGATGCAAATCTGCCCAATTCATAGTTCTTAATAAAAGGAGAGGGAGAAGACCAGGTGGTCGCTCTACAGATCTCCAAAGAGGCCTGCGTTGCCCACGCCGCCGTTGTGGCTGCACTCCTGGTGGAATGAGCGGTAATGCGCCCAGGAGCTGGGATGCACTGAAGCTGGGATGCCTTGGTTATGCACGCCCTTAGCCATCTACCTATCGTTGAAGCTGACACCTTCATACCCAAGGAAGTAGGTTGGAATGATAAGAATAGACTCCGACTTCCTAAAGATGGATGTCTTTCTTATGTAAATCTTGAGAGCCCTCCTGACATCCAAGGTGTGCCACTTCTGTTCCAGGGCGTGAACAGTAGCCGGACAAAAGTTCAGCAGGATCAGCTCCTGCGCCCTGTGGAACCATGAGCACACCTTGGGAATAAAAGAGGGATCCGGTCTTAACACAACTCTGTCGGAGTGAAAAATGCAGAGGTCCTCCTTCACAGAAAGGGCCTGTAGCTCCGAAATCCTCCTGGCTGATGTAATAGCTACAAGGAATGCCACCTTGAAAGTAAGATATTGAAGGGTGGCCGAGCGGAAAGGCTCGAATGGAGGTCCGGTGAGTGCATTCAAAACTCTGGACAGGTCCCAGGTGGGGTACTTGTGTACCACCTGGGGTCGCAGGTTCATAGCACCCTTCAAAAAACTGGCGCACTGTGGGCTGCTGAGTCAGGAGCTGAAGTTTCCCACATGAGAGCACCGATGCAAGAGCTACCTGTCTCTTAATGATGTTTGGGGAAAAACCCTTGCCCAGGCCATCCTGGAGATACTCAAAGATCTGTGCCACTGTCACCTTTGTAGGAAGGATACCGGCCTTATCACACCAGGTGCAAAAGTTCCACCAGGTAGAATTATAGATATGCAACGTGGAAGGCCTCCTAGAAGCCTGGATGGTCTTGATGACCCTGGAGGAAAGATTGTCCTCCTTCAGAATGCTCCATTCAATCGCCAAGGAGATCTAGAATAGCCCTCCACCCACCCACCCCGAGGTTTTGGGGATCATAAATAATATCGAATAGAACCCCTGCCCCTGTTGATCCTCAGGCACCCGCTGAATTGCTCTAATGTTGAGCATGTGCTGAATGGCCGAATGCATGAAGTTCCACTTTGCACGGTCTTTAAACAGTGGGCAATGTATAAAGAACCTCGGGGGCATGGAAAGGAATTCCAGGGAGAGACCTGACCTCACTATCTCTCTGACCCACGCATCCTAAGTAATTTCCTCCCATCGGTCTGCGAAAAGAGCCAGCCGGCCCCCAATGGGAGGATTGGACAGGCAGGATCTAGGACTGTTGGGAGAAGCGATCTCCCCCACCCCAAAAGGGCCGTCTACCTCTCTGCGACCTATTGGCCTGCTGCCTCTGTCTTGGAGGGTAACCTCCCTGGGGCCTGGAAAAGGTGGATCCATAGTCCGTGGCCCAGAAAGATGGCCGTCGGGTGTAAGGAGTCGGGCGGAAGAAACCCTTCCTAGCCACAGAAGGTAAGACCTTGTATTTACCCCTGGACTCCACTAGGATGGGTTCCAGGGATTCGCTGAACAAGGGTGCTCTCCCTTGAAGGGAGCTGATACTAGGCGCCATTTGTGATGGGCGTCAGCTTGCCACTGGTGAAGCCAGAGCAAGCGTTGGGCAGTGACTGGGGACACCATGGATTTTGCAGCGAATCTTGCGGCATTGAGCGTGGCGTCCGCTGAAAACTGGGCTGCCGCCACCAGTTTGTTGATGTCTTGGTGGGTCCTGGAATCGGTTGCCGGGATCCTCTCCTGGAGCTGACAGAATCAAAGAAGTGAAGCCTGGTTGAAGAATGATGCTGCCGTTGACGCTCGAACCGCCCACGCTGCTGCCTGGTAACTCCTCTGAAGGGTAAGATCTTCCCGCCTGTCCTCCAGCTTCAGTCTCCTCAGGTGCCTCTGGGACGGTGGAGGATGAATACAATGCAGCCACTGGTGCATCTACTGTCGGGAGTTGGATTGCTCTAGCCAGCTCGGGGCCTACATTATAAAAGCACCTATCGTTTGAAGTAGGCAACGGACCTCAGGCTGGGTTAAACCACTGACACTGGACCACATCCACAAATAGTCTCGGGGATGGTATAACCTCCGCTTGGGCGGTAAGCTCAGAAAAAAGTGGGTCCACCTGGTTGTCAAATGTTTCTGGGGCCGGTTCAGCGGCCTGGCCCCCGAGTCCGGCCAAATTTTTAGCCTTGAATAAAAGCGCTTTAAAAATGCTCGGCTGGAATAAACCAGAAAAGGCAGGTTGTTCTGGGGCTAGCCCCTCGTCCTCTGAAAGGTCCGCCTCCCTTTGACCACCCTCCTCAGAGAGCGGTGACTGGCTCTGTTGTGAGGGCGTGGGAGAATATAGCTCAGGTAATGCATGGAATTGGTGCTCAGAAGTTGCCATATATGCCTGTCTCGAATGCTGCTGGAGCCCAGCGGCTATGCTCTTTTGTATTGCATCTGCTATGATGGATTGCAAGCTAGGCTGGGTCAAGATGTCCACCTCTAACTCTGGTCTGAGGCCTGCCACTGTAGGTATAAATATGGCCTCTGGTGCCACCCTGGTCAACTGATGAGGTTGCTCCCGAACAGGGGAGCATGGGGCATTAAGCTTTGACAAGGAGCCCCAAAGTTCTGTACCAGGGTTGGCAAAGATAATGGATGGAGGGGAATCGTATCCTGGCGCCCTCTCTGGAGACAAGGCCATCATGGTTCTACTATGTGGTCTGCTTGATTCCCCAGCCTTAGATGACCCCTGAGCCTTGTAATTACTGGCTTGATCGTAAAGGCGATCCAGAGCCTTGTCTCTCCTTTCTTCATATTTCTGGGCAGCCTTAGAGCCTTTACGAAGCTTTTTCTCCTTTGTAGCCTTGGAGCTGCGCTTGACATTGGCTGCAGGAGAATTTGACAGCTCAGAGTGAGCAGGAACGGCCACAGGCAGCGCCAGAGAGCCTCTCTGAATTCCTGCTCTGTGGCCAAAGGCTGCCGATGTCAGGCGGCATCTGCAATACTAACCGTCCTTAAAATGACAGTTGCGGGCCTCTGAGCAGTCACGCTAGCTTTCTCTGGTCCAAAAAACAGGCAGTCAGCTGGAGCAGAGGCTCCTAACGCCGAAAATCTCTCTCCCCTCTCCAGAAATCACGCTTGGAACCTAGGCTTTCCTATCGCAAGGAGCGATCTTTGGAGCGCAGGACTCCCAGGGCTAATCAGATCGAATGGCGGAACAGAGAGGTACAATTAGAAAGGGTAGCCAAAAAAACTGACAGGGAGCCAAGCTTCAGACAGCCGGAATTCCCTGGAGGGGAATTCATGGAGCGTGGCGCTCCAATCGCAACTCAGGCAATTAAACGGAGCTGAAGCTCCAGCGACAAGCAGAAGAGCGTGAAAACTCTTCACAGTGGCAGCGCTAGTCCCCTTTACTTAAGGGAAACACAGTTCTCCTGGGCCTAAGCCCCTTCTGTCGCCTCTGAGCTGAAGGGCCAGTGGAGATGAGCCAAGCTCTTGCACGCTACCCTGGCTGTCAAAATAGGCAGCGGCTAGAGCCGAAGTTCTGGCTGCTGAAAAACAGGTTCAGCGACTCACCAGATGGAAGAGAGTCAGCTGAACAGAAAACTCACGATCTTCAAATTTAGGATCACAGGTAGAAGGAATAACAGCAATCCAAGGAAGAATTGACATATCTGTCCTCGCTGACAAAGCTGGGGAGCCCTAGCAACAGAGGAGTGTCTTAACAAGATTCTGACACTTCCGGTTGGCTCCGCGGGCTTCGAGGACGCTCCTCGATGAGCTTACGATCTCAGGTCCTGTTAAGCCGCCAGAACAGCTGTCTGGCGGCTTGAAAATCTTCTCCCTGGGCTTAGGGGAGAGATGAGAGCCGACGGGCGAGGGTAGAGCCCCCCTAGTGCCCCAGGAGAAAATCTGGGGTGTGAAGGGTGAGGGCTCCCTAGCAGCCTGTCATTTGCTCCGGGACCTGGGACGTCTCCGCTTAGGCGGAACAAGAAGCCGCGACCAATTCTGCTTTCAACATGTGATTTTCAACATCTAGATTAACACCAGACAGAAAAAGCCAGGAGACTCGGATGGCAAGTATTTAAATTTAACTTCAATGTTGATTCTCCTTTCGGAAGTAACAGACTAATTGAGCTAACGAGCAACAAAATGGCGACTGAAGTTTCAAAGGGCGTGAAAAGTGAAAGTTAAAAGGAAAATTTCATTTTGCTAGCAGCCCTCTGTATGAAAACGCCTGACTTTGATGAACTTTCTTTTTTCTTTCTGACTTTGGAGTAAAATAAGAAGTCTAATTTTAAAGTTTAAATGGCCTTAAAATCCGGAAAGACTGTTTTTAACAAAGGACTTGAGAGTCCTCCTGCTCATTTTTCAAGAATGCAACCTATTGTTTATTCAACACCTCCACAGACTTCAACGTTTGAAAAGTTACAAGAAGCCTTAAAAGCCATGAAGGATGAACTTGTTATGGAGTTTAATTTAAAAATCAATGAAATTAATGAAAAAATACAGGCTGTTTCAGAGGAGATTGTAACTCGGAACCAGCAATTAAGGGAAGATATATTTTTGGTACTTAAAGGACTGGTAGAAAATATGGAAATTTTGGAAGAGGAGGTGGAAGAAATTAAACTATCTGTGACAACTTTGAGTGATGATATAGAAGAGACTCAAAATAAAATTGAAAAGTATGAAGCTGAGGCATTAATGATTCAATACAGAAATATGGAGTTTGCCTCAAGAGTAAGAGGTGTAAAGGAGAACAGACAAGAAAAATTAAAAGAAATGATGTTGGAGGCATTTGTGCAAACGTTAGGGGTGACAAAAGAGGAATTGGGTATGCAGACTGATAAGATATATCATGCCAACTCTTGGGTGGCTAAACAGAAACATTTGCCTAGAGATATAGTAATATATTTTACTACAAGGATATTACGTAATGAAATTTTACAGGCGACTTTTAAGAACAAACTCCAGGTAGATGGACAGGAGGTGATGACAATGAAAGAAATTCCTCCCAAAATGTTGAGAGCCAGAAAGGATTATGCCTTTCTGGTGGATGAATTGAAAAAACAGCAAATACAGTATAGATGGGAAGCTTCAGCTGGTATAGCAGTGATACATCTGGGAAAGAGATATCGGCTTAATACGATATGGAAAGCAAGAGATTTTTATGTAAAAGTGTTAAAGGCCGAGATATCCAAAATACCAGAAGGAAGAAGAGTGAAGGAAGTAATGGAAGGAGACAGAGGAGAGACAGCAGCTCAATTGGGAGGAGCTTTGATGAGTCAAGGTGATTTACAGAACCAGAGTGATGTTCACAATTTGGATCTATTTGATATACAAGAAGAGATAAAGGATCAGAGTCAGACCAGAGCAGCGGCTATATGTAAGGAGGAATCAAGACAACAATTGTCAAAATCTGACCTTTTGAACCATTTGGAAATATGCATTTTACAACTCTGCCTAGAAATACTATTTTGATTTATTTTCTCATTTATCTGTAGACTTCTGGGCTGTTATTGATCTACCTCAATATTCACAAATTTCAGTTACCAAACAGGATATTTATAATCTTAGGTGCTATTAAAACTTCCATAATTATATTCCAAAATAGTTTGCAGATAATTACTGGCATACTATTGTAATTTGTATCATCTTCTTCAGATTTAAGAGATTTAAAACTAACAATATTCCTGGGTAAGTGCATATGACACAATAAGAAAAGACATTTGGCCATATCAAAATCATTAGCTGGGGAAAAAACATTGGAATCTAATGTGAACTTTGTATCAAACAGTGCACAATCTTCTTTATACACCAAATTTGATACCATACATTCCAGTATTACATTCCATACTGTAATACTAAAAGAAAATTAGTTGATAACCAATATATAAATTTTACCATGTTAAAATAATCCTAACAGTAGAGGAAACTTTCATTAAAATTTTCCCCAATAATTCTTAAGACAAAATTTACTTAAACTGAAGCTATTAGTGGGAAAGTAAACTAGTAAAAAAATGAGCATAATTAATTTCTTTTGCAGAATTACTGAAATTTCTGCTATACTATGCCCTGACACAATTATAATTACCGTAGTAAGCTTATATATGTAATATTATTTTTAGCAGAATGGTGTGGTGGCTTGTATCTTACTGTAATTACTCTTAATTTTATGGGTTTTCACCTAGCAATCGTGTTTCATTCTATTCTCCAATTCTGAAATTACTTACAGGTAATACTCGAGTTACAATCATTGTGTTCAACAAACTTTTGAACTTACAACTGGTCCTAGAAGACAGTTCACCTGGTCCCATGAACAAAATTCAAGTGCTTGACAGACAGCTTACTCTTACAACCAGTTGCAGTATCCCACGGTCACATGATCACAATTTGAAACATTTCCTGCTGGCTTCCCATTAGAAAAGTCAATGGGGAGGTCAGCAAGTTCACAAGTTGATCAGGTAAGTTGCCCACCCCCATTCTTTCTTTACTTGGCACATTCTGCATCCTCTTTCCCTGAGCTGACAAAATAAAGAGTTCAATTTCTGTGTGATGTTTTCTCCCTTTTTCTTGACATCCAAAAATTAAATTCTTTTTTTAGGTGAACTCTAACTTCCGACAGAAGCTATTTATAAATTCTATGTTATTTATTATTTAAACCAACAATATCATATCAATTTTCCAGCAATCTAGTTGAATAACAGTAACAATACAATCCAAATTTAGTAAAGATTATGTGTACCTTAGGTTTGAACTTTATAGACATATAGATTAGCAGAACACAAACATCGATTAGTATTCAGAAAATTCCTTAATCTCTTAACACAGACAAATTCAACCAATTTTCACTGGGAAACTGTTGGCATTTTAGACCAAGTAAAATCTCAAAATATGTTTGGGAATTCCTGAAACCTTGAAATGATGACAAATCAACCATCAGAACACATTGAATGATAAGTCCCATCTACATATAAAGATATAATCAAAAGTCAGGAAAGGAAATGAACAGTTCAAAGCACAACCTCCTTAGCACCGAGATCTGGCAGGTGGACATTGCACTACTCCTAAATAATATATTTCTGTGTACTTACATTTCTGTACCATCAGAGAGAATGCCATTCCCCAATGCACTCTTAGATGCATTTATCTTAATAGTGTTGACCCAGAAGAAGAAGAATATTCCTTTCCAAGACTAATTACTTTATGTTTCTGGCCAGATATTGAAATTGAGATGGTCACTCCTATACTTCTGCATGCTAATCTATCATTCATGGAGAGTAGAACTGAGAACCTTAGTAACTGCAAAATATTTGTGTTGGCATCTACAGATAACTGTATATTTTTCTAGTGACAAGTTCAGTGCATTTTCCAGGAGAACGGCCACATTTTGCAGATAGCTATTGCTGTCAAAAGTCACTGGATTTCATTAAAATTTGCCTAGTGCAATATTTGTAATATATCATTTTATTCACTTACTATACTCACCTTTCTTTTTAAATTTTCTTCTCAAGATAAACATTTAAACTGACAAATATATTAAACTAGCAGTGGTATAAAGAAAATACACTTAAATCTATTTTTAGGGTAGGTATTGAGTCAATATTGTGTCATATATAGCTTTAAAAATTCAATATGTCAGTATTTTAGCTTTATTTCTTTAGTTTATCTTTTCTCTGTGGTGATGAAAAAGCTATTTGCTCCACTGAAGATGTCTAGCAGCACAACAAAGCAAGCAATTTTAATCAATTCACTTTTTTCTCTCTTCCAAAGGTTTCAAGAAGATTAGATATATAGGTTGTACTACACAAAAATTAATGTAGAATATGGTAATGGAGCGGGATATCAACAAACATCACCTTCCTCATGAGTCTAGTATCAGAAAGCTCTGGATTGTATGCCACTGGATACAATTCCTTATCTATGCTTCTCTAACAAGCAATGCTTTGTTTTTCCCCATGCCAACTTTGAGATACTGTATATTCTGCAGTGTTAACCCTTTCAATTGGTATTTATTTATTTATATCCTGCCTTTATTATTTTACAAATAACTCAAAGCGGCTAAAATATACAACACATTTTCCTCATCCGATTTCCCCACAATAACCCTGTGAGGTGAGTTGGGCTGAAAGAGAATGACTGGGCCAAGTTCATCCAGCTGGCTTTCATGTTTAAGATGGGACTAGAACTCATGATCTCCTACTTTCTAGATTGGTACCTTAAACTTTAATGGCTTCCCCGGATGCCGGCTTGTACGCTGAGGAAGAGCCAGCTACGGGACTTTGGAGTGGGGCACAGAGGAGCATCAGGAAGACCAGGAATGGATGGGCAAGAGGAGGAGAGGCCAGGAACCTTGGAGGGTTGTTGGAGGAACAACCAGATAAATGCCTGGCTGAAGAGACAGAAAAGATACAGCTGCAAACGGGTGGCTTGCCTGACCAACCAGAAGCACAGGGCAGAGAAGAGGCACTGCAGAATCAGTTAGCGGGGATGAGGAACTGCCTCCTCTGCTGGATCCCATGGTGCACAGGGCAGGATGGAGGTGCAACAAAGGTCAGCAAGCTACTCACAAGGAGACAGCCTCAACCCTCCTAATGAGATGTACCAGCTGGTGGCTACTTAGCCCAGCGCATGGAGCAAAACAATGTTGGAAACAACCTGTCCGTTTCCTGCAGAGCATGTGCTCTGACTTTGTGACTCCTGCTTTCATGATTCCGAACCTGTGTGTTCTTTGCTGACCTCATGATTGGGCCTTGGATTTTGCACTTGGATTCTGGACTTGGGAGCTTGGCTTTGATTATCATGCTTGGACTTTGGACTTTGCCTGGACATCGTACTTCGTGTGTGGTTTCTGAACTTGTGCCTTGCCATTGGACTTTGTATGTGCCTTTAATTTCATGTCTTGGTTGTGTAAACTCGGACTTATTGGGACTTTGTTTCTTGTGAGTGAAACCTGGGCAATTACTTTAGAGACTTGCAGTGCCTCAATGAAGTAATTAAAACCCCTAGGGGTATGGTTGCATGGACTGGGACAGGACATAACCACTAGACCAAACTGGCTCTGTTTGTATCCCTCTTGTTTTGTAATTTATGCTTTCTCTATGTTGACAATAGAAGAAAGTACAAAAATAGTTTTGAAAACGGAGCTTTTTAAAAAAGATATGTAGGAGAATACCTCTAAAAATGCCAACAGGCAGACATGCACTGTTCTATGACTGCGCTCACATCTACAACACGGCAACTCTTGTAAGCACTAATCAGTAAAATGTTCTGGCCTGATTTCATGTAATCTCTATTGTCTTTCTGCTGCTTGTTTTTGTCCAGCTTTAATCCCAGTAAGACCTGAAAATGACTCAATTAAGAGTTGAAGTGATGTTTTAGGAAAGTTCCAGCAATTCTTATGTCATTTATTATAATTTCTTTAGTTAATTATATTCATTTATTTAGATTTTTTTCAGGATAACAAGTTCTCATAGCACAACTTAGAAACAAAAGAAACAAGTAGTAATAAATATACAATGACCATAAAACATTCTGGGATCATTTTCACAGAACAGTATAGAGGAGCAGAAAAGAAAATTCTAGTACCTTCTCCTCTCTTTTCAGGGATGCAGAAGGTAGGTGGTAACAGCCAGGGTAGTAAAAATAGCTGCAGTTAGGAGTAGCATAATCACTGTTATTGCCCCAAGGTTGCAAAACAAATTCCCTTTACTTCAGTTCCAGTATTTTTGAAACACGTGTCACATATATTTACAATAAATGTATTTATCACTTTAGTTTCTTGGATTACAATATATTATTTGCTTGCATTATTTTTTTTTGTTCTGCTAATTATGTGTCATTGTGTCAACAAGTCATTTTTAACTCCTACAGACTGCACGGATTTTTCCCAAGATGATCTGTCCCTAATCTTTTCTTTCAAATCTCTCAATGGTACTGTAACGTCCATCCATCTTTTTTTGGTAATCCTGTTCTTCTTTCCTTCTATCTTTCCCAGCATTAGAGCTTTTCCAGAGAGCTGGGTCTTCTTCATATGTATCCAAAATAAGATCATTTGAGAATTTATTTTGCCCAGATTGTGCCCTGGGCAAAATCTCTAGATTGATTTGTTTATAAAGATCCATCATTTCTTCTTGACTGTCCACAATATTCTCAGGTATCTCCTTCCACATCAAAGTTCAAAAGCATCATACTCTTCCTATCCTGCATCTTAAAAGTCCACCTTTCATTTGGAATGGAATGTCACAGGTAATACACACCTGTATTAATAAATAAATCATGGCTTGCATGATTTATTGTAACTTATCAAAATAATTAATATATATATATATGTGTGTGTGTGTGTGTGTGTGTGTGTGTGTGTGTGTGTGTGTGTGTGTGTGTCTAGAATTGGAACTGGGATTACCATTACTAAGTGATGCGGTCATAAAGTGTGATGTCTCATAACCGCTTTGCTTACCAATGGCAATCCTGGTGGTTGTTATAATCCCAACACATGTTAAATGGGAACCAAAGGAGTTCCAAGTAAGGAGTGCTGGGGTGACACAGGGTGAAGGGGAGACCTGGCGTAGGCTGTGTGTAGTTGGAGGGGGAGGGCGTCATCGTTGCTGTGCAGCGTGAGCTCAGGAAGGCCAGGGAAAAAAGTATAGGGTGTACACATGCGACACAGGAAGGCTGGGGAAGGAGGGTGCTATTGGGGAAGATCCGATTTATCAAAGAAACTTATGATCTTCCCTGCTGGCTTCCCCATTGCTTGCTTGTAGGAAGCTGGCAGAGAAGGTTGACAATAACATCATTGCAGGATATGCAACTGGTTGTGACTGCAAGCTACCTGCCAAGAATACATGGGGACACTGGAACTTCAAAGATAAGTTCTAAGTACCTTTGTTCAGTGCCCCCATACCTTCAAATAATTACTTGAACTGTCAAGGATTACCTGTATAAATGTATTCCTTCAGTAGTGCAATGCATGATGGCTAGTTTACATTTGTAAAGCTAGTCCTCACTTACCAACCAGCTGTTTGAACTTACGACAGTGCTGAAAAAGAAGACTTGTAACTGGTCCTCAAAGTTGTGGCCACTGCAAAGTCCCCACTGTAACATAATCACGATTCAGGCATTTGGCAACTGGCACTCATTTATGACAGCTGCAGCATCCCAGTCATATGATTGCTATTTTCACCTTTCACTGCCAGCTTCCAATAAGCCATGTCAGTGAGGAAGCTGGTAGGAAGTTACTAGTCACAGTCACGATGTCACACTTAACAAGGTGCTTAACAACTACAGCTGGAACTAATGTCATAAATTAGTGTGGTCATATTATGTTTTCCTTATCAACCAAGCCACTTAGTAACAGAGTTCCCAGTCCCAATTAAGATTAAGTGAGGACTATCTGTAATTATGAGGTATACTTTTTTAGTTGGTAGTTAAAAGCTGATAATATTCTGTTGAATATTACTCGTAATAAAATTACTAATACAAACTCAGTTGTTTTAAATATATATTTTGTTTTCAAAGTAGTTCATCCTTTGTTGTGCTGATTCTTTTAAGAATATGATGGTGTTTTTGTGCCCAGAGCTGCAATTTTTCCTACCCTTTAAGTTCCACAACAAGCATTTTTTGAGCACTGTAAGGAATTAAAATGTAAAAGGGGTATGCTGGCCATCATTAAAGTTAATGCAATTGCATCATACCTTTTTTAAAATATATATGAAAAACCAGCAATTTAATTTTGCAAAAATGTAATCTGAATGTTTATGAATGTCACATTAATTACCATGTGAATTTTGGAATAGTAAAATTAAGTTGGGTATTTTTCTAAAACACTTAAGGTGAAATGATTTTGCTGTTAACATAAGACTAATACAAAATGGCTATTTTGTATATACTGGACATCTCACAGGCTGTTCAATAAGAGTTTGAGCTGGAAAGATCCACTTTAAAAATTGAAACATTCATACTGTTTGGACTTGTCTTATTGCTGCCGTGTTTCCCCGAAAATAAGACCCTGTCTAATATTTTTTGAACCCTGAAATAAGCGCTTGGCCTTATTGCCATGCACTCAAAAGCCTGATTGGGCTTATTATCAGGGGATATCTTATTTTGGGGAAAACAGGGTATATTTTGGGTTGAAATCCACAGGATCATGATTAAGATGAGTTTAGGTCAATCATAGCAAGTTGAGGAGGTAATATATTATGTTTGGTTATATCCCCAGGATTTGGAATCTGACCATTATCAAGAATTGTGGATTTTTCATGCATGGGGAATAGATTTTGTGATGTCTGTTAACCATCTAAATTAGTATTGCTTTTAAACAAAAGTGTAAGGAAGACTTTTCAGCAATTGGGTTTAAATTTTTTGAATATTGTGTAGCCTTTTCTTTTTTTCTTTCTTTTGCTGGCTAAGTGTCAATGTCATATTATTTTTATGCATGTATTTTTTTAAAAAAATCAAATTAATTTTATAATAGTTTTCTTTAAAAATTAATAAAAGAATAACTTGTTTTGCTGCTGAATTTCACTATAATTTTTGTAAAGGTTTCTAGGACTGGGTGCTTTATAAAGACCACAGGTCACAACCCCTCATATATTTAAAAATCAAAAAAGGAAGCAAAAATAATCTAGGGACCTTATAAAGAATAGAGTTAGATCTGGCCAGATATAAGTCTCCAATTTCTCTATCACATCCAATAGAATTTGATCTTCTAATGGGTAGGGAATAGGATATATTTCAGTATCTCATAGATATTATATAATGAGCATAATGCTTTCACATTTTGAAAAGGATTTGTATATTTCTAAACAATAATGTTTAGAAATAATGTTTACTTTATTTAATGTTTATTAAATGTTATGTTCTATTTAATACTGAGATAACCTTTAATAACAGGTTCAGAAAATATCCCTAAAGTAAGCTTAGCAACATTTGCCAATACATATTTGCTACATCACAAAGAAATCAGTTTACAAACATTAAATTTTAATTATCAAATAGATACGTGTTTAATACTTAATTATTTGGTTAGCATGACTTAAAAGCATTTGCTTAATTTCCAGGGATTCTATATCTGCATAAACTGTTCATTAATAAGTGTTTAACTTGATACCATGCAGATCTTTAACTGTATTATCTTCTACATTTTTAAGATTTTAGACTAAGCTATTTAGAGATCTGTCTGGTAAAAAATGCCGTCATAATTGGCTCAGCAATAAGTTTAAAATACAGTATGAATATTTGGAAAAACTAAATATTGCAGCAGTAATTCAAATATATTAAGATTGAATGTGACAAATCCATGCAAAGACATATACAATCTATAAAACATGATAGAAGAATCAATAGGAAACTTTTAAATTTATAGATATTTGAAATGAAAATGTTGATAGTGTTAAATGCAAAGTTAATCATATTTACTAATATTACGCATAAAAGGTATATATATATATATATATATATATATATATATATATATATATATATATATATATATATATAGAATGTTCAGTATCTAAAACCAGATACATAAATCATGATATACCAAAAAATAAATACTTGGAGTATGAAGAGTAAAAGAAATAGATTAAAATATGATGTAATACCTTAATAAACTCATAATACAAATAAGAATCAATATTCTACTTCATCATAAGACCCCAAGTCTTCTCTCCACAACTCTCTCTTGTTTCTACTATAAGCCAAATATAAGGGGAAAAGGCTATGTACATTCCTGTCATCTAGTAATAAGGTTACATATACAAAATCTATCTTGTACAGGTGTCTCAGAAAATCACTGCATTTTTCTTTTGGCAACTCAAAAAGAGCCAAAGCCAATGAAAGTAAGGGAAAAGAAAAAGAATCCTACACATAACACAAATAAAACTACCAAGCAATCCACCACAACTGGAGGTGTCTTACAAGTAATAGGGCATTCACCCTCAATCCATGAAACAGTGAATATGGTATATTCTAGTATACCTCTAAATCTTTATCAGTGGAGATTTCTAACGATACTACCATTAGAAGAAATTAACAGCATAAATAGTTTTTCAAATATGCCGTTAAACTTCAGTACTTGACTTCAACATATAAAAGCCATCTTGGTAATTCCTGGCTCACAGTTATATTAAACACAGGATGCAGCGCATAAACAATAGGAAGTTGCCATCAATCATGGTTTCCCTTCCAAAAGGCGGAGTTTTAAATTGGATCTCAGCATCTCCTCTCTCAAATCCCATTAAGTTTTCAGTCCAACAGCACAACCGTGCTGAGGGAGGGAAAGCTTCTATCTTCAATAAAGGATTTGCCTCCGGAGCCTTGACATGGCCAAAAATCACAGGACTATTGTTTGCTTTTCCTACTAACCCTACTCATGGGATGTAAAGTCTTTGCCTGTCGGCTGCAAACAGAATAAGCCAATTCCGGCTCTCTGCATACTCGGCTTACTTGGACAAAGCAGATGCCCAACTCCTAAACGCTTGTGGACATTAATACTGGGCTTCCACGGAACCAGGATCCAAGTTGTGTTCTAGCTGAGCTCCAAGACTTCTCTCCCCCATCCCGGAACTTCTCCGCGTTAACAAGATGTTAAGACTGATGCCTCATCTCACGCCTCGGGGACAGGAAGGAAGGCTTACGCGGAAGGAATATTGCTCTTTTGGCCAATTAATTCCCCTCCCGGCACAGAATTACTATTTATTCCTTTGGGTGGCAACCACCGAGCAGAATCAAGCCCGCAAAACACTCTTCTCCGTCCCCCGTTCGCCCTATTCAGGGACCGCCGAGGCGCGCCGTTCTCTCTCTTACCCGGTTGACAGTGCAACGGCGAAGGCGGCGCGGAAACCGGAGAAGAAGGCGCCGAGGACGGCTGAAGCAGCGGCGGCGGCGGCGGCAGCGGAGGATCTTTGGGGCCGCTGCTACCGCCGCCGCCGCCCGGCGAAGGGGCCGCGGGAGGTGGCAGCATGAGGTAGCGATGAGGACTCGGCAGGCAACGCTGACAGAACGAGTGAAGACAAGGAAGTAGCTTAGGCCGCCGACTCTGAATGTGTTGCCCGCACACCCCACAAGTGTCCAAGAGGTTGAGGCGCGACTCTCCGTTGGCTCGGTCCGCAGGGCCTTGCCGGCTTTCAGCTTCGTTCTCCCCACCCATGGCGACCGGACCAGCCAGGCAGGGCCCGGCTACCATAGGGGACTCGCCCATTGTTTCGAGGAGAAGGAAGAGCTGTCAGTGGCAACCACACCAGGCGCTTAAGCGCCCCTTGGGGCAACTGCCGCTCTCCCCTGGGGCGTTCGGGGAGCCCCGCCCCCTCAACGGTCGCTCCGAGCGCCCGCCGTTGCCACCTCCAACCGCTCTCGAAGGAACTTCGGAAGAGAGCGCTCGCGCTCGCAGCAACGCCGCCAACGGCCTCCCGGGCCCCGCCCCCTCGGCGAGCCTTTCCAGTATCGGAGGCGCAGCCTGCTCCTTCAGCGCCACGCCCCTTCCCTGCTCATCATCCAAGGCAAACTCCTCCCCTTTAATCCTCCGGGTTCTTGTCCCTCTGAGCGTTTTGCGTTTTTTAGGCGCGTTTTCTCGTATCTAAACGCGCTCGTTGCAGGAGAGCGAAATTCTTCCGTTTCGTTCAGCTCAGCCACGCCTCCTTTCGTATTTTCCTCGTTATTACCTGCCCCCTCGATAGTTCCTAGTTTCCTGTTTGGTCGGTTTGGGTGCCGCCCTTTTCATTTGTCCCGCCCTCGAGTTTTTCTCTTCGTCCCATAAGCTTGCACTTAGTGTAAAATGTAATGAAAATGGTGAACCAACTGCCCAATTTTCTGAGGCACTACCTTGTACTATTTTTTTTATTTTTTTTTATTTGTCAAACTTGTACAGGATAGTAGTTGTTTGTATAAACATAACATAAGTAAAAAGTACCAATAATAGAGGACAATAGGGACGGTAGGCACAGTGGTGCGCTTATGCACGCCCCTTACAGACCTCTTAGGAATGGGGAGAGGTCTACTGTAGACAGTCTAAGGTTAAAGTTTTTAGGGTTTGGGGAAGAAACCACAGAGTCAGATAGTGCATTCCAGGCATTGATCACTCTGTTGTTGAAGTCGTATTTTCTGCAGTCACACAATTTGGAGTTTGGAGCTGGTATCACTGTTGATAATATTTAAACTAAATAAAATTATTACGGTAGTATCCTCTGCATTATCAGATAAACGGGTGGCCAAACTATGGTTCTTTGAGGACCTGTGGACTTCAACTCCCAGAATTCCTGAGCCAGCCATGCATGCCACCCCTGAGATAAAATAACATAAATCATTTGCGGAAACTGCACAGAAAGTAAACTAGCCACATTTTACCATAACTTCTTGTGGCAATCCAGTCCATGTGGTTAGTTTATGACCCAGTGTATGCCCTCTAAATCCATAATATGTTACTTTAGTACTTTATGTATATTTATATATTTTTTGCTCTTGGGTTGCCCATAACAGTGGGATTTCAAGACATTCTGTACAGTATTATATATTTGAGATTGAATTCTGCTCAAACCTTGTTCTTACTTAAGAGGAAATCCATTTAAACATAATCAAATATCACAATATATTGTTAGTTATTATTAGATTCCATTTAAATTAACATGAAACATGAATTATGACTAACAAGACTAATAAATCCTTTGATTAAAAAAAAATTCAAAAGATTCACAGACTGATTCTAATCCTTAAATCATTTGCTTTTCTATCCATTTCCCCTTTTTTAAAGCTATCACTATTATACAGTAACTCTGCAATTTGAAAAACCAAAAAGAAGGGAAAAGTGAAAAATTATTAAGATGTAAGGGGTAATAATTTGTAATCCATTTCCAGGTAGATAGAAATCATAAAATCAGGCAAACTTTGCGTGTTATGGAATCTATTCTCTTCCTTAGTTACCGTATTTTTCGGAGTATAAGACGCACCTTTTTACCCCCAAAAGAGGGTGAAAACTTGGGTGCGTCTTATACACCGAATGTAGCCCCAGCCACCCAGCCACCCCCACCCTTTGGCCTCTGTCTTCCAGCAATTTACCTGTTTGCAGCAAACAGGGAAGAGCCTCTTAAGCAAAGCAAGTCCTTAGCAGCTTCCCGATCCCCAGCTGATTTGCCACGTGCGAAACTGAAACTGAAACTGCAAAGAGGCAAATAGCTGGGAGAGACTCGCAGATTTTTATTTTCTGCTGAACTGGATGAAAGGGGGTAAGTGAATAACTATAAATGTCTGTAGAATGTTCAAATTATTAGACTTATTTTTTAAAGACTGCTTTATTATTGTTCTAGAGCCAGGGGTCTCCAACCTTGGCAATTTTAAGACTTGTGGACTTCAACTCCCAGAATTCCACAGCCAGCTTTGTTAGCTTTGCTGGCTGTGGAATTCTGGGAGTTGAAGTCCACAAGTCTTAAAGTTGCCAAGTTTGGAGACCCCTGTAAATCTAGACAACTTAACAAAATAAAGAAGCTTTTTAAAATAAATGCTTGCTCTGAAGAGGCCCAGTGCTATTGTATCTTCTTTTAAATAATAGAGAATAATGTATACTTCCAGAAATTTTAATTAATTTTAACAGCTCTGCACAAGTATAGTCTGAAATGTAACAGTGTCCTGTTTAGTATTAGAGTTAAATCCTGACTTACCTTGGAGTAGATCTATTTAAAGAGCCGAGGTGGCGCAGCTGTTAGAGTGGGGTACTGCAGGCCACTTTAGCTGATTGCGATCCGCAGGTCAGCGGTTCAAATCTCACCGGCTCAAGGTTGACTCAGCCTTCCATCCTTTCGAGGTAGGTAAAATGAGGACCCAGATTGTTGGGGGCAAATAAATATACATTTCTTACTGGTGTAAACCACTTAGAGAGTGCTTGCACTGTGAGGCGGTATATAAATGTCACAAACAAACAAACAAACAAACAAACAAACAAACAAATAAATAAATAAATAAATAAATAAATAAATGGGAGGAGTTAGTGTGACTACATTTAAGAAATCTTTCTGGCATAATGTACATTTCTCCAATTCTTTGCTATTTCTATGGGTCAGGCACAAATGCACAGAAATACACAGCAAACAGTGTATATCATCTGTGCTGATTGCTGTTTGCTGTTTGGCAAATTGCTTGGAGGCAGAGGCCTTTTATCCTTGTTTTCCTCCCCCAAAACTAAGGTGCGTCTTATACTCCGGTGCGTATTATACTCCGAAAAATACGGTAATTAGGAATCATCACAAAACAAAGTCTGCCAAAAAAAGGCTAATCCCTAACCTACATATAGGACCTGCAGATATTCATGGTATTGTTTGGATTTGTGAGTGTACCAGTTGTTACACGTATAATTATTGGGTTTCTGCTACAGCTTTGTTGCGGTCTCCCATTAGTATGTCATCAACAGTAGGGAAAACATCTATTTAGCACTGGCACTGGAGTAGATATGAGATACATCTGACTAGATTCCACCTCTTCATTTTTAGGCTAGCTTGGAAACCTCTCCTGTCTGTCACACCAAAATGTGAGCAGAGGACTTTGAAAGCTATAAACACACAAGTGAGGTTAAAAACAGAAATGTTTATTAAGCAAAGCAGAGCAACACAATAACTTGAACTGGAAAACATCATCTCTAAACAAACATATCTGTGGCCAAGGAAATAAAACAAGGACTGGTAACATTCAATACAGGAGTGTAAATACATGGCAAAATCTCACATCACTTTAATAGCCAGAAGGCCCTCATCCTCATTGAAGTCCACAGCTACAGATGACCTCCAGATTAGTTCAGTTACTATTGTAGGAAAGCCCCCCACATCCCAGAATAAAATATTCTTCATTCTTAATATTTAAAAAAGGCAGAATAGAATATTTTCCTCAAAGGTGAATAGGAGAGACATCTTCTTAAAGGCAGAAAGCAGCCTTAGTCTTCCTGCTATAGGAAAACAGTCTCAAGCAGAAGCATGAAGAAACTAATCTTTAGGAATTGAGATTTTGTATCCATTCAGAAAGACTGGGCCACTCTATTCATAAACAAAGAGCAACCAGAAACTCCAAATAAGCAATAGACAAGGAGCCAAAGCTGACAAGATTAACTCAGACAAACAAAACACCTAGGATTTGCATTTCCTCTTTTGCCTGCAGAGCCAGCCATGACCCCTACATGACCCTATAGGAATCTGGCAACAGCCTTTAAAATATTAAAGGACATATTCTTGCACAAGAACAGACATCTCTATCACAAAGCCCCAAAGAATGTATAAAAACCCACCTACTCTCAACCCCATCTTGTCAGCCACCCCAGAAACATGCTGCTGTCAATGAAGTTTCTGGCTACCAAATAAACGGAGACCTTCTTTCCTGCAGCCTGCCTCCATTTTATTTCAGCATCTTTCTCCCGATTTGGAACCAGACCAGATTTTTCTTCTAACACTATATAGTGTTCTGACCCAGCCTTAGTAGAAGCAAGAAACAGACTCCTGATCACGAAAACCCCCTCTTTATTTACCTCTTGTGAATTAATTGCATTCACTCACAGAATAATCCTTCAAGGAGTTAACTGCAGTAACAGATCTTATGAGTTCCTTGCAATAATTGCAAGGCTGTGAGCTCCCAGCCGAAAGGCTGCAAATTAAGTTCTGGCAAGCAGTCTTTGTGGCATGAAGCACAATGAGCAAAATCTTCAGAAATATGAACTGTTGTCTCCTACGACAACCAGTCCCCTTTCCTTCTGTTTATTCCCCAGCCAGGGAGGGGCCATTCAGCGTCCACCAGAGGTGGGTTCCTGCCGGAGCTGCCCTGTGCGCAGCTCCTGTAGGGAGCAGCGGATTGCGCAACCGCTCCGGAGCCCTCTCTGCAGGTCCATCGTGCGCGTCGCCATTTTTTCCTGTGAATTTTTGGCCGATTTTGCTTCTGCGCATGCGCGGAAGCAAAATCGCGCCAAAATCTCACGAGGGGACGCGCGCGAGAGAGAGATTCTGATAAGATTTTGCTTCTGCGCATGCGTCCCCTCATGAGATTTCGGCGTGATTTTGCTTCCGTGCATGTGACCAGCATGACCAAATGCCGAGGCACACAGAATGCTGTTAACTGTCCACTGAAGTGGTATCTATTTATCTACTTGCATTTGCATGCTTTCAAACTGATAGATGGGCAGGAGCTAGGGCAAGTAATGGGAGCTCACCCCATCATGCAGCACTCCGGTCTCGAACTTGTGCTATCAGATTTCCATCTGAAAAGCTCAGCATCTTTAACCACTGAGCCACTGCGTCCCCTTTGTCTATCTTAGAGGAAGGCGTTCCATTAACCCATTAATATTATGTATTACCGTATTTTTCGGAGTATAAGACGCACCGGAGTATAATAGCAATAGCAATAGCACTTTTCTTATATACCGCTTCATAGTGCTTTACAGCCCTCTCTAAGCGGTTTACAGAGTTCAGCATATTGCCCCCAACAATCTGGGTCCTCATTTTACCGACCTCGGAAGGATGGAAGGCTGAGTCAACCTTGAGCCTAGTGAGATTTGAACAGCTGAACTGTTGAACTAGCAGTCAGCCTGCAATGGCTGCATTTAACCACTGCACCACTTCAGCTCTAAGACGCACCTTAGTTTTGGGGGAGAAAAATGGGGGGGAATCTACCTACCAGGTATTCATGTGGCTAGCGTCCTTAGTCTGTTCAGCTTCAGCATATTATTTTATCCTCTGGTTAGGGCTGAAAAGCACTGCTTTTTCAGAGGGAGTAGGAATGAAAACAAGCCTGCAAAGACTTAGGGCTGGAAAAAACCTTCTTCAGAGGGAATAGGAAGCCGGGAAGATCGTTAGCACCTCATTGGGGCTGAAAAAAAAAGCTTTGAAAAAGCTATATTCGAAGTATAAGACGCACCCAAATTTTCAGCCTCTTTTAGGAAGGAAAAAGGTGCGTCTTATATTCCAAAAAATACGGTAATATTTTTGAGGATGAAAAAACATGGTATTATTTCAAGATAATGGTTTCAGAACTGTTAGATGCATTTTCCCAGTCAGGTACTTTCAACAGGGCAACTTTCAATCATAGACTACTACTGTAGTAAGGTTATGAGTTGGCTTATTTACTATTAGTGTGATGCTTAGAAATGTATTTGGCACTAGGGAGCATCTTCCACCTGATTCTTTTTCCAGGGTTCACATGTCTGAAAAACGTGGATGGCATGCCAACATAGAACCTCATTGGTCCACTGCATGATATCCAATGACACAAAACAGCGTTTGGTAAGACAACTGAGAAATCTTGAAGCATTCACTTTCATTTCTTAGCTGTAATTTAAATATAGAGGAAGCTTGCCCACAAACCACTTCCCTTTTTTCTATAGCTGGGTGGCACAGATAAGAGCATAGCCACAATATCTAAGTTTAACCACACTCAAACAGAAACAATCTTTATACCTGCACAAGGAAATCATAAGGAAAAATAAATGCAATGGATTTCTACAGGAGCTAAAACCTGCTAAAGCCCAATGTTATTACCAAGGTGTAGACCAGTGTTTCCAACCTTGGCCACTTGAAGATGTCTGGACTTCAACTCCCAGAATTCCCCAGCCAGCGAATGCTGGCTGGGGAATTCTGGGAGTTGAAGTCCAGACATCTTCAAGTGGCCAAGGTTAGGAAACACTGGTGTAGACCCAAGGAGGTTTAACCAAATTCATATTGGAAACCTTGTGAAGTGAAGGTAGAAGACAAGCTGTAAAAATCTGGAATACAGAGAGGATAAATCCTACTAACGTGCCCAAATTACATTTTTTTTGTCCTTTCCAAGTCCATGCTGCAGGTTCCCACTTTTCTAGTTTCATGATTCTTTACTTTGCTAACTTTGGGCCTTCTTTTCTCCTGGACTGATGACTTTGCAGCTCTAGTGAATGTATTATCTCAGGACTGATTAATGCATATTCTGCAGCCTGAGGAGCCACCGAGACAAATGGCCACTATTTACTGTATATTAGAGACCACTACAGTCTTCCACCCAACCATATCTTCACTTTAGTGCAGTGGCAGAAATTGCAGCAGACATTACAGTCAGATTGGAATAGGAAAGAGTTAAGAGAGGAGCAGAAAGGAAACAAAAAAGGGAACTATGCAACTGATATGTTTAAAACTATCTTACTCTCTTAAACCACAATTTCCTCTGAAATCTTCATTAAGTGTATGCTAAAGCACAACAAAAGACATTAAAAGGTGGTTGTCCCAAGACTCTGTTTGTAAGACTTACTCTTGTTGCCACCCAACTCTGAATATAAATGCAGCTGACCTATATATAAACTGTACAGAGGTGGGTTCCTCCCGGTTCGAACTGGTTCGCCCGAACTGGTAGCAACCCACTGGTGATGTCATGATGACATCATGGAACCGGTTCTGTCCGTGGACACCGCCATCTCTTTTTTTGGATTTTTTTTTTGGAATTTTTTACCAGGTTTTTTTCTTCTGTGCATGCGCAGAAGCCAAGTTTCGGCACTGCACATGCATCGCCATCTTGTTTTCGGGTTTTTAAAATTCTTTGAATTTTTCAGCATTGCGCACTTTCTCTCGGGCCTCCCACCCAGAGGCCTCGCAGAAGCAGACAGGTAGGCCTGAAAGGCGGCTGAGCTTCCCCCCCTCCCAGTGGTCCACGGGATTTAAAATTATGAATTTGGTGGTCCCTGAGGTCCAAAAGGTTGGAGACCCCTGTTCTATCACGCTCTTGGGCAAAGCAGGTGAGCCATTTCAGTGGTCTATGAAAGTACATCTGTAGATAATAAAGTTGAAAAAAGGTGAACAACATTTTTACAGAACTATAGATACATTGAGGCTGGGTGTGACAAGGAATGGCTGGGAGGGGAGGGACCAGGTGAGGGACTCCTTGACATGAGTGACATTGAGTTGGCCACGCCCACCCAGTCACATGACCAGGAAGTCACACCCATCCAGTCACACTAGCACAAAGCCATGCCCATCCTGTCACATGACCACAAAGCCACACCCACCCAGTCACATGATCACAAAGCCATGTCTGTACCAGTCACATGGCCATCAAGCCACACCCACAAAATAAGTCACGCCCACAGAACTAGTAGTAGACAAATTTAGAACCCACCACTGACTGTACATGTATAACTATGAGTTGATAACAAACTGGACAAGGAAGAAGGTGCTTTGCAAAGAGAGTTCCAGTGCAGTGGATTAAAAAAATTACTAGGAGAAAAGAGTAGCTTTTAAGAAGCTAAAGTTAATTTGGATAAATATTTCACCATAGAGAAATGCTGTTATGGAATGGTTCAGATTTGGACTTTGAATCCAAACACCCAATGAATCTATAGATGCATATGTTAATGCATGCAGGGAATTAATTAAATCATTTTAATATACAAAGTTTGAAGCAGATGAGAGTTGAGATGAAGTGGCTTGAAAGTATATTCAGAAACATTCCATGACAAGCCAGATGTTCATGTGTTTTTGCAGTGTACTTCTACATAGCTTGGGACTGAGGTGGCACAGTGCTTAGAATGCAGTACTGCAGGCTACTTCTGCTGACTGCTGGCTGCCTGCAATTTGGCAGTTCAAGTCTCACCAGGCTCAAGGCTGACTCAGCCTTTCATCCTTCCAAGGTTGGTAAAATGAAGACCCAGATTGTTGGGGGCAATATGTTGACTGTAAACCGCTTAGAGAGGGCTGTAAAGCACTATGAAGCGGTATATTAATCTAAGTGCTATTGCCATTGGTGACTGATCCCAATAACTTTTCCTAACCTGCTGTCATAGGAGAAAAGCAACTTCTCTAAGTTGAGAAGTCTCCAAAATTTCCAAAAACAAGTCATCAAATATATTGTAATTACCACAGTATCACTATTAGATGCTCAGTTGTAATTCTGGGAATCTCAATACAGAAGGGTCCCTGGTGCTCTCTAAGCTTGGTTGTTGTCTTGCAGACATTTCATTATCCAAACTAGGTAACATCATCAGTATTAGTAGGACGTTGGTTTGCTCTCCTTTTATATTCTAGTGGCTTACCCCATCAGTGTTGGTGAAAGTTGTCTTAGAGGTTCTTTGTTTGTGCCATTTAATGTTAGTTTGGGTAATGAAACATTTGCAAGAAAACAACCAAGCTCAGAGAGCACCAAGGATCCTTCATTTCAACCATGCTACAAATATTCTCCTCTATCGGAATCTCAATACTACTCGTATGTATATTTAACAAGTATTTATAACTATTATTACTGTTTTTCTGATATACATACAGAGGTGGGTTCCTCCCGGTTCGGATCGGTTCGCCCGAACTGGTAGCAACCCGCTGGTGATGTCATGATGATGTCACGGAACAGGTTTGGTTGGTGCCGGCCCGTGAACGCCGCCATCTTTTTTATGAATTTATTTATTTATTTATTTATTTATTGGGAAAAAAATTGGGGAGGGATTTTTCCGGGTTTTTTTCCCTTCTGAGCATGCGCTGAAGCCGAATTTCTGGCGCTGCGCATGTGTTGCCATCTTGTTTTTGGCTTTTTTTGGCTTTTAAAATATTTTTGGGCACTGCGCATGCACGCGCGTGGCCACGAGGCGTGCCCACGCAACATGGGAGTAGGCGAATCGGCAGCGAGGTAAGTTAGAACCTACCTCTGTATACATATTTTGGTCTTTGATCGTCAATTCAAATTAATACGAGATAAATGTTTACAGCAGAAAAATCTGACATTGGATAAAGAATTATCACAGCCAGAGCATTTGAAAGTGCTCAAAGAGAAAGTTGTTTAATGATAGCAATGAGTTGCATCTCCATAGGCACTCCATTAATTATGTCTCACAGCAAAATGTGATGAAAAATATCAGCAAAATGTGAACAAGGTACTAAGATTCCTTGTTCCAGAGTAGAAATTCCTTGCAGTTGCTTTGTAACATCATTCCACAAAACAAGGTAATATATTGAGTAGTATGTAAGAGCCCTGGTGGTGCAGTGGTTAGAATGCAGTACTGCAGACTACTTCTGCTGACTGCCAGCTGCCAGCAGTTCGGCAGTTCAATTCTTACCGGTTCAAGGTTGACTCAGCCTTCCATCCTCTCGAGGTTGGTAAAATGAGGACCCAGGTGGGTTGCAGACAATATGCTGACTCTGTGAGCCACTTAGAGAGGTCTGTAAAGCACTGTGAAGTGGTATATAAGTCTAAGTACTACTGCTATTTATTTATACTATAACAAAACTGAAAATTATTTTTGTCTACTACAAGAAAATCAGGAATGCATCTCATAACCAGGACCTGATACAACCAAATGAAAAGTGCACGTATGTAAAAGGTTAGTAGGACAATAGTAAATTACTTATTTTGTGGATTCTGGAGAAAAAAAAATAGCTGTGAGTACTAATGAGAAGCAACTAGAAATAATTATAAATTATGGAAGGGTATAGGATTTTACTGTATTTGTAATAAATTTATGTAGTATTTGCAAGCGGTTTTCTTATGGTCACCATACCCAACTGCATATTTGGGTTATTTTTCAACAACACAATTTCCATAGCACAAAAATGTGGTTAATTTTTTATATGTTATTTAAGAGGCTGGTGGAGCCATTTCTTGGCTGTGAAAATTACATTTGCTCTTCGTATTCTTTAGAAAGGAGAGTCTGTGAATCTTGTTATGAATGCTGTTGCATATTCTCGATGTGGGCTGAAAGAACTGGTGAACAGGACAGCTTCTTCTTTAACGTGTTTGGACAAATTAACTAACATTCTTAGAAAGTTGCAATGGAGGAAGCCAATGTGCCTACAGCAAAGTATTTATATATCTGTTATATATGTGCTTTGGCAGAAGCTATACATGAAAGTACACATTGGATATTCAACTTATTGACTGAGCAAAAGAAAGAAACTAAGGATATCTTTATTTGTACTCATCTGACGATGGCAAACGAGTCTTTGGTATGGAAAAACCACCCTTTACCAGAAATAATCACCATTTTTTTCATGCAAATTGTGCAAGATGCATGTCTTTTTGCTAATGAAGATGCCACAAAAGATTTTTGGAAGTAAAATTGTATCAGGATCCCGCTATTTGACAATCTAATCATGTTTCTAGGCTCTACAACATTCCATTTGGAATTTGAGAGCTCCCTTACAAAAAGGTATTAGACGATCCTGCGGGGTTTCCTGTTATTGTGTGGTTTATTATTTATTTATTTATTTATTTATTTATTTATTTATTTATTTATTTATTTATTTATTTATTTATTTATTTATTTATTTATTTATTTTGTCAAACATGTACAAGATAGTAGGTGTTTGTATAAACATAACGTAAGCAAAGAAGTACAGCTAAATGAGGACAATAGGACAGTAGGACAGGGACGGTAGGCACAGTGGTGCGCTTATGCACGCCCCTTACAGATCTCTTAGGAATGGGGAGAGGTCTACTGTAGACAGTCTAAGGTTAAAGTTTTGGGGGTTTGGGGAAGAAACCACAGTCAGGTAGTGCATTCCAGGCATTGATCACTCTGTTGCTGAAGTCGTATTTTCTGCAGTCGAGTTTGGAGTGGTTTACATTAAGTTTGTATCTATTGCGTGCTCGTGTATTGTTGCGGTTGAAAATGAAGTAATCATTGACAGGAAGGACATTTTGGTATATGATTTTATGAACTACATTTAGATCAGATCGAAGGCGACGTAGTTCTAAATTGTCTAATCCCAATATTTCAAGTCTGGTGGAATAAGGTATTCTATTGCAAGCAGAGGAGTGGAGGACTCTTCTTGTGAAATATTTCTGGACTCTCTCAATTGTATTAATGTCTGATATGCAGTGCGAGTTCCAGACAGGTGAGCAGTATTCAAGAATTGGTCTAACAAATGTTTTGTATGCTCTGGTTAGCAGTGTAATATTGCCAGAGAAGAAGCTACGCAAGATTAGATTAACAATTCTTAGTGCCTTTTTGGCAATGTTGTTACAGTGGGCTCTGGCACTTAGGTCATTAGATATGAGTACTCCAAGGTCTTTGACAGAGTGAGGGTCGTCTACAAGGTCCTCCAAGTTTGTATTTTGTATTCTGATTCTTTTTGCCAATGTGTAAGACAGAGCATTTGTTGGTTGAGATTTGAAGAGATTAATATCATCTGTGAAGCAATTGTTGAAAATGTGTCTGATAGACTAATGACAGTTTTTAAGGTTTAATGAAAGAAGACTGAAAATGAAACAAAAGTAAATACCACTTTGAGCTTCAGAAGATTGATATATTAGGATATGCCTCAGCTGAAGGAATGAAATGTGATCTAAACAAAACTTAAATTATGCAAACCCCAATTTCTGAATATCTGGATATGCTGCATTCTTTTCTTGCTATTTCATGGCATGAAATACAATACTAATTATCTGGATATTTCAGAGCCACTACACTTGCTGCCTAGTCATTTGTATGAGTTTCCAGCAATTGACTTTGCTTTAGATATATTTACATACCATGGAACTTTGTTTGTCTTATTATGATCTGAATGCACCAACTTTTGTAGTGTTGTAGACTTTGGATAAACTCAGGAAGATGGATCAAAGAAGCTTGTTACATATGTCACAAATAACAATAACTATATCACCATCAGTCAATTGCAAAAGGCAGCTTTACTTAGAACAGCTTACATCCTGTGACAATAGGTTTAAACTGATAAAAATGTCAAATCCAATTTAAACATCTGACACATCTGATCAGCTGTGTGCATGGCAGCGGCCAGCACAAGAGAAGCGGGATGCCAGATGCTCAGCTCTGCAGTCCTGTGGAGCCAATCGGGTGATTTCCGGCATGCTGGCGTGGCGCGGGACTTGCCTACATAACTTTGCCAGTGCAAAGTTTGCCGGAGCTGCAGAGCTGAGCGTCTGGCATCCCGCTTCTCTTGCTCTGGCCACCGCCATGCACACAGCTCATTGGCGCTCCAACAGGGCTTCTCCAGAGCATGGCTGCAGTCACTGGCACCACGGACATTCCCCCACCACCACCACCAGGATCTTTCTCCCCCCCATAATGCAAACCCTGAGGTTTACAGCGAGGCTGGCAGGAGAAGGAGGAGGAGGAGCCGCTGCTGCCTCTGCAAAGAGGGTTCCCCCCCACCAGGACCTTTCTCCCCACCATAAGGCAAACCCTGAGATTTACAGCGAGACTGGCAGGAGGAGGAGGAGCCGCCGCTGCCTCTGCAAAGAGGCAGTGGTGCAAGCAAAGAGGCAGCGCTGCTTTGCTGACACAAATGGCCTCCAACTTGGATCCTGGGCAGCGGGCGTCAATGGTATGTCTGTTGCACATGCCCGCTAAGAGGAGCTGCCTAGTGGGCATGTGCACGCCAGGAAATAAACTTCCTGTTTCTGACGCATGCATGCGCACCGGGCAGCTAGTCTTCTGCTTACTGGCACACATGCATGCACAACAATCAGCTGGCTGGCTGATCTTCCGGTTTCTGGCACAGCCGCATGCATAAAGGCCAGCTGAACATCGTGTGCACATGCGTGCCAGTAACCAGAAGACTAGCTGGCCAGTGTGCATGCTTGCGTCGGAAATCCGGAAGAGAAATGGGCACCGCCGTGTGTGCCAGGCGAAATGGCTCTGCGTGCCATTTGTGGCACGCGTGCCATAGGTTCGCCATCACGGCACTAGACAAAACTGGCTCTCAGAAGTAATAATAATTTATTACATTTATATGCTACCTGATCCCCAGCAACTCTGAGTGCTTTACAGTTGTTAAAACATTTGGAAAACAAAGATCAATACAAAGAAAACACAGGACAAAAGAACAACAATGGCAAATGGAGAAAGGGGGAGTCAGTCATCCTTTCCATTTCCTCTCTGGAACAGAGGTATTTACAAATTAAGCATGAACCTGGGGCATATGAAAGAGTAATAGAACATTTCCACATTAATCTAGAGGGACATCCATTTGTAGTTTAATTGATCGTTAACTAATTATACAGATGTTTCAGCTACACAAAACGCCACTTCACATACAGCCTCTCTGTGAAAACTACAATCCAAGGAGAATATTTCAGATTAAATCTATCTATCAGATCAAAGACCCTTACTCTCACCTGACTTATTGAATTTAAGTCTCTTCACTGGCAAGATTGTTTTGCTGGTAGTGAAATATACAGCAAGGAGATATTAGGCAGGTTTATTCTAATGTTATGTTGACTTTGAGTGAACGTTCACTTGCTGGCATAATTTTAAATCAAAAATCTGCTGCTACTATAATTTGAGTAAAGGAATATGCCCTAAAACACAAATTCTTATTAGTTCTACCTAATCGACCCGTTTTTATTATAACATTGTGCAGTCTTCCTCTATGCAGTCCAATACAGATATGATGTAAGTTACATATTATATAATACCATGGTTAAAAATTAACATTTTTCTTTTGATCTGCGTGGGCATTGACCGTTGTTCCTATGTTTCTTCTTTAAAATGGCTTTGTGTTTATCTTTCATGGGACTTTAAAGGATTTGCATCCTGCTGCCTATCCACTGCAGGATATTATTTTAACAGAAATTATCTTTCAAACAAAGTATTGTACCTTTGTAGAGCTTGGTTGGTAAACCTAATCAGGCAATGTGTCCTTTGAGATACAAATGGACTGTATCTTTCCTAGCTTGGCAGATGATTTTCATCCTCCACAGCAATAGATCTTTATCTGGCTAAGAAGAGCTCTCTCCCACAACACACTTGTATTAGGCCAAGAAAGTACATTCTAAAGCACATAACAAAAGACACCTTGAATTAATTCACCGAGGCTTTACTGAATTTAAATTTCTTTTCAGCCAAGGGGGAAGAGATGTTTCTGTAGGGAAGCAATAAAGGTAATCCCCCAGGGCTTCAAACATGAAGAGAACCCTTCCAAAATACAATTCAGCATTTGAAATGATGAGATGTATCAGCATTGCTTTTTATTCCAAAGTCGGGACATTTGGCATAGCAAGCTGGAGGCTGTTCACCCCAAAGTTTATGGGGCTGGGAGAAAGACTAAATTTAATTTAATTTTAATTTACATTTATTTTTATTTATTAAACATCATACTATCACACCAAGACTTCTCAACCCTTGAATTATAAATTCAGTTGAAATGAATTAAATGATTAATAGAATTATTCACTAAATGTTTAATGCATTTTACCTTCTTTCATGCTAAAAAATTAAAGATTGATGGCTGTAGAGATAGAGGTCATGTAGAGGTTGTGTGCAGCAAACTGCCTACCTCAAGCAGGCCTCGCATACCTAAATGATCTCACCCAGTTCACATCGCCAGGATGATGTAGGACACTATCCCTGGCTAGTACGTGATCTTATTTAGGTTGTATCAACAGGATGTTCTTAAGGATTGGCGAGGAGAATTCACCAATAAAAATGCTGTTGCTCTTTGTTACCTTTTGCTGCTTGGAAAATGATATAAAAGCAATAAACACTGCGAAGGCAGTCAGACATCTTAGCATCCTGCAATGACTGGTCTCTAATTCCATCAGACAGCACTGTTCAGAGATGGGCACATCCAAGATATGAGGCTGCCAAGAAAAAAAACCCTGTTCATAAAAACAAGCTAAAGGTTAGCAGAGCTGAAATGAATTTAGCCAAAAGATCTTTCTAATCATGTGGAAGGAAGAGAGGAAAGGAGGAAGTATATAGGCCTTTATTCAGGCTTGCAGGAATGTATGTATTTTGCTCAGAGGTGGTATTTACTTACCTTTCCTACCAGTCTGAAAATGTGAGCATGCGCGTGCCTCCTCCGTGCATGTGTGTGGCCTGCGCATGCGCTGTGCTTGTGCATGCAGCTAGCACACATGCGTGCAGCTTCAAAATGTGCTTAAATGGTAATATAAGAAGTTAAAATGAATAATTAATATGACTATAAGACTTTAACATGAATTACATAATTAAAATGTTGATTTTTTAAATTGGGCAGTTAGAAATGATAGGGGGGGAAAGAAAAATGAATGAGTGAGTAAAGATATTAAGGAAGGGGAGGAAGCAATACAGCTTAAAATTAAGAGGTAGGAGAGATAATAACCATTTCGGTAAATATAGTGGTTAATTTGGAATAAAAATTGGAAACTAATTGGTGGTAGACCCAGGAGACAAAACTAGGTTAAGAGGTAGCATTAAATTAGTAACATATACCTAGATTACAGAGTTATATATACAAAAATGATATAAGAATAATAATTTTAGAAGAGGCACTGCTAGTTTAAAAGTTTGGAATATACTATCAGTCTGTTAAATATGAGATGAGTTAGGATAAAGAGCATTCAGGGAAAGGGAAAGAGGGAGAAAGAGGAAGTAGAAAGGTGAAGGGAGGGGAGAAGGAGTGGAGAGAAGTAGAAGGGGGAGAGAAGGAGTAAGGAGGTAGAAGGAGGAGATGGAGACAGATGGAGGGGAGTGTAATGGAAGGAAGAAGAACAGACTGATGAACAGTGGTTGAAAAGAGGTGCAAAATAAGATATTGATTTTGATTGATTGAATTAAAATGTATAAATATGCATATTATTGATATATTTTAAGGTATGTATGTATTGATATACAAATGGAATTGTGGAGAATAAAATAAAATAATTTTAAAATAAAATAAAATAAAATGTGCTTAAATGGGATGGCACAGCTATTACCGGTTCACCCGAACTGGTCCAAACCGGCTGAATACCACCACTGATTTTTCTCTGGATTACATATCAGCCACCTGTTTCACACTGACCCAATTTAGATTGATTTAGAAGAAAATTGAAATATATTTTTGTTTAATTTTTATCAACTTTGGAATATTAGAATTAGAATTGGTTTGATAATATTTATATCCACTACTCCTATTTAAGGAGAAAGATGGTCTCCACTGCAACTTGACATTAGGATCAGAAATAATAAGAATAAGTTGCAGTTACCTAAATTTTAATCCTGACAATAATATCCATACAACAGTAGAATGGACTGTCTACACATATAAAAGGCTCTCCACTTCTGGAGGTAAGAGCCAAAATATGGCTTCTAGGCTCATGCATATTTTCCAGTGAACAGACTGAAACAGGAAGATCATTTTATTTCTACCTTTCTCCTTTGTACTCTTGGACTCCCAATTCTCAGCCAGCAGCTCCTCCCACCAGCTTCTGTGAAGTTAAAAGGTAATGGAGGAAGTTTTTTTCTACCTTTCTCCTTTGTACTCTCTCAAACTCCCAACTTTCAGCCAGCAGCTCCTCCCACCAGCTTCTGTGAAGTTAAAAGGTAATTTAACTGTGAAGTTAAAAGGTAATTTCTGGGCTTTAAAAGTTAAAATTTAGAGATACTCACCTTCTTTCCAAGCAGCCTTTGAGCTCAACACTCAAAACCCCTTCAAAACCTTTGTTCCAAATGTCCAAAGTCCAGGAAAACTCACCCACACACTCAATGGGTCTGCTGCTGGCAAGGGAGGCTTACCTGGGCCAGGTCCATTGGTCAGGTTAGCTTGGAGTCCCATGTGGGGTGTCAAATTGTTGGAAGAAATGTCATCTGGGTCCAGTTTCAAGTGGGGAGAAAGACACTGGAAACATGGAAGTTGTTTGGAAAGATGGTTTAATGGTGGACAGGACCACATGGTTTGAGGTTCTGGGCAATTGAGCACATGGGTGAGAGTGAGAGAGAGATTTATACCCTCTCTTGGGCTTTGAACCTGCTTCCTGTTCCTGAGAAAGAAATGTATTCTGATTGGTTGTTAGACTCCCATGGGGCAATGCAGGGATAACTTTGTAGGTAGTCTTGAGTCCCAGGCTTGGTTGAATCTTGCTGGCTGATGTAATGAAGGGGCTTTGGGCAATTCCTATTATGACTTAATGGCTTTATCCTGGTTTGGATCTTGAGTGAGGGCTAATCCTATCATGTCCTGAGGGTGAAGGTCTTTTGTTTTGAAGATAGACTGGCCCAGTCTTTTGTCTTGTAGATAGATTGGCACCAATCTTTCTGGGGCTATTAACAAAGGTGGGGGCTGCATGTTTCTCCTTTTCTCATCCAGTGAGGTATAATATTCTGTCTTTTTAATATTTCATAGAATATGCCAGTCCGAAGCCATTTTAGTTGGGGTCTTTGGCCTGCCACACTTTATGATATTTTAAAATGTATTTGTTGCTGTGGGAATTTGGGAGGGGGAATTGCATGAGAGCTGTATGTATGTAGACATAACAAATTCTTTCTAGATAGTCAAGGTCGTCCTTTGTCTTTGCACTCCTGCACCTGCACGGAAGGAGATGGGTGGATCCTGCCAAGTTGGCAGTTGAAGATTCGTCAACATGATGGACTTGGGGGATGGGTGGGGACAAGGGCTTGAACTTTCAACTGGGTGGAGAAACCCTGGGGACTTCAGATTCGGGTTTCTCCCAGATGTGCCAACATGGCTCTGTTAATAAATTGGAACTTTGAGGAATCGTTTGCCTTGGACTCTGATTTGATTTCGGATGCTATTTGGAACCCTGACAGAATATTTCATTCTTCTAGGAGAAGGGTGTGTGCTAACTTTCTACAATACCTTCAAATATGTTTCACTGGTATTTCTGTATCTTGCAGAAAGTTGGGGACCCCTGGGCCATGGCCCAGGGTCCCTAACCCCTGGGCCATGGCCCACTGCCGGGCCATGGTATGTTTGAAACTGGGCTGTGCAGGTGGCTGGCCAATGCACACATGTGCGTGCACAGCTCAACTTGTGTGATTGGTTGGATGGTGCACATGCGCATGAACACAACTCGACCTGCTGCTTGCATGGGCCAGTATGCCTCCCCCCCCAGGCTACCAAGCCGTAAAGGTTGGAGACCACTGGACTAGATGATCCTTAGGGTACCTTGCAATGCCATAATTTTGTGACATGATGCAATTCTATGATACAGTTGTGCAATTCCTTTGGTTGTTATTAGTTATAACTTACCATGGCCATTAAAACTATTAATGTAATAGAAGAAAAGGCATGACTCTTTATGAACAAGAACTGGAAAATAAATGGTAGAGTAGTTGGGAATATAATTATATGTTTATTTTTCAACAAATATTTCACTTTTGACATGAGTACAGATCACAAAATGTAATTTTTATGTCATATCTTAAACAGTTATTTCCTCTTTTTATTTCCCTTTCTGACAAATCACTTGTCAAATAAATTTTAGATGTTTGACTAGAAATCTATAGAATAAGCTACCACTTGTTCATAAGTGGAACTATTAATTCCCACTGTTCTTAACAGCAAGAAAATACATTTTCCCAGGTTTTTTATTTTTTATATTTGTGCTTTCACTGGGAACATTAAATTATTTTACAGATAGCGGGTCAGTCTCTGAATGCAGCCACATAGACCTTTCATCTGTATTTGATTTCTGTTAGTTTATTTTAATTCTTATTTAAGAAATAAATATGTGGATACGGAAGAATATGTTCATTTACAAAGATTTGGTCAGTTCCTCAGGGCATATATTTAGATTTCTGAAATGAGATTTATATTAACTATGCCTATTATATAGCAATAGCACTTTTCTTATATACCGCTTCATAGTGCTTTACAGCACTCTCTAAGCAGTTTACAGAGTTCAGCGTATTGCCCCCAACAATCTGGGTCCTCATTTTACCGACCTCGGAAGGATGGAAGGCTGAGTCAACCTTGAGCCTAGTGAGATTTGAACAGCTGAACTGTTGAACTAGCAGTCAGCCTGCAATGGCTGCATTTAACCACTGCACCACTTCAGCTCTTACAGAGGATATTTTCTTCAAATTCTCTTTTGAAAAATTCAATAAAGCCTAGTGAGATTTGAACAGCTGAACTGTTGAACTAGCAGTCAGCCTGCAATGGCTACATTTAACCACTGCACCACTTCAGCTCTTACAGAAGATATTTTCTTCAAATTCTCTTTTGAAAAATTCAATAAAAATTGAATTGGCCAGGCACAGTCAGCTCAGTAATGTCCAAGGCACAATTCCCAAAAGAGTTGATCATAGGGAAATTTCTTTGGGGAATATAGCATCCAAGTCTGGATTCAGATGTGGCTATTCAGAGCCCAAGCCTGGCCATCCCTGATATTATGATTGATTGATTGATCTTTATTTATCATATGCAGCTCACATCTCACAAGAGACTGACTAGGCAGTGTACAATAATATAAAAAAACCCCAATAAATACACATAAAAACAATCATTATTAAAAACTATAAAAATGCATGTGAAACAAAAGAAGATGATGTTAGCCAAAGTAAGAGAATCAGTGCAAGATCTCTGCAGTCCCCTAAAACCCCCAAGCCTGATTGTGAAGTTTCAGAAAGATGCCCTAATTAATTCATGAGCCACAAGCCAAGTTTCAAAAGAAATACAATCATTTATTAGGAGCAACATTCTGGCAATTACTCCGGTAGAGTCAACTCGGACCTCACGTAATTTATGGGTCCCCATGACCCTGTCTCCCCCCACCTCCCTGGGCATGTCATAAATCACATTCTCCAATGGATCACGTTGGCGGGCTGTAAAAACCCCACCCCTCCTGCTGACTCTGGTAACCTAGGATACTATCTGGAGAAAGGCATGTGTGGAATGTCTTTTCAGTTGGGACAGCCCAGCAGCTCCGTCAGTTCTCCCCCCTCCTGCTTATGGCAACTTAAAAGTTTTGCAAGTTGACACTGATATTTGGAAGGGAGGTCTTCTATCCCAGGCGTCCCCAACCCACAGTCCTGGACTGGCACTGGGCCGCAGCGTGTCAGAAACCAGGCCACACAAAGGAAGCCCCATCCGTGGGATGCAGGCAGCATGCAAAAACACGCTTCCTCCAGTCCATGGAAAAACCTCTTTCCACGGAATTGGTCCCTGGGGCCCCAAAGGCTGTGGGCCACTGTTCTATCCAACCCCATGCTCAAGCAGGAAACCCAATGTCCCATGCTTCCTGAAAACAACCTGTGCCCTGTCTTCCACCATATCTCCTCATCACCACCATAATACTTTGGCCTGCCCTTCTCTGTATTATATGTTGTTTATAGCACAGATACAACTATAGCTAGTAAGCTAGTCTACTGCTGCTTTATCTTGGTAAAAATGATTATGTAAAAATCTTGACTGATTAAAGCTATGATAAACTGCAGAGGTCAATCTAATTATTTTGTTGGAATATTTAGAAACAGTGGCGGGCTGCTGCCGGTTCAGATCAGTTCGGGCGAACCGGTAGTTCTGACGATCAGCTGGCCATGTCCATCCGCCCCTGCGCTATCCTGTCCTATATTTCCTTCTTTCTGGCTCAGCTGATTCGTGCGGCACAGCTGATTTTCACGCCTCCACTGTTCTACTTACCAGGGCTACCTTACAAGGTAAGCAGCTGAGCTTCAAATTGCTGTATTTTGAACGCTGTGCGCAAGCGCGTTAGGCACACATGTGCGCAAAGCACACGTGCACACGCGAAGCACGCAATCACCGAACCAGTTGTTAAACCAGTTGCAGCCCACTACTGTTTAGAAGATATCTACAGTATATGGCTAAAAGATCCAAACAAAAATTAAGGAAATAAATACATTTTTCCGAGAACATCCTCCCAAGCAGCCAACACTCTGAAAATAAGGAAACAGCCCAGATGAACCATTGGGGAAAAATAATGGCCTAATCAAGGAGCAATCAGGGAAGAAATTATATCTCAATCAAGACTGGGAAGGCAAGCTATGGCATGTAAACAGCCAGCAAACTCTACCCTCCCTCGCATCTACTGATGTTACCTTCCCTGCTAATGAACATTTGTTAAAAAAAAGCCCAGGCTAGAGAATGCCAACAACCCAACAAAATATATTTATTCACATGTCATATGGGAAATGAATTAATCAAAATGCACAATCATTACTCTTGTTTTAATTGCCTCTTAATATAATCTATATACAGTATATAAAAGCCAAATGCCATTCATGCATCATCACGAAATCTCCAGAACCGTAAAGCCTACAAACTTGAAACTAGGCTGTTCCTCTTGACTTCTAGGTGCTCGCTAAGAAAGGATTTTTCGAAATGACTATCAGATCATTAATTATTTCTTATATTATTATTAACACGCTCTGATGCTAAGAAGTTAGACATTCTACTCCCCTTCCCCACCTGAAAAGAACTCTGTTCCAACTGCCAGTGGGCGTGGCCAGCACATGACTCATCCAGCCTGTGGGCTGGGAGTTTAGACATTCTACTCCATGCTAAGGAGTTTAGTTTCGTAGAGAAGCACGGGTATCCAGCTACTAGTACTTATATATATAGCTTTTATGTTGTACTTGTATGGTACCCAGAGTCTCTCTGTGAGGGAGATGGACAGTTTCTAAATTTGATATCTAAATAGAAATTGATAAATAAAAATGATCAATCTGATTATTTGTGATGAAAGCTGAATTACTGAAGGATTCAAAGGTTAGGGAGGATTGTGCATGTAGGAGTGTCCCTTCTTTTGTAGTAGAGAGCACTAAGAACAGATTTGGAGCAAACAGGATCTGGAAGGAGAGAAACAACAATACAATGACTGCAAGAAGAGAAGATGTGAGTCATATATGAAAAATTATTGAAAGATGGATTAATTTCCCAACAGAATAAATGGAAAGTGAACGTGGAAGCTGCTTCAAACAGAGTGAAAAGAATTACATTGCAGAGCACCAGTGGAGTTTATGAATTTATCCTAATGGGAAATATGAAAAAAGAAGATTGGTGAAATGATAAAGGGAGAAACTGTGGCTGAGGAAACAATACACGCAAAAAAGCGATTGCTGCCCAAAAAAAATGAAGCTGAGATAAAGATATTATATAATATATATGGAAAAAATAAAAGTAGTTGAAAAGACTATAGCAGGGAACAATTGATATTAAAAGAGGCAGAGAATATGGAGAACAATTTTGATGGAATATCATTATACTGGAAATAGGAGAAGAGGATTAAACAAAGAACCTTCAGTGAAACAACTGGATTACTAATAATGTAATGTTTTTGAATAAAACTAAAGTGGGGGAATGATGGAATTTTATTTATACATATTTAGAGATTTATAAATATTAAATATGATATAAATATTTAGAGATTTATATGGCAGTGACAATGATATGTTGAAGACTAGAATGGAAGTAATGCTATTGTCAGACTGCACAGAGCTGAGCAATCTGAAAGAAATAAGAACTATACACCCTTCAAAAGGCTATCTGTAATTCTAGGGTAAATCTTGGGGGGAAATACAGACTATTGGAAATCATAAGAGAAATTTCTAACCATCATTCATGCTGAATTCATTAAAATGGGATTTTTGAAACATTTGAAACTTTTCTTCTTAGGTTTCTTCACATTTAGAAGATAGGTTGCCAATGAACATTCCTCGGCTATTTATATCAACACTTCCTTCCTTTACTTTCCCAGGCAATCTTTCCTGTGCATATCTAAAAAAAATATGATACAAGGGAAGTTGTGAGGAAGTTGTAGCACCAATACAGGGGCCTAGTTTGTTAACTGTGCCTAGCAAAATGTTTAGTAGAATTCTGATGAAAGGGTATGAGAGAACCATCTGGAATGAGAACCATCTGGAAAGTGCAGACTACAGAGTGTCTGTGCAGAGAACATTTACCATATTTTTCGGAGTATAAGACGCACCTTTTTACCCTCAAAAAGAGGGTGAAAATTTGGGTGCGTCTTATACACCGAATGTAGCCCCACCCAACCACCCCCACCCTTTGGCCTCTGCCTGCCAGCAATTTACCTCTTTGCAGCAAATAGAACAGAAACAGAAGCCTTATTAGCACAATAAAAGATTATCTGCCTCCCGACCTACAGCTGACAGGCTTGCAAGCCAGGTGGTAAAATGAAACTAACTATGGTGGCTGTAATGAGACAAAATGCTGGGAGATAAACTGCTGACAATATTACACTGCTGAAATTGCAAGAAAGTAAGCTACAGATACTGTAGCCTAGAGTTAGAGCTCTTGCCTTACAGTCAGGAGGTTGTGAGTTCTATCCTAGGTAGAGGCCGATTCTGTTAATATGTTATTTTGTTAAATGTTTGTAGAGTGTTCAAATTATAAGACTTATTTTTTAAAGACTGCTTTATTATTGTTCTAGACAACTTAACAAAATGAAGAAGCTTTTTAAAATAAATTCTTGCTCTGAAGAGGCCCAGTGCTATTGTATCTTCTTTTAAATAGCAGAAAGCCTTCCAGAAAGCCACATCAATTTTGAAGATCTGTAAAAGTATAATCTGAAATGTCCTGTTTTAGTATTAAGTATTAGTATTAAAATAAGGCAGCTGAATTAAACCGTGACTTAGTCATGTTTGGATTAGATCTATTTAAATAATTGGGAGGAGTTAGTGTGATTACATTTAAGAAAACTTTCTGGGATTAATATACTGCCATAATGTACATTTCTCCAATTCTTTGCTATTTCTATGGGTCAGGCACACATGCACAGAAATACACAGCAAACAGTGTATATCATCTGTGCTGTTTGCTGTTTGCTGTTTGGCAAATTGCTGGGAGGCAGAGGCCTTTTTTCCTTGTTTTCCTCCCCCAAAAGTAAGGTGCGTCTTATACTTCGGTGCGTCTTATACGCCGAAAAATACGATATGTTTTCCAGCAGATAATTGAGAAACATCAATTCGAGAAACCAGTTTATTATTGTATATCTATACATCAATTTAGAGAAATGATAAATTGATACACATGGTATCAATTGTATTGTAATTATGTACTGTATGATTGGCTGCATCCACAGAAAGATAGCATCAAGATCACAAGAAGTGATAGTACTGCTTTATACTGCATTGTGAGGCCACACTTGGAATATTGTGTCCAATTCTGGTCGCAGAAAAAGATCCTGAGGCCCTAAAAAGAATACAGAGAAGAGCAACAAAGATGATAAGGGGTCTGGAGGCTAAACCATATGATGAATGTGATAGAGAATATGGGTGAAGGGTCTTCGGAAAGTACCAAGCTACAACAGGAAATAGCCAGTTTAACCACTGAAGTAAATAATTAGAATAACAGGAAAGTGCCTACAACTCCAAAGGCCCATAGCATAACTACCAGAAGAGGCTTCAGAGTGAGGATTTAAGTTGCAAAATAGCTGCAAGAGGAAATAGTGGTTTTTCTGAGAAGTAAGAAGTGAGTCACAGTGGTAAGCAAAGCACACGCTTAATAGAATACTACATATTATGTAGAGGTGGCGCAGTGGTTAAAGCCGAAGTGGCGCAGTGGTTAAAAGCAGCACTGCAACTACTTCAGTGACTGCTAGTTCAGCAGTTCAGCTGTTCAAATCTCACCAGGCTCAAGGTTGACTCAGCCTTCCATCCTTCTGAGGTCGGTAAAATGGGAACCCAGATTGTTGGGGGCAATATGCTGAACCCTGTAAACCGCTTAGAGAGGGCTGTAAAGCACTATAAAGCGGTATATAAGTTTAAGTGCTATTGCTATTATATTATCTGCTAATTATAATATACATGTGATGTATGATTTAGTATGTTTGGGAAGGATCTCAAGAAGCATTTAGGAGGCAGGCGGAAAGAGTGTAACCTCATATACTTCAGCCAATGGGGAGCCAGGAGAGACATGGTAGCCGGGACAGGGGTGTATAAAGAAGGAAATTGTTTTGAATTGAACTTTTGAAGAGAGCTGAGCTTTGAAAGCTTCTCTTCCGATTATTGCAATAAATGAAACAAAAGGCCTTCACTGAGTCTTGGCTGGTTATTGGTCAGGCGAGCTTGCCTCTGGTCACGAAGGAAAGTAGCCAGGAGCACATAACAAATGGTTAAAGAAATTAGGTATGCTTAGTCTAAGAAAGAGCTGGTTTAGGGGTGTGTGTGTGATATGATAGCTATCTTCTGGTACTTGAGGGGCTGTTACAGAGAAGAGGGTGTTGACTTATTTTCAAAGCACATGAGGGTAGGACAGGAAGCAATGGGTGGAAGCTTGTCAAAGAGATATCCAACCTGGAACTAAGGAGACATTTCCTGATAATGAGAACAACTGATCAATGGAACAGTGTGTCTCCTGGAATTGTTAATGTTCCATCGCTGGAGGTTTTGAAGGAAAGAACAGCAACAGAGTGATCAATGCCTGGAATGCACTACCTGACTCTGTGGTTTCTTCCCCAAACCCCCAAAACTTTAGCCTTAGACTGTCTACTGTCGACCTCACCCCATTCCTAAGAGGTCTGTAAGGGGCGTGCATAAGCGCACCATTGTGCCTACCATTCTACTGTCCTATTGCCTAATTTACATGTACCTACCTTGCTAATGTTTATGTTTATAGCAATACCTACTATCTTGTACATGTGTGACAAACAAAATAAAATAAATAAAAATAAATAAAGATTGAACAACCATTTGTCCGGGATAGTATAAGGACTCCTGCCTTGGACAGAGGGTTCCAGCCCTGTGATTCTGTTCCGTTCCATTCCGTTTCATTCCACCCCACCCCACCCCACTCCATTCCATTCCATTCCATTCTATATTGGATAAACATGAACTCTGGAAGGTCTTACACAAACACAGACTTGAATGATTATTAAATACAATAATGAACTGAATATAACTGAAGTACAAATAGTCCTTGACTTGCAACCACAGTTGAGCCCAAACTTTCTGTTGCTAAGCAAGATAGTTGTTAAGTGAATTTTGCCTCATTTTATGACCTTTCTTGTCACAGCTGTTAAGTGAATCACTGCAGTTGTTAATAACACAGTTGTTAAGTGAATCTGGCTTCCCCATTGATTTTGCTTGTTAGAAGATTGTAAGATGCAGGTGACACGTTATTAATAGAGAATCCTGATGAATTTCAGAAAAGTGCTAGAAAAATTGTTTAATGCAAGAAAAGTGTATATATCTGAAAATTAATATATCAAAAATCATGGTTGTTTGACTGACAGGGAAAATGAAGTTAAGATTTGCAAGTTATATATAAATAATAAACATTTAGAGTAAATAGGCATTTTTATGCTTTTAAATTCCTGTAGAGATGATAAAATGAATGAAGACATTTAAAGTTATCAAATGTAGAAAAAAAAAGTAATAACATGCAATCTGTTGCAAGGAATAAATATTTGTGAAAAGAAACAAAATGTTATGTATCAGAATGTGTTTCTGCCCCATTTGTTATATGGAAATGAGAGTTATGTATATCAGTATAAACATCGCTATATATGGTGGGAATGGGTTATTTAAGAAATGTGCATGATTTAAAAAAAAGAGAAAGTGAGGACTGAATGGGTGTTGACTGAATGTGGGCTAAATATAAAAGGCAGTGACTAAATTGAAAGAAGTATGTTTAGATGGCTTGGTCATCTGGATAATTATGAATCTGGATTATATGATAAAACAAAAAAAGAAAGAAGGATTAAAGTATTGAGAGGAAGAAAAAGATGAAATGTCACAAGTGAACAGAATTGAGATTCTCAAAAAAGAGAAATGAAAACATGAATTGGCATATGCATGTGATAAAAACAAAGTTTATGAAAATAAAAAGGCATGGGGAAGCTATAATGAATTATGTTAATACAATTAGATTTACCTATATATTTTTCTTTTTTATTGTCCCATTCCTTAATAGCCTTAGCTTACTTATTTTACTTTTGTTCTTCATTTTGCATAATGTTACCCACACAGAAATTGAATACTGTGTGGTAGATATGTTTGTATGTATTTTATTGAAAAAGCCAGAATTGGTCTGTTAACAGACTTAACTAAATAAAAATTAACCAAGATCAAGATTATTAGAAGTAACAGAATGGAATATAAAGTTGATTTATTTGATCAAGGTTAAAATAAATAAAGGTCTTTGATAACCTTTAATGGACTTCCACTGCTGTCAGGACTGAAATGATGAAGTTTATGAATTTGTTTGTAGACAAGAGATCTGATATGGGGAAAAGAGATCATTTGTTGTATTTTAAGAGAGTGATAAATTATTAAAACTGTTTATATGTGATGAAGGGGAAAGTCATTTCTTTATGTACTATATTTATTTTCCTTTCCTTTCCTTTATTTTATTCTTATTTTTCTTTCTTTTCTATTTATTTTTCTATTTTTTCTTTTCTGCACCTTCTATTTTTCTTTTTATTCTTTTATTTTTTAGTTGCAAACTTTCATAAATTTTCTATTAAAAAAGATTATTCTTTCTCAGTGGTGGAATTTTAGTTTTTTCCATCTCTCGCTCTCTGTTTATAAGCTAGACAATATTGTTTTATATTGATAACCCTCTCATTGTTTTTAGTTCTTTCTTTTCTCAGTAAGAAAAATAATTGAAAATAGTCATATCATCTGTTTTGACTGATACTGCTAGCCACTGCCCACATGAAAAATATCCTAAAAATATAGTGCTGATCTGGGTTCATTCTTATAATGTTAAAGGTCAAATTAAAAATACATTAAATGAATGTGAACATTCAGATTGGCAGCTAGTAATTGCTTTATTACTTGCCTAAATTTTTTAACAAAACTGATAACTGACATTCTTTACAACTGCAGGTTTCTGTTCAACTTTATTCCTGTTTCTCTCTTTCAACTGTTCAATTGTTGTCTGTCTGTTGTATCCTTAACTCACGTTTTCCTTTGTTCTAGTACTTCAAACAGGCTGGGAAGCTAAATCTAGAACTGAATTCTTTGAATTTACTATAAGGTATCCCCCCCCCTTTTTTTTATCTTGTTCCTTTTTTGCTTGCCACAAAAATATATGTCTAAAACTTTAGTGCCCACTGTGGGCATAATCCATAGATATAATGCCTTTCTTGTTGTGATTTTAGCATAGGTATATTCATAAAGATAAAAATGAACTGTAACCCAACTGGGGGGTGGAAGTGAGTGCAAGGAAGCCAAAATAAGCAGATATAATCAGTTTGTGGACAAAAGTCACTGGCAGGCAAAATCTTGGCAAAAATGGAATGAGAGCCTTCCAGCCAAACATTGCTGGAATAGAGTGAAACATTAAAAGGGTGGCCAGAATCAATGGCATTATTACCATAAAAACATAAGCAATGCCCTGCTGGTTTGGATTCTGGCCCATCCAGTCCAGCACTCTGTTCTCATAGGGGTCTACAGTTGGATTGCTGCCTCTACAGATAAACTGATTAGGAAGAGAAAGGAATTCACCAGAGGACAAATTTAGAATTTGCTCAAATTCATTTTGTTCTAGATTCATTTTTGTTCTAGATTCTTTGTCCATTATTTTTAGGGGGAAAATATTTATATTTGTGTGTGAGAATGTGGTAGGAGAAAGACAGAGCATATAATATTGGTAATATTTGATAGAGTTGGGAATAGGTGTACTGGACACTCAGTTATTCACAGCTGAACATGATTGGGTACAATAAGCTAAAAGGCTTGACACAGAATGCCAGATTGCCAGAAAAACTAATGGACCATTAATTAGGTCAGGTATGGTCAGATAGAGAAATAGCATGGACGCAAGCTACAACATTTGATTCAGCAACCCAGAAATAATATCTTAATTGTAATGTTTCCATCCTTCATGTCTTCCATCATGGAAGTCAAGGCCTCAATTGCATCCACTGGTGGAAAAGACGGATTCAAATTCCATAAATTAATCATGGAAGTTCCCAAGCAATCTCCAATTCAGATTCTGATCAGATTGTTTAGCTTCACCAAGATTTATCAGCTGTCTTCAAAACCATGTCCTGATATTAGAGAAGTGAAGTATTACCACACAGTTTCTGATTCAAATAGAAATAATTGCCTCTCTTCATCATTGCATGATGGATTAAAAACTTAGAGTATCACTTAATACTCTGGATGCATGATATTCATTCCTTATTAATGAGGAAATACATTATGGGGCTGAATATTAAGTGCTTGTTTATCCATTATATTCTCTTTTCAATTCCTCAAAATGAAAAATGGGCACAGCACCATGAAATCAAATCTAGAATTCCCTAATCCCCTTGGTGTATGTCTTCATGTGTGCATAGCAATCACTTAATCACACCTGTTTTTGTATGACATGGACAGGTTTGCAAAATTCTACACTGGCAAAACTAGCTCACAAATCTCAGACAATTTCATAACTGCAGTTAGTTATAGGGAACAAAATCCCCTCAGCTTTTTTTATTATTCATTTGATTCCATAGAACAATTTCAGAGAAGGGCTTTAAACTCTGAAAGATCTATTCTCATCGGTATAAGACTGAAGGAAGCAGGTTCAGTCCCACCATTAGACAAAATGAGATGGTTGCAGCTGTGGAAAAGTGAGGGATGTGGAATGGATGGCATCTTATATCACATGACTTTCTCCACCCTCCCTAATAATATACCCTGTTATCCTCAGATGTAATAATCTTGTCAAGTCTGAAATAAGATTATCTGCCATCTTGAAGCCTTTATACATTACATAAAGCAAGTTGAGAGAGATGGGAAAAAGCAAAATGTTTAGAGCAAACTATGGAAAGAAATCTATTAATCTGGGGAAGATGAAGAAGAATAAGTAGAAAATTAACCAATGCAGAGAAAGCAGAGCTCCTAACTTTCCCTTCATGCAGTAATGTCTATAGATAGACCTCAATTTATGACCACAATTGAGCCCAAAATTTATGTTGCTAAGTGAGACAGTTAAGTGAATATTGTCCTATTTTACAACCTTTTTTTGCCACAGTTGTATATTTTTAGAAATTTTAAATAGTTATATAGTGTTGTATTTAGATGACATACTGTTTTTTCCCCTGAGGATCCTTCCTTGCATGAGACACATTAGAAATATCTTAGAGATTATGAATAAAAATGTTTGTGTAGTTGATCTACCTCAATTAAGCTATTTGGTATACAGGCAGTCCTCAGCCTATGACCACAATTGAGCCCAAAATTTCTGTTGCTAAGTGAGACATTTGTTAAGTGAATTTTGTCCCATTTTATGACCTTTCTTGCCATGTTTGTTAAGTGAATCACTGCAGTTCTTAAGTTAGTAACAAGCTTGTTAAGTCAAACTGGCTTCCCCATTGACTTTGCTTGTCAGGAGGTCGCAAAAGGGAATCACATGACCCCAGAACACTGCAACCATCATCAGTATAAGTCAGTTGCCAAGCTGACTCTGAATCTTGACCACACAATTATGGGAATGCTGCAACAGTCGTAAGTGTAAAAAATGGTCATAAATCACTTTTTTCAGTGTTGTCTAACTTCAAATGGTCCCTAAATGAACTTTCATAAATCAAGGACAACCTGTATATTACATGACTTGGTAAAGTTGTAATTATTCTCTTTATGTCACTGGATCTTGTTTGCAAGGACAGAGTAATATGATATCACATACTGCAGATCATACTGTCAACTTCGAAACATCTATGGCCAAGGCCATATTTTATTTATTTATTTATTTATTTATTAAGAGTTCTTATAGGCCGCCCAATCCCGTAGGACTCAGGGCGGCTTACAGCAGAGATTAGAACTAACACATTAAAATAGCATCGTTTGTGTTTGCTTTGTTTCTTAGTTGCCATTCTTTGGGGGAGGGGGGAGTTAGAAGGAACTGGAATGCAGTGCCTGAGTCCACTAGACAAAACATCCACCAGACGCAGTGTGTGAACCAAGGTCATGGCAACGAACATCTGCTGAGACCGAGGGGGAAGATCTCGCTGGACTGATTGGTTAACATGACCCAAGACACCTGGTGGTGGTGGTGGGAAGTTTCTATTCTTTTTATTACTCTGAAGTGTGGGAATTACCCAGAGTTAGCTTCAACTTTCTAAGTGCCGATACGATGTACTCAATAAAAGGTCTTTTAAGCCTGAATGGAGCTTCTGAGTCCTGATTCATTTGGGTTCATTGCTCGGAACTATGACATGAAGCTAACTCTGTGTAATTTCCATGCTTGTGTGTGTGGCCATATTATTTCGTATGTTAGGTAGTTTCAAGTAACAGCAGCCTTTTGTTTCTTCTGTTTGATGACCGGCTCAGAAAAGATCAGCAACCAGTAAAAAGAACGGTCTATTTTGTATTCTATCATACTTGTGGTATGCTGTACCACGGACATCAGGTTGTGTCAGGTATGAATGAAAACTGGGTTTTGTATGCAACTTTTAATGTAAAAGTCAATGGGAATTATGCATCCTGTGCATGTAGGATATTATTATTTCTTCCATTCAATTGCATCCATTTCTTGGAGACTGCCTGAAAAAGTCCCCGCAATTTTCTTGGCAATTTTTTCCCCAGACGTGATTTGCCATTGCTTCTTTTCTAGGCCTGAGAGAAAGTGACCAGCCCAAGGTTGCTCAACTGGTTTTGTTCCTCAGCCTCAGCCGGAACTAGAACTCTCAGTTTCTCATTTCTAGCGTGATGCCTTAACTACTACATCAAAGTGGCTTTGTAGGGCATCATGCTCTATTGGGAAACAAAATTATTTGCCTCCCTTCTCCTTGATCCTCCCTCTTATGGCATAAGTAAGTGTGCCTGATTGTCATAGTGCAGGGTGGGGAACTGAAACTCACTGTTTTTGCAAGCCAGATAAAACTGAAGATTGGGAAGCTGTAAACAGAATTTTTGTTAAGGCAGATATCATTGGGAGGTGATCATGGTTTAGCTATGTTCTCCGTCCCAGTTCTTGGAATACAGACTGATACTGATAAGGATCATGACTCCTAAGTGAACCAATCTCTGCATCAGAAGTTAAACAGTTGTTGGAAATAAACCAGTTTGGAGTGGATGAAGTAACCAATTGAGGCACGCTATTAAAAGAGATGACTAGAGTTTGAGTGGATCAAAGAGCCCTGGTGGCACAGTGGTTAGAATACAGTATTGCAGGCAAACTTTGCCCACAGCCTGGAATTCGATCTTGATGGAGCTCAAGGTTGACTCAGTCTTCCATCCTCCCAAGGTTGGTAAAACGAGGACCCAGATTGTTGGGGGCAATATGCAAATAATGCTTACATTGTAAATCACCCAGAGAGTGCTGTAAAGCCCTATGGGGCATTATATAAGACTAAATGCTATCGCTGTTGCTATAAAAAATTGCAGATACACCTGCTTTTTCTTATATAAAAAACCTATTTAGTTCTCAGTTCTCAATGACAATATTCATATAGATCACTCTGAAGCAGATGAATAAAATTTGGAGAGTCTGTCATGCCTAAAGACAATATTTTGCAAGAAATAATATTCCCATCTAAGCAATTTGTCAATTGTTTCATCTTGAAAACAGTCCCATCACAGAGAAAATATGTCAGGATTTCAGTGTGGTGATTTATGATTCTGTCATAAAGGTAGATGCTCTCTCATGTATCTTTGATATTATGAAGCTTGGTGCCATTGTGGCTTTTCCATTTTCATTAATAAAACTAAAGGAAATGTAATATTATGGGTATAGTTAATTTGCTAATTTCTGCTTAAGATTCTTTCAGATAAATGCATAATTTTAAAAAGGAATGCAAACGCAGAGAGCTGAGTCTGATTTTGGTCTGTGTGTGCTGGGGGATGCTCCTTTGATTTTTCAATTTTTAATAATTACATGGAAGAAAGCAACTTAATTATATATTATTACAAATGCAGGAACAGCAACCTCTTAAATCAATTGAAACTGATTATTTAAACCAGTCTCTCTCTATTAATCTATCAATTTCATGTGCACAAATGGCTGTTCTCACATAAGATACACATTTTAAAAAAAAACATGGTACCAATTTATAATTATAATATTACACGCAATGGTGGATGTAGTGAAAATGGTTCCCACTATGGAATTGGAAGTAGTGATTCTCCTTTCCCTTCACCTTCCTAGGCAGCTTTAAAATGTGTTCCAGATGATCTCCTAACCTCCTGGAATGGACTTTGAAAGCACATATAGAAGACCACAGAGATGAGAAGAAAAAAAAAGGTTGTGTTGCCCTGCAGAGGCCTTCAAACTTGGCAACTTTAATACTTGTGGACTTCAACTCCCAGAATAGCTGGCTGGAGAATTCTGGGAGTTAAAGTCCAAAAGTCTTAAAGTTGCCAAGTTTGGGGACCCTGCCCTAATGCCTCAATACTGGCAATGTAGTTTTGTGGGATTGCCTTCCTTTGTGCCCGCCAGGCTCCATGTCCCTAACGTTATTTCACAGAGATTCTTTTAATTAAAAAAATCAAATGGGAAACTAGTGTGCAATAAAGTCAAATCCCAGCTTCAAGTATCATATTTGTTTCTAAGTATTTTCTTCTTAGGTAGACATTCAATGATGCTTAGAAATTAAACGGTGGTTGGCTGAAGCTGAGTCCTTTTTTAAAAAACATAGAAGTCTGCTTACCTTTTGAGAAAAAAGCCAAAGGTAAGTATTAAACATTCTGCATGAGTGTTCATGACACCGTCTCAACATTCCAGGTGCGCTTACCAGCCCAAACCAATTGGTTTACTGCAGAAATAGAAAACTTAAACCTCATGTTGAATTCTATATGTTATTTAAGATCCAAAACATAGGCATTGGAATTACCAGCTAAATAATTATTTGAGTGGGATGAAGCATGATTATTTTGTGTTTATCCCAACTTATCATGATATATTATTGGAGTGGAATGAGTTCATTTCAGCTAAGGCTGGTACTTGATGTGAAGTATTCTTGATAAACCACTGAGAGCTTCAATTAGTGCAAAATGTCCAAATTAGAAGTCTAGTCTCTCCAGTGATACACAGCAGTGATTCCTAATCTTGTCATCTTTAAATTGTGAGGATGTCAACTTGCAGAGTTTCCTAGCCATTTGGAGAATTTGAGATCCATATATCTTAAGGTTGCCATGGTTGGGAAAGACTGATATACAGCATAATCAGGATGGCATGGCAACCCCAATTTTATCTCCTGCTCACATATTGCTGACCCTGTCTTATCCCACTGTATTCTATACTTCAGAATTGTAGGAAAGAAACTATACTGTCCCTTTCTTCTCCAGCAACCATGATCTTGCCTCAGTGCTACTCAGAGGTGGGATCCTACCTCTGATTGCCGGTGCGGTTAATTGCTGACTTCGCGGCAGAGCCGAAGGCGCTGCTCGAGCCTGCTCCCATTCGCGGAGCGGGAGCATTCCCCGGGCGCTTTCCCCGCCCGCATGGAAGCCGCCCATGGCGTTCTTTTGCCCTCTGCGCTTGGGGCCATGCGCGTAGGGCAAAAGAACGCCATGGGCGGCTTCCATGCGGGCGGGGAAAGCGCCTGGGGAATGCTCCCGCTCCGCAAACGGGAGCAGGCTCGAGCAGCGCCTTCGGCTCTGCCGCGAAGTCAGCAATTAACCGCACCGGCAATCAGAGGTAGGATCCCACCTCTGGTGCTACTGTATAATGAGAAAAATAAACAGTGTCCCCCTTTCCCTTTTCAAACTCAAAACATTGCAAATGTCTAATATTTGGAACAACATGTGTATGTTTCAGGTCTTATTCTTAATGCAAAACAAAATATGCTGCTTTGTTTCAAATACAAAACAAAATACAACCATTTTAAGTGGGGCTATGTAGGAGCATTCTGAATAATGAGAGCCAAGAGTTGTACAGTAGAATGTACAGTAGAATGTTATTTATTTATTTTGGATTTTCTTTGCTTGGGTTTGTCCAGCAGTGGAAACTCGTCATGACCCTGACACTGCTGTAGGGTTATACACTACATAGACTTTTGTAAAGCCTTTGACTCCGTAGTACATGATAAACTACTCCTAAAACTAAAATCTTATGGCATCTCTGGCCCCCTACACAAATGGATAACTGCATTCCTGTCAAACAGACAACAAGTGGTTAAAATAGGATCCTCTCTATCAAACCCTGTACCTGTTAACAGTGGTGTTCCCCAAGGAAGCGTTTTAGGACCAACTCTCTTTATTCTTTACATAAATGACATTTGTGATATTATACAAAGCAACTGCGTCCTCTTCGCAGATGATGTAAAACTATTCAACACCACAGACAATACTACAACCCTTCAAAAAGACCATGACTATATATCTGAATGGTCAAACAAGTGGCAACTACCTATCTCTATCAACAAATGCTCAGTTTTACACATTGGCAAAAATAATCAAAACACTAAATACAAACTAGATGATCATGACCTTGATGATGATCCTCACTCAGTAAAGGACCTCGGAGTACTCATCTCTAACGATCTAAGTGCCAGAGCCCACTGCAACTACATAGCAAAGAAGGCATTAAGAGTGATTAACCTAATCTTGTGCAGCTTCTTCTCTGGTAACATTGTACTCTTAACCAGAGCATACAAAACATTTGCTAGACCGATTCTTGAATACAGCTCAATACAGTCTGGAACCCACACTACATATCAGACATTAACACAATTGAGAATGTCCAGCGATACTTCACAAGAAGAGTATTACATTCCTCTGTTCACAACAGAATTCCTTATGAAACCAGACTTGAAATTTTGGGACTTCAAAATTTAGAACTCCGCCGCCTTCGATCTGACCTAAGTGTAGCTCACAAAATTATCTGCCTCAATGTCCTACCTGTTAATGACTACTTCAGCTTCAACCACAATAATACAAGAGCTCACAATAGATACAAACTTAATGTAAATTGCTCCAGACTTGATTGCAAAAAATTTGACTTCAACAACAGAGTTGTTAACGCCTGGAACACTTTACCTGACTCAGTAGTTTCTTCCCCAAACCCCCAAAACTTCAACCCCAGATTATCTACCATCGACCTCACCCCATTCCTAAGAGGTCGTTAAGGGGCGTGCATAAGCGCACAATCGTGCCTACCGTTCCTGTCCTAATGTTCACATATATTCTTACCTCTTTTACTCTTATTCATGCTTGTACTATTACATATATATTCAATCATGTTTATTGTTTATACTTTGTTTATAATCATATATGCTTGACAAATAAACAAATACAAATACAAATACTATAGGGTGGATTTCTGGCGTAAAGCACTAGATCATTGATCAGCAGAAAGAGTGAGGGAACCATTTTGGATGTATTGGTGAGAGGCCTTAAAATAAAATTTTTATTTTATTACATTAAAATTTTAATACATCCATTTTGGATGTATTGGTGAGAGGCCTTAAAATAAAATAAAGACCAGCATTGAAGGATCTGCCCCTGGATTGGACTCACTGTTGATATTTTTGCTCCTTATGGAACTGGAAAATTAAGTGGTTGCCTGGCCCTTAGGCAAAGTTTACACCATAGTTCGGAACCTCCAGCACCTCATAGCAGTGATGAGGGAGAAGAGGCTTCTCCTCTTCTGAATGCAAGGGCACGCAGAGCTGCCAAAAGGCAAGAATGGTTACTCCAGAGGAGGTCTCCTAGGGAGTAAGACTTGGGGCTAATTGGCCACTCCCCTAGTCTACTTAAGGACACCAGAGGCAGCTGAATGGCTGCAGGAAACAATTTTGGAAATCCATCTGGTCATATTGTGCTTCGTGTCTGAAAAACTTCTGCTTTGTTTCTCTGCTTCGGTTTGGTTATCAAGGACTACGTCTAGGCATTTTGCCAACTCTCTGAAGCTTCGTAAGATATCAAGATCTAATTGCTCTTCTTTGCTTTAAGATTTTTTGAACTGATACCAGCTGTTAATGAAGACTAATTAGCAGCTGGTTGCTTGCAAGAAAAGACTACCGTATTTTTCGGAGTATAAGACACACCAGAGTATAAGACGCACCTTAGTTTTTGGGGAGGAAAATAGGGGAAAACAATCTGCCTACCAGGTATTCATCTGGCTAGCATCCTTAGTCTGGTCAGCTTCAGCACATTATTTTATCCCCTGGTTAGGACTTTAAAAAACCTTCTTCTGAGAGAGTAACAATGAAAGAACCTGCAAGCCAGTAAGAGCTGGGAAGATTGTTAGCACCTGGTTAGGGCTAGAAAAAAACTTTTTCGGAGCAGCTTCAGCACATTATTTTATCTCCTGGTTAGGACTTAAAAAAACCTTTTTCTGAGAGAATAACAATGAAAGAACCTGCAAGCCAGTAAGAGCTGGGAAGATCGTTAGCACCTGGTTAGGGCTAGAAAAAAACTTACTCGGAGCAAGTAGAGCAATGAAAAAAAAAACCTGCAAAGACTTAATGCTGGAAAAACATTCTTCTGAGAAAGTAACAATGAAAGAACCTGCAAGCCAGTAAGAGCTGGGAAGATAGTTAGCACCTGGTTAGGGCTAGAAAATAACTTACTCGGAGCAAGTAGAGCAATGGAAAAAAATTCTGCAAAGACTTAGGGCTGGAAAAACATTCTTTGGAGAGAGTAACAATGAAAAAGCCTGCAAGGTAAGAGCTGGGAAGATCTGTTAGCACCTAGTTAGGGCTGGCAAAAAAAAGCTAAATTCGAAGTATAAGACGCACCCAAATTTTCAGCCACTTTTAGGGAGGAAAAAGGTGCGTCTTATACTCCAAAAAGTACGGTACATTTAGATTGGTGTGTGCATATCCACTGCTAAGACAGTTATTAGTAGTGGTTATTTGATTAAATAAGTTCGTACAAACTGTGTGTTGTGCTATGTTCTTAGCTGGGGCAGAATAGGACCGGCCCGCAAGTGACCTTCCCGAGCTCTGTTTTCGCTGGCAGAGTGATCGGGCCAACCACCGGCACACCCAACACAAGTGGCATTGAATTGGCCACGCCCACCCTAGCAACGCTCACCCCAGCCCCCGAGGTCAAACATAATCCTGATGCGGCCCTCAATGAAATTGAGTTTGACACCCCTGCTATAGCCTAAGACAGAGAGAAGAAAATACATGTAATCAACCAATGTTCTCAGAATTTGTAGCTCTCCATACATACGGCCAACTAATTTTGCTAGGCAGCAAAAAAGAAAAAGAAAAAAAGAAAATATAGAATAGAAGTGAGTATGAGGACAGTAACATTATACCAGCATATCTTTGTTTAGCCATAGAAAGGGTTGGGTTATGGTAAGCTTGGCTAGTATGAAAAGATTCTAGATTGCTAATTTGTTCATGGTAAAGGAATTATATCAATATAAAGTCACCTCAGCACTGTAGCAGGAAAATGATAGCTACTGTATTAGGAGATGGCATCACTTATAAAACAATATATCTCAAAACATATCTAGAATAACTTCCCACTAAAATGTACCTAGCCAAACCAGAAGATTCATGCAAAAAATTCTGCTCAGAGCTCGGTGATAAATAATTCACTTTATATGAGCAATAGACATATACTGTATATTTCTCAGCTTCTGCATAAAGCATTGGCTTCAGGTATTATTATTTAAGCAATAATTAGAAGAAAGAAGAAAATCCATTATATTAATCGGCAACAGCCAGCTTATTTAACAGTGCTCTTATAAATTAATTGGTTTGTTTTACATTGATTTTCATCGACTAACTTGGAAAAATACTTCATGAAGATCGTATTTTGTAGGTGTTCAGTTTTTTCTTGACCACAAAGCCCAAATTATATATCAGCATTTTATAAATTGTATGATATAATATTGCACTATTTTGCAACTTCACAAGTATCAAGGGTTTTTTTTACAAAGATTCCCCTCTTAGCATCAACTTAGAGATATTTTGTATTTCCAATTTTCAGTGAGCACATTGGCTCAATTATACTAATTAATAAATTAATGCTTTTAGTCTTAATAGGACAGGTGATCTGCTAGAGACTAATATATTTTTATGGTAGAGAAATAGTCAAGAGATACTGTATCTTAGGGCTTCAAGGTGAGGTTCTATGGTGGACAAGACATCTGAAAAACAGTGGAGATGGTGCTGCAGCAGTGAATAGTAGCCAGCAGTGATAAAAGGAGAAACCAAAAGATTGCCAGTCAGCACCCTGAACTGTTGGTCCTCATGAGAAGATTGTGGATTGAAGTCTTGTGACTTTCTCGGTAGGGGGGTTGTGAAAGAAACTGTGCTCACACACACAAATGACATAAGTTCCATCAAACACATACTTTCTTAGCTGCTTTTGGATACAATCAAGCCTTGTAGATCAGGGGTCTCCAACCTTGGCAACTTTAAGACTTGTGGACTTCAACTCCCAGAATTCCTCAGCCAGCTTTGCTGGCTGAGGAATTCTGGGAGTTGAAGTCCACAAGTCTTAAAGTAGCCAAGGTTGGAGACCCCTGTAGATAACATATTGTTCTCTCTGATAGACCAGTTTTTCCTATTGTATCATCTCAGTGCATGTTGTAATTGTTCCTCTACATCAGGGCTGTCAAACTCCCAGCCCATGGGCCGGATGCGTCAGGCGCTGGCCACACCCATGCCCGGTTTAGCGAAGGGGGAAAAGGTCCTGATACATCACGTGATGCCGCCATTACAACGTGAGTTTGGCACCCCTGCTCTTTGTCTTCTCTCTAAGAAAAAAGACACATGCCTATTGAGTATAATAATACGGAGACTGTAAACCTTATTCTGTCCATTGTTTTGAAGTCATTTCCTTGTCTTTCCCACTCTGGAAAGTATGACCATTTGGTCAGTCTAATCAGATATGTAGGCACTTCTAGAATATTACAATTTGACACCACAGAAGAAATAGTGGAACAGTTTTATGTGAAAAGGCAACTACGAAGCTTGTTGTAAACAGATCCAGAGCATACCTGTCTTCTGCCATTAGCTGCAATCAGTACTAAAATGGTTGAATAAAATATGCATTAAATTGTGGCAATAATCTATACATTAAGTGTCATTACTTCCCTCCACATTCTCTTCATATAAATGCATTTCCTTGTCTGCTCTTCATCAAAATGCTTTGGCAGCTGGCTGCCTGGATTCCATTACCTACACTTCAGTACTCTTTGGAAGATGGCTCTCTGTATTACCTTAGCAACCTTTCTTTGTATGTGTGTCACATCTTGGCATGAAGTGGTAAGCTCTATCCCTATCCCCCTTTTTCTCTCATCTTTTGTAAAGCCTGCATTCACTTTCAAAGGATGCCCTGTGCAACCTTTTATACAGGATACTTCAAACTTTTGCATTGCACCCTGCATTCTTCACTGTCCACTCTCTCCTTTCCTGCAAAGGAAATCTCCCTTGGATTGATTATGGAGCAAAAGAAGAGTTTGCCTATTATCCGGATAGTCTTGTGTGATTTCACATGCCACTTAGATTAATGGAATGATATGTGTGACCAGCAGATGCCCCATACAGCTAATTCAATCATGTCTTCCTCCTGGTTAAAAGAGAAATGTTTAAATAAGTGAAAATGCGAAGAAGCAGTCTCCAGGGGGGGAAAATACCCTCATTCTCACTATATATTAAATGATAGCATAAAACCCCATTGCAATATCAGAGTTTCAGCTCAGCCTACACAATTAATTAGCTAATTAATTAAATATAAGTAACATAAATAAGTATATAATAATCCATAAATTTAAGTATAATTAAAATATAATCATAAATACATAATAAATACATATAATTAATTAGAATTAATAGCTATAAACTATTTTAAAGTTTTACAAAGAACATAAAACTAACACAAACTGATAAAGAGTAAAAACAGTAAAAAAGAAAAGAAAAAAAAAGAAAAATGCAGAAAGAATAAAAAGAAATAGAAAGAAGCTTCCAAATTTCTTTGCAGCAAACATGGGTACAATACAGTAGTGGGTTCTAAAACCCATTGCTACTGGTTCGTGTGCTTGCGCGCAATGCTTCTGCGCATGCACAGAAGCGTCCCTAGCGGGTGGGCGGAGCCTCCCACCGCTGCTGCTACCAGTTCGCAGAACTGGGCCGAACCAGGAGCAACCCACTGCTCTATTGTTACAAACCAAAGCTTATTCTTTTTTATTCTCCAGGGTTTTTTTTGTCATCATCAAAATCAACGGTCATAAAACCAGACTGTATTTTTAAAGAGATTTTGGAAATGAAACAGATGCAGTTGGCTGGAAAATCCAAATTAAAATGATGCATATGTGCACAGATAAATAAGTATATACAGCAGGGGTGAAATGCTACTGGTTCGGCCCGGTTCGGACGTACCGGTAGTGGCAGTTACCTGTGGTTCAGAGAACCGGTAGTGCTGGTGGTGCGAGGCTCCACCCACCCGCCCGGACATCGCCATTTTGGTTTTTTTAACCGTCTGCTCATGCGCAGAGCAGTGGTGGGTTCCTACTGGTGCGGTTCAGTGCGCCATTCCGGTAGGGACCCGCCGATTGTGCAATTTGCGCGCGACGACTCCGGTGCAGTCTTCGCCGGTCCGTCGCGTGGTGCCATCTTTTTTCATGAATTTTTGGCCTTTTTTTCTTCCTGCACATGCACGGAAGCAAAATCTCACGAGGGAACGCTCACGTGTGTGAGATTTCAGTGATTTTTTGCTTCCATACATGCGCAAAAGCAAAAAATTGCTGAAATCGCACGCGTGCGCGCATCCCCTTGCAGGATTTTGGTAATTTTTGCTTCCTGCGCATGTGCGGAAGCAAAATTGTGCAAGGGGACGTGCGCGTGTAAGGAGTGAGTGTGCACGGAAAACATGATGATGCGCGTGCAGCGCACCTGTAGCCAGGTAAGAGGAACCTGCCCCTGGTGCAGAGTGTATAAAAATGCGCGCTTCTGAACTGGTAGGGAAGGTAAGTAGATTTCACTGCTGATATATAGGAATGTCTGAGTGTGCAAATCCATATTGGAAAACAAGTTTAGCAGAACTAACTACATACAAAGAATAGATTGGTGAAACAAACTACCGTATTTTCGGAGTTTGAAGACGGAATTTGAAGACGCACCTTTTTCCTCCCTAAAAGAGGCTGAAAATTTGTGTGCATCTTATACTCCAAATGTAGCTTTTTTGAAGCTTTTTTCCCCACCCCTAATGAGGTGCTAATTATCTTCCCAGCTTCATCTAACTCTTTTCAGGCTTGTTTTCATTCCTACTCCCTCTGAAAAAGGTTTTTTCAGCCCTAATGAGGTGCTAACGATCTTACGGCTTGCAGCATTTTTTTATTCCTACTCCCTCCGAAGTAGTTTTTCCCAGCCCTAAGTCTTTGCAGGCTTGTTTTCATTCCTACTCCCTTCAACGAATATTTTTTTCAGCCCTAACCAGGGGATAAAATAATGTGCTGAAGCTGAACAGACTAAGGACACTAGCCAGATGAATACCTAGTAGGAAGATTTTTTCCCCCTATTTTCCTCCCCCAAAACTAAGGTGCGTCTTATAGTCCGGTGCATCTTATAGTCCGAAAAATATGGTAGCTGTATTAGTGGCACTGTTTCAAAATCTAATAAATGAACAATGAGGGAACATTAATGTGTACACTTATTCTGACATTTACTTTTGGGAAACCAGTTTAACCAGTTTTGAGCTGTTTCAAATATCTAAAAATCCTGTTCAACCTGAAATGACAATGGAGCAAATGAAAGGTGAGCATTCATTAGAGAAAAATCAAACTATTTCAGTCCACTTTTATTTCTCAATTCTAGGAATTATATTCCCTTCCTTCAATCATAAACACTTTGTATGTCTTTCACATGGTGCAAAATAAGTCATCAGATGTATAAGAACCTTCTCTAAATAACTGGATGAATAATTTTTTTAAAAAAGTGAGATCCAGAAATAAAGCTCTTTTATCATTTATTGAATAGCCCGAAGGCCTTTTTTTAAAAAAAAGAAAAACAGAACAAACAGGTACAGAAACAACCGTACAAAAATATATATGGTACATGACATCAAAATTCAACGATATCAAAATTCAATAACTAAATTTCTAAAACTGGATAACCCAAATAAAATATCTCGTCTCTAACTCAGCTCAACTTTCTTACAATCAATGAAATTCTTTTCAGTGTAGCTGGCTCTATTGCTGTCATCCTATTAAGATAGCGAGTGATAGCCCTTACCAGGGGAGGAGAGTGTGCCTTCAATAGAAATGTTAATTTATGCCTTACATTCCAGTGGGAAAATTTATTTATAATTGGGGACAGATATTGTTTTCTTACTTCCTCATACATCCTACATTCAAATATTATATGCACCGTATCCTCGACAACGTTTGCCCCACATATACATGTTCTTTCGTCATACGGGATTTTCCGATACCGGCCGAATTTAACGTTAGTATCTAAAAGTTCAAATCTAAACTTGACAAATAATTCTCTCTCCACTGATGGCATTTCTAGGAGTAAATATTTTTCCAGGGTGAAAGTTGTTTTAACTGCTGTCAGAAGCTTAAGGGAATGATTAGTTGAAAAAGTTGCCATGTCCATTTGCCCATGTATATCTTTAATCCGTTTTTTAACTTGCTCCAATGTGTCGCACAACGGAAACCCTAGGCCCGTGGTGGCGAACCTATGGCACGCGTGCCACAGGTGGCACGCGGAGCCATAGCAGACGGCACGCGAGCGTTGCCCACCGGCAAACCGGAAGTGCCGAAAAACGCACTTCCGGTTTGCCGGTGAGCTGTTTTTTGCACTCCGGAGGGTTCAGGGAAGCTCCCTGAAGCTCCGGAATGCAAAAAACTACAAAACGGACAAACCGGAAGTGCATTTTTCCGCACTTCCGGTTTGTCCATTTTGTAGTTTTTTGCATTCCGGGGCTTCAGGGAGCTTCCCTGAACCCTCCGGAGTGCAAAAAACAGCTCACCGGCAAACCGGAAGTGCGTTTTTCCGCACTTCCAGTTTGCCCGTTTCGTCGTCCCAGGCTCCAGTAAGGCCTTTGCGCGGGGGTGGGGGGGTGTGCGCATGCGCAGGGGCAGCATGGGGGGTGTTGTGCGCATGCGTGGGGGGGAGGGAATGGGTGTGGGCATGCGAGCACGTGCTAGCGCGCGCACCCCCCCCTTTTTGGCACGCGAACCTAAAAAGGTTCGCCACCACTGCCCTAGGCCATATCGATTCAATATATCTGACAACTGAGTTAACCAAAAATACCTTTGAGGGTTTAAGATCTGCCAGAAATAAAGCAGAATGGCTGCAATGCACAGAGCTCACAGTTCTTTAGAGATTGGTCTAACCTGGTAAAGCTTCCAATTAGCTCAGTCCTACATAAATTTGCTTTGGAATAATTCCTATTCCATGAGTAGATTCTATCCCCTGGTAGTAAAACTGCAGTCTTACAGAAACTTATGAGGCAATCTTTCAGAGCCAAGGAAAAGTGCACAAAATAATAAAATATTACTTATTAATATTTATTTCTTTATTACCAGCCTAATAGATACTGTGTCAAAGAGGGTTATGTCTCCTATTTTCATACATAAACTTTTAAAATATACAAAACAATAAATCATAACAATACAAATCACAATTTATGCCAGAGATAAATAACTCAGTTTTAGCCTATTCCCTCATAAAATACGTGAGGCCATTCCTATCTGAAAGACAGATGCTTCTGCTGCTTTGGTGTACTACGATCCATTTCATTAATACCCCTAATTGATGTTCAATATTAAGCTCAAGGCTTATCGTGTTTGTCATCTTCAGTCATTAGGTCTTATGAAATGCTTTTGTAGATGCTTTGGCAAAAACGGTGTTCAGGTTCCATGGTCTTTAGCTCTCATGAGCATCAAAAAGTCTATCAAATCCTTATGAATTATCCAATGTGCACTCCTCTGGAGACATCTTAATCTCAAATTTACCCTTGCTTTGAAATTGAAGCTCAAATGCAGGGGTGTCAAACTCAAGGCCTAGCAACCGAGCCAGACCACCTTGCCTCCGGGAACTCCATACAGATGCTGACCTGGAACATAGCTGGCTGGAAAGGGATGGTCGATAGTGGACTAATGAGCTTTTCCCCTAGATTTGATGTAATAGCCTTTCAAGAAACCTGGCTAACCGAAGTGGATGAACCCAGTACAACTGCCAGGCTTTCAGGGATGGGCCTCCCCAGCCCAAAAAACAAAGGGAGATCCTCTGGTGGGCTTTGCATTCTTTTAAAGCAAGAGTTGCAATGGCAGGGGGAGAAACGATATAATGAAGATAAGTAGTCGTACTTCCTAGCTGTCAAATTTGAATATGAAAAGTTTGAGTTAATACTGGTAAATGTGTATATCCCTCCAAACACATTCCTGTATTATAACTCTGAATACTGGATGGGCTTGGAAGTTATCCTATAAGATATATCTGTATTGTACCCTCAGTCCATAGTGGTATTACTAAGAGATTTGAACGCTAGATTCGGTCCCTCTTTCTATGAGCTCGGCAGAAGAAGGGAGTCCCAAGGGAGTTTTGATAACCATCCTCATGGCTCTCGAGAGACTGCAAAAGTAATGCTGCTGGCCTTCTCCTAGTCTCCTTAATTTTTAAGGGTAATCTCCAAATTCGGGAATGGGGGCATGCGGGCGTGCTTCATGCACATGCAATGCTTCTGCGCATGCGCAGAGCATTTTTATGACATCCGGGTGGGTGGGCGGAGACTCCCACCATCGCCGCCACTGCTACTGGTTTGCCGAACCAGTGCAAACCGGTAGCAACCCACCACTGAAGGAGTTGTTTGTACTACTTGTATCATTGAACGTATTGAAAATTCAACAAGATGATTCTTTTTAAAAAGTGTCATCAATTGTGGACATATCTGAGCATCTGGTGCTGGTTGTATGGATTTTCACTAAAACACATCATGTTGAAAAGCATTTTTTCTCATTAGTCTACACTTACTACTCCATAATGACAAAGAGAAAACATAATTTTTCAAATGTCTGTAAATTTATTAAAAAGAAAAAAAATATCTAGGTTGATGAAGATCTGAAGAATTCCAAAGCTTGTATATTTTGTGATGTTTGAATTGATATAATAAAAGTAGTGTCCTAAAATGGATTTAAAAAATGAAGATATCATTAATTTCTGGAGCCTTTTCATGTAAAGAAAACTAAATTTCTAGTGCTTATAGCTCTTTTTAGCATTATAGAAAATGTTTAACAATGTGCTCACATCTAAATGTTGCTATTATAATATACCATGACAACACTTATATATTTTTTGTCTCTCAAAGGAGGGAAAATGAAAGCAGACTTAGCGTATAGTCTTCGTGCCTTCAAATCTGTGGGTTGAATATTAATGATCTGTCACAGAATGCTGCAGGGTTTGGTGAAATGGTTCAGCTGGGGCTCTGTCATATAATATTAATTGTGCTGCTGATGGGAAGATATCTTCAACTATCCAGGAGCACGGGATTTGTTACAGAGGCTGTGCAACAAAGGAGATAAAAGTGGATGGTTGCAAGATCTACCGACAAAATTGTGCTGTGAGAGGATGATTAGAAGACTGTCTGCCAATGATTCTACTTGGAATTTATCAGCTTAAGTACAAATATGATATCTCTATGTACCCACTTGTGGTGCCCACATACAGGTACTGAATGTAAAAGAGATAAGTTGTTGTATAAAGTACAATGTTGTTAAAAGGAATTGTATACACAAGTAAGTATGGAGCCAAACAGCTTTGAAATGTATGGTAAGTAGAAAGGGTGAGGTGTTTATCCCAGTGCTCCAGAAGGGAGGGGGGATAGATTATGTCATAAGGAGACAGCCAATCGGATCATAGATAGCAGGGCCAGGAACTATAAAAGGCCTAGTTGGAAGAGCTGAGGAGAGCTCTGTTTGTGGTAACTTCCAAGAGGGAAGGTTTATAGGGAATCTCTGCCTGAGTTTAACTGTCCAAGAGGGAAGTTGACAGGAGAGAAGATAGGCTCTAGGCAGTTCTGTGGGAAGCAGGTTCCAGGGTCAGGGAACTTTATTGATTGATATATTGTGTTATTTGTAGATAGAGATAAACAGTGAAATGTGCTCTAATCTATAGGCCTTAATCTAAAGAAGAACTGGGTTTTCTTAGATTTAGTCAGGAAAGCTAGGAAAGTCTCTGAGGGGAAGAAAAGGTGTAAAAGAATTGAATAGCTGGTTGTGGCTGTAAGAAATTTACTTGACATTTACTGAGAAGTTTGTATTTAAATAAACTGTTTTCTTGTTTGTTCAAGAAACATGCCAAAGTTTTTCTATTTCTCACTTAAAGCATATCTTAAGCAATTCTGCAGAGCATAGAGATATTGTAACAGTAAAAATCAAGCCTCTAAGGAGAAAGAGAAGTGAAACAGAGGGCGTTACCCTTGGTCAGGGAGATATAAAAAGAAAATTAAAATCTATTCTGAGCACTATTTTATACTACCAAGACATATAAAACAATAAACCTGACTGGAGGGGGACAGGCGACACTCTCGTAACACTGTTTTAACATCAGAGCAAATTAGCAAGTTTATGGTAAACAATAAATTTAATTTTTCATCCTTTGATTTAAATTTTTATGGGATATTTGGAGTGCTTTACATGAAATAAAATCAAATAAAATGAAGAAGGAAAGAAGGAAAGAAGGAAAGAAGGAAAGAAGGAAGGAAGAAGGAAGGAAGGAAGGGGGAGCTTTATATCACACAGAAGCACTCACTCACCCACATGTCTCCACATGGCATACACATTTCAGTTGAAGTATGAAATAGGAAGTACTATAGCTACTTTCATGTTTCATATCTATGCAGAATAAATGCAACTGAGGTTGTTTCATGGGTAAGTGAATGCAGACTTGCTACCCATGGCGTCTATTTTGTTATTGTATTCTATACTGTTCAATAAGCAACATTCTTTCTGGGATTCACAAATATATACAGTATTACATAGGGTGAATTTTCTCTAAAAACAGTATCTCAAACTGGTGGCAGCCATGAGTAGTAGGGCCTAGCGCAGCTTCATCTTGTGTCATCTGCACCCATTGGGACCACTGGGACTGGAACTGGGACCACTGCTCACTGTCATTCATGACCTCGTGACCTCCAAATTGGATTACTGCAATGTGCGAGTACATGGGCATGTCCTTGAGGAGTATTTGGAAGTTTCATGTAATGCATAATGTGAAAATGTGGGCAGTTACTGGCGCCAGTTACTCAGCACAAGTGACACTACTCTTCCCCAAGATGCACTGGTTTTGAGTATGCCTGTGGGTGCAATTCAATGTGTTAGTTGTTGGGTTTCCACTCATAATCAGAATCCATTGCAGAAAGCATAGCTGGAAAGAGATTGGGTTTTCAAACTGAATGTAGTTAGGCAACCCATATTTCTACTTTCACCATCATTGTTCCTCAGATTCCATATTTCTACTTTCACCATCATTGTTCCTCTGATTTTATGGAATATGGAAGGTAAGTCAAATCCAGCCTTTTGAAAAAGACTAACTCTTGCTTTGTCTAGTCAAAGAAAATCTCTCTTGTCTTTTGATGTCCTTAGTCATTCAATCATAAATGTTCTGGTGGCTAAACTAACCCTTCAAATGTCACTTGATGAAAAAGATTTAAATAAATTTTTGTTAATGTGCCTTGTACAAAAATAATTGTGTGGTCAAAAGGTTCTTATGGCAGTGATGGGATTAAATTCCATATTGTGTGATTTCTTATCATGGAACCCTGTAACTTTTTCTGGTATCACCTATCTTTACTTCTTTAATAGCTTTCTTTCCCGGGGTAATACTGTGATTTCTTTCATTTCTGTATTTCTGAGATAATGAACAGAAACGTAAAAGAATCACAGTAGACTATAGTTTCATATCCAGTAGACTTAAGTAAAACATACACCAATGCTAAGCACTATGAACATAACTTTATGGACTAGTACTCTTTGGCTACAACAGTATACATGATGAGAGATCTTCTCAGATCTTGGGAGCATTGCTGAAGACCAGAATATAGAATAACAGAGTTGGAAGGGATCTTGGAGATCTTCTAGTCCAACCCCCTGCTTAGGCAGGAAACCCTACACCACTTCAGACAAATGGTTATCCAACATCTTCTTAAAAACTTCCAGTGTTGGAGCATTCACAACTTCTGGAGGCAAGCTGTTCCACTGATTAATTGTTCTAACTGTCAGGAAATTTCTCCTTAGTTCTAAGTTGCTTCTCTCCTTGATTAGTTTCCACCCATTGCTTCTTGTTCTACCCTCAGATGCTTTGGAGAATAGTTTGACTCCCTCTTCTTTGTGGCAACCCCTGAGATATTGGAACACTGCTATCATGTCTCCCCTAGTTCTTCTTTTCATTAAACTAGACATACCCAGTTCCTGCAACCATTCTTCATATGTTTTAGCCTCCAGTCCCCTAATCATCTTTGTTGCTCTTCTCTGCACTCTTTCTAGAGTCTCAACATCCTTTTTACATCGTGGTGACCAAAACTGAATGCAGTATTCCAAGTGTGGCCTTACCAAGGCATTATAAAGTGATATTAACACTTCACGTGATCTTGATTCTATCCCTCTGTTTATGCAGCCTAGAACTGTGTTGGCTTTTTTGGCAGCTGCTGCACACTGCTGGCTGATATTTAAATGGTTGTCTACTAGGACTCCAAGATCCCTCTCACAGTTACTACTGTTGAGCAAGGTACCACATATACTGTACCTGTGCATTTTGTTTTTCTTGCCCAAATGTAGAACCTTATTTTTTTCACCATTGAATTTCATTTTGTTAGATAGTGCCCAATGTTCAAGTCTGTCAAGATCCTTCTGTATCTTGAGCCTATCTTCTGGAGTGTTGGCTATTCCTGCCAGAAGAGGATAAAGAGCAGTGGTGAAATGCTGCCGGTTCGGGCGGGCCAGTCGGTCGTTGCAGAGCCGATTGAGTTGGCGGCGGTCGCAGCGCAGGTCTTCTCCCACCCACTTCCCCCGCCCGCCTGGACGCTGCCATTTGAGTTATTTTGCCCTCTGCGCATGCGCAAAGCATTCTACGCATGCACAGAGTGTAGAAGAACTCAAATGGTGGCATCCAGGTGGGCGGGGCAAGCGGTCGGGAGAAGCCCCGCGCTGCGACCACCGCCAGCTCCATCGGCTCTGCAACGACTGACTGGCCCTCCCGAACCGGCAGCATTTCACCCCTGATAAAGAGTGCCAAGGGACAAAATCTAACCAACTCAGAAGGCATGGTAGACTATCAGAAAATGTCAGGACAAAGAAAGGTCAAAGGTTTTTATCAATCAGAGGAAAACCCACTGCCAGCATGATTTTGAGCTCAAATAGCCATCTTTTCTGTAAATGGTAACTTAAGTTCAAAAATTAGGAAATAGATAGGATTAAAAATAAAATAGCGAACACATTTATTAAGCTCAGATCATAAGTAACCGATACATATATGCTTAGAGTTGCTTTAGGCTAAAGCCTAGAACCAAAGATGGTTAAAATGGCAAGCTCCAGCAGACATGACTTTGGCTTCTGTTACCGTAAATAATCCTGACTATCTCCTGCTGGAGGAATGTAGCTGCCAAAAATGAAAGTGGAATGCTGTGCATGTTAGGAGAGGTCTTTTTAGTTAATCAACCTGGAAAAAACTGGAATGTTATTTTGTACTGAGTTTCACTCAAATCCTCAGAACTCACACAGATAACCCTGTGATTGGGTGAGTGAGGTTCAGCTGTTGTCTTTCAGTGGCTTTTGATACTGTTAACCAAGATTTCCTTCTGAGAAATTTGGGAATAATAAAAGGCATTGCTTTGCAATGGGGCTGTTTCGAGCATGTTTCAGATAGTGTTGCTTGGAGATATTTGCTCTTTGAAGTGAAGTACTTTGGTATCTCTTGGGACTCTAGTCTGTCTGGAATGCTTATTAACATCTACATGAAGCCACTTCTGCAAATCAACAACATATTTTGATCTGGGTATTTTCAGGATGCTGTGGGATGGGGGTTGTCTTGGAATGCATCTTGACCCTGGCAATTACATGGACAGGTTTTCTTGGCAACCTTTTTGGAAGTGGTTCACGATTGGCTTTTTCCAAGAGCTGGGAGAGAATGAGTGGCCCAAAGTTTCCCCTGTTGTAAAGCACTATGGGGCAGTGTATAAGAGCCATGGTGGCACAGTGGTTAGAATGCAGTATTGCAGGCTAACTCTGCTCACTGCCAGGAGTTCAATCCTGACCAGCTCAAGGTTGACTCAGCCTTCCATCCTTCTGAGGTAGGTAAAATGAGGACCCAGATTGTTGGGGGCAATAGGATGACTGTAAAAGAGAGGGCTGTAAAGCACTGTGAAGTAGTATATAAGTCTAAGTGGTGTTGCTATTGCTAAGTGCTATACTCTTAGTCGGCATGAAGTTGCACCCCTTGGAAAGAGCAGATACACATTCTAGAAGGGCTTCTAAATCCAGCCCTATCTAGAACTTTCCAGATGAAAGCAATGACTAGAATGGCCTTTATCCATTTCTCCATTGCCCTGATGCCAATGTGTAATAGCATTCAAAGTGGTCAAAGTCATACCCTATAAACTATGAGGACTTTACAGATTGCAGCAGATCCAACACATAGAAGCAATATATTCTTTCTCCCTGAATCTTCAAGTCATAGTCAAGCTAATGTGATTACCTACCGTATTTTTCGGAGTATAAGACACACCTTTTTACCATCAAAAAGAGGGTGAAAACTTGGGTGCGTCTTATACACCGAATGTAGCCCCACCCAGCCACCCCCACCCTTTGGACTCTGCCTGCCAGCAATTTACCTCTTTGCAGCAAACAGCAGCAGAGCCTGATTTGCACAAAAAACTAATTAGCAGCCTCCCGACCTACAGCTGACTGAGGCTTGCAAGCCAGGTGGTAAAATGAAACTGAAACTAAGGTGGCTGTAATGAGTCAAATTGCTGGGAGATAAACTGCTGGCAATGTTAGACTGCTGAAATTGCAAAGATGTAAGCTGTAGCTGCTATGGCCTAGAGATAGAGCTATTGCCTCACAATCAGGAGGTTGTGAGTTCTATCCAAGGTAGAGGCAGATTCTTGTTAATATGTTATTTTGTTAAATGTTTGTAGAGTGTTCAAATTATTAACTTATTTTTTAAAGACTGCTTTATTATTGTTCTAGACAACTTAACAAAATGAAGAAGATTTTAAAATAAATGCTTGCTCTGAAGAGGCCCAGTGCTATTGTATCTTCTTTTAAATAGCACAGAATACTTCCAGAAAGCCACATCAATTTTAAAGATCTGTAAAAGTATAATCTGAAATGTCTTGTTTTAGTATTAAGTATTAGTATTAAGTATTAGTATTAAAATAAGGCAGCTGAGTTAATGACTTAGTCATGTTTGGAGTAGATCTATTTAAATAATTGGGAGGAGTTAGTGTGATTACATTTAAGAAAACTTTCTGGGATTAATATACTGCCATAATGTACATTTCTCGAATTCTTTGCTATTTCTATGGGTCAGGCACACATGCACAGAAATACACAGCAAACAGTGTATATCATCTGTGCTGTTTGCTGTTTGCTGTTTGGCAAATTGCTGGGAGGCAGAGGCCTTTTTTCCTTGTTTTCCTCCCCCAAAACTAAGGTGCGTCTTATACTCCGGTGCGTCTTATACTCCGAAAAATACGATATATCACAGGTGCAGAAAACCGCTTCAGTACATGTCTGAAACAAACTAAAGTGGCTTCTGTAGGTTGACTTTCAGAAGCAAGAGGCAAAGGAAGTAATCCCTCCACTTTGAATTTTAGAAAAGGGGTGCCACTTTACAGCCTCACTTTGAAGCAGCTCTCCCACAATTCTTTGATCAAATAGAGTTGTATAGCCCTCCTAGTTATTGATTTTCAATTGTTATACAGCTTCAGATTAGGTTCCCTCAGAGAAACCCAGTGGTGGGTTCCTACTGATGCGGTCCACTCTATAGCACCGGTAGTGGCCTGCTGGTGACGTCACAGTACCGGTGCAGTCGGTTGCTGGTGCCTGGGCGCCACCATTTTAAAAAAAAAATTAAATTTTTTAAACAATTTTCTTCTGCGCATGCCCAGAAACCTGACAATTAAGTCTTTCCCCATCCCTTCGCTTGAAAATAATAAGAAGCTCGCATTTGACACTTTTCCTTCGCTTTTGCCTAAAGCTTCCCAACGTGGGCATTTTCTGAAAGCTTAACCTTTTATACTGTTAATTTTATACAGTTTTATACTGTTATTCTTTAGACGAAAACATTGAGGACTGTTAAAAGATACTGTTCTTTTAACAGTCCTCAATATTTTTGTCTAAGGAATCCGTGACTGAAACCAAAAATGCTGTATGAGACTTGCTTGTCTTTTAACTATAGCATTTTCTGCATATAAAGGTTGCTGTGTTGCCATGGTGTAATACGCACTTTGTATGCAAAGCTTTTCATGTAAGGTATAAAATAGAAAAATAGTAGTAACATCTCTCTGAAATAACTAATATATGACCGGCAAGCCACACCCACCCGGTCACATGGCCGGCAAGCCACACCCACAAAATAAGCCACGCCCACAGAGTGGTAGTAAAAAAATTAGGAACCCGTCCCTGGAGAAACCCCTCCATTTATACCATCCTTCACACTCACTGAGGTCATCTAAAAGTTTGCCTACTGTGCACTCATCCTGCGGCAATTTTGGATTGAGGGTCCTTTGACGCTGACTCAGGTGAGGTCTCTTGAATGTTGAACCCTGCTGAGCTGAGAAGACCAAGCCCTTTGTTTTTAAGGGAGTTTTAAAAATTCTTTTATAAAGTGAAAGGATGTTTTGTAACTCTTTTAAGGTTTTGTTTATATTAAACATTCAAGTTTTAGCTTAGTTTCAAGATTTTATATTTTGTGTTGTGTTGTAAACTTCAGAAGTCAGTTGTCTGAAAGGGGAGTAGAAGGATAGATGTCTCAATAGGCATAGAAGCCATACATATTTTTCACAGGTTCACTAGGTGGACACAGTTCTCATGCTTCCTTGTGATATTTCTCGATGGGTAAGGTGAATATTATTGACTCTGCTACCAAAAGTGCTGTATTGTTGTCAGTAGCCAAAATAATTGAGGAAGCCTTTCTTCCTCCTTGGAAATCAGGTGAATCCAGTGACAGATACTACAGAGCTGGAAGAAAACAGTGAATCCGAACAAACAGGATGCTGCTCCAGGGATTCTTTCTCAGTCTATATCTCTCAGAAGTCCCTGAATTCAACTGATTGGTTCATTACCATTTTGCACAGCAGGTGAGAGCTACTTAGAAAAACACTAATACATCAAAGAGCGCATTCATTCCTCTCATCTTCAAGCTGACCTTAGTGTGTAAGGTTTCTTCCTTCTGCACACAGGACTTGAATCAGGAAAGAGCATTTCATTTGAGATTTATAGTACAAAGAAGCTGTATGTATCTGACACTGACATGCAAACTCTAAAACAAAATTTTACATCTTGTTCAAAAGTTGGCATACTTATGCCATGGATGCTTTCCCCTGCTGTTTTGATGGGTTCTGCTAATTTATAGTATGTTCCTAACTTATTTTTGTACAGTATATTTATGAAATGAAAGGTGTTGCTGCTTTCAAAACTCTCAAGCATGACGGACCAATGCAAGCAATGTATAAAAGTGAAGGAGGATGATTATAGAGCCGAGGTGGCGCAGCAGGTAGAGTGCAGTACTGCAGGCTACTTTAGCTGACTGATCATTTAAGTTCAGCTGTTCAAATCTTACCGGCTCAGGGTTGACTCAGCCTTCCATCCTTCCAAGGTAGGACAACAAAAGTCAAAGACAACAAAAAAAGCTTCTTCCAACACATTAACAACAAGAAAAAAATCAAAGAAACAGTTGGTCCACTAAAGAGAGAAGACGGCAAAGAAGTAACAGACAACACAGACAAAGCAGAGTTACTGAACACATTCTTCGCATCAGTCTTCACACAAAAGGAAACTGCAGCTCAACTACCCAGCAACACAAATATAAAAAAACAGATTCGAAGCAAGACTCAACCTAAGCAAAAATACAGTAAGAGATCACCTATCTGAACTTAACGAATACAAAGCACCAGGACCAGACGGATTACATCCCAGAGTCCTAAAAGAACTAGCAGAAGTCATTTCAGAACCACTGCACCACATCTTCCACAAATCCTGGAACACAGGGGAACTACCCGAGGACTGGAAAAGAGCTGATGTGGTCCCCATCTTCAAAAAAGGTAAAAAAACAGACCCAGGAAACTACAGACCAATCAGCCTAACATCAATACCTGGGAAAATACTGGGAAAAATAATTAAAAACCAGATCTCCCATCATCTAAAAACAAACCAAGCAATAACCAACAGTCAACATGGATTTGTTAAGAACAAGTCATGCCAAACCAACCTCATTTCATTCTTCAACACTGTGACCAAATTAGTAGACCAGCGTAATGCAGTAGACATAATATACCTGGACTTTAGCAAAGCATTTGACAAAGTAGACCACAACCTACTCCTTCATAAGCTAGAAAAAAGCGGGATAGACAGCTACACAACCAGATGGATTAACAATTGGCTGACCAACCGTACCCAGCGAGTAGTCCTCAATGGCTCTAAGTCCACATGGAGAGAAGTAAGCAGTGGGGTACCACAAGGTTCCGCCCTAGGCCCAGTACTCTTCAATATCTTTATAAATGACCTAGATGAGGGAATAGCAGGAGAACTAACCAAATTTGCAGATGACACCAAGCTGGCGGGAGTAGCAAACACCCCAGAGGACAGACTCAAAATCCAGAGGGACCTCGACAGACTCGAACACTGGGCCCAAACCAATAAAATGAAATTTAACACAGAGAAAAGTAAAATTCTGCACCTAGGCAAGAAGAATCAAAAATACATATACAAACTAGGCGAAACCACACTCAATAGCAGCGATTGCGAAAGGGATCTCGGAGTCCTGGTAGACAGCCAACTAAATATGAGCCAGCAGTGTGCAGCAGCAGCCAAAAAGGCCAATACAGTCCTGAGCTGCATAAATAGAGGGATACAATCAAGGACCAGAGAGGTACTTGTACCACTCTATAAAGCCTTGGTCAGACCACACCTAGAGTACTGCATCCAGTTTTGGTCACCACACTACAAAAAAGACATTGAAACCCTAGAGAAAGTGCAGAGGAGAACAACCAGGATGATAAAGGGTCTGGAAAATAAAACATACGAAGAGCGGTTGCAGGAACTGAGCTTGGCCAGTCTGGCGAAGAGAAGGACCAGGGGTGACATGATAGCAGTGTTTCAATACTTGAGGGGATGCCACAGAGAGGAGGGGGTCAGGCTGTTCTCTATTGCACCAGAAAGCAAAACAAGGAATAACGGATGGAAGCTGACCAAGGAGAGATTCAACCTGGAAGTGAGGAGAAACTTTCTGACGGTGAGAGCGATCAACCAGTGGAACAGCTTGCCAGCAGAGGTCGTGAGAGCCCCAACACTTGCGACCTTCAAGGAGAGACTGGACTGCCATCTGTCTCAAATGGTGTAGGGACTCCTGCTTGAGCAGGGGGTTGGACTAGATGACCTACAAGGTCCCTTCCAACTCTAATAATAAATCATAAATCTAAATCTTGACTCAGCCTTCCATCCTTCCAAGATAGGTAAAAGGAGGACCCAGATTGTTGGGGGTAATGTAAATATATACATTGCTTAATGGTGTAAACAGCTTAGAGAGTGCTTGCACTATGAGGCGGTATATAAATATCACTAATAAATAAATAAATAATAAATAATAAATAAATAAATAAATAAATAAATAAATAAATAAATAAATAAATAAATAAATAAATAAATAAATAAATAAATAAATAAATAAATAAATAAATAAATATTTCATTTCAAAGTTGAAATCAAGAAATCTCTATCTTAAGGCTTTCTTGATGGGCAAAGGGGTTTGAATCTAGTGGAGGCTGAGTCTCATCCTATCCCATTTGGAGACCTCTGTCTAGTTGGTATTTATGTATGCAACCAAAGATTTAAGTACGGTAGACGTAATTAAGCCCCACTATTTCTACCCATGATCTCCAGATGTTTAGCCAAGTGATTTGAACTGATGCTTTGCAATGGTTGAGATGGATTGTATCCAAACAATCCCAGAATTAAAACTACCTTCAGTGAAATATTCTTATAATTCTCTGCTTTTATTTAATTTTAATTTTTAGACTTTGTTTTTATTCTCTTCTTTGTAAGACAAGATGAGATAAGATTAAATATGAAAGGGTGTTGAAACAATGACATGGATAAAAGAATGGATAGTGCTAGAAAACAAAAGAATATTAACTCTTGAAGAGCATGATATAAAAATAGGATGGCACGCCATAATCTGGGATGACAAATACAAAACTCATAAATATTTTCAAAGTCACTTAATAAGGAAAGCCCTGCTACAAACGTGGATAAAAATCAAACATAAACATTACACAAAAATTCTACTCTGGTTATCAACAATAGAAGCAATACAAAATCCAACATTAACAAACCTGGCAAAAATTACAAGATACAAAGATTTACTAACGGAGGAGGGAGTATTAAAAACTAGGCAACAATTACAACAACAAGATATAATTTTAGATTGGTATACATACATCCAGATTCAAAACAGATACAATATGGATAGGAAACAATATGAATTTCAAACAGACCACCAAGAATTGGACAATATTATGATATCGGGGAATTATAAACTAAGCAGTAAACTTTATAAATTTTTGTTAGGTTACGAATTGGAAGAAGAAACAGTAAAAGAAACCTTGATTAGATGGGCACAAAATTTGGGTTACAATATTGAATTAGTCAAATGGGAAAAAATGTGGCAGAGAAATTTGAAATTAACAGTAGCTATGGCATATAAAGAAATCAATGCAAGATGTTTTACAGATGGCATCTTCCCCCAGCATGGCTTGCGAAAATGTCAAAAAAAAATCTCCAATATGTTGGAAATCAAAAAGCATATGGCACATACTATCACCAATGGTGGACATGTGAAAAAGGAAAAAAAATTGGACTAGGATTAGGAAAATAATAGAAAAAATTATAAAAGAACATATCAACTGGAAACCAGAAATTTTTATACTAGGAATTATATCTAGGAAACTATGTAAAAGAAGTATACTATTTAATAATTCACATCCAGGATTGGATATGCATCAAAATGGAAAAACAATTATATACCAAATAATGATGAAATTGTAAGGAAAATCTTTGTGCTGAAATGGACAAGATGACTAAAGAATTACAGAATAAGAAAGAATCAGAATATTATCTAATTTGGAACAGATTTTATGAATGGTTAAAAATAGGGATACTTTATTACGGAATATGTAAATACCAAATCACCAGGTAGGTGTGTGTGTGTATATATGTGTATATGTATATGTATGTATGTATGTATGTATGTATGTATGTATGTATGTATGTATGTATGTGTGTATGTATGTATGTATGTATATTAAATATTAAATATTTGAAATATTAAATCTGTTTATGTTGTTCTTAATCTGGATTCCTGCTTAATTATTTTTCTCACAAGCAGAGTGATGGCATTCATGGGCCATAGTTTATCTAAACACTATGGAATGATACAGGAATCTGGAAATTACTAAATTTCTTCCAAATATAGTTTTATTTGGACCAACAGATGGGTTGGCAATGCTAACAGCATAGGAACTGGTTGCCAGTTATGGCGTGCCAACTATAAAAGAGTCAACTGTTTATAATAATTATGTGACAATGCTTTTCTGAGAACTGACATAGCACCATGGCTAAGAATCTTAGCTATCATTCAGGAAATTTGTGATTTGAATGTTCCATCTAACAATTGATGGCTGCAGTCTCTTTGTCTCAAATGCCATTGTTTCTGAATGAGAAACTGTTCCTTCTTTGGGCATGGACGTCAGCTGGGTCACCTTTGACCAGTTCCTCTCTCTCAGCTCCAAACAGCTTCAAGCTCTACAACAACTGACAGAAAAACTCCTCCCCTTGTGGCATCATCATTGATGACTTTGCTATGAGAACTATGCAAATGCCATGCAGACAAGGAAATTCTGCAACCCAATGGTACAAATTTATTTATTTATTTGAAAATTTATATTGTCGCCTGTTGGCACATGGCAACTCAAGACAGCTTACATAAATACATAATATAAAACCTCATATAAAAACAATAAAACTAATAAAAGAGAGAGCCATATAATAAATTAATAAATTAATAAAATACAATAACCCCCACCTCCTGCTCCGGTGATAACATATCACACAAGCCATGTAATGAGCTCCATCTTGCTCTGTGTTCCCCAGCCTGCTGGCAGAACCAGGTCTTCAGTGCAGGTGAAGTGCAGGTGAAGGAGAAGGTGAAAGAGAAAATATCATGCCAGAAGTTGGCAAACAGCATTCTCCAAATATTTGGGCATTCACTTTCAATGATAGCCTAATTCATAGACTCAAATAATGGAAATAACTAGAAGTGACCACAATGAACTTTCTGTTCATTAATAAGTAGTGAGATCACTATATACTGTTGACAGATGTAGATTAAGTGGATTATGAAACAAGTATTTCATATTGTATCTAAATTTGGCATGAATCTGAATAAGCAAATTCTTGGTGAGAATCATCACTATTTGTATGGGAACTCTAGACTGATGCTGCAGGCAGTATTTTCAGGTTGAAGGACAGAAGTAGTTCAGGAACAATGTTTTTTTAATGTCTCTTTTTCAGCCCAGGTAGTCATGGAGTCTTGGTGATGCCCTGATCTTGCTGCTAGGTGGACGAAATTCCAATATAAACAGACTTCACTTATCTGTCTCATTTCTCACTGAATATAGGTAGGAAATTGCCCCATCATCATTAGGCCAGCGAGATTGGCAAAAATGTATAAAAATCTAGCACCAAATTGTTGGCGATGCCAACACAAAATGGGATCTTATTACCATATGTGGTGGACCTGTCCAAAAATAAAAAACTTCTGGAACACAATCAAAATTTGGCTATCAGAAATTACACAACAGGAAATAGACATAAAACCGGAAGCTTTTCTGCTGGGAATCATTAATCAAAAAATGGAAAAAAAAATTATATCATATTACATATATTAACAGCGGCAAGAATAATGATAGCACAATATTGGAAGCAAAATGACACTCCTGATGAAAGCAGTATAATTAGAAAAATTTTAGACTGTGCTGAGGCAGACAAGCTAACTATGGAACTAAAAGGAAAGGAAGACTCCAACTACTATGAAATTTGGAACTCATTTTATATCTGGTATGAAAAACGAAAACAAACACGATCAATACAATAAATATGAACACAAATCAAATAAGACATGTATAAATCTGATTAAGGAACTTATAAGAAAATTAGCCTTACTATACAAATGTGTGTGTATATATATATATATATATATATATATATATATATATATATATATATATATATATATATATATATATATATATATATATATATATATATATATATATATATATATATATATATACATACATACATACATACATACATACATACATACATATATTATGTATGTATGTATGTATGTATGTATGTATGTATGTATGTATATATATATATATATATATATATATATATATATATATATATATATATATATATATATAATGATATTACAAAACCAAAAAGAATACTTTATTTTTCTGTATTATTACTATTATTATTATCATTACCATTATTAATGTTACTATTATTGTATCACTATCAATATTATCGTCAACAACATTACAATTACCATTGATATATAATACATATTACAAAATATATAAGACAAAAAGTTGAAAACTATATAGAAATGAATTGTCAATATATATTTGCCGTAAGATAAACTACAGAGATTGAAAATTTTATAGCTGTATGCGCTTTTTATGTTTTTATATGCTTATAATGTATTTGTTATTGTCATAAATGTTTTCTTTTGTATGTTTTTTTTAATGTAAATAACTCAATAAAAACTATTTTTTTTTAAAAAAAAAGGATTTGTCATCCAAATTTCAACCAAGGGAGGGAAGGCTCAAAAGGCAACAAAACTATATTTAGTTAAACCTCTCCAACCAAATTTAAGAGATTTTCAGATTTCAGCCAAGGCATGTAATCAGGATCATAAATCACACAAAAGGAAACACAATAGAGCCGAGCAGCAATTTAATATGTTACTAAGCCCAAACTAATGTAAATTGCATGAGATACAATTGCATACTACGCCACGCCATTCTTTGTGGTTTGACATTTTGTGAAAATTCATTGAATAGGTTCAGAGTTAATACCCGCCAGAATGATGAAATGACAATTTGTTTTCAAAATATCCAGGCACATTTATTATAGTCATTGGCTTTCTAGTTCACAGCATAATGTTATTCATTTCTCTCAAAGAGCTGCCATGCTCAGTGCTTTACTAACCTGCTTTGTGACTGTACTTATTAGCCAACAATGCCACACCCAAACCTTTTTCATAAATACTGGTAAACATCTCAGCCTTCTGGATGTTTATTGAGAAATGTAAACAGTGAGTGAGCTAAATTGGGCTTATTCCCCATGTTACTACCGTATTTTTCGGAGTATAAGACGCACCTTTTTCCTCCCTAAAAGTGGCTGAAAATTTGGGTGCGTCTTATACTTCGAATGTAGCTTTTTTTTTCCAGCCCTCACTAGGTGCTAACAGATCTTCCCAGCTCTTACCTTGTAGGCTTTTTCATTGTTACTCTCTCCAAAGAATGTTTTTCCAGCCCTAATTCTTTGCAGAATTTTTTTTCATTGCTCTACTTGCTCCGAATAAGTTTTTTTCTAGCCCTAACCAGGTGCTAACTATCTTCCCAGCTCTTACCGGCTTGCAGGCTCTTTCATTGTTATTCTCTCCGAAGAAGGTTTTTTTAAGTCCTAACCAGGGGATAAAATAATGTGCTGAAGCTGCTCCGAATAAGTTTTTTTTTAGCCCTAACCAGGTGCTAACGATCTTCCCAGCTCTTACCGGCTTGCATACTCTTTCATTGTTACTCTCTCAGAAGAAGGTTTTTTAAAGTCCTAACCAGGGGATAAAATAATGTGCTGAAGCTGACCAGACTAAGGATGCTAGCCAGATGAATACCTGGTAGGCAGATTGTTTTCCCCTATTTTCCTCCCCAAAAACTAAGGTGCGTCTTATACTCCGGTGCGTCTTATACTCCGAAAAATACGGTACTTTGAATGTAAACAAACAAAAGGAAATAATTTAATGTAGACAACAAAGGAAAACTCTAGTCCTACTAGAATCAACCAAGGAGCATTTGGATAATCATACCACTTGTGACACCACAAAGGCGTTAAATTTTATGAACAAATCACGTTCTGTTTACAAATACTTTTAAAACAAAGACTCTGTCATCTGGAGCTCAATCATTTCATCACTCTAACATGATCCTAAACAAAACAGAAAGAGGAGGGAGTGTTGGATATGTTTGCCACCTTGAGTTATATGTAAAGATAACAAAGGTGGGAAATAAATAAATAAATAAAATTAGATCAATCTCAGAAAATATATTATTATATTGTATCAACCCATGCATCTAGTATTGATGCATATTGTCAAAATAACAATGACACATTACAGTCCTTATTCCAATTAGCACATTTGGACTTGGTCTCTGTATTTTCATCACTTAGGTTATATTATTAATGAGCTGTTTGGCTGTTCTCAGATTCTATTTTATTTAAAGATCTATTTACACCTCTTTAACAACGTGCTCACGTTATTAATTCCCACCCCCCTTTCTTGGTGGCAACAGTGCTCCTGAACCGAGAGATTATTCTCTCATTCACCAATGGAGTGAAAAAGTCATTAAGCAAGTGGCACTCTATCAGCATTGACACTGATGATACTGGGAAAAATGTGCAGGTTTTGTTTATGCACACCAGAGATCAAATAGAAGGGTTTTTAGGAGCTACCCTTGGACCTGCATAGAGCACTAAACTAACCATGGTGATGCTAGCAGCTGCATTCAAGGGGGGAGGGGAAAGGAATCCTGTTTCTATGGAAACATTTGAGATGGACCCAGCTCAGAATAATCAAAATACAATGAATCCTTTTTTGTAAGATACTAGAAGGGGGGGGGGGAGAGGGAGAATTCATTGACACTGAAAGAAAGGGAAATCTACCACAGATGTGCCTTAAACATGCACTTCATTGCTTTTATAATGAATCTGCCATGTGAGATTCTCTGGAAAAGAAAGTATTTCCATAATAAAGAAAGATAAGTCAAACCTGGCTTGCTTTCCCAGCCACACACCTTTCCCTATCTAAATTCGCCAGTGGTTAACATATCAAATTCACTATCTTTGATTTTTTTTAAAAAAATTAGTTATAATTTAATTGATAAATTAAATAAGTGAAATTCACAAATCAATTCATTTTATTGCCGTTTCATTTATTGCATTTTCAGCCATTTTAAAATCTCCTCAGTGGGGGCATCTCATGTGCCTCTTTTCATTCCTGGAGAGAAGTTTAGGCTCAGTGACAAATATTTTATCTGCTAGTATGTTTACCGTATGTTTCGGAGTATAAGACGCACCGGAGTATAAGACACACCTTAGTTCTTGGGGAGGAAAATAGGTATTCATCTGGCTAGCCAGGTATTCATCTGGCTAGCATCCTTCGTCTGGTCAGCTTCAGCACATTATTTTATCCCCTGGTTAGGACGTAAAAAAACCTTCTTCGGAGAGAGTAACAATGAAAGAGCCTGCAAGCCGGTAAGAGCTGGGAAGATCATTAGCACCTGGTTAGGGCTAGAAAAAAACTTATTCGGAGCAAGTAGAGCAATGAAAAAAACCCTGCAAAGACTTAGGGCTGGGAAAACATTCTTCGGAGAGAGTAACAATGAAAAAGCCTGCAAGCCAGTAAGAGCTGGAAAGATCGTTAGCACCTAGTTAGGGCTGGAAAAAAACCTTATTCAGAGCAAGTAGAGCAATGAAAAAAACCCTGCAAAGACTTAGGGCTGGAAAAATATTCTTCGGAGAGAGTAACAATGAAAAAGCCTGCAAGGTAAGAGCTGGGAAGATCTGTTAGCACCTAGTTAGGGCTGGAAAAAAAGCTTCGAAAAAGCTACATTCAGAGTATAAGACGCACCCAAATTTTCAGCCACTTTTAGGGAGGAAAAAGGTGCGTCTTATACTCCGAAAAATACGGTATTTGGTTTTTTAAAAACCCTTGTGTTTGAAATCTATAGTTCTCTTGAATAAGTCAGCTTTATTTTTAGATTTGGGATGCCACTAGTAGGCCACAAATGACCAAACATGAACAAATAAGTGAATTGTAATAATTGAATTGGTATTTATCACCAGTGTCTGCAGGAAGGATTAATAAATATATAAAAGGGATGGCACTTTGATCATACTAGCATCCCACCATTTTTAACCTTTTCCTCAGACACTGATGGTATGTATTGTTGCTTTGTTTCATTATAAAGGTAGTCCTTGACTTACAATCATTTGTTTAGTGACTGTTTGAAGTTACAATGGCACTGAAAAAAATGACTTAGGACCTGTTCTCACACTAATAACCATTGCAGCATCCTCATGGTCCCCTGATCAAAATTCAAGTGCTTGTCGACAAGCATACATGTATGACAGCTTCAGCATTCTGGAGTCATGTGATCATGATCTGTGACCTTCCCAGCCAGCTTCTGACAAGCAGTCAATGGGGGAAGTTGGGTTTACTTAACAACCACACCATTCACTTAACAGCTGCAGTGATTTATTTACCTGCGGTAAAAATGATTGTAAAATAGGGCATGATTGACTTAAACATTGTCTTGCTTAGCAACCGAAATGTTGGGCTCAATTGTGGCTGTAAGTCTAGCATGCCTATACATCATTTATAAGTGGTACTGTATTGTTGGAAAAATGAAGGTGCCAAATTTGGGAAGACCAAGTGAGGTAGCCTTTAAGGCAAATTTTAGAGCAATTCCTGGAAAACACTCTTTCACCTAAAAAAGACCATAGCTGAGTAACATCTATTAATTTATCCAAGAAAGAGATAGGTAAATATGCAGAGAGACTAGAAGCAGGGGTGAAATTCAGCAGATAGCAATAGCAATAGCACTTTACTTATATACCGCTTCATAGTGCTTTACAGCCCTCTCTAAGCGGTTTACAGAGTTCAGCATATTGCCCCCAACAATCTGGGTCCTCATTTTACCGACCTTGGAAGGATGGAAGGCTGAGTCAACCTTGAGCCTAGTGAGATTTGAACAGCTGAACTGCTGAACTAGCAGTCAGCCTGCAGTCGCAGCATTTAACCACTGCACCACTTCAGCTTCTGACAGGTTCTGGAGAACCGGTAGTGGAAATTTTGAGTAGTTCAGAGAACCAGCAAATACCACCTCTGGCTGGCCCCAGAGTGGGGTGGGAATGGAGATTTTGCAATATCCTTCCCCTGGAGTGGGGAGGGAATGGGAATTTTGCAGTATCCTTCCCCTGTAGTGGGGAGGGAATGGAGATTTTGCAATATCCTTCCCCCAGGAATGGGGTGGGAATAGAGATTTTGCAGTATCCTTCCCCTGCCACGCCCACCAAGCCACACCCACAGAACCGGTAGGGGAAATTTTTGAATTTCACCCCTGACTAGAAGAGACATAATACGCAAAGTCAGGAGCAAATTAGAAGACTTGGACAAGGAAGGTGGGACTGATGGCTGGAAGTAAGAAATTGTTTGGAGGCAAAGAAGGAGGGGGGGCAGGGATAGTTAGGAGGAGTCCAAAAATTCAAAATGGTGGCTGAAACCATCTGAATAAAATCCTGCCTGTTTTTACATGGGATTCCATCTTAACCTTTTCTTCTGCTGTGCTTATGACCCATGCCCACCTTTTCAATACACTTCTGCTTCCTTGCTTTCTGCATGTCTGTTTCTGCCATACTGGGAGTGTCTGGTTAGACTGGCCACCTAGTCCACTACAGAATCTAATATTTTGAGAATGTAGCCCCTTTTGACTCTTTTTTCTTAACTCTTTTTTCAAAATAGGCAGATTCACCTATTATCACGTGAGGGAAAATTGAATAATTTTAATTCCCCAGTCTTCGTATTTTATCTGTGGCCTACTTGTTCATAAAAGGAGAACTTGGCTGGGGACTTCCCAATGCCCGAACACAAATTGTGCATGAATGATAGAGAGTATTAAGAGAGTTAAACAGCCTCACTGTCCTTGGAAAGATATATTATGGTAGTTGATTAGACATCATATTGGGGAGGGGGGGGGGAAAACAATGAGGAGTGTGCTCCCAACACTGTAAGTCTTTATTTTCTCACTTCCAGAATCAAAGACTGAGAACAATTCTGTCTTACAAATTGTGTTATTAAACAGCAGGCCTACAATCTGGTTTATACTAAATAACAAAGTTATTCTTACAATACACAAAAGTAACTTCACACAATAGTAACGTTTTATCTCAGTGGGAGCGATTTCTTTCCCCCTCAGTCCAGAAAAATATGGCTTGGAAAATGCTCTTTAATTTTCAATCCGCCAGGCAGGCTTCCTTTTAAAATCCAGCACCTTTTAAACCCAAACTTATTTACACATTTCCACAACCTTTGCTGTACTGCAAAAATTATGCAGAGCAGCTTCCTCTCTCTTCTTGGCTCAGTTCCTCTTACATCTCTTCCTCACTGTCCACAGTCCAAATCCAGGTCAGCTGAGTATCATTTGTCCAGCCAAGACTGCTCCTGAGCCATCATATTACCCTCACTGTTTTGGTCACATTGGGCTGATCTTAAGGTCATCAATATAGTTGTTCATTAATTCCAAAAGCCACTTCAATGTATGTGGAGATTCTCAGTCATCCAGGTCATAGTTGTCTCAAAGATGCTTTTTCAAAAGGCAACTGGACTGGAAACTTTTGGATGAGAAGCAAAATAATCTTCTCCTTCTCCTTCTCCTTCTCCTTCTCCTTCTCCTTCTCCTTCTCCTTCTCCTTCTCCTTCTCCTTCTCCTTCTCCTTCCCCTTCCCCTTTCCCTTCCCCTTCCCCTTCCCCTTCCTCCTCCTCCTCCTCCTCCTCCTCCTCCTCCTCCTCCTCCTCCTTTTCTTCTTCTTCTTCTTCTTCTTCTTCTTCTTCTTCTTCTTCTTCTTCTTCTTCTTCTTCTTCTTCTTCTTCTTCTTCTTCTTCTTCTTCTTCTTCTTCTGCTTCTGCTTCTGCTTCTGCTTCTGCTTCTGCTTTCTGCTGCTTCTGCTGCTTCTGCTGCTTCTGCTTCTGTGGTGCCCACATACAGGTACTGAATGTAAAATAGTAAGTTGTTGTATAAAGTTATAAAGTTGTTAAAAGGAGCTGTTTAAACAAGTAAGTATAGAGCCAGACAGCTTTTAAAATGCATGGTAAGTAGAAAGGGAGAGGTGTTTATCCCAGTGCTCCAGAAGGGAGGGGGGATAGATGACATCATAAGAGACAGACAGTCGGAGCATAGATAGCAGGGCCAGGAACTATAAAAGGCCTGGTTGAGAGAGATGTGGAGCTCTCTGTTTTGTGTGAACTTCCATGAGGGAAGGAGTTAGTGAGAAGTGCTGTGAAGAGCTGAGGGAAGCTCTGTTATGTGGTAAATCCCAGGAGGGAAGGCTTGGTGTGGAGATCTGAGGAGCTCTGTGTGTGACTTCCAAAGAGGGAAGATTTATAGAGAAAAGATAGGCTCTAGGCAGTTCTGTGGGAAGCAGAAGCCAGGGTCAGGGAACAAGATTGATTAATATATATTGAGTAATTTGTAGATAGAGATAAACGGTGAAACATGCTCTTATCTATAGGCCTAGAAACAAAGAAGAATTGGATTTGCTTAGATTTAGTCAGGAAAACAAAGAGAGCCTCTAAAGGGAAGAAAAGAAAAAGAAAGAATTAAATAGCTGCTTGTGGTTTTAACAAATTCACTTGACAATTACTGAGAAGTTGTATTTAAATAAACTGTTTACTAGTTTGTTAAAGAAATGTGTCAACGTCTGTCTATTCCTCACATAAAGCAAATCTTAAACAATCCTGCAGAGCTTAAAGATATTGTAAAAGTAAAAGCAAGCCTCTAAAGAGAGAGAGAAGTGAAACAGAGGGTGCAACCCTTGGTCAGGGAGATATAAAAGGAAAAGTAAACACAAATCGCTACCAAGACATATAAAATAATAAACCTGACTGGAAGGGGATGGGTGGCATCCTCTCAGCTTCTGCTTCTTCTGCTTCTGCTTCTGCTTCTGCTTCTGCTTCTGCTTCTGCTTCTGCTTCTGCTTCTGCTTCTGCTTCTGCTTCTGCTTAACAGCCCAGTTGCCTTTTGAAGTTTGACCACTTCAATGTACATGGACAAAACTGTTTTATCTTTTTAAACTGTATTAACAAGCTTAAGCGCTCTCAAACTGTGGAGGCGGGCTACTTAAAAACTTAGTACAGTATCAATCATTTGAGTCCCAATCCAAGTAAGACCCAAGTGTGTGCTTTTTCCCTTTGAAATCAAGATGCAGGGGTCAAGTTGAATATTACATGGCAAGGGAATCGAATACAGCACAGGTCTCCAACCTTTCTGGCTTTGCGGACTGGCAGGGGAGGGGAGAGAATATGGTTCTGGACAAGCAACGGGTGTGTGCACTCACGTTTATACAAATGGAGCTTCCCGTGCAAGTGTGAGCACCCACCTGCTCACACAAATGGAGCTTACCATGCAAACGTGAGGAGTGTTCACCACTCATGCAAATGGAGCTGCATGTGCTCTCCCACCACGTCTGTGGCCCTGTTCCAAATGGGCCACAGCCCAGTACCGGACCATGGCCCAGGGCTTGGGGACCCTTGGAATACAGTATTGCCCTACAACAAAGTATCTCAGCATGACACTTATAGTGAAGCAGCAGGCTTTGGCCTAGCAGGCTGGGGCCTACTAAGCATGGGCCTACCACCCGAAGAAGAAGACCATGCCCAAGTAGGAGAACACAGGTTTATTGTATTGTGCAATTGGTTCAGAGTATTCACATGCCAAAGTCTGAACCCCGAGGCATATTACCTTTATATTGTAATACAATCCTAGCCCCTTCCGAGGCGTTACAATGGACAACCAATCAGAAATCACAACATGTCATAATACAGAAATAGTGAAGTAACAAAATAGAGAAATGCCATGCCTCCCCTCTGGCCACATGACCACAAAAGTAAAGCTTGCCTTTACAACCAGTTGCAGTGTCCAGCTGTCAGGTGACCACAATTTGCTACATTTCTTGCAGGCTTCTGGCAAAAGACGCCCATTCAGAAGAACAGATTTGTACTTATGGTCATTGCATTTGCTTAACAACCACTGCAAAAGTATTGTAGAATTGAGTCTGATTATAGGTTACCTTAACTTATGACTATAACAACTTACACATGGTCGAATGTAGTCCAGGGTCACAGAAGGGTGGGGTTCTTTCCCAGAGGACAAAGAGACAGTGGAACTTGGAATGTCGGCTGTGGTAGGAAGAGAGCAACACAGACCATCCCCAGCACATTATTTTATCCCCTGGTTAGGGCTTAAAAAAACCTCCTTCGGAGGGAGTAGCAATGAAAAAAGCCTGCAAAGACTTAGGGCTGGAAAAAACCTTCTTTGGAAAGCCGGGAAGAGCCAGGAAGATCATTAGTGCCTCGTTAGGGCTGAAAAAAAAGCTTCAAAAAAGCTACATTCGGAGTATAAGACACACCCAAATTTTCAGCCTCTTTTAGGGGGGGAGAAGGTGCGTCTTATACTCCGAAAAATATGGTAAGTGTCTCATTTTGGTAGAAATGGTAACCTTCTATTGGGAACAGAATATATTAGAGAGCTTTTCTCTCTTTACTAAAGGTAACAGTGTTGGGAACATAAGACTTTGGGGGCGTGGGGGTGGTTTTGTTTTTGTTTTAATCGCTTTCTCCTCCTCTTGCCTTTGAGTCACTCTTGACTCTTAACAACATTTCCAGAAGTGACTTGCCTTTTTCCTAGGGCTGGGAAAGGTGTGGGATTCAAAAATGTTTACTACCGGTTCTGTGTGTGTGGCTTGGTGGGCGTGGCATGGCTCGGTGTGCGTGGCAGGGGAAGGATACTGTAAAATCTCCATTCCCACCCCACTCCAGGGGAAGGATACTACAAAATCCCCATTTCCTGCCGGTCAGCTGGGACTCGGGAGGCAGAGAATAGATGGGGGCCAGGGCAGTCAGAGGTGGTATTTCAGGGGTGGGTTTTAACTTACCTCACTGCAGGTTCACTTCCTCCCACGCCACATGGCTGTGCCTCATGACCGCGTGTGCGCTTTGCCTGTGAGCGCATGCGCAGTGCTGAAAAATCTAAAAACATTCCCCCAAAAAGCCAAAAACAAGATGGTGACGCATGCGCAGTGATGGAAACTCAGCTTCTGTGCATGCGCAGAAGAAGAAAAAACCGGAAAAAAAATTTCAATTTAAAAAAAATCAAAAAAAGAGATGGCGGCGTCCACGGACTGGCACCGACAGAACCGGTTCCGTGATGTCATCGTGACACCACCAGCAGCTTGCTACCGGTTCGGGCGAACCTGTTCGAACCGGAAGGAACCCACCTCTGTGGTATTTATCGGTTCTCTGAACTACTCAAAATTTCCGCTACCGGTTCTCCAGAACTGGTCAGAACCTGCTGAATCCCACCTCTGGTGTGCCTGGCCCAGAGTCACTCAGCTGGAACTCCTCATCTTCTGATTGCTAGTCTAGGTACACTACTACATACTATATGTATATATGTCTCATGTGTTATTGTATTTATTTTTTCATTTTCCTTTAAAAACCCAGGGCATCTTTCTAATAACTCCTTGTATGTTGCTTAGCTTCTCTCATTTGTTAGCAATATTGGCAACCTCTTGTCTCTCTTTCAGCTTTTCTTTAAAAAAATCTGTTGGGAAGACTGGCATGACTTTATTGTAAATACATCATTTGGTTTTAAGGTGCCATCTAGTGGCTGTTCTAGCTTTCACTTCTAGTGGGCTTCAGGTGACCTATATTTTGAGTATTCTCAGTTTAGATGCTCGAGCTTCACTATAGTATAATAATAATAATAATAATAATAATAATAATAATAATAATAATAATAATAATAATAATAATAATAATAATAATAATAATAATAATAATAATAATAATAATAACAACAACAACAACAACAACAACAACAACAACAACAACAACAACAACAGAGTTGGAAGGTTTGCTCACTTGAAGAGTGGAATCCTCACTTTTTCCTGAAAATGTTGGGGGTGAACTAAACCTCCTAAAATTGCTTATTCTAGTCTTAAAGTTTCAGTTTTTAATGAGTGTATGCTATAATCTTGTGCTCTTAAAGGTAAAGGTAAAGGTTTCCCCTGCACAGCCGTGTCTGAATCTAGGGGTTGGTGCTTATCTCTGTTTCTTAGCCAAGGGAGACAACTTTGTCCAAGTCATTTCTGTGGTCATGTGATACACCGAGGCACATCGAATACTGATATACACCGAGGCACATAGAACACTTCCCACCAAAGTGGTACCTATTTATCTACTCACATTTGCATGCTTTTGAACTGCTGTGGTGGCGCAGTGGTTAGAATGCAGTACTGCAAGTGACTTCTGCTGATTGCTGGCTGCCAGCAGTTTGGCAGTTCAATTCTCACTGGCTTAAGGTTGACTCAGCTTTCCATCCTTCCGAGATCAGTAAAATGAGGACCCAGATTGTTGGGGGCAATATGCTGATTCTGTAAACTGCTTAGAGACATTTATCACAGTGTAAAGCACTGTGAAGTAATATATAAGTCTAAGTGCTATTGCTAGTGGGCAGGAGCTGGGGCAAAAACGGGAGCTCACCCCATTGCATGGCACTGGGTCTCAAACCTGGCATCTCAGCTTCCTGGTTGTCAAGCTCAACATCTTTAACCACTGAGCCATAGTACCCCCTTCTTCAGCTCTTACTGGGAAGTAATTCCAATTAAACTGAACGGATCACCTTCCTCTTGAGTAAGTCATTATAGAAACTACTTGTAATTTTTCTGATTTAAAATCTGAAATGAGATCCCAGAATGCTAATCTTCCCCATTAACAATTTAGAAAAAATATGATGAATTGCTCCGGTATGTTTTCTTTTTATTCAAGCAGTTTACATTTCTGCCTAATACGGTATTCATAATATGATGTCATGGCGCCATCTTATTAAACATAGACTGATTTTCTTGGAAACTCTATTACCATAGATTAAGTTTTAAGAACTATTGCATTCATAAAAGAATAGGTGATAGTACCTGTCTGGTCTTGTAAGTCTGGTAAGTCTAATGCACTTGATTAATCCTGCATTTGGATTGCAACTACAATGTCAGACCTGTAAGGCAGACTGGGAAATTAGAAATTTTTTTTTGGGAAGAACACAATAACAAATCACTTCCATAAATATGGCAAAGAAAATTGTATGGATATTGACATCCTGTGTATAGGGGAAGCCGGGTTCTCGGGATTCAACCAATGTCCAGCACATAAAAACCTTTTGAAAAATTTCACAACATGCCTCAAGAATAGAAAGCATTGATCCTCCTTTCAACCATCCAAGGCTAATTATGTAAACCTCGTAGCCTAAGCAAATAAACAAATCCCTCCTGGCCTACAAGGACCCCAGAAGAGAGGTTGGAAAGTCACAACTTAATTTATAACTTTCTTGCTACCTTTCCTAGGTATCTCCCCACTTTTAAAAGTAACAAAAAAGTAATTTTTGCGACCATCAGTGATTTTACTCCAGAATATAGCCATGTGATTAGCCAAAGTGTGTAGCTATGACTAAAGTCTACCCTTGCCCTTAGAGTTAATCAAAAGTATTAATTATATGTAGTTGGCAATATCTCATGGCTAGTAAGTTTTTACTCTTCTTATTTGGATCCTCTTCTTCCTCTCTGGTCCTCCTCCATCTTCGGTGACCTTTCCATCATCTCAGAACTCTTCACTCTGGAGCCTGCAGATTTTCAATAACCCAAACTCTAATCACAGCACTGTTGTAATTGGTATTCTTTAGACTGCCTGTGAAGGCTGAGGATCAGATGCATTATTTCATAGAGCGTATTTATTAAACTGAGTTATTAAAAGTTCTTGAGTTCTTGTCTGAGTTGATGACTCTGATGCCCACTAGAAGTGAAAGCTGAGTTCTTGTCTCTCTGAAACTGAATTCTTCTTTAATACAAACTTTCAAAATACTTACAGAGAAAGGTAGGACACCTCCCCCTACAAAATGTTCCCTATCATTCATTCATTCATTCATTCATTCATTCATTCATTCATTCATTCATTCATGTATTTATTTGTTTGTTTGTTTGTTTGTTCATATTTATATGCTGCCCAACTCCCGAAGGACTCTGGGCGGCTTACACAGAATATAAACAAATCAGTATAAAAATGTCAAACACAAATTTTAAAAAATACATTTAAAAATTAAAAACAATTCAATCAATCACAAAAACTATCACTTTAGTTACTGTAGTATCAGAACACCAATGGTACCCTAAGGGGAAGAAGAAAGAAAGAAAGAAAGAAAGAAAGAAAGAAAGAAAGAAAGAAAGAAAGAAAGAAAGAAAGAAGGAAGGAAGGAAGGAAGGAAGGAAGGAAGGAAGGAAGGAAGAGAAAGAAAGAAAGAAAGAAAGAAAGAAAGAAAGAAAGAAAGAAAGAAAGAAAGAAAGAAAGAAAGAAAGAGTCTGCCTTAGTGTCAAAGGTGATAAATCAAGATCATGTGAAGTGCTAATACCATTTTATAGTGCCTTGGTAAGACCACACTTGGAATACTGCATCCAGTTTTGGTCATCACAATATAAAAAAAAGATGTTGACACTCTAGAAAGAGTACAGCAAAGAGCAACAGAGATGATTAGGGGACTGGAGGCTAAAACATAAAGAACAGTTGCAGGTATTGGGTATGTCTAGTTTAATGAAAAGAAGGACTAGGTGTGACATTATGGCAATGTTCCAGAATCTAAGGAGATATACCACAAAGAAGAGGGAGTCAACATATTCTCCAAAGCATCTGAAGGCAGGACAAGAAGCAATGGATTGAAACTAATCAATTAGAGAACCAACCTAGAATTAAGGAGAAATTTCCTGACAGAACAATTAATCAGTGGAACAGCTTGCCTCCAGAAGTTGTGAATGCTCCAACAATGGACGTTTTTAAGAAGAGATTGGACAAGCATTGGTCTGAAATAGTATAGGGTTTCCTCCCTGAGCAGGGGGTTGGACCAGAAGACCTCCAAGGTCCCTTCGAACTCTTTATTCTGTTATTCTATGTATGAAATCATTCAAGGTTTTCAACTATCTAGGAAAGGCAAAGGAAAGACATCAGAATCAGCGAGAACAGAATAACGGGAGTCGAAGTCCACAAATCTTAATGTTGCAGAGGTTTGGACAGCCTTGGTATAGACTGAGCATGAGTCTAGCCCTGTTACCAAACCACTGCAACCTGGACTACATTTTTGCAAGTTGGCTTAAACAAACAGCATTCAAAGGGCAGTGCAAAATTGCCCTAGTCTCTTAGTTGTGCAGAAAGTTTTCTTGATATAAATAACCACAAGGTGTCAGTGGCACTCCATCAATTTTAATATTGTGTCTCCAGCGTAGTTTCTGTAAATTGGCATTAGGTAAGCAAAAGGTCCTAAATGTATTGTTAATTAGCAATTGTCCCTTGAAAATATCAACTCTTTCCAGAATATTCAAAGTGGTTTTTTTCCCCATCACTCCAGATACAATAAACTTCAACTCCCAGCATTTCAGTCATAGTGGGAGTTGTCATCTAAAACATGTTGAAATATAAATCATGAGTTGCATATTTATTTGCATATTCATTTTAAATAAGATTTATTTGCTTATTTAAAACATTTATGACAGTTTGAACTGAATGAATCTGCACATATAAGATACAATAGGTAAACGTAACAGAGCTAGAAAGTATTTAATTAAAAGAGAAAAGAAATGCTGGAATCAATGTCTAATAACTTATTTCCACAAGCTAATGCTAAAAGCTGTTATATTAAACAATATGCTTAACACAATTACTGGATTAACCCATATTATGGGGTCACACAATACAATAACTCAGAAATTACACTGAATCGGAAATTAACCATTAAGCTGGCTTAACAAAGAACATATACCAGTGATGGGTTGCTACCGGTTCACCCCAATTCGGGCGAACTAGTAGCGGTGGGAGGCTCCACCCACCTGCCTGGACGTCATCACAGGCGATCTGAGCATGCGCAGAAGGTTCTGCACATGAGCGCGTGCGTTCACAGTTCCGAACCGGTAGCGAAGGTAAGTGAAATCCATTACTGACATATACCAACATGCACGGCAATAGCTTGACATGCAAAAAGCTCAATATGTCTCACAGTCAGGAACTTATTCTTTATTTTGAGTAACATTAATTGGCATTAATTAATTGACATTAATTTTAAAACATTAACATTTATTGTTCATTAATCTTTAAATAAATAAAGGAGTGTGGAACATAAACGCCAGGTTTAAGAACAGCAGTTTTTAATCTGTCTTTTGCTGTTGACAAAGGGATGGGAAAATTTAGGAAGTTAAAAAAAGGCAGGCACCAACTACCTGTATACATTCTGTCATTATAAATAACTATGGCCCTTAACTTTAGACACAAGTGAACACATTTATTACAACATCTGCTAAAGGCAGCTGCAATCACATGTGTGGTTATGATAGATAAACTAATACGAGACTTTACTATATCTGTTATATGATAGTCAAGGAACTCTACTTGCACTGATGAGATGGCCTCTACTTTGAATAGGCAACAAGTGGTGCCCATGGAGAAGGTATGCCAATGGTTTTGCTTGAAATAAATGTTACGGCTGTAAACACAGAGAGTCCTCGACTTTCAACCATTTATTTAGTGACTGTTCAAAGTTACGGTGGCACTGGAAAATGTGACTTGTGACCATTTTTCACACTTGACGACCGATGCAGCAATCTCATGGTCACGTGATCAAAATTCAGATGCTTGGCAACTGGTTCATATTTACGATGGTTGCAGTGTCCAGGGGTTATGTGATCGCCTTTTGGGACGTTCTGATAAGCAAAGTCAATAGGGAAGCCAGATTTACTTAACAACCGTGTTACTAACTTAACAACTGCAGTGATTCATTTAACAACAAAGGTCATAAAATGGGCAAAACTCACTTAGCAAATGTCTCACTTAGCAGCATACATTTTGTGCTCAATTGTGGTCCTAATTGTGGTACAGGTTCGAGGACTACCTGTACCAGACCATCCCCTTCTGGGTGGAGAAATTCCAGGATAGCTGTTGAGTTCCTGTGATCTGTCAACACTGGGTGTTCTCTTTGCAGTTTCAAATTCCTAGAAGAAGGGACCAGCACGTCAAGATAACTGAAATATTCTACCTGTTCTGTCTTGTGCCCATCTATAAATCAACAATACAACGTAAGGCTTGTACCAAAACAATTATCTTTGTCCTTGGGTAGTTTATTTGTAGATGCTTTTCTCCGCAATGCTATGCAAGAATTCTCAAGGCATCCTAAAACCAGTGGTGGGATTCAATTTTTTTTTACTACCGGTTCTGTGGGTGTGGCGTGGCTTGGTGGGCATGGCTTGGTGGGCATAGCAGGGAAAGGATACTGTAAAATCTCCATTCCCTCCCCACTCCAGGGGAAGGTTACTGCAAAATCCCCATTTCTTCCCGATCAGCTGGGACTCGGGAGGCAGAGAACAGATGGGGATGGGGCCAGTCAGAGGTGGTATTTACCGGTTCTCCAAAGTACTCAAAATTTCCACTACCAGTTTTTTTTTTGTCAAGTACATGTTGGTAATATACATAGATAAAACATTGTTTATATACATAAGATGGGTACTGATAAGCGGGAACATTAGGACAGGGACTGTAGGCACGCTGGTGCACTTATGCACGCCCCTTACTGACCTCTTAGGAATCGGGTGAGGTCAACAGTGGACAGTCTAAGGGTAAAGTTTTGGGGGTTTGGTGACGAAACCACAGAGTCAGGTAGTGAGTTCCAGGCATTTACCACTCTGTTGCTAAAGTCATATTTTCTACAGTCAAGTTTGGAGCGGTTCACTTTGAGTTTGTATCTATTATGTGCTCGTGTATTGTTGTGGTTGAAGCTGAAGTAGTCATTGACAGGGACGTTGTAGCAGATAATTTTATGAGTTATGCTTAGGTCGTGCCGAAGGCGACGTAGTTCTCCAGAACTGGTCAGAACCTGCTGAATACCATATCTGCCTAAAACATATCTGAGCCTGTGGGAAAAGAAACAAAAAACTGCCTCATTATTAACTTATAAAAGGGCTGAAAGCTTTGTCCAACCAGCCTGAGTTGATAGTGTTCCTTTATCTTTATCACAACTCAGTATTCTCTTGTAGGTCATCCTGTTTTGAACCCAACTTGTTCTTCACCTAGGATATTTTTGTTTTCTTTCTGATCACTTTCAGCATTAATGTCTAACATAAAGTTTACTTGTTTGTTTGTTTCTTTATTTATCAAATTTATATAGCATCACAATCACTAAGGATTCTGGGTAGATCAAATCCTATAGATCAGGGGTCTCCAACCTTGGCAACTTTAAGACTTGTGGACTTCAACTCCCAGAATTCCTCAGCCAGCAAAGCAAAGCTGGCTGAGGAATTCTGAGAGTCGAAGTCCACAAGTCTTAAAGTTGCCAAGGTTGGAGACTCCTGCTATAGATGGGGTCAGCTCTGTCAATATTTTCCAGAAGGTATGTTTTCCAAAAATGTTAGAGAAAAGCTCGTTAAACTTTTCAAATGGCGCTTATTGAATGCCCGATCTTGCTAGACCATGTCTTCTGTCTGAGGAGGGAAATTGGACTTTCAAAACAATTGGTCTCATTAAAGCTGATAACCAGGAGAAGGGGAAAAAATAGTGTAGTGTTTTGCCTGCCAGCTCACACCCTGTTGAAGACTTTCAGCTGCCTGGGAACTCTCTCTACAAGTGAAACCATGAACCAAACCAAAACCATGACAAAAGATCCAAGCAGCTTGTTACTTTGCACCCCACTCCTCCTCTGCCAAAGAGAAGGATTTTTCTTCTCTAGTTCATGAAGAGGAAAACATAAAGCTATCAGATGTGGCATCAAGTAGTTAGAATTTGCAGTATGTCTCAGATTTATTTATTTATTTATTTTGTGAGATTTATATACCGCCTCACAGTGCAAGCACTCTCTAAGCGGTTTACACCAGTAAGCAATGTATATTTACATTGCCCCCAACAATCTGGGTCCTCATTTTACCTACCTCGGAAGGATGGAAGGCTGAGTCAACCTTGAGCCGGTGAGATTTGAACCGCTGACCTGCGGATCACAGTCAGCTAAAGTGACCTGCAGTACTGCCTCTAACCGCTGCGCCACCTCAGATGGATCTTTACAACCCAGACTTGGCCACCCTAGAAAACAGGCAGTTTGTCAGTTGTAATTAATTGTGGTATATTTCATTCCTGCTCATTCTGCCTAGGCTACTACATGGAGATGAAGACTTTCAGTGAAAGGAGGCAGAGAAGAGATTGATAAATACTGTAGTCAAAACGATCCATATACAGTAGATCTGGGTATTTTGATGTTGGAATTGGGGTACAGAAACCCCAATATTCACTCAGCCACAATTCTCACTAAATACCCTTCTGTGCTTCTCTCTCTTTCTTTTCTGCCTCAAGTCTAGAGAATTGCTGTGATGACATCCTATGAGGAAGAGAATGCCATGTAGGCAGCCCCTCACCTCTTTGGAAGAAGGGTGATATTTAATGTATAATAATCACTGTACAATATATGTATAATCTCACTGACTACTATCCATCAATGGCAGCATCAGAACAATTTGGTGAGGAAGGGTAGGCTTCTTACCCAGAAAGTTCTTGTTGCCCCTGATTGACTCAGCAATATGTCCCAGCATGTTGCCCATTCTTGACCATTATTTTTCTTTGATCAAACTAAATATTTACAGATAACTTGACATCCAGAGCCTTGGAGCTGAAGCCCCTATGAACTGAAGGGGCTCCCAGTTGGGAAAATCATGAGAAACTTTTTGGAAGGAGCTTAGAAAAACAAAGGACAAACATTTGCAGCTTCTCTTTTATTTGATGCCATTATTTTAACAAAAAGCCTTTGTAAGGATTCACAAGCAAAAACTTTGCTTCTTTTCTTTCCTTTCCTCTCCTTTCTCTTCTCTTCTACCTCTTCTTTTATTCCAAAGTAGTAAGATTGTTAGCACTTACTGGAGAAATGCCAAGAGCTTTCTAGTAGTCAAATGAAGCGTTTCCAGTAAATATTATTATTGAGTACAAAACAGGCAAAGACTGGAATTCTTCATAGCTAGTTTCTAGAAGAAACACCAATGGGGACACCACTCTGCCCCTGGGCCTTAAGTTCATTTCACAGCCTTTTTAGTTATACATTAAAGGATACTGAACAGATGGAATATTTTGTTTTGGGGTGGTCTGACAGCTGGAATGGGTATTATCAGGTAGCATATTTCAGGAAAATACATGCGGTTTTCCTGCTTATTCAGTTACTTTAGTTAAATAATCCAGGCCTGCAGTCAGAATTAAACTCAGGAATGAGAACCAGAATAGCCCCATGGAACTCTTGTAAGCCTTTAAGCAACATGCATTTTTGGCCATATCTTCCTTCAAAGACTCTGATAGAATTCTAATACAGTGATCCCTCGCTATATCGCGGTTCACCTTTCACGGTCTCGCTGCTTCACGGATTTGCATCATGCATTGTGTTCTGCATTCTGATTGGCTAAACAGTCTCTCCTGGATGTCGGCATCTGCGTTCTTTTGCCCTCTGCGCATGCGCAAAGCGTTCTGCTTGTGCAGAGGGCAAAAGAACGCAGATGCCGGCGTACAGGCGGGTGGGGGAAGCCCCGCGCCGTGAACACCACCAGGTTGTTGGGCTGTGCGGCGACCAACAGGTAAGAGCGAACCGGGAGGATTTCACCCCTGGTTCACTCACGTGTATTTATTTGTTAAACAAATGCTTGGGCCTGTAAAAAGGTTTTGTTCTTTGGTTTCAATGTATTATGGAGTATAATAATTGTAAAAAAAATAAAGGTTACTACTTCATGGATTTCGCCTGTCACGGGTTCTTTTTGGAATGTAACCCCTGCGAAAAACGAGGGTTCACTGTATAGCATCATAATATACTGTATTTTAGCCCCTAGGAGGCTGCAGAGTTAATTTTATCGGGATGGAGTCAGAGGTTTTTTGTGACTTTTCTGTTTTGGGTATGAGGTATAACAAAGTTCTTGACAGGCTCCTTAATTAGTTTCTCCCTTTTCTAAGCCTCCTATGACACTAGCCAAAATTTCAAATAGGGGTAGAGAACATTTGGTCTTCCCAAAGGTGCTGGACTCTAACTCTCATCAGCCACAGCCAGGAGACCCAATGGTCAGAGAAGTTAAAGGCTATACTAGAATAATGTATAATAGACACACCATCTAACTTATAATAGACACACCATCAATGTGTTTTTGTTCTAATTGTGCTCTGTTTTAAAAACCCTTCATTTAGCTGGAAGTAGACATCAGCAAAGGTGATTGAATTGAATTTCCGCAATAGATTGGATAGCACATTTTTGCCAGAGGATCATACAAAAATGCTGGGATGATGGACACAGAGTAGACTTTATATGCATTTCCCAGTAGTCTGCTAGATATGGGCACTGTTTTACAATGTTAATAAAACAAAACAACCTGAGGATTGCAAATAAATATATAATGCAGCTACTACAGTGAAGTATCAAATAAATAGTATTTAAGCAAAATCAGCATTCTGGTTATGGCTGAAGCAATAGATAATCTTTACAATTCTTTAGCCCTGTAAAATGTTTAAGTGCTTTGCCAATATAGATACTTCGTCAGTATCTATATTAGAGTGTGAACAAAGTGCAGCTTAGGAGCAGACAGAAGATATAAAAGGCAGACTCAAGAAAACTTGCAAGAGCTTGATGGCTATATATTTCAAAGGGATAGGTAGCTAATGGGAAGCTATCAGTGGTGGGTTCCTACCAGTGAGGTCCACTCTATAGCATCAGTAGCGGCCCGCTGGTGACGTCACAATACTGGTGTGGTCGGTTGCCGGTGCCTGGGCACCGCCATTAAAAAAAATTAGATTTTTTTAAATTTTTTCTTCTGCGCATGCCCAGAAGCCGAGCTTCCGGCACTGCGCATGCGCTGCCTTCCTACCCCACAGTGAGCCCAAGCAGGGGAGGATGGCTGAGGGAGCGTGTGAGATGCTGAAAGCTATCTCCATTCCCCTCCCTTCAGCAGTCCAAGAAGCCACGAATGTGCGATGATGATCCCAAGCATTTTCGCACGTTCGAGGCTTCTCGAGCTGCTGAGAGGAGGGGGAACGGGCGGCAAGACCTATCTCAGTTCCCCTCCCTTCAGCAGACCGAGAAGCCACGCCCACCCAGTCACATGGCTGGCAAGCCATGCCCACCCGGTCACATGGCTGGCAAGCCACACCCACAAAATAAGTCATGCCCACAGAGTGGTAGTAAAAAAATTAGGAACCCGCCCCTGGAAGCTATCCTGAGTAGACCGATAAAGAAAACAGGATGAAATAGTCCACTTAGTTAGAAACAGAGGTGAAAGTAATTTGCCAAATTTCAATGAATGCAAAACGTTTGTTAACACAGTATCTCTGATGAGGGCCTTCAGCCTCTGCTTGAAAATCTCTCATGCATATAGCAATAGCAATAGCACTTAGACTTATATACCGCTTCATAGTGCTTTACAGCCCTCTCTAAGCGGTTTACAGAGTTCAGCATATTGCCCCCAACAATCTGGGTCCTCATTTTACCGACCTCAGAAGGATGGAAGGCTGAGTCAACCTTGAGCCGGTGAGATTTGAACAGCTGAACTGCTGAACTGCAGTGCTGCACTTTAACCACTGCGCCACCTCGGCTCTTGTCATATCACACAGCATGTAAATATAATCACTTATTTTTTGGCTTCTCAGGAGGCTGAATGTGTACAAATATTGCAAATTAGCGTATCTACTCTAAGGGGGAGGTCATAAACCTAATAGGTTTCTTTATTCCTTTTTTCTCTTTTTTAGTATTTTATTTCTTACTAGCTGATTACCCGGTGTTGCCCGGGTATTTATTTATCCCAATCTTGTATTAGACAGGAAAAGGAATTAATTATATCTATATTGTCAAATCAAAGCAATTTTATTTACAGGGTTTTAAAAGTATGAGGACCTTGTTCAAATAAAGAAACCCTATTTTGGGGCCTACGTAGAAGTGTGGAAGGACAGGTCCACTGCTTTTCACCCATGGTTGCTTTTCTTTTGTGATTTAATATTTCTTGATGAGGTCATTGAGAATTCTCTTGATCTGTTTGTCTAGTTTCTGTATTGGGTTGGTGTTTACTGTTCTATGTTCTCCAGTAACTCTTTACATTTCTGTACGTCTTGTGCTTTATCCAATGAGACATTTCCTGACAATGAGAACAATTTATCAATGGAACAGCTTGCCTCCTGGAATTATGGGTACTCCATTGCTGGAGGTTTTCAAGAATAGAGTGGACAACCTTTGACTGGGATGATATAAAGTCCCCTGCTGGAGGTTAGACTAGCAGACCTCCAAGGTCCCTTCTAGCCCTATGATTCTATGACTCTAGAGTGAAATTATTGTTAGCCCTTTGAGATAGGCCAGCTCAGGAAAGGGACAGCACAAGGATTCCATGACTCCATGAGTCGTTAAGGCCACCTAGAGGTTTATGTGTGTCATCAGAGTCACCTGAGTGATGCAAATGGGTGTGGAATTCCTCTAGTGCATGTGCAAATTCCTCCACTTAGAAGATGGTTTTGCCGCTTTATCTGCTGTTGGGGGTCTAGAGCCCTCTTCTGCCTTCAAAACCGTTAACCGTCTTCTCCTGTAACCCTGGAAAGGGGCCCTTACGAGGTGCTACCAGCTGGGCCAAGGTTTTTTAGTGAGGTATTACTCCTCCAACACGGTGGTGTAATGGACGATGGTCTTTCAAGCATCCATGTGGATTTGGAGAACTTCTCCTCCCACAATACTTCTCCTACTGTAGAGGTTCATGTAGTAATTCTTCAATAACTGGGACGCCTATCCCCTACGGGCTTTCCTCAAAACATAAACTACATCATAACTATAACAAAACGATAACAAACAGAACCACAGCAAAATAAAACAAATCACACCAAGGCAAATCGCAACAAACCAATCTACAACTAATAAAGCCAGGCCACAACAGGTAAGCCACAATAACTAAGACCACAACAAACCAAGCCAGAACAAATAAAGCCAAGCCACAACAAACCAAACCAATAAAATCACAGTTAACAAAACCCCAACAGACCAAGCCACAACAAATAGAGCCACAATAAATAAGACCACAATAAACCAAGCAAATAAAGCCAGGCTACAGAGAACAAATAAAACCAAGCCACGACAGACCAAGCCACTACAACTAGAACCAAACCACATCAAACCAAGCCACTACAAATAAAACCACGATAAGCAAAGCCCCAACAAACCAAGTCACCACAGCTAAAACCACAATAAACATCTAAAACATCTAAAACAGAACTTGGTGACTTCCACTACTAAGAATCCTTAATAAAACTAAAACTACCTATACTAGTTAAAAACTACAAACATTAAAATGTAAGCCAAACCTTAAAATGTAAGCCAAAGTCTTGCAAACACTTGATAAACCAGCTAAGATGACTAAAACTCTGTGTGACTGAAGTTCATTGGAACTTTATATAACTTTATATAACTGAGTCCAACCACCTTGTTCTGATTATTCCCTTCTTCTCCTTCCTTCTACCTTTCCCAACTATATGAGTCTCATATGAATGTGAAAATTAAGACCTTCTGTTTCAGCAAAATTGGTTCTAACAGCTAGGGACTTTTGAATAGTTTAAACATTACAAGTTTCCACAGAATAGCAGACCTACTGTTAATAAATAATAATTTCAACCAGAGTTGACCATTGCATGTCAAACATTATCAGCATATTTATGCCTACTAGAAAAGGTTAGTTCAAAAGGTTAGTGAGCAACTTCCAAGAACATGTATACAGCAACAAATAGTATTTTGGAAAATGTCCCAGTAAAATTGGTCACAAGCGCATTTAAAAATAACAGTTCTTCTCACAAATTGAAAACATTAAATGGCTATGATTTTGACACACTCGGAAATACATTGACAATACCTTTCATTTTATTCCTTATTGAAAAATATCATCTTTAGTTCAAGGTTCGTCATCCTAGTAAATAGTTTATTGAAACGATTTACATATCCTAAAAATGTAATGAACTGGTCAATGCAAAGAATGAAGGAAATGTGAATCCTCTTAAATAGAAATGATTTAGCATCTAACAAAGGCCACAGCAGAATTTTCTTCCCTTTCTTATAATAGGTATAGGTAGCCTGTGGCCCAGCAACTTCTCATTTTGCACTTTGAGTCTCCCCTAACGTGATGCCATCAGGATTGGATGGCAACTCCCTATTGGTCTCCGGACACAATTCAAGGTGTTGGTCGTTACCTTTAAAGCCCTACATGGCTTAGGGCCAGGTTATCTCCAAGACCGCCTTCTGCCACACAGCTCCCAGCGACTGGTGAGATCCCACAGAGTTGGTTTCCTCCAGGTCCCGTCAGCTAAACAGTGCCGGCTGGCGGGCCCGCCAGGGAGGGCCTTCTCTGTGGCTGCCCCGGCTCTCTGGAACCAGCTACCTCTGGAGATCCAGACTGTCCCCACCCTACTGGCCTTCCGAAAAGCAGTAAAGACCTGGCTTTTCCTGCAGGCCTGGGGCGGTTGATCTCACGGTTATAATCGGCGAGATCCGGCCATGAAATGATATGCATGGGTTTTAAACTGTTTTAATTGTTTTAATGTTTAATGATGCTTTTAATATTTATTATGTTGTTAAGCCACCCAGAGTCCTTTGGAGTTGGGTGGCATATAAATTCAACAAACAAATAAGTTGTGATAGTTGTAAAGCCTCCAATGTCTATGGGGATTCTCAATCATTTAAGACATGGTTGTCCCAAAGGAGCTTTTTCCACAAGGCAACTGGACTCTTTTGAAAACTTTTCCCAGAAGCTTCCTTTGAAACCTTTTTGCTTTTCGTCCAAGGAGCTTCTTCAGTTCTGACTAACTGGTGGGAAATGAAAGGATTTATGTGATCCTTATTTATATGATTTATATAAATGCTTCCATTCCCCCCTCCCCAGTTAATTAGAACTAAAGAAGCTTGTTGGATGAGAAGTGAAATGTTTTCAAAGGAAAAAAAAACCAAGAAAGTCCAGTTGCCTTTTGGAAAAAGCACTTTTGGGGTAAAGTCTCCAACAAACCTATTTTATGCAGGGAGGGAGAGGGGATATAGCCAAAATGAAAAAAAAATCTAGTTCCCTCCTCCCATGTGATAATAACTTAAGGTGACCAGATTTTAATATTTGTAAAGCGGGACACCATTGACGGGGGGGGGTTTCTAGGGGAGCAAGATGGGAGGGTCCGTCTCTCTTATCCTGCAGCTTTGTGCACACACCCCAAACACCCCCCCTTCATCACAGCCAGGGGTGGGTTCCTACCAGCGCAGGCTTACCTGTTCGTCGCCGCAGAGCCGAAGAAGCTGGTGGCGTTCATGGTGCGGGGCTTCCCCCGCCCGCTTTCCCCGGCCGCCGGGATGCTGCCATTTGCGTTCTTTTGCCCTCTGCGCATGTGCAAAGCGTTCTGCTTGCACAGAGGGCAAAAGAACACAAATGGCAGCATCCCGGCGGCCGGAGAAAGCGGGCAGGAGAAGCCCCGCACCACAAACGGCACCAGCGTCTTTGGCTCTGCGGCAATGAACAGGCAAGACTGCCGCTGCCCCTCTCACTGCCCTCCCTCCCCGCCTGGCAGGAGGAGGCAGGCAAGGCAGGAGGCAGAGGGGTGTGCAGGGCAAATTCAAATTTAAAAAGCGGGACTTTTTGAAACGCCGCGGGACGCGGGACAAATTATTAAAAAGCGGGACTGTCCCGCCAAAAGCGGGACGTCTGGTCACCTTATAATAACTCTATACCGCCAAACTGAAACTACAAAGAAGTGTTTTGCAAAAGCAGTGCATAGGAAAGATGCAGTTTACAAGTGAATCTTTGGGCTTAAAATATGTTAAAATATCCATAAGAATTAAGAATTGGTGGAGAAAACGAAAGCTTAAATTTTCTTTCTATTGGCCTATAACAGAGGTGTCAAACTCAAGGCCCGCGGGCAAGATCTGCCCACGGGGTGCTTAGATGCTTAGTTCTGGCCCGCGGGGCCAGACTGGAAATAGCAAAGGACTGGCCCACAGTGCCTCTGCTAGCAAAAATGGGGTACGGGGGGGGCGCGTGCAGCCCCCCGTGCCCTGTTTTGGCTGGCAGAGTGTTGCGGGAGACTGTCCAGGCCAAAAATTGGGTGCGGGGAGGGGCGTGCACGTTCCCCATTTTGGCTGGCAGAAGGCTATCAAAACTAAAAACAAAACAAAAGGAGAAATGTTTCCCCTTTTGCATTTGAGCATGCAAGAAGGGACAGGAAAGACAAAGGGAAAGAGGAAAGACAAAGAAAAAAGAAAAGATGGGAAGAGAACAAGGAAGGAAAAATAAGGAAAGGGGAAGGAAGATATTAGAATGAAGAGGGAAGGGAGAAGAAGAAAAGGAAGGAAGGAAGGAAGGAAGGAAGGAAGGAAGGAAGGAAGGAAGGAAGGAAGGAAGGAAGGAAGGAAGGAAGTGTAGGAAGTTAGCACCCACCCCTCTCCTAGGAAATGAGATATCCTAGGAGATATTAAAATGTAGGAAATATTATGTGGAATATATCTGGAAACATGCTTTTAAACAAACAAAAGACTCCTCTTGGAAACCCCCACCCCTGCTAAGCTCACATATTCCTCTCACCTGGCTGAAAGTCTTTTGCATGACAAAACCATAATAGGATTAGCCCAAGGCCCTTTCATTTCAGCCAAAGCTGGATTAGACAAAAGCCAAGAGCCACCCCAGCATGCCCCTGGGGGGTCTGAGAGCCAATGGGATACATTTCTATACAGGAAAAGGAAATCTAAGAGGTGGGACCCAACTTAGACTATAAAAACCAGGAACTCCGCATTCCTCTTTCTCTTTTTTCTCTTCACCACACAACCATGTAAGTTACCTTTTCTGTACAGGGGCTCCTGCCATGTGCTCCTGTCCACCATTAAACCTTCCTTCCAAGCAACCTTCATGAATCCAGTGTCTTTTTCCCCACTTGGAACTGAACCTAAAAGGATATTTCCTTATAACAGAAGGAAGGAAGGAAGGAAGGAAGGAAGGAAGGAAGGAAGGAAATAATGAGAGTGAGGGAGGGTCTCAGGGAAGGCCTGCCTTAGCACTTGGCCACCACAGGTGTCCCCCTGACACGAGTCCTGTGTCATGCCCATGGGCCATGCCCATCCCCAGCCACGCGCCGCCCCCAGCCCTCCGAGGTCAAACACAACCCTGATGTGGCCTTCAATGAAATTGAGTTTGACACCCCTGGCCTATAAGGTTTACTGGTGCCAACAGTATTACTAAGCACATTACAGCCTGATCCAGTCTTGGAAATCTTGAAAATTTCAGATACAGTATCTGGAAATTCCAGATATCTCAGAATTCTCAGCAATGGCAATCACATCTAGGTGACAGAAGCCTATGAGTTTGACTCATGAAGCCTATGAGTTTGACACATGAAGTCTTCTGTGTCTGGATATCTATAGCAGCTGCTGCAGAGACCAGGATGAATTTGTGACACAGCCTTCTGGAATCTGGCATGCTGCCTGAATGATGGGGGTTTAATCCAACATATTTGGAGAACATGAGATAATATGAAAGCAACCTTATCTATTCTCTGATAGCTTGTAGAATCCATATTGATTCAAATCACTCAGTCTGAGTGGATTCAGCCTGCATATACGGTCTGGCACACATTTACACATGACTTGGTGAGTGGCTAGTGGTCATATATTACATCTATCCATCTGCAGCAAAACAGATTGGGAGGTTATCACACCCCTTCCCACAGTGTGGGGTGCAGTTGGGTTTAAAGTTCTCATGGACTTGGTTGTGAGGTGCCATTTCTGTCCCTGTTTCACACACATTTTAGGTATGGCCAAAGAGGCACTGCCTAGACAGTGCTTAATTTTGTGAGGACCTAAGTAGGATTTTGCCTTCATTATAGATATCAGAAAGGACAAGTACCCTTCAGATAAATCATTTAATGGGTTAATTACTTGTGTACAGCAGTGGTTCTCAACCTTTTCTTCACCATGGATCTCCTTTATATACCTTTTGTGGCCACAGACCATGGCCACGGACTCACAAGACTTAACCCATTTACTAAGTGAGTTTTGCCTGATTTTACGACCTTTCTTGCCATAGTTGTTAAGTGAATCACTGCAGCTGATAAGTTAATAACCTGGGGTTAAGTAAATCTGGCTTCCCCATTGATTTTGTTTGTCAGAAGATCGCAAAAGTTGATCACATGACCTTGGGACACAGCAACAGTCGTAAGTATGAACTAGTTGCCAAGCTTCTGAATTTTTGATCACATGATCATGGGGATGCTTCAAAGGTCGTAACTGTGAAAAATGGTCATAAGTCACTTTTTTCAGTGCTGTTGTAACTTTGAATAGTCACTAAGTGAACTGTTGTAAGTCAAGGACTACCTGTAGCTTCCTAGTAGCTTCTTCCAATAGAACTGGACCAAAATCATAATATTGGTTTCTTTGCCCAAAACTGGACTAGAAGTCAGATTTCCCCAAGATTTCCCCCATATAATCTAATGCCTAACCTTAAGCTGGTTGTTCTCCTTGCATCTGGTATCCGGATGTATATACCAAAGGGCACGGCTTTATTATGACAACAAAACACAAATTTCATCATTTTTTCATTATCATATATGTTTAACATCTTAATGTTAAGTGGAAAGGATGCAGCAATGAACAAATCACTCTTCTGCATCCATTATAGGTGGTTGCACTCACTGAAGGAGCTGAGGAAGAGATGGCTGTCATTCCACTTAATCATATTCTTCGCTTTCTGAATTTTAACCAGTTATCTATATATATAAAAGTGTGTGTGTGTGTGTGTGTGTGTGTGTGTGTGTGTGTGTGTGTGTGTGTGTGTGTGTGTTCCAGCATAACTCTGGAATGCCTGGGCTGTTAAGGAGAGCGAGTGCGGTGTCCTAGACTGGCAATTGTTTGTGATGTCACTTCCTTCGCAGCTTGCTCTGGAAAGCCAGCCATGACGTTCGCCCTCCAGTGGACCAATGGGGAAGCACCTGATGTTCCCTTCTCTTGGCAGTAGGCACCCCCTGGTGGATATGGGGCAAAATGCCAGGATTGTAGAAAGGGCGGGAAAGAGGAGCGCATGGGAGGGGAAGGGAGAGGGCAGGGATGATGGCAGAGGTGGGTTCCTCCTGGTTCGGACCCGAACCCAAACTGGTAGCAACCCGCTGTTGACGTCACGGAGCCGGTTCGGTCGGTGCCGGTCCGTGGATGCCACCATCTTTTGGGGGGATTTTTTTCTTCTGTGTATGCGCAGAAGCCGACTTTCCGGCACTGCGCATGCACTGCCATTTTGTTTTCGGGTGGGGGTTTTTTGGAATTTTTTTGGGAATTTTTGGCACTGTGCATTTGCACGCACGCGCCCACGAGGCGCAGCCACACAGTGCGGCCACACGGCGCGGGAGGAAGCGAACCGGTGGCAAGGTAAGTTAGAACCAACCCCTGGATGATGGGCATGGGAGTAGGGGGAAGAAAGGCCCCTCTCAATGGCTCCCTGTCAGACAAAGGCTTCGACGTCTATGGCCCTCAGCTTCCGGCAAAGAGGGCAAGTTATTGGGGGAGGTGCCTCCTAATGCAGATAATCACCTCAAAGGCTGTTCCCTGTAGAATTTTCCAGGTTGTTGGCCAGGGCAATTAGATCTTTAATTCTCACCACAGTTGTTGAGGCAGCTTTCTTCTACAACTGGTAACAGGGCCAGGCCTAAGTGTCTTTTTCTTACATTTACTTTATTGTAGATTAATAATAATAGATTACAGCAAATTACTTTGATTTGACACTGCAGATATAATTCATTACTTTTCCTGTCTAATACAGGATTGGGATAAATAAATACCCGGGCAATGCCATGTTATCAGCTAGTTAAATTATAAAAAAGCAGAATGCCCCATTGGCACCGAATTTACTCAGACTCCTTTAATCTTTGAAAGTCCAAATCATAAAAATCCAAATATATATGAAACCCACACTATATCTAACATCAAAAACTCTAAGTTCATTTGACTTTTCTAAGAACTCATAAATAGATGTAATCAGAACTCAGTAATTTGCTATGGTTTAATCTCATAAGATGTTCCAACATATCTTTTCTCTGTCTCTTTCTGCTCTTGGTATTTTTTCCAACGTGCTCTTCATATGTTTCCCAATCTCCCAATGAGATTCAGTAGCTACAAGTCTTAGAAATCCTTAGCTAAATGGAGGGTGACAACATGGAGAAAGCAGGTTAATGTACACAACAATGGTTCATAATCTCCTGAGGAGTGGTTTCTTTTTTTAAAAATCCCATTAACAACAAAAAAAGGCCTTCATTGCTTTTATCAGACCTACTGTCCATAGACATTTTAAAAATTTATCACCATTGAATGCTGCAGAATGCTGTAATATTGTTGTGCCTGACATTGTATTCATATTTCATGCAATAGCCAAGGAACAAAGATCCAAGACAAATTAGCCCTGCAGTAAAAGTAAGAGATAAAGTATGTTCCAAGCACGTTGCAAATATTACATTTACTTACATCTGAGATAAAGCATTCAAAAGTCAACTGGAATGTGCCATAAAATGGAAATGATTCAGATTTGATTTGATCAGCTATGACATTACAAAGTCTTCAGAAAATAACTAAAAAGGGTGAGATCCTTCTGAAGTGCTAAAAATATTAGAGTGGCTTCAAAGAGGGATTTCTAAAACACTCTAAACTGTAGTACACTAAAAGAAAAGAAAGAAGGAAAGAAAAAGACAAAACTTCAAGTTTTAGAACACTCTTTGAAGGTACCGGTAGATGTGATAATTCATAGATGGTAAAAAGGTAAAAGGAGTCCTGCGGATTTTACTCCACTAGTTGCCAACTATAGGGGTGGTGCTCATCTCCATTTCAAGGCCATTGAGCCAGCACTCTCCCAAGATATTTTCGTGGTCATGTGGCCAGCATCACATCACGAAGTGCTGTTACCTTCCCACCACAGTGGTACCTATTTGTCTACTCACATTTGCATACTTTTGAACTGCTAGATGGCAGGAGCTGGGACAAGGCAGGTGCTCATCCAGTCACATGGCTTTCCAGCTGACGAGCCCAGCATCTTAACCAGTTAGCCATCACACTCTGCCTTCGTACATTTGTGGATGAGGTCATGAAAAATTATTTTGCAAGTATTATATATTAGTCAAAGCTGATGTTACTTTATAATTTATAAGATATATGTGTGTGTTTGTGTGTGTGTGTGTATGTATGTATGTATGTATGTATGTATGTATGTATGTATGTATGTATGTGCCACCCATCTTATCACAGGGTAACTTACAATGATAAATATATATGGCAGATTACAATCAGAGATGGTATTCAGCCGGTTCGCACCGGTTCGCACCAACCATTGGCGGAAATTTGGCCAAGGTCGCTGAACCGGTAGCAATGACTGGCTGGTCACACTCCCGGACCGGTCCCCTGGTCGCCGCTCGCTCGCTCGACCCACCCACCATGTTCATTGCCATCATGTTCTTCGGGCACACGCATCCCATTACCTTGCAAGTCCAATGGGATGTGTATGCGCGAATAACATGGCGGCGATGGCACAGCAGCAGCTTTTTCCATGACCTCCAGTACTTTTCAGCAGCCTTGGAGGCTTCTTTGCCAGCCGCTTTCCAGCAGTGGCGGCTGGCTGGGGGCTGCCGAAAACTCCGGTCAGCTTGCCTTCCGGACTCTGGACCAGCCGCCGTGGAAGGTAAGCAGCCCGAACAAAGAGGCAGTGGTGGGGGAGGAAGCGGGGCTAGGGCCGGGGCTGCTAAAGGAGGGGAAATGGAGGCAACTGGAGAAGGGAGGGTGGGGTAGATAGGTGGAAATTCCCAAAATATTTCTACCTTTTCCTGTGGGTGTGGCTAGGTGGGGGGGTCATGTGACTGAGTGGGCAGGGGCATAAGTGATGTCAAGTTGGCCATGCCCACGCAGTCACATGCCCCCCAGCCATACCCACCAAACTGGTAGTGAAAATTTCTGAAATCCACCATTGGTTTTACACACACACACACACACACACACACACACACACACACACACACACACACTTACAAAGAACTGATAAAGAAATAAATATAGTATTTTTCGCATTATAAGACACACCGGACCATAAGACACACATTAGCTTTAGAGGAGGAAAACAAGAAAAAAAATCTTCCTCTGTCTCCCAGCATCCATTCGGTATTCATCTGGCTAGCGTCCTTGCAGCAGAAAGCAAAGAGCCTGGTCAGCTTCAGCACGTTATCGCAGCCCCAGCACATGACTCGTCAGGGCTCCGCTCCATTGCCCCCACTGGTCAACTGAGCTGAGCTGCTACCACCACCGGGGAACACTGGAGCCACTGATCAACTGTTCTAGGTGGCAGAGATTGCAGCCCCCACCGCCTATTGCTGCTGCTACCTATCGCCACCACTGCTCGCCACCACCGCTCACCACTGCTCGCCACTGACGCTTGCCACTGCCTATCGCTGCCACCGTCATTTGCCAAATATCGCCTTTGCCACCTATCACCTCCACCTATCACCACCGCTGCTGAATGGCGGCAATTGGCAGTGATTGCGGCAGCGGCAAATGGTGGCAAATGGTGGCAAATGGCGCCGCCGATCCCCGCTGCCTAGAACAGATGATCGGCGATATTCCAGGAGGCTGATCCAACCGCCAATCAGCTGCTCGGTAGCAAAGGCTCCAGCATTCCCTGGTGGTGTGGAACGGCAGCAGTGGTGACAGGCGGTGGTGAACACCACCACCGCACCAACCCCCCTCCTCTGCCGCAATATTCATTCTATAAGACACACAGACATTTCCCCCCACTTTTGGGGGGGGGTGTAGTGCGTCTTATAGTTCAAAAATATGGTATGTATGTATGTATGTATGTATGTATGTATGTATGTACGTACGTATGCATGTATGTATGTATGTACGTATGTATGTAAAGGTTTCCCTGTCCAGTATTATCCAATTCTAGGGTGTGATGCTCATCTGTTTCTTGGCCAAGGGAGCCAGCATTGTCCGAAGACATTTTCTGTGGTCATGTGGCCAAGAGCGCTATATGCGAAAGGCACACAGAATGCTGTTACCTTCCCACCTAACTTTGTTTACACACACACACACACACACACACACACACACACACACACACACACACACACACACACACACACACACACACACCCTAACCCCTTTTTTGAAAAAAGAGAAGAGGTCTGAAGCAGTGTCCTTTGGCAACAGTTTGATTTGCAAATATTAGGTAGTGATTATTTTTCTTTTTGTGCTATACAATCTTCATTAGCTTAATTCAGCAGATCAGATTTACATTTTAATATGTAATTGTTGCCATTGTTTTATCTGGAGTTTTATGCAGTGTTCTTATTTAGTTCAGAACATATTGGAGACTGATGGCTCTGTTAGAGCCAGAGTAATTTATGTTAAATCTATATTGATTTTTATTGTGACATCTTCATCTTTAATGTACTGTATTGCTTTTATTACCATAAACTGCTGGGAATCTGTGGTTCATCCAGTGGGTTTAAAAGTGATAAATAAATAAACAAGCTTCCATTTAAAGCTTTACAAAAGAAAATGCCAGGTTTTCCCCACTTTTCTGATCTATTAGCAATTTTTTATTTTCTTGTTTTCAGTGACTGGTTAAAGGTACCAAATTTGCTCCATTCTAGTGTTATTTGTTTATTCTTTCCTTTAAATAATTTTTTCTACAGTTTCACATTGAATTTTATTTAAGTTTTCATTTTATACCATTTTTACACTTCCTGGTAAAAAGTATGCCGATAGTTTGATAAGTAAATACAAGGCTAATTCACTCGCGTATAAAGAATTCTATACTGAGAGGCACATTAATTTGCTTGTACAGAAATGTCAGAATGAGAGGTTTTCTCCATAGATTTATCATGCATATAAGAACTTTTATTGGATTTATTGGTTTTGAAGACTGCCCAACTCCAAAAAACTTCTGGGAGACTTACAACATTCAAAATTCAGGTAGTCCTCGACTTATGGGCACAAAAGTATTTCACAAGAAGAGTCCTCCACTCCTCTGCTTGCAACAAAATACCTTATTCCACCAGACTTGAAATTTTGGGCTTAGATAGCTTAGAACTTCATTGTCTTCGATCTGACCTAAATGTAGTTCATAAAATCATCTACCACAATGTTCTACCTGTCAATGATTACTTCAGCTTCAACCGCAACAATACACGAGCACAAAATAGATTCAAACTTAATGTAAACCGCTCCAAACTCGACTGCAGAAAATACGACTTTAGCAACAGAATGATCAATGCCTGGAATGCACTACCTGACTCTGTGGTTTCTTCCCCAAACCCCCAAAACTTTAACCTTAGACTGTCTACAGTCGACCTCACTCCATTCCTAAGAGGTCTGTAAGGGGCGTGCATAAGTGCACCATTGTGCCTACCGTCCCTGTCCTACTGTCCTATTGCCTAATTTACCTGTACCTACTTTGCTAATGTTTATGTTTATACCAATACCTACTATCTTGTACATGTTTGACAAACAAATAAAATAAATAAAAATAAAATAAAAATAAAAAATTTCTGTGAGACATTTTTTAAGTCAGTTTTGCCTCATTTTGCGATATTTCTTGCTACAGTTGTTAAGTGAATCACTGCAGTTAAGTTAGTAACACTGTGGTTAAGTAGAATCTGGCTTCCCCATTGACTGTACTTGTCAGAAGGTCACAAAAGACGATCACATGACAGTTGCCAAGCGTCTGAATTTTGATCCATGGGGATGTTGCAACGGTCATAAGTGTGAAAAACTGTCATGTCACTTTTTCAGTGCTTTGTAACTTTGAACAGTCACTAAACGAACTGTTGTAAGTCGAGGACTACCTATATGTTATTAAACAAATATGACTGCTTGGATAAAACCATATCAGTAACTTGGCTAAAGTTTTTCTGCTCTTTCTTCAATTCACATTGACTGGGTTCATCCAGCATAGTAGTCCAGGTCTGCTGGTTGATGCCTGCAATAAAACTATTGATAGTAATCAGAGCCCATGGTTGCAATTTCACAATATACTTTCGTAATATTGATATTCTCTGCCTTGGGTAAAAAGGTTGACTGTCAATTATTCTCCTGATGAAATCCCCATATCTTCACATCTCCATGAAGCTACTCAGGTCAGGGATAACTCATACCCTCTTCAGTGCCTTTTTTCTTTGTCTGGGGTGATAGAGAAGGAGAAGCTCCATGCAAAACTTTCATCCTGCATCTACCCTTCAAGAGGATCAGGGAGTCCTGGTGGTGCCATGGTTAGTATGCAGTATTGCAGGCTAACTCTGCCCCGTGCCAGGAGTTTGAGCCTGACCGGCTCAAGGTTGAATCAGCCTTCCATCCTTCTGAGTTTCGTAAAATGAGGACCCAGATTGTTGGGGGAAATATGTTGACTCTGTAAACCGCTTAGAGAGAGGGCTGCAAAGCACTGTGAAGCGGTATATAAATCTAAGTGCTAGTGCTATCAGCCACAATCACCCCCAGCTGCTCATACTAGGCATTCAGTGCCAATGATAGAATAAGATTTTAAAATCTTTAGCTCCCTCCTTGCTAAAGGGGGAAGTGAGGAACACTTGCACGGTAGAGCTGAGGAATTCGCTCAGTTTCTGACAGATAAAGTCACTCAGATCCGGTCGAATCTGGACTCTGGCTGGACAGAGCCCATTGAGTTGACAGGGGCACGTCTTAGTCCAGCATTGTGGGAGGAGTTTGAGCCAGCCACTCCTGATGACGTGGACAAGGCCGTGGGTGCGATGAGCTCTTCCACCTGTTTATTGGACCCGTGCCCGTCCTGGCTGGTTTTGGCCAGCAGAGAGGTGGCACGCGGCTGGATCCAGGCAGTGATCAACGCTTCTTTTAGGGAGGGATCCGTACCGCAGCCTTTAAAGGTTGCGGTGGTGAGACCCCTCTTTAAGAAGCCTTCCTGGCTTTTCAGCTTCTTCGGTTATTGGAGGAAACTGATTATCTAGATTCCTTTCAATTGGGTTTCAGACGCGGCTACAGTACAGAAACTGCCTTGGTCGCCCTGATGGATGATTTCTGGCGAGCCCAGGGTGGGGGTTATTCTTCCATCCTGGTGCTACTTGACCTCTCAGCGGCTTTCAATACCATCGACCATGGTATCCTTCTGCATTGTCTCAGCGAATTGGAAGTGGGAGGCAACCTTTTATGGTGGGTTCACCTCTTACCTCGCTAATAGGATGCAGTCAGTGTTAACAGGAGGACAGAGGTCATCTCCTAGGCCCCTGACTTGTGGGGTGCCTCAGGGTTCGGTCCTCTCGCCCATCCTGTTCAATGTTTACATGAAACCGCTGGGGGAGATCATCCATAGACATGGGGTGAGTTTTCAACAGTATGCTGATGACACCCAGCTGTACATTTCCACCCCGACTCAATTCAGGGAGGCAGTGGATATAATGTGCCGATGCCTGGACGATGTCAGGATCTGGATGGGGAGGAACAGGCTCAAGCTTAACCCTGACAAGACTGAGTGGCTCTGGATATTGCCCCCTAAGGACTATGTCAACTGTCCCTCCTTGGTTCTTGGGGGAGAAAAACTAACTCCCTGGGAATGGGTTCGCAATTTGGGAGTTCTCCTAGACCTACAGCTAAAATTAGACCAACACCTTACTGCTGTGGCTAGGGGAGCCTTTGCACGGGTTCACCTGGTGCACCAATTGCGACCATACTTGGAGAAAGAGGCTCTACTCACGGTCACTCACGCCCTTGTCACCTCTCGATTGGACTACTGTAATGCACTCTACATGGGGCTACCCTTGAAGAGTATCCGGAGACTTCAACTGGTACAAAGTGCGGCTGCGCATGCTGTGGTGGATGTCTCAAGATACACCCATGTAACACCCATACTCCGCCAGCTGCATTGGTTGCCCATTGGTCTCTGGGTGCAATTCAAGGTGTTGATCATCATCTTTAAAGCCCTACATGGCTTAGGACCAGGTTACCTCCGGGACCGCATCCTACCTCATATTTCCCTTCGACCGGTCAGGTCCCACAGAGTGGGTCTCCTCCAGGTCCCATCAACCAAACAATGCTGGCTGGCGGGACCTAGGGGGAGGGCCTTCTCTGTGGGGGGCCCTGTTCTCTGGAACCAACTACCCCCAGAGATCTGAATTATCCCCACCTTGCTGGCCTTCCGAAAAGCCATTAAGACATGGCTCTTCCTGCAGACGGGGTGATTTGAGACAATTTTACATCTTAGGTTCTCCCCCATGTATGTATGGTTTTATATGTTTTTTAAAATTCTTTTAAACTGTTTTTAAATCATTATATTGTTTAGTTGTTCTTTAAATGTTGTACGCCGCCCTGTGTCCCCAGGGAGTAGGGCGGCATATAAGAACACTAAATAAATAAATAAATAAATAAATAAATAAATAAATAAATAAATAAATAAATAAATAAATAAATAAATAAATAAATAAATAAATAAATAAATAAATAAATAAATAAATAAATAAATAAATAAATAAATAAACAAACAAACAAACAAACAAACAAATAAATAAATAAATAAATAAATAAATAAATAAATAAATAAATAAATAAATAAATAAATAAAATTAAATACATAAATAAATAAAAATAAATAGATAGATAGATAGATAGATAGATAGATAGATAGATAGATAGATAGATAGATAAATAGATAAATAGATAAATAGATAAATAGATAAATAGATAAATAGATAAATAGATAAATAGATAAATAGATAAATAGATAAATAGATAAATAAATAAATTGCCTTGGCTAAAGCTTTACTGTAGCTGCCTTTCTTTCTACCATACTGACAATCTTCGCTCATCCAAGTCGCTTAGAACCTTTATTAAAGGCTGCATTTCAAACGTGCTGTACTTTTGAGGCTGGATACTCTTTGCCCTGTAGAAGGGAATAGCCTCCCAGGGATTTCTACCAATGAAATGCCAAGGACGCCAATATCAGTATTTAACAGAGCAAATATTTGCTCAGTGTTGTACAACAGGTTCAGCGGCAGTTAGTTGCACAGGACTTTTCTGTTCTCTTACACCCTCTGCTGAGAGAAAAAAGTACCCAAGCCACATATAGAAGACTATCGTTCCCTTAAGGAGTTTGGCTGCAGAAGCGCAGGAGAAAAATTACAGGAAGCCCTATTTGCATCACCATGAGTCAATTTACCTCCAAAAGCCATCGTTTGAGACTGAACGATGGGAACGCTATCCCGGTGATTGGACTTGGTACCAGCACGGGTGCTGAAAAGGTAAGATAACCTTTTATTTACTGATTTTCAGGTTCCTGAGCATAAGATCCATGCAACGCTTAATTGGTTAACTTGCTTTATCTAATATGGAAGCTGATTTGACTTGGTGTAATTTGTTTCCTCTACTCAGAAATAAAATGCTATTCAATGGTACTTTGGTACTCATAGTTAATTGGTTCCTGGAGGCAGGATTAGTATGAAAAACAATGAGTACCAAACCAATTTTTCCCATAAGGAATAATGTAGTGAGTCACAAAGCAGCCAACAATGACAAGTTGTAGTTTGTGTGTTGACTACCAAACAAACCATGAGTATTGGAACAAAATTTTCACGTCAAAATGTGTTGAGTATCAAATCTGATGAGTTTCAAAGCAGTTGAGTACCAAGGTACAGGATATTTAGTCCATTCTATCCCTTGTCGCTTTAAAGTAGAATTAACAGATTAACAGAGTTGGAAGGAACCTTGCAGGTCATCTAGTCCAACCCCCTACCCAAGCAGGAGACCCTTACATCTGCCTCTACCTAGGATCGAACTCACAACCTCCTGATTGTGAGGCAAGAGCTCCACCTCTAGGCCACAGCAGAACTATTAAGGTCATCCTTAATAGCTTGGTCTTTTCAAACTTGGCAAGTAATACTTTGGTCCTGGAGAGTGAATCTCAATTTTGCTAGGAGCCCCAAGAACCTCAGTTGTCATTGCCCAAAATGTCGTTTGAGTGAACTGTACTTGGTATGAGAACATTTGCTAGGCAGCTGATAAGGTGATTGTATGGGCCATCATTAAAAGAAGCACGGATTTTTCCCTTGAGTCTGTTTTCTAGTGTGTGGTTAGGCAGAAGAGAGCTTGCAATAATACTAGTACACATATATCAGGCTCTCTTAAGTTAGACTTGAGCCTAACTGATTTGGTTATATCAGACAGAGGGAGGCTGTCAGAGATCATTGTAGCACTGGAGAACTGAGAAAATGCTTCCTGAGGATAATCCTGAATTTCCCAAGCAATGCAAACAATTGAGGGTGAAGGTTCGTTCTCCAATCTTTGGGTTGGTTTCTGAACGTTTTGTTACCAGGTTAATCTCCAGCGGAGTTTAAACTCCTAGCCTGGAAATGAAACATTCAGAAACCAGCCCACAAGCCCAGAGAACGAACCTTCACCCTCATCCTACACTCGAGCTACAGATATTCATCACTATTGCAAGGCAAACAATTGTATTACAAAACTGTTTACAAAATAGCTCACAAAATTATCTGCCTCAATGTCCTACCTGTTAATGACTACTTCAGCTTCAACCGCAATAATACACGAGCTCACAATAGATACAAACTTAATGTAAACCGCTCCAGACTTGATTGCAAAAAATTCGACTTCAACAACAGAGTTGTCAACGCCTGGAACACTTTACCTGACTCAGTAGTTTCTTCCCCAAACCCCAAAAACTTCAACCTCAGATTATCTACCATCGACCTCACCCCATTCTTCTAAGAGGTCGGTAAGGGGCGTGCATAAGTGCACAATCGTGCCTACCGTTCCTGTCCTAATGTACCCATATATTCATACCTCTTTTACTCTTATTCATGCTTGTACTATTACATATATATTCAATCATGTTTCACTGTTTATACTTTGCTTATAATCATATATGCTTGACAAATAAACAAATACAAATACAAATACAAAATAACTGAGCTCAGCAACGGTTGCAAATTATTATGGTATGTGGCACAATAACTATAGATTTAGGAATACCACTTATAAGATGTTCTTTTCTCCCAGTGAGAAAACCTCAAGGCTCTCCCCTTCAACTTGTCTACCACAGGACAAAAATAGAGGATGTGGCTGAGAGCCAGAAGGAGGATGGAAAAAAAGCATGGCAATATCACACTACTAACCAGTGATATTACTAACCGGTAATGTCACACTACTAACCAGAGCATACAAAACATTCGTCAGACCAATCCTTGAATACAGCTCATCTGTCTGGAACCCACACCGCATATCGGACATAAATACATTAGAAAGTGTCCAGAGATACTTTACAAGAAGAGTCCTCCACTCCTCTACTCGCAACAGAATACCTTATGCAACCAGACTTGATATCCTGGGCTTAGAAAGCTTAGAACTACGTCGCCTTCGGCATGACCTAAGCATAGCTCATAAAATTAGTTGCTACAATGTCCTTCCTGTCAATGACTTCTTCAGCTTCAACCACAACAATACACGAGCACACAACAGATACAAACTCAAAGTGAACCGCTCCAAACTTGACTGTAGAAAATACGACTTTAGCAACAGAGTGGTAAATGCCTGGAACTCACTACCTGACATTGTGGTTTCGTCACCAAACCCCCAAAACTTTACCCTTAGACTGTCCACTGTTGACCTCACCCGATTCCTAAGAGGTCAATAAGGGGCGTGCATAAGTGCACCAGCATGCCTACCGTCCCTGTCCTAATGTTCCCTCTTATCAGTACTCATCTTATGTATATAAACAATGTTATATCTATGTATATTACCAACACATACTTGACAAAAATAAATAAATAAAATAAAAATGAAATGAAATGAAATGGGACATTTGGCTTGATATCATAACACTCTGTTTGCTTCTGGCTCTTCCACTCTTCTTCCTCCTTTTCTTCTCCACTCTCAGCTACTATCTTAGTAGGGAAGGAGAAATGGGGGAAAGTAGTCAGGTACTTAGGAATCCTGCTGCCAATCTTTGATCTGACTGACTAATCTACATGTCTTTTGCCAAACCAGATTCCTATTCTTCCAACCTCTCTCTGGATCTTAGCCAGTAGTGGGATTCAATTTTTTTTTACTACCGGTTCTGTGGGCATGGCTTGGTGGGCATGGTGTGGCTTGGTGGGCATGGCTTGATGCGCGTGGCAGGGGAAGGATACTGTAAAATCTCAATTCCCTCCCCTCTCCAGGGGAAGGTTACTGCAAAATCCCCATTTCCTCCAGATCAACTGGGACTCGGGAGGCAGAGAATAGATGGGGGCGGGGCCAGTCAGAGGTGGTATTTATCCGTTATCCGAACTACTCAAAATTTCCACTACTGGTTCTCCAGAACTGGTCAGAACCTGCTGAATCCCACCTCTGATCACAGCCATGTTTTCTATATTTCTGCTCTTTGGATGCTATGGATGTTTTCAGTCTCTTCTCCAGGAGTCCACATGCTCCAGTTATCCTGCACCACTTTCTTCCAGCAGTAGCATCACTCTAGTAATTCTGATTATGAGCAAAAACAGCAATACAAGCACATAATAAGACCAGCAGCCAGGACCAAGGGTGCTACCCTGAGTTTTGCTGACTCCTACCTTTAAAAGCTTATTCTCCTCACCTTGCACCAGGGGCGGGTTCCTCTTACCTTCTCCTACCGGTGCGCATCATGATGTTGTGCACGTGTTCGCTCGCTATGTGCACGTGTGTGTCCTCTCGCGCGATTTTGGCTCTCTGCGCATGCGCAGAAGGACAATTTTACTTCCGCGCATGTGCAGAGAGCCAAAAACTGCAAAAAATTTCAAAAACAAGATGGCGGCGCGCACGGACCAGCAAAGAAAGCACTGGAGCCGTCGCGCTGACATTGCGCAATCGGCGGGCCCCTACCAGAACGGCGCACTGGACCGCACCGGTAGGAACCCACCACTCCCTTGCACATATCTAACCATCAGCTCTTGGATGCTTATATTGCCAAATCAATGGTTATGAACTACCCACAACAGAATTAATCTCTAAACAAAATGTAGCTAGCAATGGACATGCATAAAAGCTAATTTCCTTCAAATATATTGCATCTCCAGCAAGGAACAGAAGCCAGTCATTCTTTCACAAAGATCCACTGAGGAGACCATCATGCACTCAAGGGATTTGTAAGTGTTATTTAACAAAGAGGGGAAATAATATCTTGTACATGTTAAAAAATTAGCTCAGTGATTTTTTTCAGTCTTATAAAAGACACACAGACAGTAGCGGCTTGGGCCAGTTCTGGAATCTGGGGAAGGCTCTGATGGGGAAGGCTCAGAGCTAGAGCCAGGGCTGTCTGACATTTCCCAGCCACTGGAGAGGCAGCTGCCTTTGGAGGCTGAGATAAGTGGGGAGGAAGAACAGCTGGGACAAGATGCATGTATGCGCAGAGCTATTAAGAGAGGAGAATAACTGAGGACAAGGAGTCGACTCAGGAAGCAAGGCACACATGCTGAATGGCCCCTCCCTGGCTGGGGAATAAATAGAAGGAAAGGGGCAAGGGTGGGTTCCTCTTACCTGCCTACCGGTGGGCTGCTCATGTTTCACGCACGCACACGCTCGCTATGCATGCACATCCCCTCGCACGATTTTGCTTCCGTGCATGTGCAGAAGCAAAAAATCGCCAAAATCTCATGCACACACGCGTCCCCTCACAAGATTTTGCTTCCGCGCAAGCACAGGAAGCAAAAAACGGCCAAAAATTTGAAAAAAAAAGATGGCGCTGCACGATGGACTGGCGAAGACAGTACCGGAGCCGTCGTGCGCAAATTGCCCAATTGCGCAATTGGCGGGCCGCTACCGGAACAACAGAGTGGACTGCATCGATAGGAAACGACCCCTGGAAAGGGGGAGTGGTTGACGTAGGAGACAACAGTTCGGATTTCTGAAGATTTGGCTCATTGTGTTTCCTGCCACAAAGACTGCTTGCCAGAACTTAATTTGCAGCCTTTCGGCTGGGAGCTCACGGCCTTGCAATTATCGCAAGGAATTGATAAGGTCTGCTACTGCAGTTAACTCTTTAAAGGACTATTGCCTGGACTTTTTGATGTGTGGATGCCATTAATTCACATAAATAAAGAGGGGTTTTTCGGGACAAGGGATCTGTTTCTTGTTTTTTCTAAGGCTGGGTCAGAACGTGAACATAAGACAAACCAGATCTCGCACAACACTCTTCTGAGACAAAAGTAAACTTAGATGGTTAGTATATGCCTCAGGGCTTCTTTGCAAGTTCAGATTACTTTGACCTAGCTTTCCTGCTGCTTTTGTTCAATATCCTTTCACAATTCGACAATCTCTATCCCATGGGAAGGGGATAGAGATAACATCTGCCGATGAAGTCCCAACACTAGCTCGATGCCAATTTTACCACTTAACTGAAGGAGTGTTAGCTTGAGGGAATCACAAGAGATCAAGCTTGGACAGGCTATTCCTTATTCTCTTGCGCTCCCTGCTGATAGAAGAAGCCCTGTCCCAGCCATTTATAGAATCACCATGATTCAATTCACACACGAAAAGCATCTTTTGAGGCTAAACGACAGGAATATGATCCCGGTGATAGGAGATGGGACTAATGTCCCATCTCCTATTAAGAGCCGAGGTGGCGCAGCGGTTAGAGGCAGTACTGCAGGCCACTTTAGCTGACACTGATCTGCAGGTCAGCGGTTCAAATCTCACCGGCTCAAGGTTGACTTAGCCTTCCATCCTTCCAAGGTAGGTAAAATGAGGACCCAGATTGTTGGGGGCAATATAAATAAACATTCTTACTGGTGGAAACCGCTTACAGAGTGCTTGCACTGTGAGGCGGTATATAAATGTCACAAAATAAATAAATAATAAATAATGTAAATGTCACAATGGTAAAATGACCTTCCATTTACTGTTTTTCATATTCCTGAATATAAATTCTACGCAATACATAATTGGTAAGTTTGGGCTTCTCTGCAATCAATTTTCCATCCTAGGTTTAATTTTCAGTTTAATTCTCTGTTGTTGTTGTTTCTTTCAAGTCATTTCATTCTCCAATAAATTAGGTACATTAAGCTTGTTGGAGGCTTTGCAAACTCTTAGGACGTATTTGCTTGTTGAAAGAAGCATAAACAAATGTGACATTATAATTGAGTGGGTTGCCAATTTTGACAGCATAATCTTAGGGAAGGAGTCAGGGTGCAGAATAAGAGGCTGAAGGGCCACAGGCTAGCCACGTCTGTTATAACAAATGGATTCAGGGAAAAAGATCCTGTTCTTCTGACCCTTATTGGATGCTGAATCATTTTCACCTAAGAGGATTTTCATTTTCTGCAATCCTTCTTTCCTTTTCAGAATATGTATCTTTCCATCAGTGGTGGGTTTCAACATTTTTTACTACTGGTTCTGTGGGCATGGCTTGGTGGGCGTGGTGTGGCTTGGTGGGCGTGGCATGGCTTGGTGGGCGTGGTTTGGTGGGCGTGGCAGGGGAAGAATACTGTAAAATCTCCATTCCCACCCCACTCCAGGGGAAGGATACTGTAAAATCTCCATACCCTCCCCACTCCAGGGGAAGGTTACTGCAAAATCCCCATTCCCTCCCGATCAGCTGGGACTCGGAAGGCAGAGAATAGATTGGGGCAGGGCCAGTCAGAGGTGGTATTTACCAGTTCTCCGAACTACTCAAAATTTCCGCTACCGGTTCTGCAGAACTGGTCAGAACCTGCTGAATCCCACCTCTGCTTTCAATAATCCATTTACTAGACTGATAACACTGTAAGTATCTGACATCCAACAGTCAACACTACTTGAAATTATTCTACTGCAGAACTGTTGCTTTGTTAACAATGTTTAAATTTTGGGGGGTTTGGAGAGAAAATAGAGTACTTTACCCAATCTGAATTCCCCTATTGTATCTGATAGCGTTGCCTATATAATTGCCAGGGCTCCAAACTGCCACTAAACTGCAATTTTTAATTGCCTTTTTAAAAAAGCAATCAAGACATCAAAAGTGAAGTAATAAACAAAGAAAACAGTAAAAGCTAGCAAAGAAACTAAACAAGAAAGAGATAGAAAGAAAGCTTGGATTCTTTTATATGTATGTATCAATTAGTAATCATAACAAAGGTTTTGTTGATTTATAAAGTTTAAACTTTCCAGTTTTGACAAAAAGAGAAAAACACTGTTTTACAATTCCCTCCCAGGCATTTACTTATTTGAAACTCAACCTAAACCTGTATCCTTCATGTATTTCTCAAAAGCTTATCCCATAAATACATTTGATCATCTTAAAGTGCCCAAAAATTCTCAGCTGATTTTACTAAATATGCAGCAAACCAAATATCCCACTTCTATGGAATCAAACACATCTCTATTCCAATGTTTTTTGGAATACAAAAAACATTAGATTAGAGATGTTAAAAGATTGTGAGCAGTCTACAGTCTCCGCTTTACTAGGAGCAAAATCAAAATGACTTAATGTTCTGTTGCTAGTTTCTTTTATCAACATGGAGATTTTGAAGACTTTTGAAGTTGGGCCTGACTTGGATTAGGATCAATCTAAGAGAATGCAAGGGCTTATCTTCTCCAGACTTCTTCACCATGCTAGGTGGTATCATGAGTGAAATATAGAGCAAGACAGAGAAGTTCAGAAATGAAGTTGAGTGTAACAACTATAAAGCCTGCAGCATAGTCTCTAGTCTATCAAAAAAATGTATCAAATTTCCCATCCCACTTTTTCTACTAAATCTGTTTTACCATAAATAAAATGCATCATCATATATCAGTGATGGCGAACCTATGGCATGCGTGCCACAGGCGGCACGCAGAGCCATATCTGCTGGCACGCGAGCTGTTGCCCCAGCTTAGCTCCAGCGCGCATGTGCGCGCCGGCCAGCTGATTTTCGGCTTACACGGAAGCTCTGGGAGGGCATTTCCAGCTTCCAGAGGGCCTCCGGGGGATGGGGGAGGGCATTTTCACTCTCCCTAGGCTCTAGGGAAGCCTCTGGAGCCAGGGGAGGGCGAAAAACGGGCCTACTGGGCCCACCGAAAGTCAGGAAATGGGTTATTTCTGGCCTCCAGAGGGCCTCCGGGAGGGCGGGGGAAGCCGTTTTCGCCCTCCCCAGACATTGAATTATGGGTGTGGGCACTCGCCCATGTGCGATAGCATGCACACACGTGCTTTCGGCATCCGAGGGAAAAAAGGTTCGCCATCACTGTCATATATGTTAATTACTACTGAACTATTTTACCATAAACCTTGAACTTAATTAACTATCCACCATTAATAATATTAATTAAGTCTATTAATATGAACCTCATTTTCTTCATACAGCAGTTTAACAGGACAGGTTCCACTCAGAACAGGCCTCGCCATAGTCGACCAAAGAAGTTGAGTGCCCGTGCTCTGCGTCATATCCAGAGGTTGGCTTTGGGAAATAGACGTATGAGTGCTGCCAGCATTGCAGGAAGAGTAGGGTGAATTTTACTAAATTGAATTTTAAGACCAGAGAACTCAACAGAACAATCACAAAAGCAGCATTCGTTTTATCTGTAAGATATTGTGAGGACGCAATGTCCCCAAATATTGTTTCTGTAAAGCTGATGGCAAACTGCTTTATGCAGCATGATGTCCATTGGGTTAAAAGGGGGACATGAGCCACAGCTCAAGAGACCAAGAGAAAGTAGAGGCACAAAAACTGTGAACAGTTTTAATGTTGGGTTCTATTTGTGAGATGTTTTCTTCTCATTCCTCAGCTTGATTGAAAGAAGAAATCAACTCTTTCCTGCTCACCTATATTCCTTTGCTGAAGCCGAGCCCAGGAATCCCTCCTTTCTTCCATCTTCCACTTGTTCCTTCCCAAGTTCTTTAACCTTCTTCACACCCAGATCTTATCAGAAATTATAAAATAATTAAATCACAGAAGGTTAAGCAATTTGTGTCCTAATCTCTCCCTTGATTTCTCAATACCGAAGGGATCCACACCATCGCTTAGCAGAGTCTCCATGGTTAAAATGGATAGTTTGACAGTATTTGATAATATTCAGCCTTTTTAATATTTCCTAAAATATTTCATTCTTCTAGGAGAGGGGTGGGTGCTAACTTTCTACACTATCACCCCCCCCCCTCTATCTTCTATCATCTATCTATCATCTATGTATGCTACAAATATTATATAACACATACCAGTTTGGTCCAGTGGTTAAGGCAGTGATGGGTTCCTCCCGGTTCGCGGGTGGGAAAAGACCATATATATCATTCAATCTAATTGTAGGCATCGTGTCACCATCATTCAATCTAATTGTGAGGATCGTGTCACCATCATATCAAGGCATTGCATTCCAACCTGGAACTTAAATTCATCATGCTACATTTGGGGCTTCCTGGGGCATCCGGAGCTTCCTGGGTGTGTGCCGTACCACAGGGAACCTGATATCCATAATTAATGTAAAGTTAATTACAGGAAGCTAGACATTCCTTCTCTGGTCAGATCCAGAGTGTGCAAAACAGGAAGAAATGGACTTCCACAATTGTGTCAACCACCACTCCAACTCCAATTGCACCACAGTTGGGTCTGACAGCCTCCCAACTTGCTTTGCTGAAGAGGGGAGGATTCAAAATATGGCACCTGGCCACCCATCCAGGTATCCCTAATTGTTTTCTGTCTGCCCAGGAAGTTGAAAGAATTGATTTCAAGGAGACTGTGAGACTGTCTATGTCATATGGATAGGAAAATAGGTTAGAGCAGTGCTTCTCAATTATTTTCTGTTATGCCCCCCCCCCAGGAAGAAGTAAACATTCCCCCCCAACTCTCCGCCGCAACTGTAAATAGTATCATTTGTCTATTGTCATGCTGTCCGCTGCCAACATTTTTAGACACAGCAAACATACCGGTCTTTCCTCGTCTCCCACCGTAGTCACAGTGAAGCCAAGCGCTACATATGCTTCATCATATTTCCTCGTCTTAGCTTTTGGGAGACTTACGTTTGTCTTATTATCTCTGTCTCTCTCCTCCTTTCTTTTCATCCCTGTATTTTTCCATGGTGTCTCTTAAGGGTTTGTTATCTGCACTTCATATCTCCTGCTCTGTGCTGTGTGCTATTGTTCAGTGCAAAAAACCCCTACTCCCTGTGACAAAAAAAGCATGTTCCCCGGGGTTACGTACCCCCTTGGTATCACTCCAAGCCCCCCCAGGGGGCACCCCACTATTTGAGAAGGACTAGGTTAGAGGCTCTTATCCTCGTGGTGCCCTATCAGATTTCTCTGATAATAAGTGAATGCTTTCCAGATGTGAAGAATTATATCCTTTGGGGCGTCTCTCATCAGAATCATGCCATTTGCTGTACTTGGCAATGAGAAACAAAGGGAAAATAGAGATGTCCACCTTTGATCTTGTTACACTGCAATGAAGAGCAAATTTTCACCCTAACTTCTCTGATAGCCCTTTAATTATTTGAGTACAGCTGTACTATCATACTTTAATCATCCAACTTTCTGAACAGACATATCCAGGTCTCCCCCCCAATCCTTCATCATAATACAACATACATTTCTCCAACCTCCTCCTCATTAATTAGGATACCCAAAGTAGGATTTATAATTTATTTATTATTTATTTATTATTTATTTATTTATGGTTTCTTATATGCCGCCCCACTCCCGAGGGACTCAGGGCGGCTTACAACACAGGAAAAATACAAGAAAACCAATAAATTCAATTTAAAATCAAAATATAAAAATTAAAAATTTCAATATGAAAGCACCATTCAACCGCCAGACATACCCGGGGGAGAGTGTAGATGGAATTAAGCTCTACCCCCTGCCTGCAGGAAGAGCCATGTCTTAACGGCTTTTCGGAAGGCCAGCAGGGTGGGGATAGTTCGGGTCTCTGGGGGGAGTTGGTTCCAGAGCGCGGGGCCGGCCACAGAGAAGGCTCTCCCCCTAGGACCCGCCAGCCGGCATTGCTTGGCTGACGGGAGCTGGAGGAGGCCAACTCTGTGGGCCCTAACCGGTCGGAGGGAAGTATGAGGCAGAATGCGGTCCCGGAGATAACCTGGTCCTAAGCCATGAAGGGCTTTAAAGATGATGATCAACACCTTGAATTGGACCCGGAGACTAATGGGCAACCAATGCAGCTGGCGGAGTATAGGTGTCACGTGGGTGTACCTTGGCACACCCACCACAGCACGCGCAGCTGCATTTTACACCAACTGGAGTCTCCGGATACTCTTCAAGGGTAGCCCCATGTAGAGCGCGTTGCAGTAGTCCAAACGGGAGGTGACAAGGGCATGAGTGACCGTGAGTAGAGCCTCCTTCTCCAAGTATGGCCGCAACTGGTGCACCAGGCGAACCTGTGCAAAGGCCCCCCTAGCCACAGCAGTGAGATGGTGTTCCAATTTTAGCTGTGGATCTAGGAGGACCCCCAAGTTGCGGACCGAGGGAGTCAGTTTCGCTCCCTCGAGAACCAAGGAGGGATAGTTGTCATAATCCTTAGGAGGCAATATCCAAAGCCACTCAGTCTTGTCGGGGTTGAGTCTGAGTCTGATCCTCCCCATCCAGATCCTAACGTCGTCCAGGCATCGGCACATTACATCGGCTGCCACACTGAAGTCAGACGGGGTGGTGATGTACAGCTGGGTGTCGTCAGCGTACTGGTGGAAACACACCCCATGTCTGCGGATGATCTCCCCCAGCGGTTTCATGTAAATGTTAAACAGGATGGGCGAGAGGACCGACCCCTGAGGCATCCCGCATAACAGGGGCCTAGGGGTGGATCTCTGCCCTCCCGCCAACACCGACTGCATCCTATCGGCAAGATAAGAGGAGAACCACCGTAAAACGGTGCCTCCCACTCCCAACTCGCCGAGACGATGCAGAAGGATACCATGGTCGATGGTATCGAAAGCCGCTGAGAGGTCAAGTAGCACCAGGATGGAGGAATTTCCCCCATCCCGGGCCCGCCAGAGATCATCCATCAGAGCGACCAAGGCAGTTTCTGTACTGTAGCCGCGCCTGAAACCCGACTGATAGGGATCTAGATGGTCTGTTTCATCCAGAAGCCGCAGAAGCTGAGTGGCCACCACCTTCTCCACAACTTTCCCTAAAAAAGGCAAGTTGGAGACCGGACGATAGTTCTTCAAATCAGCTGGATCCAGGGAAGGCTTCTTCAGGAGGGGTCTCACCACCGCAGCTTTTAATGACTGCGGTACGGAACCCTCCCCCAAAGAAGCGATGACCACCGCCCGGATCCAGCCGCGTGTCACCTCCCTGCTGGCAGAAACCAGCCAGGAGGGGCACGGGTCCAATAAACAGGTGGAGGCCCCCATTGCCCCCATGGCTCTGTCCACATCCTCAGGAGAAACAGGCCCAAACTCCTCCCACAACGGTGGACTAAGACTTGCCCCTGTCAACTCCATGGACTCTGCAAGGAGGGAGCGAGTCACCCTAAACAAGGCGGCTGGGCGAGAATCTGCGGACGCAATAGGAGCGGAAAAATAGGATCGTTTTGCCGCCCTTATCGCCACTAAATAAGATCTGATGTAAATTCTTAATAGTGTTCGGTCGGAGTCGGTTTTGCTGGACCTCCAGGGGCGCTCCAGACGTCTCTTCTGGCGTTTCATCTCCCGGAGATAAATTAAATTAAATTAATTTAATTAACCATCATTTATTCAGAATTGCAAACATGCCCACCGAGTTGCTTGCTTTTGCTTTAGGGAGTTTCCTGAATGATAGACAAAGAGGGGGAAACATACACTCTACTGCTTCCTGGTAGGTGATGGGATGCCAGTGCCAATAGTTTTGGTCCTCCAAAATTCCTCCTGTTGGGCTAAAGCGTCAACCCACATCTCCTAACTTTGCTGACTGCGGACAAACAGGCAGCCGACAAAATAAGATTTACGAAGGGGGAGGTCGGTCAAGTTTTTGCCAGCCTTTTCTCTGAGTCACCTCGCTCGGGGTCCCCCAACGCGCTCATCCAGGTCACTTAGCATCTAGGTTGTTTTTTTTTTAAGCTGCGGTTTCGCAATCTCTTTTCGCAACCTCCTTTTCCCTTCTTCTTCACGCGGACAGCCTTCTGTGTCCCACGGGGACGGGGCTGCCTACCAATAACTTCTGCCGACGGAATCCCAGCGCTGTCGCGTCGCCAACTCCGCTATTTAACCGAGGCAGCGCTTTCTGGAGCGGCGGTGGCGGCGGCGGCGGCGGCGGCTTTCCCTGCTCTCTTGCTCCCTCTTCCGACGGAACGGCCGGCGTCCCAGAGCACGTTGGCGAGCACAAAAGACGGCCGTTTTCTTGAGGGAGTTTAGCTGCGGGGCAAGGGTGGAAGGAAATAATAATAATACTAATAATACTAATAGTAATAAATAAAGCGCAGAAAGTTCTCCTGGCCGCTCATCATGATTCAGTTCACCGTCGAAAACCACCGTTTGATGCTCAGCGACGGCAACGCTATGCCGGTGATAGGACTCGGGACTTACGCGGATCCCCAGACGGTAAAGCCACCTTTGATTTATTGACTTGCATGCTCCTGCATCTAAACTCTGCCCGTGGATGGCTTGGTTCACATTTAGCCCTGAAACGTGGAGTCTGGCTCCATCCTAGAAGCTGCATGGACCACGCGTGCCGTGGAGCCTCTCTCTCTCTCTCTCCTCAGAAAGAGCCCTCCGCTGCGCCCGTCCAGCGTGCGCGACTAAAATAAGGTCATCCACAGCCGCTGCGCAAAAGGGAGTCCCCGCTCTCGCTGCAGCTCGGACGGCGGATCCCTCGCAATTCCAGGCGCCTGCGAGGACGCGCGTCTTTCGTGGGAAGCGCGCCTGGCGTGAACTCTCCTAACCTCTGCGCCTTTTTTTTGGTTTTTGGTTTCTGAGCCGGCTCGCTTGGTGAAAAGGGGGAAACTTTTGTTCGTGTAAATGACGGGGAGGGTCACGAAATGCGGGTGCGGTTTTCCCTAAAAAAAAAAAACTATCTCCTTTCTGAACTGGGCTTTATGTGACTCCTTGGAGTGAAAGGTTATTCGCTCTTTGGGGAAGGTACCTGAACGTCCTTTGTTTCTTTTCTTTTTTTCTTTTTGGAAAAGGGAGATGCAAATTAGCCTGAACCCCGGAACAGAAGCCCCCTTCTCAAGTGGGGTTCGCTTATTTTGAAACCACCCCGTTTGGATTCAAGGCTCAAAAAGTGACCGGGGTGCGATTCACGTTTAAAAAGTTTTGCCTTCCCCAAAACTCCCATGGAGTTCGGTGGACTTTGGAGGAAAAAAAATAAGAAAGACACTTCCATAGGATGCTAATGAAAAGAAAAGGAGGGGGAAGGGATGCATGCTGAATATGCCCCCCCCGCCCTCAAATTTGGGGTGGGGTGGGGGGAAGAGCTGTGCAGTTGCTAGTTAGGGTCTCAGTCTTCCTTTTAACTACTCTTGATGAGGGCATGGCCTTAAAAGACCTGCTCTTCCTTCCAGGCATCCGTGGGGCTTGTAATGGCTGCGTCTTGTCTCGTTCCACTGTGGTCCAGAGAGAGATGGCTCTGAACAATAGTGAGCTTGGGAAGAAAACTCCCCCCTCTGGTGTTCTTCAGCGCCCGCCCTCATTTCCAGCCAGCTCTAGGGTGTAAGACTTAGGGACGTAAGCTTTATTCTTTTGCTTTCATAGTGGCAGAAATAAAAAGAAGTCAGTGATGGAATTCGTGGCGGGAATTCCTTCTCTACAGATCCCTGTAGACGAGGCTTACAGGGGCTACTCTGGCTTGCGTTCCCTACTTTTTTCCGGACCCAGATGCCATCTCTCTCTGCCTTTGTGTTCCTGCATCTCCCTTTTGTCTTCCCATAAGGCTACATCATTCAGGTGATGCTTGGAAAGGCGTTCCGTGTAACAAAAGGGAGCTTGTACATCTGGAGCCAGGCTGAAATGTTATTTGAGCTCTAGAACAGTGTTTCTCAACCTTGGCAGTTTGAAGATGTGTGGACTTCAACTCCCAGAATTCCACAGCCAGCAACGCTGGCTGTGGAATTCTGGGAGTTGAAGTCCACACATCTTCAAACTGCCAAGGTTGAGAAACACTGCTCTAGAACATTAAGGGGGAAAAGACCTTTGTCTGATAGATTTGTGTTGTTTCTCTCACTGTCCATCTCACAACAATGACTTTGCTGTGGCCAGACAGAGCTTTTCACAGTTAATAAAACTCAAATATAGTTTGTGTGGCTGTGGATTTCTTATCTCTGGTCTCAGCATCTTGTGACTCATGATTCTGCTGAACCGAATTACATTTTAAGACTGTCTACAGTTGACCTCACCCCATTCCTAAGAGGTCTGTAAGGGGCGTGCATAAGAGCACCATCGTGCCTACCGTCCCTGTCCTTCTGTCCTATGGTCCAAATTTACCTATACATATTTTGCTTTTGTTTATGTTTATATCATACCTGTTATCTTGTACACGTGTTGACAAATACTGTAAATAAAAAAATAAAAATAAATAAAATAAAATCTCCCCAAAGTCTAGCAGCCTTGATGAATAACTGTATTAGCTGGGCATGAAAGATGTTTGTGGTCCAACATATATGATAGTAGCAGATTAAGATTGGCTTGCCAGTTTTATTTTTGATCTCAGGTGGGTTAATTGATTTCTTGGATTTTTCTGCCATCAGATTTACAGAACTTTGTAGAAATATAGTTCCAGACACCAAGAACTTTCTAAAATTAGAAGCTTCTGAGGACACTTGAATGAAAATGATGGGTGCTTTAATGCAGTATATCTTGAAACCTCTCCAAGATAGACTTGAGCAATATAGCTATATAATTTTATTAAAATTTTATTAAATCTTTTTTTTAAAAAAGAAGATAAAGCTAATACAAACTAATATAAAGTGAGGAAAAGAAGAAAGAAAGAGAAGAGAAAAGCTTTTTTTGTATCTTTTTAAATTTCTTTTCTATTTTTCTTTTACTCCCTCCCCCCTTTCTTGCACTTTTTCAAATAGCCCTGTTCAATGTATCTTGAGGCAACCAGATATCTTGCCCTTGTGTTTAGCTTCTTGGCTTCGCTCTTCATCTTGGCTATCCAAGATGAAATTAAAAAGAGGGGAAGAAGTGCTTTTGTCCTCTGTCAGTTCTGTGGAAGCCCGGGATCCAGGAAAATCTAATCCTTAATCTGTTGTCTGAGTTCTTCTGCCTTCCCATGATCCTCTGTCTTTCAAGATCAATGAGAAGGAAAGAGTCTTGCACCTGTGAGAGAGAAATCTAGAAAAGATTCTTTTTTTCTTGACAGATAAACTTTCCTCTAACAGTATACAAGGAAGAGGCTTATTTATTAGAGAGGAGGAAAAATGGCATATTTTAACTGCTACAAGGATGTGTTGCTTACCATCATATTACTTTTTAATGGAAAAGGAGCATTAAAAGAGAGAAAAAATGCTGCTATTCACTAGGCCAGAGGTCTCCAACCTTGGCAACTTTATGAGGTGTGGACTTCAAATCCCAGAATTCCTCAGCCAGCCATGCTGGCTGAGGAATTCTGGGAATTGAAGTCCACACCTCATAAAGTTGCCAAGGTTGGAGACCTCTGCACTAGGCTACCAGATCTGGGTTGCAAGATTCCCAACTGTCTGTAGGTGACACACAAAACAAACTCTTTACTGCCAGCTAGTGGTTGTTAGAATGCTGGCAGTCCAGAATGAGGAGCCCTGGTTTTAAGTGTGTAAAATAAAGGTATTGTATCATCTGACGACAGAGAACTCTTTCTGCTGGGTTTGAAGGGAGATAAAATTATCCTTTGTACCATTTTAAGAACAGTATGTACATTCTTCCACTCAGAACGCTCTCCCCTCACTGTCAAAAAAAATGCAGAAGAGACAATTCCCTTGCTCTTTCCAATTATAAGCATTGTAGGCACTTGATAAAATACTTGTGATGTGTCTCACATGTATTGTGACTTGTATAATCACTACCATCCCATTTCAAATCCTATATCAGTTTAACCCAGCACCTGATGAACCGGCTCAAGAAAGCTTGTGATTTTTTTTTAAATAAAATGTATAGTAATAGTCTGAACGTGTGTTATTAAACGCCTTTTGGTTTTAGTTCTTTCAAAGTAATTGCAACCTCTCAGTTTTCTACCCATACGTCTTGAGTGTTCCTCTGCATTATACGATGGGCTACTTAGTTGCTCAACTTCAACAGTGAGATGGGAGGTGTATAAATTTGATTAATAAATAAATAACAGAACGGAACATAAAATACTGTACTTAGTCAAAAACTGGAAGGAATTCATGGGAATTGAATGGGACTCTCAACTGGCCTGTGATTAGTTTTATCTTTAATTAGTTACACTGAATTTCGTATTCTATACATCCTGATCTGAGGGATAGTTCCATAGCTCTGCTTTGGATTTCACAATATTGGATATAGGAAGTCCTCAATTAATGATCATGTGGACAACAATTCATTTAAAGTTAAAATGGCACCAACCTAATGGTACTTACCACCAGTTCTTGAAGTTCTGGCCATCCCAGCACCCCTGCAGTGCAGTTACGTAATTGTGGTCCAGGTACTTAGTGCTGGGGTTGCACTTACAACAGTTACAACTACTGTGCCTTCAACCAACTTCCTGGGCATAGGCTGGTGAAGTTGGTGATCTCGCTTTTCCTATCACAACCTTTAAGTAATGGCAGTCAATTCAACATGCTTTTGGCTGAGCATCTTAAAAGTTTTATTTAAGGAAATAGTCTTTAAAAAAAATAAAGCTGGAAACCGCTCATCACAAATAACTTACAAGTTGCTTTTAAAGAAATGATAACAACCAGAATGCTATTGCAGGGGTGTCGAACTGGTGGCCCGTGGGCTGGATGCATCACGCGCAGGCCACGCCCACCCCAGCTCCGCGAATGGGAAAAACATCGCGAAACGTCACATGACTGCAATGCGACACTGCGAGTTTGACACCCGTGTATTTGAGAATCATTTACTATTTCTCAATGGTATATTTCACGACCAGAAACAGGTTTGAATAACTGACGGTTATAGATGGTCATTTCTGTAACTAAGAACAAGAAACAAAGAAATAGAAATAGAGGCCAAATGATTGAGAAAGAACCTTTGCTGGAGACCTTAACAATTTGGGTTATTCTCACTGAATTTATTATTTATTTATTTATTTATTTATTTATTTATTTATTTATTTATTTATTTATTTATTTATTTATTTATTTATTTATTTATTTATTTATTTATTTATTTATTTATTAGTTGCACTTGTATGCCGCCCACTCCACAGAGACTCTGGGCGGCTCACAACAGTAAAAATTCACATGCAACAACAAATATAAAAAGCATTAAAAACAATAGATATTAAAACATTTAAAAACATTAAAAACCACAATTTAAAAACCCATACAATAAATCAATAAATGAATGAGTTTAATAAATGAATGAGTTTAAATTAATGAATGAGTTCAATAAATGAATGAGTTTAAATGAATGAGAAATCATTTTAAACTGTCCAAATTTTACTAGCAGCAGAGTAAAGGGCACTCCACTGAGACAAGAGAATGGCTGAAGTCAAAACAGTGGTTGGATTTGCCCATCCTGCGTAACCATTATTTGATTAATTTGTTTTATTTGTTAATAACCTTGCATGGATGACCTACTACTACATGTCAAATCTAAACAAAACAAACCCTCTGAGTTTACTGCAGGATAGGAATGAGCCAATATCTGTTTTGTCTATTGCCAATGAACAACAACTAGAGGAGTTGGCAATTCCTACCCTCTCCTCTAGTTTAGGACTTGTGTAATAACATCAACATAAACTAGGAAGATAATCTTGACAAAACCTGGAGTGGTATCTGCAGACAGACTTTTCAGAAATTTGGACTCCGGCTGCCTTTTGTAAAGATTCTCTGTTGCTGTTAAGTCAAATGAAGTCCAGGCTCCAGAGGAAGAACATGACTTGCTAACCTCATAAGGCAGAGGTCTTCAAACTTGGCAACTTTAAGACTTGTGGACTTCAATTCCCAGAATTCTCCAGCCAGCTATGCTGGCTGGAGAATTCTGGGAATTGAAGTCCACAAGTTTTAAAGTTGCCAAGTTTGGGGACCCCTGTCATAAGGTTTCTAAGTCTGCTCCCTGCCTGCCTATTGTATTGCTGCAGTGAGCAAATATAAAAGGCAAATAAATGTGTCAGACCCCCTTGTTTTCAGAGGAATATTTCTAAAGCAAAAGACCAGACTCCCATTCACCTCAGCTCCCTGAATTAAGCTCCCATTCACCTCAGCTCCCTGAACTGAGGGCCAAAATCAGTAGCCAGAAGAGGCCATGTATCTCTCCCCATGTCTCTTGATCATCATCATTTTAGCCCTTGTTTATCCACTGCAGGATGAAGGACAGGATGTTATCATGTCTCTTGATAAACATGTGCTAAATATCGGACATTATCCTCTTCTTTGGCACATCAAAAAGTTGATGAAAACTTTCTTGATGGTTACCCTCTGTGGCCTCATCCACACATCATGCAAAGCCGTCGTTTGGTTAATCCTGATTTATTGACTAAGCTTTCTGATAAATCATAAATCGTGGTTTATAAAGCATAGGGTTCGTACAGCAATTACACCATGCTAAGCTAAACTTGAGGAAGCCATATTATGTTGCAGCATGATCTCACAACCAAGTGCGAGACTCGCACCACACTTTGTACTATTTTATTTATTTATTTATTTATTTTGGTTTTCTTATATGCCGCCCTACTCCCGAGGGACTCAGGGCGGCGTACAACAAAGAAAATACAAGAAACCAGCAATAAACATAATTAAAATCGAATACAAAAATTAAAAATTCCAATATTAAAAAACATCCATCAACCAAACATACCATACTAAATCATGATTTGCTCATGGTTGGGTTCAAATATCTTCCTAACACATAAACTATGTTTTATAAGCAATTAGCAGCAAGATTTAGGCTTAACTAAAAGCCAATTCTACTATAGTTATTTGTGTGTACATTCATACACTTGATCTTGGTCAAGGAAATTGGAGGGAAATGTCCAGATGGTTACTGGGACTCCAGTTTGACTTGAAGGAGACTGTTATTTTTTAATATAAATAATAGATTGATGCGGGAGTCACCAATGCATCAACGATCCATCAAATTTGTGCAACAGTGCTAAGCTGCTCTAGCTCATTTTTTCCAGTTTTATGCAAGATTGAAATAATACTGAAATGAAGGGAAGACAAATTCTAAATACAAGGCCCGTCTCCCAAGAATTGTGATCAATAATTCATCTCCTTTGGCAATTCGTTTTTAATTGCTAATTATTAAATTTTCATTGCTATTTGTGAAACTGATTAAACAGACCTATTAGGGAGATCAGACCAGAAATCAAATCCACAGGAAGAGCAGAATAACACTTTATTGATATAAGTTATAATGACAGAATCCTGTAAGTTTGACTATGCTGTACTTTTCTTCATTCTTTTATTCCAGTGAATCTGTGAAGTTTTGCCTGAGTTGCTTCTGAATGGTTTCTTACTTCCCGAAGACTTAATTGATTGGTTTCGATTCTTGAATGTTTCTGTCAAGTTGCCATCCTTACTCTCTGCACATCCCAAATCAGAGTACACTGAATATACCTCCTACTTTGATATGAGCTGCACCGCAGTAGTGGGTTTCACTTACCTTTGCTACTGGTTCGGAACTCGCTTCGCTCGCACGGGGTGCTTCTGCGCATGCGCAGATCAGCAGTGAAATCTACTTACCTTCCCTACCGTTTTGGAAGTGCGCGCTTTGCGCGAGCGCGCTCACTCCGCTCTCACGCACACCCACTTTTTCACCCTCTGCACATGCGCAGAAGGCTTTGTGCATGCGCAGAGTGTAAAAAACAAGAAAATGGTGATGTCCGGGAGAGTGGGCGGAGCCTCACGCTACTACCGCCACCGGTTCTCTGAACCACCGGTGGCCGCCGCTAATGGTACGCCCGAACCGGGGCATACCGGTAGCATTTCACCACTGGCACAGATCGTCTGTGATGATGTCCGGGCGGGTGGGCGGAGCCTCCAGCTGCCACCACTACCGGTTTGCTCGAACCGGGGCGAACCGGTAGCAACCCACCACTGTTGCACCGGCTGCCAATTTCTGGGTCCAATTCAAGGTGTTAGTTAGCACTTTTAAAGCCCTTCATGGCCTGGGTCCAGGCTATCTGAGGGGTCATCTCATCCCAATGAAATTGGCCTACCCCACTTGTGCTGGCAGAAGTGTCATGCTGTAAACTCTGTTGGCCAAAGAAGTTTGACTGATAGAACCAGAAGAAGAGCCTTTTCTGTCACCATCTGAAACATCATGGCCCTTGAGATGAGAATCATGCACACCTTTTGGCCTTCTGAGAGTCCTTGAAGACATGGCTGTGCCAAATAGCCTGGAGCTCCAATGGCATTTTGGAGGTGGCTGATGGAATAGATAACACCCACCTCCTCCCTGTGAGCACTTTACTCCCTCTTTCCTCCTCTGGGTCAGTTTTTTAAATGTAAGATTCCTCTCTATAGTTTTAATGTTTTACAGTGTATTTTAATTGTATGTCCATAAACCACCTAGAGTCACTTCTGGTGAGATGGGCGGCATCCAAGTTTAACAATAAAAAGTAAATAAATGATAGGAAATAGGGAATAGTATTTTGGTTTGCAAGGATGTCTCTAATCTTGCATAGAACGATATTAACATGCATGATGTTTTGGGGCATAGTAGCAAGAATGTGCCCAAGCCCACCAGTACTGTCCTTGCCATCAGCAGTACATCTTCCTGTGGCATGAGTGATGATGTTCGTCCATCATGTTCGAAGAGGACCTTGACATCTATCAGGTTGTGGGCTGTTTACGATGTGTCCCCAGGTGGCTGGTAAGGCCTATACAGGCACGAAATGTTCTGCCACATGTTGGGCAGACATGTATGGGCACCATTGTTGCAGCATTTGCAGCTCTGGCTTTGTGGAGTGCTCACTTTTCTTCTGCTATGGCTGTTCTTCTGTCCTCAGATATTTGGCAGCCTTGGTGGATCAGCATGCGCCATGTTGATTGATCTTGTGCCAGGGTTTCCCAGGAGGTGGTGTCGATATCGAGGGACTTGAAGGAGGCTTTCAATGAGTCTTTGTATCGCTTCCTCTGTCCCCCGTGCTATCGCTTTCCTTGAGACAGCTCACCATAGAGGAGCTGTTTGGGGATGCGATGGTCTGGCATCCTTGCAACATGGCCTGCCCAGCGTATCTGGGCTTTCATCAGCAGGGTGGGAATTGATGGCAGGCCTGCTCTGGAGAGGACTTCTGTGTCTGGCACCTTATCCTGCCACCGGATCCTCAGAATTCTACGGAGGCAGGTCATATGGAAGTGGTTCAATTGCCTAGCATGCCTCCTGTATACATCTTCCTGTGGCATGAGAATGAAGACTGCTAATATAACATTTTTCTTCTCCATTATACAAGCCTCGATTGACCAAAGCCACAATGGGCAGCAGAAATCAAAGCTTATGAGCCCATATGGCAATGATTACAGCATATTAAGTACTATATTACCCCTTGGAATGCAAACAAAGAAAATGGTAAAGAATGTGAATTAGTGAGGGGTCCTTGGTGCTCTCTGAGCTTGGTTGTTTTCTTCCAGATATTGCATTACCCAACCTCATGTTTGGTTTAATGAAAAGTCTGCAAGAAAGCAGCCAAAGTCAGAGTGCACCAAGGACCCCCTCATTTCAACCCGGAGCTACAAATATTCGCCTTTACTGGTAAGTGTGAATTAGTGAATGAAACAAAATAAATAAATAACTTGTGTCTGTAAAATTAAGTGAAAGAGTATAAGAATAAATAAATGTAGGAAGCACAATGACAGGCCTAATGTGCAAAAGCATTACAGGATGGATTAATTAAAAAAAAAAGATTGAAAAGTACTAATGTCTATGGAGATTCTCAGTCATCCAGCTCATGGTTGTCCCAAAGGTGCTTTTTCAAGAGGCAACTGGACTTTGAAGATCGAGGTGGCACAGTGGTTAGAGTGCAGCACTGCAGGCTACTTCAGCTGACTGCTAGTTCAGCAGTTCAGCTGTTCAAATCTCACCGACTCAAGGTTGACTCAGCCTTCCATCCTTCCGAGGTAGGTAAAATGAGGACCCAGATTGTTGGGGGTAATATGCTGATTCTCTAAACCGCTTAGAGAGAGCTGTAAAGCATTATGAAGCAGTATTTAAGTCCAAGTGCTATTGCTATTTCAGGTTTTTCTTTGAAGGCGTTTCGCTTCTCATCCAAGAAGCTTCTTCATCTGAAGAAACTTCTTGGATGAGAAGTGAAACGTCTTCAAAGAAAATCCAGAAAGTCCAGTTGCCTCTTGAAAAAGCACCTTTGAGGAAAATACTAATGGAAACTATATTAAAAGATGCTTTGTGGAATGGTAAAATGAAAGAGGGGCACAAGGGCTCAGTAGTTAAAAATGCTGAAATCAGCTGAAAAGCTGACAGCCCACATTCGAGACCTGAGTGCTGCGTGATGGGGTGAGCTCCCGTCCTTCCATCAGCTCCTGCCCACTTAGCCATTCGAAAGCAGGCAAATGCGAATAGGTAAATAGGTACCATTTCGGTGGGAAGTGTTAGATAGACACAGAGGCAAGTGTCTAAGGATAACCCATTTATTGAAGTTAACAAGAACTCACGAAACAAGGAAGGCAGTCAGAAAGGAATCACCTCAGCCTCGCTCTGACAGCTCTTTTATGTGGAGCTGTCAGACGCGGCAGCCGATAGGAGCTCTCCAATCTCCCGCTCCGTGCTAGCCCTGCGGCAACCAATCACCAGAGACGCCTGCTGTTGCCGGCGTCTCTGCATATTCAACACCCCTCTCTTCCTGGTTGCTGCACACGAAGTCTTCAAGGTACGCAGGGCGCCTGCGCGGTCTAGTTGATCGCCGGAGCTCGGCCGGAGCGGGCGTGGCTGGCTGTTGCGCTGTGGGCAATGCGCCGGAATTTCCAGCTGGGCAAGGTGTCGCTGTGATTCCTGGAATCTCCGACGCGTCAGCCTCCGGAATATCAGGTAAGGCCCATAAGTCGGGCTGCGCGGGAGGACTACCCTGCAGGGTTGGCGTGGGTGGCACGGCATTGCTTTCCAGAGTTTGCGGCCTGTTGTTTGGTGTGGAGGCGGGTGGACAGCGGCCCCGGAGTTGATCGATGTGCCGCCTCCAGATGCGGCCGTCCTCTAACTCCACCCTGTAAGAACAGGGGCCGGTCATGAAAGTGACTCTGGCTGGCAGCCACCTTGGTGTTTCCCCATAGTTTCTCGCGTACACCCAGTCCCCCTCTGAAAACCCCCTGGCAGGGTCCACCTGGGGTGCATGGTCATTAGGGGCAAAGTGGGGGTGCAATCTGTCAAGCACTGTCCTAATGCGGCGCCCCATTAGCATCTCTGCTGGGCTTCGGTTGGTCAAAGGGCATGGTGTTGCGTGTTGGGCCAGCAGGTATTGAGAGATTTTGTCCTGCCAGTTTGGGCTGTCCAAGCAACCCAGGGCCTCCTTGGCAGCCCTCACAGCCCTCTCAGCCCGCCCATTGCTCGCAGGGTGCCAAGGGGCTGTTAACGCTTGGCGGATGCCATTGGCAGCCAGGAACCACTGGAAGCGACTGGAGGTAAACTGAGGGCCATTGTCGGACACCACCATGTCGGGTAGGCCGTGGGTGGCAAACCATTTAAGTAGGACCTGGATGAGGGCGTTGGATGTTGTAGAGGCCATTAGTTCTAGCTCAACCCATCCAGAGTAGGCATCTACTAACAGCAGGAACTGCTGACCCATGTAGGGGCCTGCAAAATCTAAGTGCACCCTAGACCAAGGCCCCCTAGGGGTTTCCCATGTCCTGGGTGGTGCCATAGGCGGGGCAGGCCTAGAGGCCTGGCAAGCTTGGCATCTGGCAACCCACATTTCAATGGCCTGGTCCATGCCCGGCCACCACACGTATCTCCTCCCCAGGGCCTTCATCCTAACCACACCTGGGTGACTGTCATGGAGCTGATGGAGAATTGCTTCATAGAGGTTTGGGGGTGCGACAACCCGACTGCCCCAGAGTAGGCAGCCCTTGTGGGTGGACAGTTCGAATTGCCTGGTCTTAAAGGGTGAGAAGACAGGATCCAGCCTACCCTGGGGCCAGCCCCTCCTCACCCAGTCTAGCACTTGGCAGAGCACTGGGTCCTTGGCAGTGTGGGCAGCTATGTCGGAGGCAGTGACAGGCAGGGCTAGGTCCTCAATGAGGAGCACCTCAGAGGTGGGGGCAGGATCCTGCACGGAAATAGGTAAGGGGCAGCGACTGAGGGCATCAGCATTGGAAAGTTTGCTGCCAGGCCTATAAGTGAGTGTGTACGAGTAGCCAGCCAGGAATTCAGCCCAGCGTGCCATTCTGGGGGAAATGAATTGAGGGGTTTGGCGGTCCCCTGCTAAAATGCCCAAAAGAGGCTTGTGGTCTGTGACTAGGGAAAATTTTCTGCCATATACATAATCGTGAAATTTCTTTACTGAGGCTACGAGTGCGAGGGCTTCCTTATCGGTCTGACTATAGTTGCGTTCTGTGATGGAGAGGGTGCGGGAAAAGAACGCGATTGGTGCTTCTGGGCCAGAGGGCAACCTGTGGCTGAGAACAGCCCCGATGCCATAAGGTGAGGCATCTGCTGTGAGCACCAAGTGGAGTTTGGGGTCATATTGGACTAAAACAGCATCTGATGTGAGCATTTCTTTTACGGTTTGAAATGCCTGTTGGGCCTCATGACTCCAAGTCCAGGGCTGGTTGGCATCGAGGAGGCGATGCAGGGGTTCGGCCCTAGTGGCCTTATGTGGTAGAAAGACGCTATAGAAGTTGAGCAGGCCGAGAAATGCTTGCAACTCTGCCCTATTTGTTGGTACTGGGGCCTGTTTGATGGCGGCTACCTTAGATGGAGTGGGGTGGATACCCTGAGCGTCTATGCGGAACCCTAGGAATTCAACACTGGGTACCCCTATATGACATTTGCTTTGTTTAAGCTTGAGGCCTGCTTGTCTAAATCTGAGTAACACAGCCCGAACCCTGGACTGTAGGATAGAAGGGCTAGGGCCTGAAATAAGCACGTCATCGAAATAGGGGATTACCCCTGGTAGGCCAGAGAGTAGCCTCTCCATAATATTTTGAAATAGGCCAGGGGCAACGCTTACGCCAAACTGGAGGTGGCGACACTTAAAAGCCCCCCGGTGGGTGACTATGGTCTGTGCGACCGCAGTGGCCTCATCCACCGGGAGCTGCTGGTAGGCCTGGGCCATGTCCAGTTTGGCGAAAACCTGGCCCCTGCCTAGGGAGTGAAGCAGGTGTTGGACAATAGGAACAGGGTAGGGGTGAGACTGCAAAGCCATGTTGACCGTACACTTATAGTCCCCACAAATCCTCACAGAGCCGTCAGGGCGAAGTGGGACAACAATGGGGGTCTCCCATTTGGAGTGATCTGTGGGTTCCAGATCACCCTGGGCAATGAGCTTATCTAGTTCAGCGTCCACTTTTGGGCGCAGGGCAAAGGGCAGGCGCCTTGGCTTGAGGCGGATAGGAGCCACCTTGGGGTCAAGGTTGAGGGAGATTGGGGTTCCCACGTAGGAGCCTAGGGAACCGTCAAATACATCTGCAAACTCAGAAAAGAGGCTGTTAGGTTCCCCCCCTGAGGGTGTGATGTGGTTGACCCCTGTGAGAGAGAGACCTAATGGCTGGAACCAGTCAAGGCCTAAGAGGGTAGGCAGGGCTCCCGAGACTACAACCACTGGCAAGGGACCCTTGAACGACCCCTTCTTCACAGACAGGGAAGTCTGGCCTAGAATGGGGATGGAATAGCCTAAATAATCCCTCAACCTGAGAGGGCAGGGGGTAAGGGATGCCTGGGAGATGGCAGGCACCAGTTTTTTTAAAATGTGCCACGAAATTATGCTTCTTGAAGACCCAGTGTCCACCTCCATCTGGCATGGGGCCCCTTCCAATTTTACAGTCAAAAAAACTTTTTTGTGCGCACCCCCCCCCCAGATGCCTGGAACACTGCTTCCTCTTGGTATTCGTCTGGCAGGCGAACGGCGAAACAGTTGTCTGGTTGTCCCGTCGGTTTCCCTGGTAGGCGGCTGGTGGGTGCTGAAGGGACAACCGAGGCTGGGGCAGAGCGGCAGACTCGGGCTAGATGGCCATAGCGGCCGCAGCGGCGGCAGGTGGCTGTTCTGAAGCGGCAGGTGCTTCTTTGGTGTGGTTCACCGCAGCTGAGGCAGGAAGGCATGGAGGAGCGCTGCGGCTTTCGGGATCCCTGGAACGGTGCAGGCGGTTGTGGCATCAGGCTGCCTGGCTGAGGTCTGCGGTTCCGTTGGCCAGTTTGGAGGCGGCAGACGGCAGACTCGCTGTCAGAGTCAGCAGGAGGGTCTTCCAGGTGATGGATAGGTGGCAGGGAACGGGCCGAGCTAGGCGCAGGCGCTTGGAAGCGGTTTATTTCAGCGGCTGACAGGTTTGACATCTCGGCGGCTCGAGCTTCATCCAGGGCGACTTGCAAGGTTAGCTCCGTTCGTGCCAGAAGGCGATGCTGAAGGCGGATGTCCCTGACCCCATAGACTAACTGCTGGAGCAGCGCGTCGTCCAGGTTAGGGAAGTCGCAATCGAGAGCCGCACTGCGAAGGGAAGCTATGTAGTGATTGATGTCTTCCCCTTCTTGTTGCAGCCGCTGTTGAAAGGCAAAGCGGCGGGCTATTTTTGATGGAGTGGGGGAGTAATGGTTTCTGAGCTTTGCAAGAAGCTCCCCCCAGGGCACCGTGGAGAGTGATTGGGGTGCTACCAAAGCGCGCGCTGTGGAGAATATTTTGTGGCCACAGGCATTAAGGAAACAGGCCCGCTTACGGTTTTCAGTCAAGTTGGTTAAATCACTTGCTTCCAGGAAGTAGTCGAAACGCTCCAAATACGCGTCCCACGTTTCGGAGCCAGGGCAGAAGGGCTCGAGAGAGATAGCACTGGAGCTGTTTCTGGCCATGCTGGCCGGGCGCGGTGGCAGAGAGGCGAGGATCAGGAACGTTTGGTCAGAAGCAGCCTGGATTAGGGCACGGTGAGCCGATCCAGCACCTTCGTCGCCACTTTTGTTAGATAGACACAGAGGCAAGTGTCTAAGGATAACCCATTTATTGAAGTTAACAAGAACTCACGAAACAAGGAAGGCAGTCAGAAAGGAATCACCTCAGCCTTGCTCTGACAGCTCTTTTATGTGGAGCTGTCAGACGCGGCAGCCAATAGGAGCTCTCCAATCTCCCGCTCCGTGCTAGCCCTGCGGCAACCAATCACCAGAGACGCCTGCTGTTGCCGGCGTCTCTGCATATTCAACAGGAAGGTATGCCTCGGTATATAGTCATGCTGGCCACATGACCACAGAAATGTTTTCAGACAACACTGGCTCTCTCGGCTAAGAAACAGAGATGTGCACCACCCTCTAGAGTCGAACATGACTGAACAGGGAAACCTTTACCTTTGCTTTTAAAATGAAAGAGACTGTGGATAATAAAATGCATATAGGTAGTCCTTGGTTAATGATAATAATTGGGCTCAGGATTTGCATTACCAGGTATGGGCTTCAAAAATTCTCTGCCCGGTTGCTGGGTGGGCATGGCCATGGTGGGCATGGCCTAGTCAGCCTCCTGTACCATTGGAGGGGCGTTTTTGCCCTCTCTGGGCTCCGGAAGCTTTCCTCGAGCCTCCGGGAGGGCAAAAACGGCCTTCCCAGGCTCCGGAGGACCTCTGGAGGCTGGAAACGGGCCCGTTTCCGGCCTTCCCGAATTTACGGTAGGCCCATTTCTCACCCTCCCCGAACCTCCGCGCGCACCCTGCTCTTACCTGCATCCAAAACAGGCCACGTGGGGACTCCTGGGAGGGGAGGGGTGGGGTGGGCGGGGCAAGCCAGGAGTGGGATTTGGGGGTTCTCTGAACTGCACAGAATCTTAGCTAGAGGTTCTCCCGAACCCCTGTGAACCCCCAGGAGCCCACCCCTGTCCATTACAAAGCAACATGATAAAGAGTAGTATCGCACAACTGTATGACTTAATGAAGGACATCCAAGCAGTCCCCACTGATGTCATTAACTGAATCTCACCAGTCATTAATGAGGTCCCATGCCTAATGACTGATCCAAGTCATCCTTGGCTTGGTCCCTTCCAGCCCTGAGCCTCAGTCACCTAAGAATCTGCCTCCTCTTGAACGCCCCACCTGCTTATCTCCTTCCATCTCCGCCCCAAGACCCAGTCATCACATTTTAACATATTTTTAACATAGACTTAAACTAGTTGACAACTGGAGTGGCATTCTTTTCTGAGTGGGAATAAAGGAGATCTGTCTCTTCATAGGAAGAGGATGGGCAGAAATCCTCATAACTGACTAATTTAGTGCTTCAGTTTGGCTGGGGAATTCTGGGAGTTGGAGTTGCCAAGGCTGAGAAACACGGATCGAAGAGTTAGAAAGAATTCCAGAAACTCAGTGTCTGCATACTTTCCTGACTTGCTGTTAGCTTATAGAATCTGGCAGGCCATCTGTGAAGATGTATTCTGCTTTTTGTAAAAATAAACAAGGGATGCCCCTTCAAAGGAGGCATGTGGAGAAGTCTTAGTAGCCGCCACCTACAATGTTTTTTTTTAAAGTTGCTATGTTGGTTCATATGGGGAAAAAAGCAGTAAGGATAATAAATACACGCATAAGGACTAATCCAAATCAGCAAAATGAAAAGCAGGATTAATGAGTAGTTTTATGCTGTTGACTTGGGAGGCAGGAGATTGTTCTTCACGCATATGCAGATTTATGCTTCTTTCAATTAATCACCAGATAATAGATTTAAATTTATTGGATTAATAGCAGAATTGAATGCTTGCTTGTTTCAAAGTAAACCCAACTTAATTTTCACTGGAACTGATGATCCAGTGAAAAGAAAGCATAGAATTGCAATTCTATACATATTTACGGAAAAGTAAGCCCTACTTTATCAAGGCTCAGTTTTGGATAAGTCCAAACAAGATTGCAGTGTGATTTCCTTTAATTGGACATTGTTATTCTGAATAGAATTTTAAAATCCTTTTCAATCTTTTCTTTATTCTACTGTTTTCTGGGTTTATTGTGATATGCTACTTTAAGGGTATATGGATCGAAACCAAGACAATAGACTTTTAAAAAATAAAAGTCATTTGAAAATCCCAATTGCAAGGAGAATGTGCCTTTGTGTATGTTTGTTTAATCTTAGCTGAACTTCCAAGTAGCAAAATATTAAACATCTGGAAGATACTATAGCTTCTTGTGAACAGACTTCAGCACAGGGAAACTGCATTGTCCAGATACAACTACATGGATATATTTATAGGCCTGTGTATTTAATAGATGTGTTAAAAAAACAGAATTTCAACATATGCCGACATCAACTCTTAAAAGGAGTCACTGTATGTCAAACTTGACTCAGAGGTGGCAAACACCAAAGACAGCTTGTAAAGGAACGTCAGGCCACTTGCAGTCAGAAATCTGAATTCTCAGCAAGTCTCACTACTCAGATGTGTTGAAAGGAAAGCAAGGTTAAGTTACAGAATCCTGGAAATGGGGTATGTGGACTTAAGTTCCCATTGATCAATAAGAATCTTAAGGAGGGGCCTCCTTGTTGCCTTTGATTCTCTTCTGCCTTTTGATGCAATGAACATGTTGCAATTCACTTGCTGGTTATGGAGGGAAGAACGTGCATTCCATTTCCATTTCCATTTCCATTTCCATTTCCATTTCCATTTCCATTTCCATTTCCATTTCCATTTCCATTTCCATTTCCATTTCCATTTCTTCTTCTTCTTCTTCTTCTTCTTCTTCTTCTTCTTCTTCTTCTTCTTCTTCTTCTTCTTCTTCTTCTTCTTCTTCTTCTTCTTCTTCTCCTTCTCCTCCTCCTCCTCCTCCTCCTCCTCCTCCTCCTCCTCCTCCTCCTCCTCCTCCTCCTTCTTCTTCTTCTTCCTCCACTCCAGGCTTCGAGGGAGATATAAAGTTCTGGTTCTTGCTCTTCTCATGGCCTCAACCATTTTTAATCGATGTCATTGCAGTGTGTCTTTGATGTTGTCTCCATCTTCTTCTGGGTCTGTGTGTTCTATAGCCTTCTCCTCTTTTCGTATATGCCTTGTATGATATTAAATCCCACAACATCCTCGCCAGATTAGCAAACCACTTTATCTGCTGTTTTTGTATGCAGTTTAAGATTGGTTCAAGCCAATCCTTTCTCTTCTGATTTTATTAGAAATAGAAAATATCAATAGAGAATTCTATTATAAGTAACATTTTCTTTGAATTAAGTTGATTCCTAATGACTACCTGTCCTTCCTGGGGCATTTGTAGGGGGTGGACAAAGTAGGCATTTGTTGACACCTGCTTAATGATGTAACCTCCTCACACACATACAGCTTAGTGCTTGCCTCTGTCATGACATCATTATATCATTTGCAGAAGACGTCATGATGCACATGTCATCATTTCATCTTCAAAGCTTATTAGACATTGTGATTTCTACTGTATATAGTCGTTTTGTGATTGATCACTGTTTTGTTAACAAGAAGTGTGCTTTTTAAATTCCCAGTCTAGATGACAATCCTGGGTTTTGTGGTGCTCTTCCATCTAGGTCAGGAGTCCTCAAACTTGACAACTTTAAGGCTTGTGGACTTCAACGCCCAGAACTGGCTGGAGAATTCTGGGAGTTGAAGTCCACAAGTCTTAAAGTTGCCAAGTTTGAAGACCTCTGATCTAGGTTATAACCAGGTGTGATCCAATTTAGTGTTTTGAAGATCACCTAAAGGTGGCCAAGGACAACTCTACTCACTGGCCCCTTTTCTGAAGCAGAGTAATTGTGATAGCCTCTTTTGATGCAGGTATACTTTTCTATTGACTCAAGGACAGGTGAATAGCATATAAATAGCTCTTGGTTGTAAATACTGTGATACAGAATAAGAACCATTCTAAGGTCCCCACATGATTAACCTGAAATAATTTAATCTGATTTATATTATAACAGGTGAAAAGTCCACTGTGTAAGTTTTCTGCTTCAGCAGATAATCACCTGTTTTTGTGACTTCAGTAGCAACCTTCATCCAACTTGTTCTCTTCATCCCTCCATTATTATATTATTGCAGCAAGGAATTAGGACAGAAAATGTATCACCTTGTCACTTTTTCTCAGCTTTATTTGGGAGCAAATCCTGTTGTCCTCAATATAATCCCTGACTTCATGTAACTGACAAAGTCAACCCTCATTGGCAAAACATATGTCATAATTAATTAGTCATAAATCAAGGCCTACTTGTAAATGTATACATGCACACGTATACTCAATTTAAGCTATCTTAAATTATGAAGATTAAATAAGGGAAGACCTCATTATAGCGGTGAAATATAAATATGGTGAATGGTGGGAATGATGATGGTGGGGTAGCAAATTTTTAAATGGTAATGTAAGTAAGACTGGGGAATGTAAGTGACCCAGGGGTGGGCTAGAAGACCTCCAAGTTTCTTCCAACTCTGTTATTCTGAGTGGAGAGACCAACATCTAACCTTGATTTTTAGTTCTTTTTATGTGCCATAAAGGAGTTAGTTATAAGGACCAGCAAAGTAGGGGTGAAATTCCTTAGCTTCTCATTCTTCACAAAGTACGCAGAACTAAGGACTACGTAGACCAGGGGTGTCAAACTCAATTTCATTGAGGGCCGCATTAGGGTTGTGTTTGATCACGGGAGTCGGCGTGGCCAGGTTGCACATGGTCAGCTCAACGTCACTCATTGAGGCTCCATTTTCGGCCACGACGGCTTCCTGCAGCCCTCTGCCAGCAAAAATGGAGCCTGCGTGCGGCCTCCCCGAGCTCCATTTTCGCTGGCAGAGAGTTGCAGGAGGCCATCGCAGACAAAAACAGAGCCTGGGAGGGTTACACACAGCCCTCCCGAGCTCCATTTTCGCTGGCAGAGGCACCATGGGCTGGTCCTTCGCTGTTTACAGGGCGGGCCTGCAGGCCAGATCTAAGCACCCCGTGGGCCAAATCCAGCCTGCGGGCCTTGAGTTTGACACCCCTGATGTAAACAATGACTAAGTCCTTCTATAACACTAAGATATAATTCTGTATGATTTGGTTCTTTGTTTTTGGTTTAGCATGTTGCTGGAGCATGAGAGTTAACTTTGGTAAATTCAACCAAGGTGATATGTTAAACCAACGTATTAAAAAAGCCATAGCTTGGCATGATGTGTTAATCCATCCCTACGTGTTATTCTCCATGTGAGAAGGTGGGATCTCCCTTTAGCAGAGACTGAAACATTTACAGGTACAGATTCTGCAACCAGCACTCAGTGAGCCCTTTCAGTGAATCCCTTTAAGACAGAGCAATTTGAGAAACCCTCCATGCTGTTAATAACTTTTGACTGTCCATACTAAGGCTTATGCTTCTGGAGATGAAAGATCTCTTTAGTCCAGGAAGACCAAGGAGTCTGGTTTTGCTGCAAGCATGGTTTTAAAACACATGTGCTAAATGTCTCTCCATCCATCCTGCAGAGCTGTTCTTATCTGGCGACAGTATGCTGGCACACAAAAGTGAGGCTATGTTGGAATATAGGAATTTTTCTGTATCGGAATTGGTATATCTGCTCTGGAAAGTTGCAGAGATTCCTAGAAAAATCTGCAATTTTATACTAGCTCTGATAAGATAAATCTCTGCCCCAAATGACTCCCCCCCCAAAAAGCCCACCTGGTTTTGTTTTGTTTTTGTTGTTAATTTCCTTCTGTTGTTTTGGCTAAGCACTATCTGGAGTATGCTAGTTTTTTATCTATCTATGTCTAGAAACAAAATGGATATTAAGACCTAATCAAGCTTAAAGTGGCACTTTGGGTGTTTCAGGATCACCCTAGGAATTGAAGCAGTGGTGGGATTCAATTTTTTTTACTGCCAGTTCAGTGGGCGTGGCTTGGTGGGGATGGCAGGGGAAGGATACTGCAAAATCTCCATTCCCTCCCCACTCCAGGGGAAGGTTACTGCAAAATCCCCATTTCCTTCTAATCAGCTGGGACTCGGGAGGCAGAGAATAGATGGGGGCGGGGCCAGTCAGAGGTGGTATTTACCGGTTCTCCGAACTACTCACAATTTCCTCTACCGGTTCTCCAGAACTGGTCAGAACCTGCTGAATCCCACCTCTGAATTGAAGGCACAATCTAACCACAAAAGACTATACACAGTAGATATCCACAGTGATATTGGGTTGTTGTTTACAATCAAACCATTTTAACAGATTAACAGAGTTGGAAGGGACCTTGCAGGTTTTTGGAGAAGAACACTAAAGATTGTTCATTTACTTCTCTCCTCCTTTGTTTAAAGCCATAAACCGGCCTGTTCCACAACCTGGGCAGGCTGGTTGGAAGGTGAAGACAAATGTAATCCAACACTTTCCTGAGATACCAGGTTGCTCTATAGGTCTATTTCAACAATGATAAGGAAGAGACTGAAGTTTGGCATTGCTGTTCTGCTTTTGCAAGTTGCCTTTAGCCATTAGATCAACATCTTCTTCCAATCTAGCATCCAATGTTGCAGCTGGGAATATCATCTGCAGAACCTGTCAGCCAACATGGCCAAAATCCTATTCAATCTAGTCCATTCCCAAAGTGTTGGTGAATAGAATAGAATAGAATAGAATAGAATAGAATAGAATAGAATAGAATAGAATAGAATAGAATAGAATAGAATAACAGAGTTGGAAGGGACCTTGGAGGTCTTCTAGTCCAAACTCCCTGCTTAGGCAGGAAACCCTATAGCAGCGGTTCCCAACCTGGGGGTCGGGACCCCTTTGGGGGTCGAATGACCATTTCCCAGGGGTCACCCCGGCATCCTCAGCTCCCCCCCCACTGCCACAAGCCTGGCCATATTGGCTCAACTCGCCCAAGCCCTCCGATTGGTTTGCCTCCTGAAACTTTGGAGTCCTGGGAGAAAGCTACTAAACAGGGATTACTTTGCTGGAAGCTTATCTGATTTCTAGTTTTTCGACACTGCATGCCACAATTTCTCAACTTCAACAACTTGAATATACCTGGACTTCAACTCCCAAAATTCCCTAGCCAGCTTTGCTTTGAATTCTGGGAATTGAAGTCCAGGCACCTTAAAAGTTGCTGAGATTGAAAAATATTGCTTGTTAGTTATGAAGTCTAAATACAGAAGTAGACTTGTTGTGGAAGATGATATTCCTTGTGCTCTTGCAAAGACTGGCCTGAGAATTTCTGATCTGGCATAATTACATACTGTTTTTGTGATTAATCGCTTTGCTTTAATTATGTTCAATTTGTAACAATGAAAATACATCCTGCATATTAGATATTTACATTACGATTCATAACAGTAGCAAAATTACAGTTATGAAGTAGCAATGAACATAATTTTATGGTTGGGGGTCACCACAACATGAGGAACTATATTAAGGGGTCGCAGCATTGGGAACCACTGCCCTATAGCATTTCAGACAAATGGTTATCCAAACTCTTCTTAAAAACTTCCAGTGTTGAAGCATTTACAACTTCTGGAGGGAAGTTGTTCCACTGGTTAATTGTTCTCACTGTCAGGAAATTTCTCCTTAGTTCTAGATTGCTTCTCTCCTTGATTAGTTTTCACCCATTGCTTCTTGTCCTGCCCTCAGGGGCTTTGGAGAATAGCTTGACTCCCTCTTCTTTGTGGCAACCCCTGAGATATTGGAACACTGCTATCATGTCTTCCCTAGTCCTTCTTTTCATTAAACTAGACATACCCAATTCCAGCAACTGTTCTTTATGTTTTAGCCACCAGTCCCCTAATCATCTTTGTTGCTCTTCTCTGCACTCTTCCTAGAGTCTCTTACTAGAAAATTACTAGGAGTTACATTCCAAACATGCCTGGAGGGCATTCAGTTGGGGGAACATGCCTTCAGTTCCTTCTGAGGCTTTGAAGAGTGGGAGTTTTATCCTGAAAGGGTGCAGCTTAGCTAAATGACTAAATGTCCAATTCAAAATGCCTTCCATAAGTATTGTGAAAAAGGTCACAAAAGGACCAGGAAAGTGCAAATTCAAACCCCCACTTAACCACCAAATGCTCTGGTTGATTGTATTTGGTTGACCCCTTTTGCATGTTCTTAGAGTACAAAAGACCAGGTGAAGAGAGGGAGGCATCCTACCGTGGCCTCCTTGAAAAAAACGGAGTATATTTCTTTAATAAAAATTGATTTTAGATCTCATACATTCCTCACCTTATTGAATGGTCTAAATTCCATCCATCCCAATTCAAGCGATAGAAAATGCTTTCAAGAAGAAGAAGAAAACAGTGATGCAGTGCACTCGGCATGATTACTTGGTAAAAGGTTGATGGTCCAAGCTTATGGCTCCCCACTTTTTTCCCCCATTAACATTTTTATTGAGTTATAAAGTATTATAAAAAAAAATACAAAGCAGTAGGGCAGAGAGAAAAGGGAAAGAGAAGTGAGGAAAGACAAGAAAGAAAAAGAAAAAGAAGCATTGACTTCCGACTCTCTCTGTTACAGTAAAATAAGGCATTAACATCAAATCACAGCTGTTTGCTTTTCCATAATGGTATGAACAAACAATTTCAATAAAGATCTATCAGTTTAATCGGAAAAACCCAAAGTCAGAGTTTATTTTATTTGTTTGTTTGTTTGTCAAACATGTACAAGATAGCAGGTATAGGTATAAACATAAACATAAGCAAAGTAAGTACAGATAAATGAGGACAACAAAACTTAGAACTATGCCGCCTTCGATCTGACCTAAGTGTAGCTCACAAAATTATCGGCCACAATGTCCTACCTGTTAACGACTACTTCAGCTTCAACCGCAATAATACATGAGCTCACAATAGATACAAACTTAATGTAAACCGCTCCAAACTTGATTGCAAAAAATTCGACTTCAACAACAGAGTGGTTAATGCCTGGAACACTTTACCTGACTCAGTAGTCTCTTCCCCAAACCCCAAAAACTTCAACCTCGGATTATCTACCATCGACCTCACCCCATTCCTAAGAGTTCGGTAAGGGGCGTGCATAAGCGCACAATCATGCATACCGTTCCTGTCCTAATGTACCCATATATTCATACCTCTTTTACTCTTATTCATGCTTGTACTATTACACATATATTCAATCATGTTTTACTGTTTATACTTTGCTTATAATCATATATGCTTGATAAATAAACAAATACAAATACAAATAATACAAATACAATAGGACAATAAGACAGGGAGGGTAGGCACAATGGTGGGCTTATGCATGCCCCTTACAGACCTCTTGGGAATGGGGTGAGGTCGACATTAGACAGTCTAAGGTTAAAGTTTTGGGGATTTGGGGAAGAAACCACAGAGTCAGGTAGTGCATTCCAGGCATTGATCACTCCGTTGCTGAAGTCGTATTTTCTGCAACCGAGTTTGGAGTGATTTACATTAAGTTTGTATCTATTGTGTGCTCGTATATTGTTGCGGTTGAAGCTGAAGTAGTCATTGATAGGTAGGAGATTGTGGCAGATGATTTCATGAACTACGCTTAGGTCATACCTAAGGCGGCGGAGTTCTAAATTGTCTAAGCCCAAAATTTCAAGTCTGGTGGTATAAGATATTCTGTTGCGAGCAGAGGAGTGAAGGATTCTTCTTATGAAATATGGACTCTCTTGATTGTATTAATGTCCGACATGCAGTGCAAGTTCCAGACAGGTGAGCTGTATTCGAGAATTGGTCTAGCAAATGTTTTGTATGCTCTGGTTAGCAGTGTAATATTGCCAGAGAAGAAGCTACGCAAGATTAGATTAAGAACTCTTAGTGCCTTTTTGGCAATGTTGTTACAGTGGGCTCTGGCACTTAGGTCATTAGATATGAGTAGTCCAAGGTCCTTGACAGAGTGAGGGTCGTCTACAAGGTTGTGTTCTCCAAGCTTGTATTTTGTGTTCTGATTCTTTTTGCCAATGTGTAAGACAGAGCATTTGTTGGTTGAGATTTGAAGTTGCCAATTTTTTGACCATTCTGATACATGGTCAAGGTCTTTTTAAGGGTAGCAGCATTGTCGGTGGTGTTAAATAGTTTAACATCATCGGCAAAGAGAACGCAGTTGCTTATAATATGATCACAAATGTCATTTATGTAAAGTATGAAGAGTGTTTCACTCTTCTCCACATCAAACACGAAGTTCAGAAGCGGTCTCCATGTGGAAACAAGAGTATTTATATTTTTTTCTTTAATCAAAGTGGTCAGTTTTGCCATTTCCGCCAACTCCATCAACTTCTGCAACCATGGTAGGAATCAAAGTGTCCTTCCGTTACTTATGGCTCCGCACTTAATTGCCCAAATCAAAAATCAAATGGCTAGATTTCAATAACACAATTTCAATCCACTAGGATAATTTTAATGAACGGAACCGGTGTGGTTTTACTCTTCCTTCAACTCTTAAGGCTCTTCCCTCAAAAAAAAAAAAAAAAGGCCTCTTCTGATAATGTCACTGTGTCACCAGATGTTCTCTTGCAATTGCCAGATTGTGTGTTCATTGTGTGAACACACAATCATCAAGGAACAGATTGCTTTAAAAAAATAATAATTGGGCAGCACCCTATCTTGACAAAGCATTGGAACGCATTATTAGCAAATGAAATTTTACTTCAGTCACTGAAATGAAGTATAATTTCACATGCCAAATTACTCCATATTGAGCATGTTTTAAAAGATTATGTCAGAAATAAAGGTATATATGGCAGGGAATCTCTGTTGCAACTATACAAATATTCAAAGTTATTGAAGCTTCCATTTATATCACTGTATTTTACTGTCATTGCCGGCTCACTCTGTTATTGAGAAAACTAAAGGGATAATTTTAAAAATATTTTCAGTTTACCAATAATAACGTATATATTATACATTGTAAACCTGGAACACTGGGATATTGTCAGCACTGTGAACAGTTGGATTTAACTTTGAATGGGTATTAGCATCCTCTGCAGGATTTTACTGCTTTTGTCGCATTGTGCTACAAGCTCCGCTTTGGGGCATGGGCATGACATCATGACACACAAAGAAAAGTGGTGAGGATTATGTTACACAACTGCTTTCATCAATCTGACCCCCTTGCTCCCTGTGGAAGCCATGGACGGGTAGATACTGTATAGAATTGCATTGTAAATGGTCTTTTCTACATTTGTCTTTGTGCTTCTGAAAGAAACCATTGTAAAGTTGAACAGCTTTAACATTAAGTTATCGGAGATATGGCAGAATTAGGGCTAAACTTATGGGAAGCAGCTTGAATTGTTTTTGATAACAATTAAAGGAGCAACCCAAGTTGATTTGGAAATTAAACAATATACCATAGTTGACTGAGAATATACGATAGGCTTATTTGTGTGATGTGTTTATCTACATTTCTTTGCTCTCAGTTCTCTGGCGGGTGGCTCTCTGTGGAAAGTTTGCTCCAATTTTCTCTAACTTGCAGATTTCTCTTAAATCTACAGACTCCCAAAGGCAAGTGTGCTGAATCAGTGAAAACGGCCATTGATGCTGGTTATCGTCATATCGATGGAGCTTTTGTGTATCACAATGAAGATGAAGTTGGACAGGCCATACGGGAGAAAATTGTGGAGGGGAAGATCAAGCGTGAAGACATATTTTATTGTGGCAAAGTAAGACGTCTGAGTCAATTCCTTTCCTCGGAATAAGGATGAAGCACATTGTTGCTTTAAGCAATGTTTTGCCTCCTTTTCTGTTTTTCTCAGATATGCTGCCTCAGGAATTCTGGGAGTTGAAGTCTACAAGTCATAAAGGGGCCACCTCTGAGCTAGAACCTAGAACAGAGGTCTTCAAACTTGGCAACTTTAAGACTTGTGGACTTCAACTCCCAGAATTCTCCAGCCAGTGTTGGCTGGAGAATTCTGGGAGTTGAAGTCCACAAGTCTTAAAGTTGCCAATAGCAATAGCAATAGCACTTAGACTTATATAGTCTATAGACTTATATACTCAATAGCACTTAGACTTATTACTTAGACTTCATAGTGCTTTACAGCCCTCTCTAAGTGGTTTACAGAGTTCAGCATATTGCCCCCAACAATCTGGGTCCTCATTTTACCCACCTCGGAAGGATGGAAGGCTGAGTCAACCTTGAGCCGATGAGATTTGAACAGTTAAACAGCAGCTAGCAGTAAGCTGAAGTAGCCTGCAGTGCTGCACTCTAACCACTGCGCCACTTCGGCCAAGTTTGAAGACCTCTGATCTAGATTTACCATTCTTCATAGCAAAGATCCTGCAATTCTTACTCCTTTCTGTTATACCTGCTGCAGCTAATTTTATACTGCTAATTATTTTAGAGGAAGCTTTAGGCTGCCTTTTCATGGCAGGAACCCTCTCAGTGAGATTTCCAACACAAGTAGTAATAAAAGTAACTGATAATTAGATTAACCATATGTCCTCTATTATACAGGACTGTCCTTTATTTCAGAAAGCAGCCCTTTAAATTTATTTCATTACTTTCTTGGTTTTCCTCTTGAATTTTCTTTGGTAAAGCAAAGTTATAAACAATAAAAAAAAATTCTCATGAACAGGGGCGGGTTCCTAATTTTTTTACTACCACTCTGTGGGCATGGCTTATTTTGTGGGTGTGGCTTGCCAGCCATGTGACTGGGTGGGCATGGCTTCTCAGACTGCTGAAGGGAGGGGAACTGAGATAGTCCTGCCGCCCATTCCCCCTCCCCTCAGCTGCTTGAGAAGCCTTAAATGTGCGAAAATTCCTAGGATCATCGTGGCTTCTTGGACTGCTGAAGGGAGGGGAATGGAGATAGGTCCTGCCTCCTGTTCTTTCAGTGTCTCACACGCTCCCTCAGCCATCCTCCCCTGCTTGGACTCACTGTGGGGTAGGAAGGCAGCGCATGAGCAGTGCCGGAAACTCGGCTTCTGGGCATGCACAGAAAAAAACTTTTTTTTTAAAAAAAAATTTAATGGCGGCACCCAGACACTGGCAACCGACTGCACCGGTACTGTGATGTCACCAGCGGGCCGCTACCGGTGCTATAGAGTGGACCACACTGGTAGCAACCCACCACTGCTCATGAACCTGTTTTACATTTGCCGCCTTTTTAGGTTTGTTCTTTATTTTCCCCCAAGAAAATATGGCAATACTGATAATAAAAGAAACATCCTGTCCTGCTATACAAAAAAATAATAATCATGAAACTATTGCAGTCTGATAAAAACACAACTTCAGAACAGGCTGCAGTAAAATAAATGAGTCATTACAACCTAAGACATAATGGAATCAACAAAACTTTTTAAGTAGAACATGAATGAGCTTTCTTGGGGCTGCGAACTGGACATATTTTGTTTTTTTTTTAAATTGCTTTCATCTCTAAGGGGCTGAGAAAGCTGTGGCAGAAGTGTGATAGCATCTGAGTGACTTGAAACAAAACGTGGGGCCTGTTTTGGGGAGTTTTTAAGAAGCTAATTGAGTGCCCTAAGTCTTGCAGAAACTTAAGATCTCCATTTTGCTTCCCCAAATCCCCTAGTGGCAGTTTTACATTTGCGGGATTTTTGCAGTTCTTTAAAAATTAAAATCAGAAACGCCGATGTTTGAAGGTTGAACAGGAACTCCAAAAATGTTGGGGTGAAACTAAGCCTCCTTAAAATTACAAAGGCTTTCGATAGCAGAATAGAAAATATGAATGTGGCTTTAATTAACCTTGACCCTGCCACTTTAAACAACGGGCTTTCAGGCAAGGGTGGAAAAAAAATCCTTGCAAATAAAAGTCAGATTCTGTTAAGAGATCAGTCTCTGAAAAGCAGTTCATTGATCTAAGCTGGAAAAGGCTATTGTAGGCTGCAAAAAATGGCCAATTTTTTGTGTCTAAATCTTGATATACAGTGAACCCTCGTTTTTCGCGGGGGTTACGTTCCAAAAAGAACCCGTGATAGGCGAAATCCGTGAAGTAGTAACCTTTATTTTTTTTACAATTATTATACAATGAAATACTCCATAATACATTGAAACCAAAGAACAAAACCTTTTTACAGGCCCAAGCATTTGTTTAACAAATAAATACACGTGAGTCCAGGGGTGAAATCCTCCCGGTTCGCTCTTACTTGTTGGTCGCCGCACAGCCCAACAACCTGGTGGCGTTCGCGGCACGGGGCTTCCCCCGCCTGCTTCCCCCGCCCACCTGTAGGCCAGCATCTGCATTCTTTTGCCCTCTGCGCAAGCAGAATGCTTTGCGCATGTGCAGAGGGCAAAAGAACGCAGATGCCGACATCCAGGTGGGCGGGGGAAGCGGGTGGGGGAAGCCCTGCGCCGCGAACGCCACCAGGTTGTTGGGCTGTGCGGCGACCAACAGGTAAGAGTGAACCGGGAGGATTTCACCCCTGGCCTCACGTGTATTTCACTGCTCTTGGCAAGCTGTTTTACCAATCAGCCAATCAGAATGCAGAACACAATGCACGATGCAAATCCGTGAAGCAGCGAGACCGTGAAAGGTGAACCGCGATATAGCGAGGGATCACTGTATATTTTTTGAAGAGGAAAAAGAGGCCGCTAGAATCTCTATACAAATCTTTAAATTCCAATCAAGCAAAGTTTTGGAAATAAGAAGAATTCAGTTTTAAACCATCAGTTAAAGGACTGAACATTAGGTTGCCATCTCCAGGCAATGTTCAAGTTCCTGATTAAAAAAAAATAGAGCTGATTTCTGATAACATACAATTATTGACATTGTCTTTAATGGCAAACCTGTCTTATCTTACTGAAGAAACTGAATGCAACATGAAATGAAGCTGCAATTACAACACACATTGCTATTCTCCCATAGGCTCCCATCCTCTTCTTTGCAGCTCCCCCAGACCTAAATGGATAGCCATGTTGGGGCAGGGAACACACACAAAAACTGTAGGTTCTGTAACTGGCATATATTATTTAAAAAATAGTAATAAAGCACATACCCCTGGTGGAAAATCCTAGCCTTGTTGACATGCATGATGCTTCATCCTTTTTTATGTCATTGCCCTTGCAGTCTTCATGTCCTTCTCCACTATTAAATATAAGTCTCAACCATTAAAATGTTGCCTATTCTTACTCTACAAAAATTGCCTGGTCTTCCTGCTATGCCTTATCAATGAAGCTATCTGCATCTTAGAGCATTAGAAAAAACACTTAATCTCTCCCCTGGTATAGCCAACAAAGCGAGGAGAGCCCATGGCTTAGAAGTTAATACATCCACCTAATAGGCATGTAGCCTGGGTTCAAATCCCAGAAGGGTATGGCTAGTTGATGAGAGCTAAATAGCTTGATAATAAATAAATCCCTTTATTTCTTTGTCAGTAAAACATAAATTCAACACAAAAAAAGTTTGTCGCGAAAGCAACTGCCTGTGAAGGCTCCTGGATTGGGGCTGAAAGGCATAAGCATAAGCAGTATGCTCCATCCCATTATTGGGTAGAGCAGGTTGATAGACCGGTCTCACTCAGAAAAAAACACTCTTAGATCATTAGTTTCAATTGGTTGAAACAGCATCCTGCCAGTCAATGAAGAAGATGCTTGTGTCTTTTCCCTAACTAGGAACTATAAAACACTTTCTCTTGACCGTAGTTGCTCTGCATCGGGAGATATGAGGTCCCTGAACTGATGGACAGCTTCCATATTAGTCTTCCTCCTGGCATTTTAATTCATAGCTTGATCATGCCTTGCAAAAGAACTAAATTATTTCACTGACAAATAACTGCATTTTGTTTTCTGGAACATGCATTTATAGTTTTTAGAAAGCTGATTTATGGTTTGGATCATGGCCACCATCATTATCACCATCCTTATTTTAATCTTCGTTGTTTTTAGTTGTGGTGGAACACTATGTTTGTTTTCCTGAAGGGGAAAAAAACTCTTTTCAGATAATTTGCCTTTAAAATTGGAGTTTTGTCTTAGATTTGTTGAAATTCTGTTTGTTGAAATTCTGGTAAACGAGGCAGATGGGTTTCATCAATGAAACAGCTTCATCCCTGTTCTACTTGCAAGGTCATCCTATGAGATTGCTTCCTTCTGCTGATGGACTAGTGAAAAATTATTCCTAAAATACTCTAAATTTCTTCTGTTGGCAACAGCAGTAACTGCAAGAGTAATTTTGGAGTCCTAGTGGAGAGTGTGCTACAGCTGCCAAAAATGCCAAAGCAGTCCCCTGCTGCATTAACAGAGGAATAAAATCAAGATCACATGTTAATACCACTTTATAATGCCTTGGAATATTGCATCCAGTTTTGGTCACCACGTTATAAAAAAGATGTTGAGAAAGGCTGCAGAAAAGATGATTCGGGGATTAAAACATATGTAGAATGGTTGCAGAAATTAGGTATGTCTAGTTTAATGAAACGAAGGACTAGGGGTGAACATGATAGCAGTGTTCCAATATCTCAGAGGGTGCCACAAAGAAGAGGGAGTCAAGCTATTGTCCAAAGCACCTGAGGGTAGGGCAAGAAGCAGTGGGTGGAAACTAATCAAGGAGAGAAGCAACCTAGAATTAAGGAGAAATTTCCTGACAGTTAGAACAATTAATCAATGGATCAACTTGCCTCCAGAAGTTGTAAATGCTCCAACACTGGAAGTTTTTAAGAAGAGATTGGACAACCGTTTGTCTGAAATAGTATAGGGTTTCCTGCCTAAGCGGGGAGTTTGGACTAGAAGACCTCCAAGGTCCCTTTCAACTCTGCTATTCTTTTATTCTATAAGGGAAGGACAGACCAGTTAATTCCAGGCTCATTACTTAGTTCCTCCCACATTTTCCATCGAGATTCATAGTTATTTCACTATAAGTAATGAAAACATTAAAATTAGAATGAATGTATAATGCAGAATTAAATCTCCGAAACTGACAAAGGTAAAAGGTTAAAGATATAACACTTTTACAGCAGCAATTTGTAACTGATCTTTCAACTCTCCTGCGCACAGAAGTTTATTTAATCAACTTCCTTTTTTAAAACGCTGAAGATTTTTGAAAGAATGCTCAGTACACACCTACTTCATTTGCATGGTGGGTATAAGACAGATCAGGGGTGGGCTCTTGGGGGTTCGGCAGAGTTCGGGTGATCGGGTGATCTAGCCAAGGATCGTCAGGGTTCAGCAAACCCCCAAATGCCACCCTTGGTTGGCCATGCCCACCCCGCCCATCCCTTTTTGCCAGATTTCTTAACCAAATCAGTGCAGTTGTTAAATGAATCTGGCTTCCCCAACCGACTTTCCTTCTCAGATGCCGGCTGGGAAGGTTGCAGATGGTGATCATAAGGCCCTGTGATGCTGCAACTTTTGTAAACAACATGGCGGTTGCGAAGTGCCTGAATTTTTTTTTGTATCAAGTTTTTTATTTTATTTTACATATATATATGTATCAATGCGTGAACAGGGTGGCATCTGGGTATCATACATCCTAATACAAATAAAACTAGTAAAATTAATCATAGTTATTACATTCAACCAATTTATATATTTCTAATAATAGTACACATTTATATTGAGTTATAGTCTATCATTATTTAATTATTCCATGGTTTAATATATTGCTCTAATGCCACTCACCATATTATTTAATCATACATAATAATACCGCCATTCAATTTCTAAGCTTCCCTCTTGTTATTGCTTTTATTTTATTATGTAAAAAAAGTATCCACTAATATTCCCCCTTTCTCTTATTTCTATCTCTATTCTAACTTGTCACCCTTTTATTAAAAGATGTTTTCTTTCTATGTACCTAACTTCTAATCATGCCACCATTCTAAAAAAAGAAGGGAAAGAAAGAGAAGCAGAAAAGCAAATCAGAACAACAAAAAAGAGAGAGATCCTTTCCTTTCTATCCATCGTCTCTTGTCCGCTTCAGTACTTTAGTTGCTATGCTTTTTTTTTTTAACTTTCCTCCCATATTCCTCTCTTGGATCTTTATCTCTGTCTGCATCTACTTCTTGGCTGTTCAATCTAAGTATTTCTCCCATCTCTACCCTCTTCCACTGCCTGAATTTTGATTACTGTATTTTTCTGAGTATAAGACGCACCTTTTTCCTCCCTAAAAGTGGCTGAAAATTTGGGTGTGTCTTATACTTCGAATGTAGCTTTTTTTTTTTCAGCCCTAACTAGGTGCTAACAGATCTTCCCAGCTCTTACCTTGTAGGCTTTTTCATTGTTACTCTCTCCAAAGAATGTTTTTCCAGCCCTAAGTCTTTGCAGGTTTTTTTTTCATTGCTCTACTTGCTCCGAATAAGTTTTTTTCTAGCCCTAACCAGGTGCTAACGATCTTCCCAGCTCTTACTGGCTTGCAGGCTCTTTCATTGTTACTCTCTCCGAAGAAGGTTTTTTTAAGTCCTAACCAGGGGATAAAATAATGTGCTGAAGCTGACCAGACTAAGGATGCTAGCCAGATGAATACCTGGTAGGCAGATTGTTTTCCCCTATTTTCCTCCCCAAAAACTAAGGTGCATCTTATACTCCGGTGCGTCTTATACTCCGAAAAATACGGTATGTGACTAAGAAGATGCTGCAATGGTTATAAATGGGAGGGCCATTTGTATTTCACTTTTTTCCAGTGACATTGTAACTTTGAACAGTTGCTAAATGTAAGATGGCAAGTTGAGGACTCGCTTATATGCATTATATGTGTATAAATTTAGTAAGCCTGTTATGCTCAGATTAAGGCCGTTGTGTGCTCATTCTGTTGAATGCAATTCTACTCCAAATTTTGTTGCTGTTTTAAAACCGTTCCTGTGTAATTACCAGCCCAAACATTGTAGCTTTAGAGATGGCTTCCCTTACCAAAGAATAACAAAATAGTACAATTTGTCCACTCCTCTGCTGTTTACTGTATTATTGTGAGATAAATAATTGTGGCATTTTAGCAGAGACCGTGAAAAATATAAAGCCACAACAATCGGGTGATTATGTTAAAAGAATACCCGTTTCAGCAGGGCAGGTGCAATAAATTCGTTTGAGATAAATAGTCCCCAAATGTGCTTCTAATGTAATTGTAACACTCTAGTTGGAAGTAGGCTAGAGAACCAGATCTGGATTTTTAAATTTAGTTATTGATTGAAATTAATGATTAATTCAACCAGACAGGTTGTCCTGAAGAGGATTTATGTTCTCCATGGAAGATGGGCATTTGTTCTTTGTTGTTAAATTTGTATCCTGCCTTTGTTTTGTACAACTCAAGGGTGTGTACATAATGATCCTTCCTCCTATTTTACTCACAGCAGTAGTGGGTTCCTACCGGTGCGCTCTCCGCCTTTCTTCGCGGCCGAGCCGAAGACGCTGGCGGCGTTTGCGGCGCGGGGCTTCCCCCGCCCGCTTTCCCGGGACGCCGGGATGCCGCCATTTGCGTTCTTCTGCACTCTGTGCAAGCAGCGCTTGCGCAGAGTGCAGAAGAACGCAAATGGCGGCATCCCGGCATCCCGGGAAAGCGGGCGGGGGAAGCCCCGCGCCGCAAACGCCGCCAGCGTCTTCGGCTCGGCGGCGAAGAAAGGCGGAGAGCGCACCGGTAGGAACCCACTACTGACTCACAGGGTTGTTGGGTTGGCCCAGGAGAGAGAATGACTGACCTAAAGATATCCAGCCATTAGCAATATGATGTGTCTTTATGGCATTTCCTGGGATACTTTGCAGTTGCCAGGATACCAGGCAACTCAGAAAGGTTGCAAAACGAAGACTTCAGGAGTAGAATGGCAGCAGATGGTTAATATTGGACTAAGACAGTGGTGGGATTCAGCTGGTTTGCACTGGTTCAGGCGAACCGGTTGTTAAATTATTTGAATCCCACCACTGGACCAAGACTACTTACGTTGTGGAGTACTAGTCTTATGGTACCAGTCCAGATGGCTACTGCTATTCTCTGACAAACACCTGATGTTTCTGATTCTGAATCAGTTTCCTTTCTCACTCAATAGACCTCAGAAACTTCTGGAAAGTATCCAAATATTATTGCAGTGCAATAGCAAGTTTGATGTAGCAGCTATCCAGGACACTTTGAGTTGTTGGCCTGTCTTAAGTATGAAAGTTGTCTGGGGGACGTTGTGCCAGTTGCTTTCTCTCACAGGGTTATTTCTGTGGGAAGGAGACGGGAGAATTAGATCTATTTTCTGTCTTGAGTTATCTACGAAAAGGCAAGATAAAAATATAACAACAACCTCCCTCTGTTTACATTTTCCAACAGTTAGTAATGATGTTACTAATGATAGGCGTGATGCCTCCCATGCAGATAGTAATAAATGTAGCAGCCTTCATATTTCATTTATTTCAAAGATTTATTTTGCCAGAAATCTGACAAAAAATGATCTTGAAACACTTGCAATTTGAAAACATTGAAAAGGGGTAATAGTCAGAAGCAGCAGGTCTGATTAAGCAAATGAGTATTGTAAACAGATGGAGAAAAGCTAACTTTTCATCTGGTGACTCAGAATTACAAATGTTGGTGTTTCATCCCAAACAGATAAACTGCGGGTGGCAAATTTCAGGGATGGAAAGGGTTATTAAAAGTCTTGCACTTACGTCACTGTAACTCTAGATCTGATTGGGACAGAGGGCCTTTCTCTGTCAATCATGTCTGATTCTAGGGCACAGTGCTCATCTCGGTTTCTTAGCTGAGGAAGCCAGCAGTGTCAGAAGACAATTTTTGTGATCATGTGGCCAGCCAAGGGCACACAGAACGCTGTTACCTTTCCATTGAAGTGGTACCTGTTTAATTTAATTAGTCTGGATAGAGCTGGAAGGGACCTTGGAGGTCTTCTAGTTCAAACTCCTGCTCAAATAGGAGACCCTATACCAGTTATGGCTAACCTTTTCGGACCAAGTGACCAAAGCGCGCAAGTGCCATGCACCCCCAAAATGCAATGTGTGTGCGGCAGTAGTGGGTTCTAAAACCCTTTACTACCGGTTTGCGCTTGCGCGATGCTACTATGCATGCGCAGAAGCATCCCAGGAGGATGGGCAGAGCCTCCCACCACCAGCGCTATCAGTTCTTAGAACCGGGCCGTACCGGGAGCAACCAACCGCTGGTGTGTGGGCCCTGTGCATGCGTCCCGCATGCAGGCATGTGGGCCCCGTACATGAACACATGGCATGCGTGTGTGGCCCCTGCATGGCCCCCACCCCGTGTATGCATGCGCACCTCCCGCATATGCCCCACCCTTGCATGAACCCCTCCCCACATGCATGCATGTGCGGCCCCCACATGCACCCCCCACATGCACAGCAGAGACCCAAAGACCAGCTGGATGGTGGGAGGCATGCGCGCATGTGCGGTGGAGCTGAGCTGGGGCGACAGCTTGCGTGTCCACAGAGAGGGCGCTGCATGCCATCTCTGGCACGTGTGCCATAGGTTCGCCATCACTGCCCTATACCATTTCAGACAAGTGGCTTGTCTTCGACTCTTTGGGGCTTTCTTGTCCCTTTTACTTAACATAAAAATTGCCTTAGGCTCTTATCTACTCGCATTTGCTTGCTTTCGAATTGCTAGGTGGACAAGAGCTGGGTCAAGGAACAGGATCTCACCCCATTGGATGGAGCCAGAGGTGGGATTCAGCAGGTTCTGACCAGTTCTGAAGAACCGGTAGCAGAAATTTTGAATAGTTTGGAGAACCGGCAAATACCACCTCTGACTGGCCCCGCCTCCATCTATTCTCTGCCTCCCGAGTCCCAGCTGATCGGGAAGAAATGGGGATTTTGCAGTAACCTTCCCCTGGAATGGGGAGGGAATGGAGATTCTACAGTATCCTTCCCCTGCCACGCCCACCAAGCCACGCCCACAGAACCAGTAGTAAGAAAATTTGAATCCCACCACTGGATGGAGCTCAGATCTGACAAGCTCAGCTTCTTCAACCATTGAACCATCGTGTCCCCTAGATCTTTGGAAGATTTTTTCCAAAGATCTTTTTCTTCCCATGGATGCTGATAAGACGCATTGTGGAGTCCTCATGTTCAATTACACAATTTTAAAAAGTTCAGATGGGATTAGAGATGTAAAATTTCCGGAAATTTTGAAGCTCGGAAAAATCCCCATTTTTTCCCATTTCTTTCCCATTTTTTTCAGGGGAAAACGGAAATTTTTGGAAAAATTGAAAAAAAATGCTACATTAGAGACACTAATCTATGGTTGTGGGGGGGGGTCACTGGAGGAAGAACCAGATTACTGGTAATTAAATTATTATTTACACAAAAGTTTATAAAGATAAACTAATGTAGCTAAATGATTCAGTTTTCTGGATTCAGATAAATGTAAACTCTTACCTTTTTAAATTAAGTATATACTTTCAGGTCCTTTTTGTTGCTCTGTATTTTCTTCCAATGCTTTTGAGGCCTAGTGAAGAGGACAGAACAAACCAAACACACCCACTAACATGCAAAAGCAAAACTGAAACCTTTTTCTTGTTACAATAGCAGCACCTCCTAAAGGAAGAAATGCATACTGTTCTTGCATTGGAGGGTTCAGTTTGTTACCTAGGTCTTGCTTGTCCTCACTCAGTGCACAGAAATTAGAATAATCTGATATCATACTTTTTTTTAAGGAATCATTTGGAAAATATTTGAACACCCTGTCTTAAAATATTTTATTCATCATGTTAAAATAAAATATTCTACATTTTTTTTTCTTTTTTCAATTTTTTGAAAAAAACAAAACAAAAAAGCCTTCAGGAATAAAACGGAAAAAACCCAGTTTTTTTCAGAATTTTTCCACTTTTTTTCCGGGCCTTCACATCTCTAGATGGGATGTAATTCTTCTGCTGGTTGGCTGGCTGGATCTCCCTCTGGGTTATACTTCAGAAAAAGGAGAATTGGGACACGTAGAGTTCCTTGTGTGGAATCCTTGAGTTGAACTACCGGTAGGTCAAATCTCTCCCAGTCCCACTTTCTGTGAGTTGAAATTTACATAGGAGCAAAGCTAGCTGAGGAATTCTGGGAGTTGAAGTCCACAAGTCTTAAAGTCGCCAAGGTTGGAGACCCCTGTGCTAAATAAATTGAAAGAGTTGTCAGAAAGATGGGTCATAGAAGTCCTAAAATTCTTGCTGGTGGAAAGCATCCATATTTTGGCATACTGATCAAAGTCAAAGACTTTTTAAAAAACGGAAAGCAACGATCACTGAGGGTTTCACTCTCTTCCCTCAGTAACCAGTTCTGTTGATGTGAGTTGGTCTTTATTGGGCGTGGCAGTCATTTCCTTCCCCATAGATCAGTGGTTCTAACCTTTCTAATGCCGCGACCCCTTAATATAGTTCCTCATGTTGTGGTAACCCCCAACCATAAAATTATTTTCATTGCTACTTCATAACTGTAATTTTGCTACTGTTATGAATCGTAATGTAAATATCTAATATGCAGGATGTATTTTCATTGTTACAAATTTAACATAATTAAAGCATAGCAATTAATCACAAAAACTATGTAATTATGCCAGATCAGAAATTCTCGGGCCAGTCTTTGCAAGAGCACAAGGAATATCATCTTCCACAACAAACGCCTCTCACTGAATGGCACCTCTCCCAACCAATCGGAGGGCTCGGGCGAGTTAAGGCGATATGGCCAGGCTTGTGGCAGTGGGGGAGGGGGAGGGGGAGCTGAGGATGCCGGGGCGACCCCTGGGAAATGGTCGTTCGACCCCAAAAGGGGTCCCGACCCCCAGGTTGGGAACCACTGCCATAGATCATCCCATTTATGAGGCTAAAATATTGTTCCTGACAAAGGGATAACTTTGGCAGAAGAGTGACCTGGCAGCTTTCTCTCGTTCTCATAGTTTGATATGAGGCTATTATCTTTACAAAACAGATCATAAAATGCACAATCGATAGGGACGAAAAAGGAAAAAGAAAAAGAATTACTGTGAAAGAGAATCTTATTTTAAATATCCAGGATACAAACAAAAGATACGTTTAACACAGATCATAGTTTAGCTCAGAAGGGGATTTATTTTGTAGAGGTTGCTCTTTGTGTAAACTTTGAAAATGATGCAGTGAAGCCAAGAGTTGGCTCACAATTAGGCAATGCAATCCTAAATCTCTACTTGTGTCCAAAGACGGGGCGTTCTACTCCAGCTGGGTGACTTTGGGCCAGTCACTCTCTCTCAACCCAATCCACCTCACAGGGTTGTTGTTGTGGGGAAAATAGGAGGAAGAAGGTATGTTAGATATGTTCGCGGTCTTGAGTTATTTATAAAAATAATAAAGGCGGGATTCAAATAAATAAAAGAAAAATAAATAAATTCCATTGACTTGAGTGAGGAAATACAAGGATTGTAATCTTTGTCATTGAAAGATGATCTGCAAAGCTGGGCAACGAAAACATAGTTTTTTTACAAATGTTTTGGAATTCCCACCTGCAGTTATATATATTTGTATTTACTTATTGAATTTATTTGCTGCCCATCTCGTTTCAAAGCGATTCTGGGTGCCTTACAGCATTAAAAGCATTAATAATATTAACACTATCATTTGTTCCTGTAGGGGAAACAACCTAAGAACCTTCCAGATGTTTGGGGGCTGCAACTTCCATTAGCCCTTATCAGCATGGTGAACAGAAAATGCAGCATGGTGAACAGATTATGGGAGTTACAATCTCAAACACTTCAAGGATACTTGATTCCTTCCTTTTGACAAACTCCATCCATGGCTATTAAACACAGCTGGAATTAATGGGTTCTCCACTCAGTATTTTGGGGTTAGATCAGTGTTTCCCAAACTTTTGACATTTGTGTACCCCTTCTATAATTTTTGTAACGCTGAGTAACCCTCATAAAAAACATATGCTTTAATACAAATCAAAATATATTTATTTTTTCTTTTTTTGGTACATACGCAAAATAAACGAAAGTTATATTATAAAGAACATTTATTTGAACATACTAAAGCACGATAACAGGCGCCCGGAACTAACTATTAAAGAAGTAAGTTGTCTCTGTAACGAAGTGCAGTATATTCACGCTGTGTCACGCCTCACAAGACTGTCTAACCGTTAGATAACACTGCAATTATCCGGCGTTTAAACAGCTCCGCGGCTCAACGTCAACTGTTAATGTTCCCACAGTTTAAAAATGGCCGAACCCGAGCTGCGCGAAGGATGCGCAGAAGTTCCCGACATAATGAGTTGTGATACGATGTACGATGGCCCCAGTTCCCATGTAAAAACTGCGATACGTGCCTATTTCTTTCCTTGTTCTGTGGGCGCAGCTAAGCACGGTGCAGTGGATATTCCCACGTGATCCCCACCAAACTCCGGTGCAACGCGTACCCCCACCAAACTCTTCCCGTACCCCTGGGGGTACGCGTACCACACTTTGGGAAACACTGGGTTAGATCATAGATCAGCAGAGTTGGGTTCACTTTTGTAAAGAACATAACTGTTGTGGTCCAAAGGAACCCATTAAGGGTATCTATACAATGAAACTCCATTTGCTTTGAAATACCTGGATAATAATGCAACACCCCTTTTTTGATGGGGTTCAGTGACTGTTTTCATCACCTCAAATGTGCTATTTTCATCATATCAAAGGTCATCCTTTGAAAGACAATGCCTGGCATCACACCCCAAAAGAAGATGGAAGCATAGCAACAATTCAAGAAGCTTCAGGCTGAAGATTAAGCAATTAAAATAATGATAGCTTATAAGTAATTTACTCAGTTGACTGTTTTATTTTTTTGTTTAAATTTTATTGATTTTCAAAACGTTTCTTTAAAATAACAATTACCATGTTTTCTTAAGCATTTCTACAATCACACAAAATTATTTTTCATTTTCACATTTCCATATTACAATTGATTCTATATCCCATATCATAATTACATATATGTTTTAATTTACTTATTTACATTTTACTACTTATGGTTTCACTATTTCCTTTCTTTTCTTAATTTAGCCCAATAATACCATTTTCCCCAGGTAGTATAATATTCAGAATCTTTTTGGTCCTTTAGATACATTGTAAGTCTATCCATTTCTGCATCGCCTCAGTTGACTGTTTTATTCTCACCTCCCTGTACACAATCTTTTGCAGCATACTTTTATTCATTTCTCCTCAGAGTTACTGTAAGTTTTAGTCATTTGAATGGCAGTTATTTCCACAGGAGTGGGCATAGTATCTTAGCCTGTTTCTGCTATTGTTTAAAGAACATTTGCCAAAGTATTTATTCACTTAGGGAAAAAATGTTACATTTTGGGTTTGCTTTGGCAAACCTGTGGTTTATTATTCTAGGATTTAATATAACTAGCGCTAGTTTATTTTGATTAATCCTGTTCACTCAAAACGGTATATTTTTAAAATTTGTGTTTCTATATTCCATAGTTCCAAGGAATAAAGTTCCCACTTTCTTTCTTTTCCTTCTTTTTGCCATAGTTGTGGAATACATGCCACCCACCAGAAATGGTGCGTCCAACTCTGGAGAAGACATTACAAATTTTGCAGCTTGATTATGTTGATCTCTATCTCATTGAACTGCCGATGGCTTTTCAGGTAAAGTATTGTGCTGGAGCGCCGCCTAGTGTATATGTTTGTGAACTGTAAATACTTAAAGTCTTGGCGGACCATTATTTTTGGGGGACAATATCCCACAATTGTAGATCACCACGTAGTGAAGAGCTCAGTTAGCAGAAGACCAAACCTGGAAGTGAGACCACAGATTTATATTGACTGTCTCTGTCAAAAGACGTATTATTCACAACTTAAATGTCCCTATTGTGAAGCTGTTTGTATGATAACAGTATTCAAATATGTATACATATTTCTTGATTTCAATTTGCATATATGCAAGGATTCTGGCAATAAAGAATCAACTCAAACGTGGATTCAAGAGCTTTTTATTGAATTTGTGGCAAGATGAAATTATATGGAACTGTGGTACTCAAATACTTTGTGCACACATTAGGGCTGTGCAAAACTTTTCAAAGAGATTCTTTGAAATTCACTTGCTTTACTGTTTTGATGAGAGGGGTTCTGTACATGCTCCAGTGTGTTGTGAATCACTTTCTGTTTTACATTCCTAATTTAGATATGCAAATTATTAATTGATGTGCTAACCAAGGAGCAGATCATGCATGTAAGAGCCTGGCCTTCATTGCTGCCATGTATTATTTTCCCTTCTTGTAAAATAGTAATAAAGCTATCCCAAAGGTGCTTTTTCAAATGGCAACTGGACTTCCTTTGTTTTTCCTTGAAAACGTTTCGCTTCGCATCCAAGAAGCTTCTTCAGTTCTGAAGCTTCTTGGATAAGAAGCGTGTCACGATGTGAATTTTGATTGTCAGCTGTGATCATATGCTACACTCTATGGTACTCAGACATTCCTAGCAAAGCAGACACGTGATAGGTGATCTGCGCATGTCTAACATTCCATTGCATTTTTCCTTCTCTCTGCTATAGCCCTCTGCCGAGAGAGGACATGATTTAGTTTGCAGAAATGTAGCTATTAAGATTATGGTTTTTATGTTCTTTTTACTGAAATAAATATTTTATTAATTAGACTTTATTATCGGGTTTTATTTGATAGGGATTAGTTTCAAAGGAAAAAGATCTTATCACCTCAAGCCATAATTCAAATCTCGACAAAGCGAAAGATCTTCAAAGGAAAAACAAAGAAAGTCCAGTTGCCTTTTGAAAAAGCATCTTTGGGACAACCATGACCTGGATGACTGAGAATCTCCATAGACACATAGTAGTAAAGCTCTGGCTCTGGGGCAGGAATTCCTTTTGAACATGCACAAGCTAGAATATAATGATTTATGTCCAATAGTTTCCTTCTTGCCCAACGGTCTTAATTGCCTATAAGTCAGTCAATACCAAATATAGAAATTGATATTCTTCTATATGGGAAAAGCTTTGGGCAAACTGTTCCTTTACAGAATAATTAATACATCATGCTACTGCAACATGAGCCTCTGTATCTTATGTTTAAAATACACAGAGTGACTTGCCATGTCAGTATGACATGTAAATGTGGTTTACATGTCATTGTGGATGAGTTTGTACCTTATGTACTATATGTCTAGTTTAATGAAAAGAAGGACTAGGGGTGACATGATAGCAGTGTTCCGATATCTCAGGGGTTGCCACAAAGAAGAGGGAGTCAAGCTATTCTCCAAAGCACCTGAGGGGCAGGACAAGAAAAAAATGGATGAAAACTAATCAAGGAGAGAAGCAACCTAGAACGAAGGAGACATTTCTTGACAGTTAGAACAATTAATCAGTGGAACAACTTGCCTCCAGAAGTTACGAATGCTTCAACATTGGAAGTTTTTAACAGAATAACAGGAAAGTGCCTACAACTCCAAAGGCCCATAGCATAACTACCAGAAGAGGCTTCAGAGTGAGGATTTAAGCTGCAAAATATCTGCAAGAGGAAAGAATGGCTTTTCTGAGACGTAAGAAGTGAGTCACAGTAGTAAGCAAAGCGCATGCTTAATAGAATACTACATATTAATTATATTATCTGCTAATTATAATATACATGTGATGTATGGTTTAGTATGTTTGGGAAGGATCTCAAGAAGCATTTAGGAGGCAGGCGGAAATAGTGTAACCTCATATACTTCAGCCAATGGGGAGCCAGGAGAGACATGGTAGCCAGGACAGGGGTGTATAAAGAAGGAAATGGTTTTGAGTTGAACTTTTGAAGAGAGCTGAGCTTTGAAAACTTCTCTTCCGGTTATTGCAATAAATGAAACAAAAGGCCTTCACTGAGTCTTGGCTGGTTATTGGTCAGACGAGCTTGCCTCTGGTCACGAAGGAAAGTAGCCAGGAGCACATAACAAATGGTTAAAGAAATTAGGTATGCTTAGTCTAAGAAAGAGCTGGTTTAGGTGTGTGTGTGATATGATAGCTATCTTCTGGTACTTGAGGGGCTGTTACAGAGAAGAGGGTGTTGACTTATTTTCAAAGCACAGGAGGGTAGGACAGGAAGCAATGGGTGGAAGCTTGTCAAAGAGATATCCAACCTGGAACTAAGGAGACATTTCCTGACAATGAGAACAACTGATCAATGGAACAGTGTGTCTCCCAGAGTTGTGAGTGTTCCATCGCTGGAGGTTTTCAAGAAAAGATGGGACAACCATTTGTCTGGGATAGTACAAGGACTCCTGCCTTGGGCAGAGGGTTCAGCCCTGTGATTCTATTCTATTCTATTCTATTCTATTCTATTCTATTCTATTCTATTCTATTCTATTCTATTCTATTCTATTCTATTCTATTCCATTCCATTCCATTCCATTCCATTCTATTCGTAGTTTTTTTAATGATATAAACGCATTGGCCACCCAACTCCAATGGATTCATGTAATCACATGACTCATCTGACTCCCCAAGTCACAACAAAGCATATGCTTGCAAATGTTCCACTTGAGCCCTTTGACTTTTACCATTAATAGTGAGAGTTGGTGGGTGGGATAATAGCAGGTTCTTTCACTTGTAAGCCATATCATAATTTTGCATATATTGTGTAAAGGCACCTGCTATATCATAACAATCACAGTAAGGCTTAAGGTTCTGTGTAAGTCAATTCATAGTATAGCCCCGAAAGACCATCTGGGCTAGAACTGACAGTCTTTAATATGATCGTTTTCAATTCGGCACCATCCAATGAGTTGGGTTTTACCAGTGATAAATAATGCCGACTGTGGAATTCCATTACATAGGCAAGCCACAAGGTTGGCAATAACAGCTTAAATATAATAAAAAATTTTGGCACTTCCGATATTCTGGAATGGTCCTATGAATTTTCTTCCTACCGTTTTCAACCTGTATGACTCCTTGCTACATCCATGTTTATGAATAAATTTATTTTCTGTCACATGTTTACAGCATACCTAATACCATCAATTATAAAACTCTACCAAATTTGTGGTAATAAGTACCATATGATTTCTGGCATTTCCAGCATAGAGGTGATTTTTTTTTTGACATCTTTGCTAAACGGGCCGGGGGGGAGATGCCATCTTTAAAACATCTTGCATTGGTTTTCTCTGTATGCCATCGATACTGTCAGTTTTAAATTTACCTGCCACATTTTTTCCCATTTTGCCAATTCAATATCATATCCCAAATTTTGTGCCCATCTAATCGTAGTTTCTTTGACTGTTTCTTCTTCTAATTCATAGCATAACAGGAATTTGTATATTTTACTAATTAATTTGTGATCCGTAGATAAAATTATCTTGTCTAATTCTTGATATTCTGATTGAAATTCATACTGTTTTATATCTATATTGTATCTATTTTGAATTTGAATATATGTGTACCAGTCCAAATTGTTGTTGCAATTGTTGTCTGGTTTTTAATACCCTATGACAATCATTAAGTGTTGTACCTCATGATTCTTGACAAATGTATCTTTTCTTTTATGTACACTGAGAGCATATGCACCAAAGACAAATTTCTTGTGTGTCCAATCACACTTGGCCAATAAAGAATTCTATACTATGCTCTATACTATACTATATCCTCAGTTAATAAATCTTTATATCTTATTATTTTCCCTAAATCTGTTAGTACTGGATTTTTTATTGCTTCTATCATTGATAGTCAAATTGGAATTTTTGTGTAATGTTTATTCTTGATTTTTATCCAGGTTTGTAATAAAGCTTTTCTAATTAAGTGCCTTTGGAAATATTTATGTATTTTGTACTTGTTATCCCATATCAGAGCATGCCATCCAACTTTTATATCATGACCTTCGAGAGTCAATATACTTATATTTTCCAACAATATCCACTATTTAATCCAGGTCATTATTGCCGCTTGATGATATAATTCCCAGTTGGGTAATGCCAATCCTCTTCTTTCTCTAAAGTCCTGTAGAGGTTTCAATTTTATCCTAGGTTTTTTTCCTTGCCAAATAAAATTTGTCATTAATCTGTTTAAATTTTGAAAGAATGATTTCTCTAAGTTTATCGGAGCCACTTGGAATAAAAACAAAAATTTTGGTAATATGTTCATCTTTATTACTGATATTCATCCAATTAATGAAATTTGAAGTTTATTCCAATTTCTAAGTCTTTTTTATTTGTTGAATTAATTTGTTATAATTGTCCTCTTTAATCGAAGAATACTTTGCCGACAACCATATACCTAAATATTTTATTTTTCTAACTATTTGCATATTTGTTCTAATTCCAATTCTTGCTTTTTCATCATATTTTTAGTAATTATTTTTGTTTTTGTTTTATTTATTTTTAATCCTGCTTCATCATGAAATTCTTCTATTGTTTTAATTAATTTTAATCCAGATTCTAATGGTTCTTCTAAAACAAACACCAGGTCGTCGGCAAATGCTTGTAGTTTATATTCTTCCTTTTTGATTTTTAGGCCTTTGATACTTTGGTTTTCTCCAATTCTATTTAAAAGGGATTCTAGAGTTAAACTAAACAAGAGTGGTGAAAGTGGGCATCCTTGTCTTACTCCTTTTCTTATTTCAATATTTCCTGTTAGTTCGCCATTTATTATTACTCTCGTGTTTTGTTTATCATAAATTTTATCAATCATTTTTGAAAATTTAGGACCAAATTTCATATAGTCCAATTGTAATTTTATAAATTCCCAATTTACATTATCAAATGCTTTTTGGGCATCCAGGAAAACTAATGCAAGTTGTTTTTCTGGGTGGACTTCATAATATTCTAAAATATTTGTTATAATTCTCGTGTTATTTTTAATGTCTTTTTTCCCTAGCCAGATGTATCTTGATACTATTTTATTTAATTCTTCAAAATATTTTTTCTTCAGTTTTATTGGCATTGTTTGGAATAGGTATAGGAGTCTTGGTAATATGTTCATTTTTATAGTAGCTATTCTTCCTGATAATGACAATTGCAGATCTTTCCATTTTTCCAGGTCTAGTTTAATTTGCCTCATCAGTTCCATATAATTATCCTCTTTAATTGTTGCACATTTTGCTGTTAGTTGTATTCCTAAGTATTTCACTTTTTAAATTATCTGTATATTAATTCTTTCCATCAACACTCTTTTTTGTGTATCTGTAATATTTTTAACTAGAATCTTTGCCTTATCTCTATTTAATTTCAGTCCTGCAACTTCCCAATATTCTTCTATTTTTCTAATTAGCTTCGGTCCAGTTTCTAAGGGTTCTAGTATAAAGACCAAGTCATCTGCAAATGCCTGTAGTTTGTATTTCTCTTTTTTTCCATTCCTTTTATCTCTTCATCTTGCCAAATGTTCCTGGTTAACACTTCCAAAGTCAATATAAATAGCAGCGGGGACAGTGGGCATCCCTGTCTAATGCCTTTCTTAATATCAAAGTTCTCTGTCATGTCTCCATTTACTATCACCTTGGCTGATTGTTTATTGTATATTGCTTTAATCATATTAATACATCTCTCCCCAAAATCCATATATTTTAATTGTGCTAGCATGAATTGCCAACTGACATTATCAAATGCTTTCTGTGCATTTAAAAACATCAATGCCATTTGTTTTCCAGGGTGTATTTCATAATACTCCAATGTTTTTAGAATCATTCTCATGTTGTTTTTAATCTGTCTCTTTGGCAGAAATCCATTCTGATCCAGATGTATAAGTTCATTCAAATATTTTTAAGTCTCTCAGCTATTATTGAAGCATATATTTTATAGTCCGCATTCAATAAAGATATTGGCCTAAAGTTCTTTATCTGTGTTAAATCTGAATCATCTTTCAACATTATGTTAGGAATGCATTGTTATTGGTTTGGTTTAAAATAAAAGAACAATACTACTTGAAAAACTAATCTGGCTTTTCACTATGGAGGCATTGGTACATCCTAATGTTATTAACACGGGAAAAATTGTAAGATATAAAGATATTTTGAATGAAAAAGGGGAACTAAAAACTAAGCAGGAACTTAGTAGTCAAGGGATAGACATTGCATGGTGGCCACATATGCAGATACAATCCCGTTACAAGAAAGATGCTAAAACATATGGTTTTAATAAAGAGTTAACAGAATTAAACCAGATATTAACTGAAACAGATGAAAAACTGATAAGAAACTATATTGTCATTTATTAAGTATTAAACTGAAAAGTGAGCAGGTAAAGGAGACAATGATTGCTTGGGCTAAAAATTTTGGATATGCAATAGAATTAGACAAATGGCAGAAATTATGGGCTAGAAATATTACATTGACTATGTCAACTGCATATAAAGAAATTTTGTAAAAAATGTTTTATAGATGGCATTTTGCACTGGCAAGGTTGGCAAAAATTTATAAAGATAGATCTGCTAAATGCTGGAAGAGTAACTAATCACCTGGTTCATATTACCATATGTGGTGGACATGCCCAAAAGCTAAAAAATATTGGACAAAAATACATACATGGTTGGAAAAAATGATAAAGCAACACATATACTTGAAACCAGAGACATTCTTGTTGGGCATTCTACCAGAAAAATATGATAAAAGGACTATATATCTGATTTTACATATACTAACCGCAGCTAGAATTGTATTTGCACAGCAATGGAAAAATGATGAGATTCCGTCAGATGAGAATGTAATTGAGAAAATATTAGAATGCGCAGAAATGGATAGATTAACGCTCACTATTAAGGATAAAGAAGAAACTGAATATTTTTTGATATGGGATGTATTTTATCAAAGGCTAGACAATAGAAACAGAAGTTAGAAAGGAGGAGACATAAAAAGAGGAAATGTTAATATGGAGAGCTATTAAAGAAGACAATGCTATTGTTATTATATTATTATATTATCACTATTATTGCGATGAATACTAAAACAAATATGTGGATTATGACCATTTAAAAACAACTGTACCCAGATCACACACTTTGATGAAAATTGAATGTTATATAAATAAAATGAATAAAACATGGGGAAAAAAAGAAGTTTAGGCTTCAACTCCAACAACAAGAGATTGTGAGAGATATACTCCAAAACATCTGGAGCACATCAGGTTGCTTACATGTGACCTGACACATATTGGGTCTGTCATATCTGATATACCTACATCTGATGGTTAATGTTCAACAAATTGAAAGAGCTTTGAGCTTTTCTCCCCAAATATCTACCTTCTTTTCAAACTACAGGGAAACTGCTTCCCTGTCCAAAATTAACAGAATATTCTAACATTGTGAAATTTCATCTCTTTTCCTCACCTTCTCGTGTGACTTTTTTGTTTCTTCAGCCTGGAGAAAACCTCTATCCTAAAGATGAAAGTGGAAAATGGCTTTATTATGAAACAGATCTATGTGCCACATGGGAGGTGAGTATTTAGGAAGTATAAATCTTATCGTAACTATCTAAAACCTTCTCACAGTCCTTAGGACATCTCTTCCAATACATTTAGAGGGGAAAAGAAAGTTAGGTTCCATTGGACATTTCAACAGCAATAGATTCTGAGTTGTATGCTATACTGAAGCAGTAGTATTAGCGTTAAACCTAGGTGTGCTCAAGATTGATCAATCTAGCTGTCTGTGATAAGGAGGGATATCATTTTGGCAAAAATAAAATAAGAAAAATAAAATAACAACATAACACCGCACAATACAGGAATGATCTGTCTACTTAATTGACCAAAATTACAATGCCACAAGTAGCTATGGAGCAGGTTATCAGGCATAATAAATCAGGCATGCATTCTGTAATTTGTAAAACATTATTATTTTTATGATATTTTGGCACATTAAATATTAATATATTACTATTTTATTGAGGTTTTTACTGAACTCAGTACACGTCCAAGAGAGCAGAGAAACTTTGGTGGCCTTAATGATATTGTTTGTGTGGGAAGTAGAATTATTTCAAAGTTTGGAGACAGAGAAACCAAACTAGTAGGAATGTAAAAGAAATGAAAGGATTGTTCTTGTCAGATCAGCGTTGCAGACCATATAGCAAGCAAAACAGTTGTGATATGTTAAAATATTCATGAACTGGGAGAGACATGGTAACAAGGTCAGCCAATGAATAGGCATAGCCAATGAGAGCTTAAACACATCTGAGTCTGTGCAGAGAATTGAAACTGAAACTTAAGCTAGAAGGCTAGGCATGGCTCACACACTCTGTACTCTGTCTGCTCTGAACTCTGAACTAGAAACTGCTTGTAACTGCTGCTACATTAAAGAAGAACTACTTGTGGTATTGTATATATATGAGTATGTATATAAAGAAGTTATATCCTGCTGCATCAGTTATCTGTGTGTGCTTCTGGATTTGTTTTATGCAACAAACTCTGACATAATATGAACCAGATCATATGGAAAAAAACTTGTGATGACTCTCACCTGGAGTTAATCATGGGCATGGGTATGGACTTGAACCCAGACTCAGAAAAGGACAGAAAAAAATCTATTGAAGAAGACAGAGATGGCAGAGATGAAAACTGGATAGGTTCTCGAAACATGATGATGCTTGAGCCACAGGACTGGGCCAGAAACATTTGAATTGGAAATTCCAGAATCTGTCTGTCCACATCAAACCCCCCCCCCACTCCCAAGATGAATCAGTGTGACAAGAATTGTTGCCATCTATCATCCTATCAATTTAAGCAATGAGAGAAACCTCAGCGAAGTACCAAGCTGGAAACCCTTGATAGATTTTTTTTTAGTAAAAAAAATAAAAAAATAAACTTGTGATTTATGGTTGTGATGAACCTATATTATACGAGGGTGAGTCAAAAAGCAATTCCATTTTCTTTAGGACAGGTATAATTACCAACACAGGAACATGTAGCATACATCAAAATGAAGCTGGTCCTCTGTGGATCACATCCCTACTTCTCAACATAGTCACCGTTTCTCTCAATAGCAATGTTCCACCTTCGAATGAGAGCATGTATCCCTGCCTCGTAAAATTTTGTTGACTGTTCTTTGAGCCACTTCTTCACTGCAGTTTTCACTTCCTCGTCACTGGAATAATAATCCTCCATACTCACCAGATTTAGCGCCTTCAGACTATCATCTCTTCGGCCCCATGAAAGAGGGTTTGAGAGGCAAACATTATTCCAGTGATGAGGAAGTGAAAACTGCAGTGAAGAAGTGGCTCAAAGAACAGTCAACAAAATTTTTCGAGGCAGGGATACATGCTCTCATTCGAAGGTGGAACATTGCTATTGAGAGAAACGGTGACTATGTTGAGAAGTAGGGATATGATCCACAGAGGACCAGCTTCATTCTGATGTACAGTATACTACCGTACATGTTCCTGTGTTGGTAATTATACTTGTCCTAAAGAAAATGGAATTACTTTTTGACTCATCCTCGTATTTTGTACTCCTAAGCAATAAGAATATTATTTGCCAGTTTATTACACTGTTTTGCCTACTTCATTCTGACAGGCTTTGGAAGCATGCAAAGATGCAGGCTTGGTGAAATCTCTTGGTGTATCCAACTTCAATCGTAGGCAGCTGGAAATGATTCTGAACAAGCCAGGTTTGAAGTACAAACCTGTCAGCAACCAGGTAATGACAGTGAATAGATGAGCCCATGTAAGCATGTTGACTTCCTCGGGTAATGAGTGGCATAAGCCTTGACTAGTGTATCTAGCATCAGAATATCTTGTATGATGCATCTTCATGATTTCTGTCATAAAAAAACAACTATGTTGTTTTTCATATATTTCTCCTTTCAGCTTTGCTTTTGGTTTGCTCTAAAACATAAGATAAACAAACATGTTACTAAAAACAAACAAAAACTTAGCCTATTCATTCACCCTTCCCCACAGGCCTGTCATTTTGGGCTAAAATGAACAAGGAGCCAATTCATACTCAGTCAGGACAAGCATAAAATCATGTTAATTTTCTGCTCAGGGTTTAATTGTGGGAAATTAAAGTAATTAATTCCACTCTATTGCCAGAAGAGTCCTTTACCCTTGGGAGGAGGGAGGCATTTTGGGCAGCGACCATCTGAAATAATATCTAAATGTGTAGTATTTTATAGAATGCTTCAGATAAAGTCAGAATGGCCTTATTTACTCCAATTAACAGCTTTTTCAGTTTTTCTGATCTAGGTCACCTGTTCCATAATTCTTTTAAGTAGATGAGTAGGAGACAAATGTTTATGAACACACCATGTATGAACCATATACTCTATGAAAAAAAGTTGGGAAATAATAAGGCGACCCAGCTGATCTGTTATATCAAAGGCAGGAAATCATAATACTTGCATTGAACTCAAAACATGTGAAAACATACTAAGAAGAGAATTTCTGGATTTTGTTGAATTGGCTGTTGCTAGTTGAAGGAGTGGGAGGAATCATAGAAGAGGAGAGGTTTGGAAGTGAGGTCTGGAATCAGGGTTCTTTTTCTTCCTAAAAGTCCATATCCCTTACATCAAACTGATCATGAATGATTAAGAGCAGATACTTGGCTTTCTTCCTTGGCAATTAACAACTGGAAATGAGATGCTACACAGCTCACAAGGCTATGCCATCGGAAAAATCTTGTGGGCCTTATTATTATTATTATCTTGCAGACAATGAGTTATCTTGCAGACAATAAGGTTCTCTAAGGCATATATGGGGTTTTTTTTTAAATATGCAAGCTTGCTGAAAGCAAACTTTCTTGGCAGTTGTAAAAGGTCATTGTGTTCCACCAGTTTGAGCTTATAGTTGAAACATGTGGATTAGCCTAACTGAAATCTTCCTCCACCCCTTTAGAAGGCCCCACTTTAGCCACAGGAGATGCTATGGATTAGAACTTGTGGTTCCCTTGGCTTACCGTGACCATAAATGTCACACACCATTCAGATGCCTGGAGTAAACTGGAACAACTCAATGAAGCAATAACTTTTTATTAGCAGTTTAATTGGCCAGGCTATTCAGAGTCCTGGGGAGTTGAATTTTCTCCTTCCATGCTCCAAACGTTCACTGTTTCCTTTTGCAAGGAAGTAATATTGAAGAGACAACCATAGGAATCGCTTAAGTATTTCAGTACGCATCTCTCGTGTATTGTAAGCCATAGTTTTGTAACACATTTGAAACTGTTTTACAGGTTTATCTTTTGATAATGTTTAAAAGACAAAGAATAGCAAGCCACTTGAAAATAGGCCAGACTGTCACTTGTCTGTCTTGGCCACTTTGAACTAAAATATTTGCAAAAAGCATATACCTCACTAAAATAAGTTATACATATAGCCACTCCCTCTCCATTTTGGAGGAGGAAAAAACAGTTGAAAAGATTATAAACTGGGAGATTGTTAGTTCTAGTCCTGATTTAGGCATGAAAGATGGCTAAGTGACTTGGGCTAGTTACTTTCTCTCTATCCTAGAAAGAAGAAGGCAACAGCAAACCACTGGCAGTCTGCAGGAGTCAACACTAACTCAAAGGTGTGCATGCACGCGCGTGTACACACACACACACACACACACACACACACACACAGAGTGTCAGAGAGAATACTTGATTGTGCCAAACTCTGCTGAACTGAGTAAGGTCTCCTAAATTACTTTGCACGTTTTTGCCAGTTTTGCAAAATGTAGCTATACAGGCTACATACCAGAGACAGAAAACTGTACAAGAAAGGAAGCTTATTAATACTTCCACAGTTGATGTTTTATTCTTTGGAAGCTTTTGCTTCCTGCAAAAATAAATACAGCTAGCTTTGTTTTTGTTTCTTAACTCTGATTTTTTAAATTCTGCATTTCCCACTATGTCTGTAGATTGAATGTCATCCATACTTCACTCAACCCAAACTTTTAGAATTCTGCAAATTGCATGATATTGTTCCTGTTGGGTACAGTCCGCTAGGCACATCAAGAGATGAAAGCTGGTAAGTTTTTGCATTGAAGATGAAGAGAAGGAGGGGAAGAGGAGGAGGAGTGAAGCAAATGTTAAAGGATTTATGGTTTAACGCTGATGCAACTTTGTGACCAAAGCAGAGAAACAGAAATAAAGAATGTTTTGTCATGGATCAAGCAGCCGCACAAACAGGTTGAAGAACAGTTTTTATCCGTGGACTGTTAGAAATCTGAATGGAAAATAACTTTACAACAACATAATACGATTGACTTGCAATGTGCAATAAGTTCATATGGAATAGTAGGATTGTGTGTTTGATAGTAGGATTCACTGGGTCAGGGATTTTTTGTCTTTCAGTGTGAGTTGTATTGGGTTGGGGGGGGTGCACGAAGGGAGCCTCGGCCAATCTCATTGTACACATGTTGTACTCTGACAATAAAGGTTTGAACTTGAATTTGAATTTGTGATGTTCCATTACTGAGATTGACATGGCGATTCCATGTAGGTGAAGAGAGAAGTAAATGTGAGGTACATCATCAAAGTAGAAGTCCTCCTGGACTACTCATGCTAGCAAAGCAGAAAGTTGAGTCGTTGGGATGATGATAGCTCTAACATTTTCCTGATCCATCTTCACTGAACACCCCTTTTTTCTTATGATGGCTGACAATACACTACTAATAGAGAAGCAGAGAGGGATCATTGGACTGGCAAATAATGATAAGTCCATCTCCTATTCCTTTCACTTTCCTAAGCTATACAGTCCAACTACATTTTCCTTCTTCATCTTTCCCACTTCATCACTCCAGTCACCAATCACAAGCAGCATATCTCGCTTGCATGTTCTATTAAATCATAGCGCCATAGAAAAAAAAATCATAGTTAATATTCTGATTCAATACAATTCAATACAATGCCTATGAAGAAAGCAACATTAGAAGTCGTGATCGTCTTCATTCGTGGCTGTGATTATGTAATTATTGAAGACATGAATTTTTATTTGAAAACAACAGAATGATGAATAAAAATGTTGAAAAAATAAATAAAAAGTATGCTTCAAGTAACAACCAGCACAGGAAAATATAAAACATGAAAAATAGACTGTTTCAATACAGAGCAAAAAGTCTGCGCATGAAACTATTCAGGAGAAAAAATATGTCTTCCTGGCCCTGATTTCCATTATTGATTTCAGCCAGCTCCAATTTGGAAAATAAATTTCTATATTAAACTGTCTGAAAGAACAGATAGAAGACCTCTTCTAAGGTCATGTCTTCTGCAGATGTTTTAAATTCTTCCATTCTAGCCAATGTACTTAAAAAAAACTGAATACAAGATTGAAAGCTAGAATATTTTAAACCAATGAAAATATTTTTAATTAGATATTAGTCCCTCACATTAAAAACAGTTGTTCTCTACTATGGCAGCAAAAATCATACTTTCAGCCTGAGGACAACCTTTGAGTTTCAATTGCCCTTTTACCCATCTGTTTATATCAGTGGTGGTATTCTACCGGTTTGCACCTGTTTGGGCGAACCGGTAGCAGCAGCAGTGGGAGGCTCCGCCCACCCGCCTGGATGTCATCACGGATGCTCTGTGCATGCGCAGAAGCACCACGCGCGTGCTCCCATGTCCGAACCAGTAGTGAAAGTAAGTGAATACCACTACTGGTTTTATATGCCAACATGGTTAGGTTTCCCCAGTGAACTAAATCTGGATCCGTAAGTAACATGCCTCAGTTTGAACAAGGATCAACACTGCACTTGATTTAGCAGTGGATGTATGGTACTTTCGATTGTTTTCAAACTTGATCACAATAGTTGTTGTCTTGTGCCAGCTCCTTTTCAATGTTGTAATCTAGGTATCTTCCCCCTAAGGAAAATCTGATTCTTTTTTCTCTTTGTGTATTTTTTTACAAGGGTGAATGTATCTTCCCCTCCACTCTTGGATGATCCCCTGCTAAATGCCATTGGAGAAAAATACAACAAGACAGCAGCTCAGGTGGCCCTGCGCTTCAGCATTCAGCGTGGTGTGGTGGTCATTCCAAAAAGTTTTAATCCAAAGCGTATTAGAGAAAACTTCCAGGTAAACACAATGAATGAATGCAATGTAGACTCTTCCCAACTTAAACAAAATGAGCCAGTCTTCAATCTTTTAGATTTAGAGTCTGTTACAAGTGCCATTACTATGACTCTATCTCCAGTTGTATCTGGGTGGAGATATTGCAGCTGTGATTCATCCACTGTGTAACCCAAGAATGAAAATCATTCTACACCAGCAGCCTTCTTCAACCTTGCACCTTCCAAATATATCAGTCCCATCCTTTCCAGCCAGCATGGCTCTTGAGGCGTTTTCCAATCCAACTTTGGAAGGAATCCAGTTGGATTAGAAGCCAGAAGGATAAAAGATCAGACATTTTTCCCCATCTCCATTCTTTCAGATGTCTGTAACACATTTTTAATACATTTTGAAAGCTACAAGTTGTCCCCTTTTAAAAAGCAAATAAATGTAGTAGGTAGCACAAATGAGGAACATCTATTTCTCAGATGTTACTGAACTATAGTTCCCAGCAGTCTCGGATAGAGTGGCTACTGGTAATAGTGAAGGCAACTGCATGTTGAATTTCAAATCTTCTGAAGGAATACAGATTCCATATCCTCAGAAAGATGATAGATTGCTGGATTTGATTGCTGATTAAACTAGGGCCAGTCATGCTCTTACAGGGTGACATAGCATGTGATAAATGTGAATGCCCTCTTCCTCTCCTTTAAAAAAATAATAATTCTCCAAGGGATTGCTTCTTTCCTTCCATACAGTCAGTTACGTTTGCCATTTCATATCCTTATTTTAAAACTCCTTTTGGCAAAGAATTTACACTGTGTTTTTCTTCCATAAATTGCTGCTAGAACTAATATGTCTCTTTTTTGGGTTAAGATCTTTGACTTTTCCCTCACTGACAAGGAAATGGAAGATATAGAAGCTCTGAATAAAAATGTCCGCTATGTGGAGCTTTTAATGTAAGTCCCTGAATAATTCCAAAGATTGACAATTGGGGGAAATTTGTGATTTTTATGGGATACTCACTACTGCACTGTCACTTTTTAAGAAAATAAAATTGGGGGTTATAAATGATTTGTAAGCAGACTGGGAATTGTTTGATTTGTATGTCTTGTGAACTTGCCCAACTGTATTGTGTAACACATGGCTAAAACTAGAGTTTAGAATAATGTGTGAAGAATTCAGGATCCTAAATAGCCATCACGTCGAATAACGGATCTCTTGAGCTTCACACTTTTGCTAAGTCCCATCCTTAGGACATCACAGGGCAGTTGCTGATAGCCAAAACCAAGATTTCCTTTGGCTGGGAAGTTGGCACAAACCCATTTTCTGTTCATTTACAGCTTTCCTAATATTCATGCTCCCGTGAGTACAACAAAGATTAACGATATATGGGAATTATATATCAGTTTTCCTTTCAAAGGTAGCTTCACTTTTCTGCAAGCCTTTACCTCAGCACATAGAAATGTCATCAGTACCAGAGAGTTCTATAAAAACAGGAACATCCCTCATGCACTTGTGTTTCCAGACAGAAATTGGAATATAAAAGCAATAGATAAATGCTAAGATCCATAACTCCTTCATACAGTATATTGGATCATAATCTCCAAAAATTTTAGCCAACTAGATAGCTTGTGACTCTCCTGTCTTCCCACAGTGCAACAGTTTCTGCCATGAAATTCTAGCACTAGTACTTAGACTTATATACCGCTTCATAGTGCTTTACAGCCCTCTCTAAGCAGTTTACAGAGTTCAACATATTGCCCCCAACAATCTGGGTCCTCATTTTACCTACCTCGGAAGGATGGAAGGCTGAGTCAACCTTGAGCCGGTGAGATTTGAACAGCTGAACTGCTGAACTAGCAGTAGCCTGCAGTGCTGCATTTAACCACTGCACCATCTCAGCTCTGTTCATCTTGAAGCTGGAAAATGGCTTTAAGTTTTCCAAAAAAAGATTTAGGAGCACAACAGGCTATTTGATTGAGGCTACTGCTCACTTTCAGGATTGACAACATTGAAATCAGTGTCAAGAAATCTGCAGAAGGATAAACTGAATAAGAAATTACACCAAGAGAGTTTTTATTTTACACACTCCTATTGCTGGAAGCTATCCAGACCATCAGTGTCCTTAGATAACCAAATGAAAGTTCCCGCTTTAGCCCCAGCAGCCTAATTAAAAGGGATAGCCAATCTTAAATTGGCTGCCTGGCAGTCCAAAGAAACTAACAAAAAGTTAGCCAAACCAAAAAGGCCAGAAACCTTTGGCAGCTCAGAGAGCTGAAACAAAATTCAGTAATGGCTATCGTCCTCAGCATATGTAGCTAAGTCAGCAAGTATTAAAGAGATAGAATTTTCTTTTGCTTCTCAATAGCCAAGCAATACTTTGGACATGTCCTTTACCTAGAGGAGGGCTCTCCAAACTTGACAAGTTTAAGACTTGTGGACTTCCCTATGGTTACCAGATTTGGAGACGCCTGACCTAAGGCTATGAGATGTAGATTGTAAAATTCCAGACAGCAAGCCAGTCCCACAAAACTAATTGAGTGATTTTAGGTGTCCCACTGTTGCAACCTAATCTATTCATGCAGGTGAGGTAGAGTTAAGATTATGTTGTAAGCCACCCCAAATCATTAGATATGAGATGGGCAGCAAATTAATTTCAAACAAACAAACAAACAAACAAACAAAAATAAGATTAGGGGCCTTGAGTTCTCAGAGAAAAGGAAGGGTAAATGCAATTAATACTCTTAGTAAGAGCAAGTCTTCAACCTGTCTCATTATGTGATGTGTATTTAACAATACACGAGCACATAATAGATTCAAACAATGTAAACCGCTCCAAACTCGACTGCAGAAAATACGACTTCAGCAACAGAGTGATCAATGCCTGGAATGCACTACCTGACTCTGTGGTTTCTTCCCCAAACCCCCAAAACTTTAAGCTTAGACTGTCTACAGTAGACCTCTCCCCATTTCTAAGAGGTCTGTAAGGGGCGTGCATAAGCGCATCATTGTGCCTACTGTCCCTGTCCTACTGTCCTCTTTATCGGAACTTTTTTCTTATGTTATGTTTATACAAACAACTACTATCCTGTACATGTTAAATAAATAAATAAATAAATAAATAAATAAATAAATAAATAAATAAATAAATAAATAAATAAATAAATAAATAAATAAATAAATAAATGGATGGATGGATGGATGGATGGATGGATGGATGGATGGATGGATGGATGGATGGATGGATAGATAGATAGATAGATAGATAGATAGATAGATAGATAGATAGATAGATAGATAGATAGATAGATAGATAGATAGATAGATAGATAGATAGATAGATAGATAGATAGATAGATAGATAGATAGATAGATAGATAAATAAATAAATAAATAAATAAATAAATATGTTTTTTCAACTTTCCAGCCTATCCAGATATTTGATGAAAATCTCTCATCCAAGTAGTAACCCAGTCTGATCTACTTTAGCTTCTTGAGGTTAAACTTAAAGTCAGCTGGTGCTGCCAGTTACTGGCAGTACAGTAGAACTAATAGTAATGCTTATTTTCTCCATTAAGAATTTTAGTACAATTCTCAACAAAGTTGCAATGACAACCAGCATTTTTATTTCTCCAGAAGCCTTAAGGGAGGTGGCGAGCCAGGCAGGGCATCTAATATATTAATATACAACTGTGGTCTTTCTGCTACAGCGTCCAATAAGGCATCATGGGCCTACAAAATAGTATTGAGAGTTCTGGCTTAGCAATTCTGGGAGAGATGCAGTATTTTCATTCCTACACTAGTTTTGCTCATAGCAAATACTGTTTGTGAACTAGTTACGTGACTGTTTTTTTAATTGATTTTATTAATCCTAACTTTTAATTTCCTGCAGGTGGAAAGACCATCCTGAGTATCCTTTCCATGATGAGTACTGAAAATTTGGGGTATCCAAGAGCATACATTCACCTGTAGTGATCTCAGCTAGTATCTTATACGTTTGTATCTGGTAGTAGTTCTTAAGTCACTTAACCCAATCCAATCCTTCGTGCTACAACTTACGTAGTGGATATAGAAAATAAGGCACATTCAGAAAAAAATGTTTTAAAACTTAGTGTGCAAATACTGCCAAATGTAAACGTTAGTGGAGGAAAACAGAATTGCCTTTTTTTTTACAAAAATATGAAAAATATATCTTTCTCCAGCTGTCTCAAAACTTGTCATGATTAACACACATGAAAGAACAGTTCTGGTTAAGCCTGCAGTGAAGCAGAACTACTGGATGCAAAGGCAGGAAACATTGGTGGAGGGTAGCAATTATTCCAAGTAAATCTGGAAATAATTTTTGGGAATTGTTTGGGTTGCTTTTTATTTTTAATGGCCTTCCCAATCTTTACTCTTATAGCTAACTTATATGTTTCAGTCAGAGGTGGGTTCCTGCCGGTACGCTCTTACCTGTTGGTCGCCGCAGAGCCGAAGAAGCCAGTGGCGTTCGTGGCGTTGGGCTTCCCCCGCCCACTTTCCCCCGCCCGCCTAGACGCCACCATTTACGTTCTTTTGCCCTCTGCGCATGCGCAAAGCATTCTGCTTGCGCAGAGGGCAAAATAATGCAAATGGCGGCGTCCAGGCGGGTGGGGGAAAGCGGGTGGGGGAAGCCCCGCGCCACAAACGCCACCGGCTTCTTCGGCTCTGCGACGACCAACAGGTAAGAGCGTATCGGCAGGAACCCACCTCTGGTTTCAGTCCTATTACAATGTTTGTATGAATAATCACATTGTATATCCCCCTGAAATAGCCTCCCTGAAAACGCTTGCTGCCAGATGTGCTGGATTGCAGCTTTCATATTTCCCAGGGGCCACTTGCTGCGACAGAGAATGGGAGATAACAAGGAGGAGGACCTGCCTTCATTTCCAACAGTTTCTTGCTGTTCCTCTCTATGCTGTAAATGGAAGGAGAGGAGACGAACTCAAAATCTGAGCCACCGAAAAATGTAAAGCTGCTCCTACTCACTTTGCAGATCCAAGTGAACATTTTGCAGATCTAAGTGAATATTTTGAAGAATTCAGAGTAAAACTACAGTTAGTCCTCAACCTTTTAGCAGCCATTTGACATTACGAGGTCACTGAATGATTGGTAGTTATGACTGATCCTTGGAGTCCGGCCTGTCCCAGCAGCCCCACAGCCACGTGATCACAATCTGGGTATTTGGCAAACCGCACTTGTGACTAGTTGACAAGCACACTGCAGTCACATGATCAACATTGCTACCTTCCATGCCCATTTCCCCAGAAAGTCAAAGGTGAAGCTGGCAGGGAAGATTGCAGGTAACTGGAATAAGCTTCCTAACCTGCACACCATCCCCCAGTCCCTCTGTGCTTGCCCCATGCTAGACACTTGTGTGCCCACACTCCTCCTCCCCAGCCTGTGTGGCTGCTCTTGTTTAGCCCACACACTCTTATGTACCCTCTCCAATCCACGCAGTATGTATCTCTCATATCCCTGCTCACCCTTCCCATGTTATGCTGCACCTCTCATGCACTATTCCAGATCATCCTCCACACTCCCACTCAGTGGTGGGATTCAGCCGGTTTGCACCGGTTCAGGCGAACCGGTTGTTAAATTACCCCACCCCCACTATCAAAGTGGATCCTGGGCGCTGTGCTGTGCTGCAATGGAAAAATCGGCAACAGAGTGGCCGGGGCGAGAGAAGGAGAAGGACACTTTCCCTCTTTCTTCTCCCTGCTCCTCCTCCTCCCCTCATGCTGGCCGCTCCGTTGCCCATTTCTCCATTGCAGCGCAACACCCAGGATTGAAGAGCCGAGGTGGCGCAGTGGTTAAAGTGCAGCACTGCAGTTCAGCAGTTCAGCTGTTCAAATCTCACCGGCTCAAGGTTGACTCAGCCTTCCATCCTTCTGAGGTCGGTAAAATGAGGACCCAGATTGTTGGGGGCAATATGCTGAACTCTGTAAACCGCTTAGAGAGGGCTGTAAAGCACTATGAAGCAGTATATAAGTCTAAGTGCTATTGCTATTGCTATTGCTATTCACTTTGAGGGGGGATAATTTAACAACCGGTTCGCCCAGGGACAGGTTGGCCATCGCAAGAGCTTGTCCCGCATGTGTGGCAGAGCTGGAGGATGGGGATGGGCCACGCCTCCGACAGCCAACCTGACCCTGGGTGAACCAGTTGTTAAATTATTTGAATCCCACCACTGCTTCCACTCACCTCTTCACTCTCTCCCTCACCCAGCAGCAGCCATTTATCAGCCTGCAGGCCTGGGACTTGCATCTTCCCGGCAGCTTCCCCACTGACTTTGGTTGTAGGAATCTGGCAGGAAGTTCCCTTACCTGATGACTGTAGCATTCAGTAAACAAAAGCAGCCGAGTCTTCAGAGATTGATATCACTAAGCAATGCAGTTTCACCTTATGTCTGCATTGCTTAGTGATGGAAATTGCAGGTCCAATTGCCGTTGTAAGTTGAGAACTATGGGTGGAAACTAAACAAGGAGAGAAGCAACTTAGAACTAAGGAGAAATTTCCTGACAGTAAGAACAATTAATCAGTGGGACAGCTTGCCTCCAGAAGTTGTGAATGCTCCAACACTGGAAGTTTTTAAGAAGATGTTGGATAACCATTTGTCTGAAGTGGTGTAGGGTTTCTTGCCTAAGCAGGGGGTTGGACTAGAAGACCTCCAAGGTCCCTTCCAACTCTGTTATTATTATAATATCTGTACTGTCATTCTCATTCTGCAGTTATAGTTTGCATTAGAAAATGCATGGCATTCATGCATAGAAGGGCAACCTCGGCAGCATCCTTATGTATCCTTGATTGGGATGTAAAATTTTAATCCTGCTCCAGTAAGATAAGTGGAACCTCGCCAGTAAATCCAGTAGGAGTAAAATGTAACACTCTGTACTGTACAAAATGTGCTGCAGTTTAACTTCTGTATGCATTCATCAAACAGCTGGAGCTGGAGAAGACATTTTAAAAAAAATCAAGGCCACCATTCAAAGTTAGATGTGTCTACGTCCCATTTAGAACATGATAGTCTTTTAGCAGCCTGACATTCTGCTTTTATCTCAAACCAAAACTAGAAAAATGATAACTGTCTTGGGTTAAGTACATACTTTGCCTGAGACTTTGTTCCAAAACTTTGACCATTTGGCTTTCAAATGCATACCAGCTGACAAATCTGCACTGAGATGCAAAAGGTCCAAAATGGGAATGATAGTAAAATTAGTCCTCTAATGTGTCCAAAGAAACTTTGTGAACCCAGTCCGGTTTATCTGTTGAAGATTTAAAGCAAATTAAGCCAAAGAGACCCCATTCCCAAGAGGACACTCAATTCCCAAACTTATAACGGAGCAAGTTTTTTTTTACTATAGAAAAGTTTTTTATACTTTACTATTTTGGAACTGGGGACAATCAGCATGTTGTGATATAGCTTCATCTAGATTTAGCAAGGGGAATATGCAGAACGCTATTTTTCTGTTGAAGAGATGAAAAAAATATATTGGCTAATGCCATCCTTTGTTCACCAGGCAAACACCAAGCCCTTATAAGGTCTGATACATTTTAATGAGCCACTCACTCACATGTTGTGGCAATTTTTAAGGATTTGGGATTTATCATTCCACTTTTAATTTTTTGAGATCTTGGAATTGGATGATGTTGCCAGTACTGCCAATCAAAGCAACACAACACATGGGCTTGTTGGCTAAGGAATTCTTGGGTTGAAGTCCACACATCTTAAAGTTGCCACAATTGAAAAATACTGGTGTAAAAATACCTTTCCCAACCTAGCCCAGCAAAGGTTGGGCCTTGAAAGAGAAATCTCGGTGCTGTGAGACAAAGAGTAACAACCAATAAAGTCAGTGGCAAACATCAGCTTTGTAAAACATGAAAATACAGTGAGGGGATGGCCAAAAAAAGAATGTTATATTACACATTACCAAAAAGCAAAATAAAACAAACAAACAAAAACGCACATGGCTATCCAAATGAAAATCTGCATAAGATGAACTGCAATGTCTCAAATTAACAACCGACAACAATAGGTGGGAACATTTGATAGAACTCCGTGCCATTATTGAATTATAGATGCAACACATCTGGAAGGCACTAGACTGTGAAAGACTAACCTAATATCTTGAGTTGTCCACTGGTTCCAGAGGCATGTAACAATAATCAAACAATACATCATGATTCAGCAGAAAACATAAAATAAACCCAGTTGAGTATTGTAAGCAATCCAAAATACAAAGCGCTTTGTTCCAGTGGCTTAAATGAAAAATAAGTGTTCTTGGTTTAGGACAGGGGTCAGCAACCCATGGCTCTGGAGCCGCATGTGGCTCTTTCATCCTTCTGCTGCGGCTCCCTGTCGCCGGTCAGCTCTACAATTGATAGGGCTTTCCATTAGGACAGGTAGAGGAAAAAGGACGCCATGCTAGGAGGAGACTCTATGGTGGGGGAACCGGATTTCTGGTCAGCTCCAGAATTGAATGGGGGGCTTCTGGTTAGGACCTTTGTGGTTCTTTGAGTGTTTAAGGTTGCCGACCCCTGATTTAGGATCAACACAAAAAAGTGAGATGCCTATTTCCGAGTAATTCTTCAATTGGCTATAATCAAGCAGAGAAGACAGAATGAAGTGTGCTTAGAAGGATTCAAACGTTGGGGGCCTTGTTTGAAGTTCATCGTCCAAAGAGGATGATGACAAAGATTATTAGGGGACTGGAGGCTCAAACATATAAAGAACAGTTGCTAGAATTGGGTATGTCTAGTTTAATGAAAAGAAGGACTAGGGGAGACATGATAACAGTGTTCCAATATCTAAGGGGCTGCCATAAAGAAGAGGGGGTCAAGCTATTCTCCAAAGCATCTGAGGGCAGGACAAGAACCAATGGGTGGAAATTAATCAAGGAGAGAAGCAACCTAGAACTAAGGAGAAATTTCCTGACAGAACAATTAATCAGTGGAATGATTTGCCTCCAGAAGTTGTGGGTGCTTTTAAGTTTTTAAGAAGAGATTGGACAACCATTTGTCTGAAACGGTATAGGGCTTCCTGCCTGAGCAGGGGGTTGGACTAGAAGACCTCCAAGGTCCCTTCCAACTCTATTATTCCGAGTAAGAGATATGGTATAATCCAATGCACAGCCTAAGGAATTTGAGGTTCAAACCAGTTGCATACTATATAAAAAAAGTGAAAATATGAAACATGCAAATGTAATATTTAAATTTGATTACAGTTACAGCCCCCATACATTTATACATCTAACACACACATCTAACACTTTAAATATTACAAGTTGGCAACAATTTAAAGAAGGGATTGAAAGAGGTAGAGTTTCAGGGGATGTAACTTTCTTTTAAATCCTGGCCTTGTTTCAGAATTGCAACAAGCCCATTCAAATTCAACGGCAGACACATTTTTCTGTCCTAGTACAAGGGCAAATGTGGATTATTAGGGCAGATCTAACATAGCATATAGCAGATTGGTTAATAGATAAAGGAGCAGAATTTTTTTAAATGAAATTAAAGATGTGTTTGACCTACTGCTGTTTGAAATTTTATTCTTCTGTCCAGTAGTACAGAACAAACCAGTTTTCTCATTTCCAAGTATTCCATTAAATCATCTGTAAAATTTAAAATTCACATATCCGGACATGAAAACTTAGAACTAACTTGCTGAGTTTAGAGTTTAGAATAAAAGGTGGTATTTCAATAGCCTTAGCCAAAAAGTCGATCTTTTCATATATAGTAGTTCTACCGACAGAAGTCCATATATTACCAAACAAATTCTTTTTATTTGTATAATTCTATTGTTCAAAACTGAGCTTCCTGCAAATGTACTGGAAAGAAAACCAACCTAAGTCACAGCTCATTTCCACAGCTTCTTTTGGATTGGGGGTTGCTCTTGGACTTGCAAATTTTCCTTTTAGCTCTTGGAATGATCAGAGGAGATCTCAGAAAAGATACAAAGGGGAGCATTGCAGCTGTTTGGCTTGGCTCTTAGAAGTGAGGGGATGGCATTGTTTACTGAAGCAGCTTTGAGCCATTGTCAAATTAAAGGAGTCCAAAAATCTGCATAGCTCTGTTATGTAAGACAGTTGCTACATATGCAGGGAAGCAGTGGTGGGCTGCAACTGATTTAACAACCGGTTCGGTGATCGTGCGCTTTGCGTACTTGTGCGCAGTGTTCAAAATACAGCAATTTGAAGCTCAGCTGCTTACCTTCTAAGGCAGCCCCGGTAAGTAGAACAGTGGAGGTGCAGAAATCAGCTGAGCCAGAAAAAATGAAATCTAGGACAGGAGAGCGCAGGAGCGGGTGAGCAGGGCCAGCTGATAATCGGAACTACCTGTTCGCCCGAACCAGTCTGAACCGGCGGCAGCCCACCACTGCAGGGAAGGCTATGTATTACCCTCAGTTTTAATTTTGTCAAAAGGTATAAACAACATGGCCATAGATGGGCTTTAACCAATCAGAATGCACTCTACAAATGTGGACCAATTCTCAGAAATCTCAGCAATACCTACTGTAGCCAAACCTTCTGTAAGCTGATGTCCATGCATCTTGGGAACATAAAAGTTTGGGGGAGGCTGCTGAAACATCTTTCGGTGTAGAATTCCCTGCCCCGCTTCTTTTCTAGACTCTTTTAATTAAAAGAAAACCAAATGAGAAACTGCAATGATTCAAAGGGTCAGTTTTGGGGGGGTTCTAGGGGAGCAAGATGGGAGGGGTCCGTCTCTCTTATCCTGCAGCTTTGTGCACCCCCCCTTCAAAGCAGCCAGGGGTGGGTTCCTACCGGTGCGGGCTTGCCTATTCGTCGCCGCAGAAGCTGGTGGCATTCGCGGTGCGAGGCTTCCCCCACCTGCTTTCCCTGGCCGCCGGGACACCGCCATTTGCATTCTTTTGCCCTCTGCGAATGCGCAAAGTGTTCTGCTTGCACAGGGGGCAAAAGAACGCAAATGGCAGCGTCCCGGTGGCCGGGGAAAGCGGGCGGGGGAAGCCCCGCGCCGCGAACGCCACCAGCTTCTTCGGCTCTGCGGCGATGAACAGGCAAGACCGCCACTGCCCCTCTCACTGCCCTCCCTCCCCGCCTGGCAGGAGGAGGCAGGCGAGGCAGGAGGCAGCGGGGTGTGCAGGGCAGATTCAAATTAAAAAAGCGGGACTTTTTTGAAACGCCGCGGGACACGGGACAAATTATTAAAAAGCGGGACTGTCCTGCCAAAAGCGGGACGTCTGGTCACCTTAAGCAATGGGCTTCTAATCCATAAACTAATGTTTCCCCAGATTTGCTTAGCTTTAGCAACATGGCTTGAGAGTTACATCAGCTCTCTGGTGAATTGTCAGAAATATCCTTCCACTCCTTTACTTAATGGTTACATGCTGCACTACAGCTAAGAAGGTGAGGATGAAAATATAAATTGAATGGGGAAATTTTCGAATTTATCACCTGGAAGCTGGTAATATGTGGCAGAACTACATGCATTGCAATGGGTTGATAACTAAAAAAAAGTAGAAAGTTAAAGTGGAGGAAGTATTCCAGTCTCTCAATTCTACATTGAGCTTCTAAAATTCCAAAAACTATGATTTTCACTCAGTCCCCAGTGGCGGGCCAACTGTCAGTCATTCTCATGATGAACTGTGACCAATGGACAAGAAGCCAAGATTGGGGGAAGGGTGGGTGTGGGTGGGTGTTTAAAAATCAAATATGAATTACTGGTATGCCATTCATGGCAAGAAAGATATCCCTCACCTCTCAGAAAATAATCTGATAAAGAATGAGTTTTCTCTGCACTTATGGAACATTAAGAGACAACTTTGCAAAAGAAAGTAGGGAGGGAGGAAATTCCATTTAGACTCCTGCAGGGAGGTAGATACATGAGTAGAAACACAGCAATTAAAACTGTTTCTTAATCTTGACAAATTCAAGCTAGGTGGATTTCCAGAATTCCCCAGGCAGCATGCTAGCTGAGGAACTCTGGAAGTCCACAAAGCTTAAAGTTGGCTAAGGTTGAGAAACGCCAAGACTGACACATGCAATATTTTGTGCTGTCTAACTTGTGTATCAAACCCTTTTTATTACGCCAATGTGTTTAATTATGTTTAATGAAAAGAAGGACTAGGGATGACATGATAGCAGTATTCCAATATCCCAGGGGCTGCCACAAAGAAGAGGGAGTCAAACTATTCTCCAAAGCACCTGAGGGCAGGACAAGAAGCAATGGGTGGAAACTAATCAAGGAGAGAAGCAACTTAGAACGAAGGAGAAATTTCCTGACAGAACAATTAATCAGTGGAACAACTTGCCTCCAGAAGTTATGAATACTCCAACACTGGACGTTTTTAAGAAGAGATTGGATAACCTTTTGTCTGAAGTGGTGTAGGGTTTCCTGCCTGGGCAGGGGGTTGGACTAGATAGAAGACCTCCAAGGTCCCTTCCAACACTGTTATTCTATTCTATTCTTCTATTGCAGGGAACACAGCCCCCTTGACTCCTAATGTCAGTCCATTAGATTTTCTTCAAAAGGGAAGCTTTAACTTCTCCACCTCCCCTTGTAAAGCGACTAATACAGTCAAAAAGATGCAACACAACTTTCCTTGCATTATTGTAGGAGGTGCAGCAACAGAGGTGGATTCCTCCCAGTCCGTACCAGTTCTATAGAACCGGTAGCAAACTGCTGGTGATGTCACAGTGTCGGTTCTGTCGGTGCCGGTCCGTGACTCTGCCATCTTTTTTTTTGAAAAAAAAATGATTTTTTTTTAATTTGGCTGATTTTTTCTTCTGCACATGTGCAGAAGCCAAATTTTCAGCACTGCACATGCGCCGCCATCTTGTTTTTGGCTTTTTGGGGGGAATTTTTTTCCAAATTTTCGGCATTGCACATGCACATGCAAAGTGCCCGCTCACCACGCCGTGGTGCGGGAGGAAGCGAACCGGTGGCGAGGTAAGTTAGAACCCACAGCAACTCATTGACACTAATCCTAGTTATATAGCTGAATTCTGCCCTCCAAAATAGAAACAGAACACCCAACATTCAGAATTTAAACTCCCCCTCTCTGCTCATTTCTACGATGAACTTACAAAAGCAAAGAATTGTCCTGAAAATTTGTCCCCTGATATAACAAGCCAATGCCTTCCATCCAATATATTACATTCCTGAAAATTCCTTGGAAGAAAAGCCCATGCCTTCTGGTTCTCCAGATGTTGCTGGATTACAAGTCATTCACAGCCCTCACACGGTTCCCAAAGCTGAGGAATGTTGAGAATTATGCCTCAGCATTACTTAGAAGCCTGGAATCATGATCATGCTACAGCTATTAAGTAGCATTCAAGTTGATTTAAAGTCAACCATTTCATGCCTGACATTTTAATGGGCCAATGATTAAAGAAAATGAGCTGTCCGTGGAATACAAGAGTTTTTCTGAACCTCGGCCACTTGAATATGTGTGGATTTCAACTCCCAGAATTCCCCAGCCAGCATTCCGAGAATTGAAGTCCACAAATCTTCAAGTGGCCAAGGTTGGAATCACTGGAATATACAACATCTCTTAACAAGAAGTGGGTGGAAGATATCCTCAAGATTTAGAGGTGGTTTTTCATGCAAGATGCAATATAAGCCAAGCCATGTTTCAAACATCTTTTATGGGTCTCCAAACCGACTCCTTCTCAACTGAATCTTTTTCTGAGCTGCAAAAATTGGGACTATCATTAGATGAAGGGAAAGAGCTAAGGTGTGTTGATTTCTGCAAGCCAGATGTGCTGCCCTAATATCTTCTACACTTTATTAATCCAGACTAGTATTATGCATTTGCAATCATATCATCTTTATTAATCCACAATCATATAAAAATTTCCAAACTTCCTGAAACTTCACGGAAGATTTGTTGAATCTCTTACTTATCCTCCTGCTGCCCTCTACCGTTAGCCAAGTGAAGCAGCTCTCCATTTCCTAACAAGTAGCCACAGCATAGCAGACTTTTCCAAAAAGAGCTGCACAACAGACATCATGGTTGCACTGATTGGCTGGATTATGGAGGAGATCCGATTGCTCTTCAGAAAGCATTCATTTTGCTATGCACCATAAAGAAGTGTAGCTGTGCTATTATTTCATGATTAAAGGGACTTCAGCATTTTAAATGAAAGGGCCTTGTAAATGTTTGTGTGCATATTTGTTTGTGCACACAGCCCCATCAGTATATACACACTTCACATGTTTATGAAAGACTTATTTACGAAAACAAGAAGCCCCAGTTTCACTTATTATTCATAATAAGTTGCCGGCGATGATGAAATTACTGAGCAATTACTGAGGGTTTGTCTTCTTTCTTTTACCTCCAAGAGATGGAAATAAAGAATCACAGACATCTTTTAAATAAGAAATATTTTAAATTTATATATACATATAAAAAGGAAATGAAAGGTCATGAAAAAACAAACAAAGAATTGATGCCTTTACATGATCACACAATGGGATAGCTCCTCATACTCAACAATGTAGGCTGGGTAAATCTGATGCTTCTCAAAGATGACAAAAATAGAAGGATTCAGAACATCGTCCACACAGCTGTCATAGAAGCTGTTTGATTGGTTAGGTCTAGGAGGAGGGCGGACATAAGAAGCTTCTCCTTGGACATAGTCTCCAACCAGAACTCTAGCAACAAACATGGTCTTTGCTTGTCTCTTCGACTTGCAGTATGTGTTGGAGTAGCAGGCATCTCTGGCAAAATAGCTTCCTACAAGAAAGCACATTTTAAAATACCAAACCCTTTGTAAAGAAAAAATATTTATTTATTTATTTATTTATTTATTTATTTATTTATTTATTTATTTATTTAAATAGCAATAGCAATAGCACTTAGACTTATATACCGCTTCATAGTGCTTTACAGCCCTCTCTAAGCGGTTTACAGAGTTCAGCACATTGCCCCCAACAATCTGGGTCCTCATTTTACCCACCTCAGAAGGTTGGAAGGCTGAGTCAACCTTGAGCCGGTGAGATTTGAACAGCTGAGCTGCTGAACTAGCAGTAGCCTGCAGTGCTGCATTTAACCACTGCGCCACCTCAGCTCTTTACAAATAGATTTGTATGCCACCCAACTCCCGAAGGACTCTGGGCGGCTAACAACATGTCAAATACAAAATCTAAAAAAAATAGTTAAAAGCAAATTAAAACAGAAAAACCAATTAAAAAATACATATACTACTTTCATGGGTCGGAACTTAACCTTGATATTCCCAAGCTCAGAGGTCCTTTCCCATCATTCATACGCCTGCTGGAAGAGCCAGGTTTTAACGGTTTTACGGAAGGCCAGTAGGGTGGGGATAGTCCGGATCTCCGGTGGTAGTTGGTTCCAAAGAGAGAAAGCTCTCCCCCATGGTCCTGCCAACCAGCATTGCTTGGTTGATGGGACCTGGAGGAGATCAACTCTGTGGGACTTAACCGGTCGTAGGGAGGTATGTGGCAGGATGAGGTCCCGAAGGTAGTCTGGTCCTGAGCCATGTAGGGCTTTAAAGGTCATAATCAACATCTTAAATTGTGACTGGAGACTAATGGGCAACCAATGCAGCTGGCGAAGAACAGGTGTTACGTGGGTGTATGTTGGTACACCCACCACGGCTCGCGCAGCTGCATTTTTCACCAATTGCAGTCTCTGGACACTCTTTAAGGGTAGCCCCATGTAGAGCGCATTACAGTAGTCCAGCTGGGAGGTGATGAAGGCATGAGTGACCGTGAGCAATGCCTCCTTCTCCAAGTAGGTTGGTGCACCAGGTGAATATATATAGTAAAATAAATTTACTATATATTGTTCAAGGTTTTAAATATTACTAAACTACAACTCCCAACATCCCTTTGGCTGTGCTGGCTCGTACTGCTGGATATTCAGATTCAGCAAAACTAGAGATCCCTAGTTTCCCACAATAGCACATTCGCCCATGTTTCTGATGGCTCCTTTTATTTCCAGTGTTCAAAAGTAAGGCCTCTGTTTATTAGTCCAATAACGCAATCTTCACACAATAAGGATGTATCAGTAGGTTCAGTGTGTGTCAGACAGACAGTTTGAGTATGTATATATGGAAAATCATTAGGTGGCACACTGAACCAAAGCATTCAAATCTGCAACTATATATCTCGCACATGAACTTACCTGATAGTACAATTTGCCAAGTAATTGAAAGTCAGTGGTGGTTGTGTGGTGGTTAAGGAGTTCCACTGGACTAAGAGGTTTATTTCAGTGATTTAGGTCCAACCATTACCTTTCAGTTGAATAGGGTTATCATGGGAATAAAATTAGGGGAGGCTTCCCACATATGCAGATTTGAGCTCTCAAATAAAAGTCAGGACATAAATGCATAGATTTGGGGAAATGGATAGAAAAACAATGCTTGAAGATGCCGAAACTCAGATATCTTCAAATCTTGCAAATTATGTGAATTTTAACTGTCAAGGTAGGAAATACTTAGCTCTTCCCAAATGCACTACTTCTTCCCAACTCTCCAGTACCTTTTCCATATAGTGTTCCATGAGTGCCACAAATTCTCCAGTCAAAGTTTTGCCCACAGATGTCATACAGGTGTGATATGCTAGTGCCATGAAACAAGAGCCGTTCATCAATTTCCTTTCCTCTATTCAACTTCTTCATCTGCTCTTTTTGCCTAGAAGCAAACTTCAAGTTATACTTGAGGTCAAAAAGAATTTAAATCACGTCTCTCTTCCGACTTGAAAGATATACCGCAAAATGATCTAAGAACACTTAGTAAACATATTTATTAAACTAAATTTATTAATCTAAATTTATTACCCCAATTTAATGTAGCTTTCCCAAACAAAGTACTAAATTAATTTTTCCCAGATCTATTAGGCTATGCTATCATTCAGTGGCAATGGTATACATGAATGATGTAATTCAATCTCTAGCATTATTAGAACTGGGAGTAGGGTGGCATATAAGAACAGCAATAAATAAATAAATAAAATAAAATAAATAAAACTGTGCTAGAATTCTGCAGAGCTGTGGTAAGGCAACAATGACCTAAGTCTAAATGGAACTAGATCAAACAGATCAGATTAGAAAAGTCTGGCTTAAATGATAGCAATAGCACTTAGACTTATATACCGCTTCATAGTGCTTCACAGCTCTCTCTAAGCGGTTTTACAGAGTCAGCATATTGCCCCCAACAATCAGGGTCCTCATTTTACCGACCTCAGAAGGATGGAAGGCTGAGTCAACCTTGAGCCGGTGAGATTTGAACAGCTGAACTGCAGCTAGCAGTCAGCTGAAGTAGCCTGCAGTGCTGCATTCTAACCACTGCGCCACCTCGGCTCTTTATGTCCTTTGATGTCCAAGGTCCCTTTCTAATTTTTGCTTACAGGCCACAGCGTATTCACAACCAGATAGATATGGTATAAGATCACAAAAAATAAATTCACAATAGCACTAATACTCAATAGAGAACACATAAGATAAGTTCCAGATACAGTGCTAGATCCAATTATTATGATTTTGACTTCCCAGGAAGAAAATTAAAATCCAATACAAACCACTGAAAGACTTGCCAGAGAGAAGGATTCTGAATTCTTTGAAGTCTGTGTATTATGCAATCTTCCATTGTCTTCTCAAAAAGCATCTTGATTTCATGATACTCTTCTGAAGAATTAGAGACCTCTACCAGCTAGAAACAAGATCAGAGCTATTGTGAATGAATCTTTTAGTTGTTTTTGATCTATAAATATTTTTCATTCTTTATATATTTGACCCTTTCAAGTCAAAATGTGGACTCATAACATAACTATGTAGATCAAATAAATTAAGAGCAGAATAAGTTTCTTAAAAAATAATTATGGTTGGGTTTAGACATTGGACTAAGTAGCTGTAACATATTTTTCACAATGAGTGAACCTAACCACTGAACTTTATAAATATGGCCTCACAATATGCATTAAAAATGTTTTAATCACAATACATCATTGTTCCATTTACTATGTCTCTAATCCAGTGGTGGCGAACCTTTTTAGGCTCGCGTGCCAAAAAGGGGGGGCGCGCGCTTGCGCGCGCTCGCATGCCCACACCCATTCCCTCCCCCCCATGCATGCGCACAACACCCCCCCCATGCTGCCCCCTGCGCATGCGCACACACACCCCACCCCCGCGCAAAGGCCTTACCGGAGCCTGGGACGACGAAACGGGTAAACCGGAAGTGTGGAAAAACGCACTTCCGGTTTGCCAGTGAGCTGTTTTTTGCACTCCGGAGGGTTCAGGGAAGCTCCCTGAAGCTCCGGAATGCAAAAAACTACAAAACGGACAAACCGGAAGTGCGGAAAAATGAGGGCAGGACAAGAAGCAATGGGTGGAAACTAATCAAGGAGAGAAGCAACCTAGAACTAAGGAGAAATTTCCTGACAGTTAGAACAATTAATCAGTGGAACAACTTGCCTCCAGAAGTTGTAAATGCTCCAACACTGGAAGTTTTTAAGAAGATGTTGGATAACCATTTGTCTGAAATGGTGTAAGGTTTCCTGCCTAAGCAGGAGGTTGGACTAGAAGACCTCCAAGGTCCCTTCCAACTCTGTTATTCTATTCTATTCTATTCTATTCTATTCTATTCTATTCTATTCTATTCTATTCTGTTCTGTTCTGTTCTGTTCTGTTCTGTTCTGTTCTGTTCTGTTCTGTTCTATTCTGTTCTATTCTATATGGACAAGGTCATCATGCTAAATGACCACAATTAAAAGCAAGGTATGGTTTAGCAGGAGGCGTGAATAAATAACTTACTGTAAATCAGCTTTGACCTTCAGATATTGACTTCATCTCTTAACATACCCAAATGGTAGGGATTATAGAATTGTCATCCAGCAGTATTTCAGTACTCAAGATTGCTTTTAATGCTGCTGTATACCCTACTTGATAGAGTCTTCTGTACAACTTTTACCATGAAAACTTAAACAGAATATTGCCAAGGGACATGATGGTGTAACCTCAGTAAAACTGTTCACTTATCATTATTTACCAGAGGGTTATTTCACATTTAATTCTGTCGGATGTCCACACACACCAAAAACAAAACAAAATCTAGAAGTATCTTTCAAGCGACCTAAAAGCTAATTTCAAAAAAACTGGTGGACTATTTCAAACTTTGTGGCTTTTATATACATAGGCCAGAAGTAAGAAGGTTTGGGTGTCATCTCTAGGCACTTACAGGGGCATAGGGAATAGCAGTAGCATTTAGACTTATATAGCACCCAATAGCACTTAACAGCATTCTCTGAGCAATAAAGAAGCATTATTTGCATATTGCCCCTAACAATTGGGGTCCTCATTTTACCGACTTCAGAAGGATGGAAGGCTGAATCAACCTTGAGCCCCATCGGGATCGAACTCCAAGCTATGGGCAGAGTTTGCCTGCAATACTGCACTTTAACCACTGTGCCACCAGGGCTCTTAGAGAAGTTTATGAATCAACCATACCACCAAACAGTATTCTTATTATTGGCTAATATCTTCCCCCTAGAAATGTTGTAAAGAATGACTTCTGTCATTCAGACCATACAGCAATAGTCAAATGGCCAGAAGCAAAGGGAAATGCTGATCCCCAACAAACTGCATTTGAGCCCCTATGAACTTTTAGGAAGTAGGGTGGCATAAACCTGGAAGAACGTACCAAGTTGTGTTCGGGATGGTGTGTGTGTGGAAAGACAGAGGGGAAAAAAGGGAAGGAAGTTACCCAACTGCACATGGGAGATATTTTTAATGAGAGCAGAAACAGAGGTTGTTGCTATGGTCAGATAAAACAGAATACCTTATAGCCTATGTCAGGAAGGGCTGACTGATCCCAGGTGGAAGGAAACAAGTGGAAGGGAAAAGAAGATTCAAAACGGCAGCTGCAAATGGGAAATAAACAAGAGCATTACTGTGGAAATAAAGAAACAAAGAGCATTACTGTCTCATTTAATTTCCATATTTATTTATTTATTTATTTATTTATTTATTTATCAACACGTGTACAAGATAACAGGTATGATATAAACATAAACAAAAGCAAAGTATGTATAGGTAAATTTGGACAATAGGATAGAGGGACAGTAGGCATGATGGTGCTCTTATGCACGCCCCTTACAGACCTCTTAGGAATGAGGTGAGATCAACTGTAGACAGTCTAAGGTTAAAGTTTTTGGGGAAGAAACCACAGAGTCAGGTAGTGCATTCCAGGCATTGATTACTCTGTTGCTGAAGTCATATTTTCTGCAGTCGAGTTTCGAGCGGTTTACATTGAGTTTGAATCTATTGTGTGCTCGTATATTGTTGCGGTTGAAGCTAAAGTATTCATTGACATGTAGGACATTGTGGCAGATGATTTTATGAACTACATTCATAACTTTTATTTTATTTTATTTTTTTTTCTATTTTGGAGCAGACCTCCCCAATTCAGTAATCTCTGCAGGTTTTTGGCTAAAATATTCATTGTGACTGGAAATGATGAAAACAGTAATCTGACTCAGTGGCCCCCAATCTTTTGGGCATCAGGGACCGGTTCTGTGGAGAGGGGGTTTTCTGCGGACTTGAGGGGGTGTGGTTTCGTGTGCTGCCTGCATCTCGCAGATGGGCTTTACTTGTTTGCGCAGCCCAGTTTCTGGCATGCTGTGGCTTGGTGGCTAGAGGTGGAGCTCTTGCTTCACAATTAGAAAGCTGTGAATTCGATCCTAGGTAGCGGCAGATATTTCTCTCTCTGGGCACAATGAGTAAATATCAGCTGCGAACTCTGCATTGGCGACAGGAAGGGCATCCGGCCAGTAAACACTCAGCTCCATTCAGTTTCCCCGACTCCACCCTGATGCAAGGGATTACGGGGTCATGAAAAGACAAAACAAATTGCCCTTTCCCAAGTTATTGAAAGCTACTAGAACTGGAAATCTATTCCTAATCTCATCACTTTTATTTCATCAAATCCAGGATTAGTAAAGGGGTAAGATGATGGAGAGGAGATGTTTGTGTATAAGGGAATTGAGCCTAAGCCATGAGCAATGAAGCAGGCTTTATAACTGTAACAGAAAGATGTATTTAAAGAAATATATGATAAGGATAGGCCTAACACCTCTTTGACCATAGTTTACCAGGAGGAGAACCAGAGAGCAGGCTTAATTCCCTGAAGTATCTACATCTCAGAGTTCCTTATGGTCAAATTGTTTGAAAGTCACACTTCCAACAAAATCATTGGGAAGCATACCTTGGAAGTGGAAACTGAATATAAACATGATTCAGCTGTTAGCAAACTGCAGGGATCTATTATATTTAGGCACCTACTTTAAAACAGCCCAGAAATTGTAATCAAGTACAGCTCAGGACAAAGGTATGAGTGCATTTCAGCAGTATATTTCTTAGGAGACCTAAGCATTACTGAGAAACACTGAGCTTCATTCATTGAGTGGGAGGTTTTATGTACTGCACTGGCACACTACATTTTCAGCTTAGCCAACGTGAGATATGAATCCACTAGTTTGATTGGTAAAGTTTATGAGAGTGTGAATCAGGCCAACAAGACCATGGTTTAAATCAGTAGTTCTAAGCCAATGATCTGTGGACCCCTGAGTGGCCATGATATCATCACAGGGCCCCCGCGAAGACATGAAGAAATGTTATGATTTAAATTTTGAGTTAAGTCTTGGAGGTCTGTGGCCATAGTCAGTGGCCACAAAGGTAAAGGGGGTCCATGGTGAAGAAAAGATTCAAAACCACTGGTTTAAATAATATATTGATTATCACAATGTACAAATCTAGTTGTTGTTTATGTATTTGGAAATGTTTCATTGGATTAATGCAACGGTGATTTCTTTTCCACAGACCCTTTGCTTGAAATGGCTGAAATGTCTTTCTTCCTTTTCCTACTAAGATAACTATTTTTTCGTTTCACAATATTAGGTGGTTTTGGACAGAGGTCTGGACAGGGGTGGGTTCAAACTTACCTCGCCGCCGGTTCGCTCCCTCCTGCGCCGCATGGCTGCGCACGCATTGCATGCGTGCATGCGCAGTGCCAAAAACTCAGCTTCTGCGCATGCGCAAAAACCAGCAAAAAAGCAAAAAAAAAAACCCCAAAATAAGAGATGGCAGCTGAAAAGTGCCGAAAACTTGGCTTCTGCGCATGCACAGAAGCAAAAACCAGGAAAAAGGGGGGGGGGGTTAAAAAAAGATGGCGGCAGCCACAGACCGGCACCGACAGAACCAGCTCCGTGATGTCCCCACCAGTTTACTACCAGTTCTATAGAGCTGGTTAGAACTAGTAGGAACCCACCTCTGGGTCTGGAGTATGAGGATATCGCCTGCCCAAGGACCACCTGGACTGTGGCTAGTGTCACTGTGGAATTACTGAAGTGGCAGAGCTGAAACTGGGAGAAGGGGGAGGGATCAGAATTTTGATGCTTGGCAACTGGTTCATATTTATGATGGTTACATATCCCGGGGTCATGATCACAGTTTTGAGACCTTCTGACAAGCAAAGTCAGTTGAGAAGTCAGATTCACTTTACAATCGTGTTACTAACTGAACAACTGCAGTGATTCACTTAACAGCTGTGGCAAGAAAGGTCGCAAAACAGGGCAAAACTCACTTAACAACTGCCTCACTTAGCAACAGAAATTTTGGACTCGATTATGGTTGTAAGTCAAGGACTACCTGTAAATAAATTAAAATATTAATTACCTCTTCTCGCTTTTGCGTCTACCTCCAAAAAATACAACTCGGGGCCATCTGCAGACTCTCCTCTGTGTTTGGTAGTACACATTTCTCTGAACCATCTCTTGAAGGAAACAGGAAAACACACTGTCAAATAACTCACCTATACTAATAATTAATTCACTTATCAATTTAACTTAAATACAAGGCATTGTAGGCTGCTACTCGTGGGCTGCTGTTGTTGATAAAGCTTTGCGTACTATACAGAAAAGAGTATTTTATCTACACTGGAGGACTTATATTTGATGCACTTGGACAGATTTAAATCTGATTATCAATTTAATAGAGGGAAGCCCTTATATTTGGAAATCAAAAACTTCCAAAGAACACCCAAGAGGAACACCCATTTTCGCTTCCTAAAAAACACTGTGCTATTCCACAACTGGCAGTGTCTGGTTTAGTAACATTTAAAAATAAGGTAAGATACCAGAATCTCAGTCAGATCAGTCTCATGGAAATTTAATATTACTAAAATATTATCAAGAAGAGACGGGAGAAGGTGTGGCTAATGCCACGGTGCTACGGAGTTTCCCTGCGCTCCACAGGGGAAACCCTGAACCCACGCCGCCTGGGGACCTGGACCGAACAGGACCAGGTCGGATCCACCCTGAAGGGGTGGTGAAGAAGGGAGCATTGGCTGGCAGACTGGGGGGCGGCAAACCCCCCAGGGAACCAGCTTTGCTCCTTGACCGGTGGCGTGCAGAAGACAGCATTGCAGCTGTCCTCTAGCCACGGCAGTCACATCGCAAGGAGTTGAAATAGCGAGTTGGAGTCACCTGGGAAAGAAAATTAAAAGTGAGGTGCTGGTGAGCGTGAAGAAGACAGAAGAAGCTGGTGAGTGATATTGCCGGAGAAAGCTTTAAGAAACTTTACTTGGACATAATAAAAGGGAACAAAAGGACTGGAAGTGAAAGAGCGGCTGCTTGGAATATGGAGAATATAGAGTGGGATTTTTTAAAAAACTGAATTATAACTAGAGCCCAATTGATTGAGGATTTGGAGTTTTACTTTTAAAGATCTGGAATTTAAAGGAAAGCAATTTGGTCGACGGAATTATTTAAAAACAGAAGAATTGGATTATAATAACAAAGGCAGAGCTGGGAGGCGGAAACAGAGCCATCTGCTGGTTGGAGGAGTCACTGTAAGCATGGGATATTACCAGAAATAATGTTTTGACAGCTGTTGTTTTTGGAACAGAGCAGCTTGTGACTGTATAAAAGAAAAATATTTGGACTAAGATGGATAAGAATTGAACTGGATTGAATCTTAACAACAAAAGAACAGCAAGAAAGATTTAGATTTGTAATGACTAAATGGAATTAAAAGGATCTAATTGGTGAGATTTTACTAGAAGACAATTAAAGGCTGTGAAATATATTATTATTAGCAGCTGGAAGGACTATAGAAATTTGGTGATTTGTGATCTTGCTGACAAAGAAATAAGCGATTGCTAAAAACTCTTGGAACTTATTGAAAAATTTTGTTTTGTGGTTCAGACAGATACCAGTTAACAGCTGGAGCTCTATTAGATTTCAGATTTGAGAAACATAACTGAAAATATGGGAGATATTGACTACAAAGAAATGGCTGAATTCTTGAAAGATTTGTTTAAAGATTTAAGAAGAAGCTTTGGACTGGACGCAAAGGAGAAAGGGGAAAATATGGAAAAGGAAAAGGAAAGAATAACAGATGAAGGCAAGAAGACTGATGAAAACATCATAAACGATGATGAAAAGGGAAAGAACACTGAAAATGGAATATTGATTAATGATCATGTTGAGATTTATAACGATTCCACTGGGCTTAACAGTGAAAATAGAGATAAAGATAATAAAAATGATGATGTTCAGATTGAGGAAGAAGATTTTAAGATACATAAAATTAAAGAACGAATGGGGAAAACTAGATACATACAGATAATAGATTTAAGAGGGGGGAAAGGGTGTGGGAAATGAGATCTTATTGGTATAAAGGTAAACGAAAGAAAGGGAAGAAATTAAGGAAATGGGGATGGAGGAAATACATATATAAAATGGAAGTAATTGGGAAATTAAAAGGGAATGGATGAAGATTTTAAAATATTACAAATGATTTTTTTATTATTTACCTTCTTTTCTTTTCTTATTATTATATTAGATTTAATTATGATAAGTATGTTAATTGATTAAAATTTTGATATATAAAATTAATATAACTATCTGATTAGAAATTCAAAGATCTTCCTTTTTTCTTTTTTTCTTCTTCTTCCTTTTCTTCTTTTTATAAAGATTAATATTGTTGAATTATTTGGAATAATGTGGATAAAACAATGACAATATGAGAAATATGGAATAAATATGATCATTAAAATTTAAGGGAAATTACCTAAATATTAAAAAATGAACAGGGTATATTATGGATGTTTATCATTTTAAAAATTTATTAAGCTGAGATTTGGTAAGTTAATCGATTTGGATCTTTCCCTCTTTTTATATTCTATTTTTTCTTTACTATTTCTTTTCTTTTCTTTTCTATTCTTTGATGTTTAAATATAAGAGATGGATGAATTGATAATGGTAAGATTAATTTTTTGATTTGATTTAATTAAATATTTGTATTGAGACAGGAAATAAAGAATTAGAAATAATGGAAATGAATTTAAATGTCGGAAAAAAGGGGTATATTATGATTGTATATTATGCTTGTGTACTACTTTTATATATGAGATTTGTTTAAATGTAAAATTTAAGATTTTTCTATTTTATTTTATTTTAAGAGTTGAAAAATTATAGAGTGGATACAATTAGTAAGAATGTTGATGATTAATATGAGAAATTAAAAGAATAATTGGGCATTTAGTTTTTTGATAGAACAAAGGATAAAAAATAGAAGCGATGAATAAAGAGACTAAAGAATTAAAGGAAGCAATATGGCTTAAAATTAAGAAGCAGGAGACAGTAACTATCTTGGAAAGTTAAGCAAATAGCGGTCAATTTGGAAGGAATTTTGAAATTAACTGGTGAATATCCCAGATGACAAAACTAGAAATTAGATTTTTTTTCTTCTCTTTTTGGGAGGTAAGATGGAAATAGCAGCATGTACCTAGAAGAGAGTACTACATAAAAAGAATAATAATATAATTATATTGGTTAAATTTTTGTTTTTATTATATTTTTTATTTTTTAAAAAGAGATATGATTAGTTTAAAATTGAGATTAGCATCAGTCTGTCAAATATAAAATGAGTTAGTATAAAAACACTCAAGGAAAGGTAAAGAAAGTGAAGGAGGAAGTAGAAGGGGAGGAAGAGAAGGTGTAGAGAGGGTAGAGGAGGAGGGAAGAGTTAGAAAGTAGGAGGAGAAGTTGGAGATAGAGAGAGGGGAGTGTAATGGAATAAAGTAGAACAGACTGATGACTGACGAGGCAAGTGTTGAATAAGATATTGACTTTTGAATGATTGATTATATTGAACAAATATGTATTTTTATTGTAATATCTTAAGGTACATGTGTCTTGAATTGTATATGAAGTGATGGAGAAAATAAAAAAAATTGTACAAAAAAAAGGAGGAGATAAATTATACCCCAAGGACTCTGGATGAACAAAATATTTAATGATTAAATTTGTTAAATTAATGATCTATCAGGAAAATGGCTATTACTGGCAACGGTAGATATTTGTTCAGAATGTTTTTGTTTTAAACCCACAGTATTACTCAGTAATCGTAAACAGCAATTGTTTTGCCTGCTTGCATTTTTTTTTCATTTGACAGTTTGAATAAATTAGACTAATAACGTTCATGTTAGCAACGGGGATGGCTGCAGGGGTTTTGTTTAAAAATCAAGATGGTAGCCTCAACAGTGTGATGAAAGCTCCATCCCTCATCATGTTAGTTGTAGCCGCCATCTTGACTTCTTTGATATACATTCACATGGGCATCCCAGTTAGCAGTCATTATCACATACCAAGCTATTATTGCTAAAAATTACCTTGAAAATTCAATGTATACAACTGAGTCCCAGCCTGGAAGAATACAACTCCTCTGTAGTCAGTTAGGAAAGTAGCCTCCAAGTCAGAGGATGAAATTGAGGCAGCACAGTGCTTAGAGTTCTGCAAAATAGAAAGAAAAAAATATGGTAGCAAAACAGAGACCAAAAGGAAAGAGGGGGAAATGAGAAGATTAACTTTGGTCATAGTGTTCAAACACATTAGAGAGCAAAATACAAAATAGGATGTTACGTTACAGTAGTCCTTGTTTATCAACTCTCTCGGTTATGATGGTGATGAAAAAGCAATTTTACGACCAATACTCACATGTACAAATTTTCCAGGTCTATAAAGCAAAGAAAAGCTGAAGTAAGATCATAAGCACAGTTGTGGCTTCCCTTAGAGATCAATTCACTTAACTGAATTTCTGGTCCCAGAAATTCTATCTATCCGTACAGGTTGTCCTTGACTTATGACCACAATTGAGCCCAAAATTTATGTTGCTGAGTGAGACAGTTGTTCAGTGAATGTTGCCCCTTTTACCACCTTTCTTGCCACAGTTGTTAAGTGAATCACTGCAGCTGTTAAATCAGTAGCATGGTTGTTAAGTGAATCTGGCTCCCCTATGGACTTTGCTGGTCACGAGGCTGCAAAAGGTGCATGTTGCAACAGTTATAAATATGAGTCAGTTGTCAATTGTCTGAATTTTGATCATGTGACCATCAGGATGCTGCAACGGTCATAAGTGTGAAAAATGATCGCAAGTCACTTTTTTCAGTGCAGTTGTAATTTTGAGTGGTCACTAAATGAACTGTTGTAAGTTGAGAACCACCTGTGTTTAGCTCCACCATCCATCCTCTAAAACAGGGACAAGCAATATTCAAGATATGAGCCCAGGTGCTCCTATGCAGTGACGCCTAGAGCAGCAGGAAATGATCACATTCAATTATACGAGGGTGAATCAAAACGTAATGCCATTTTCTTTAGGACAGGTATAATTACCAACACAGGAACATGTAGCATACATCAAAATGAAGCTGGTCCTCTGTGGATCACATCCCTTTCACTTCCTCGTCACTGGAATAATGTTTGCCTCTCAAACCCTCAATACTCACCAGATTTAGTGCCTTCAGACTATCATCTCTTCGGCCCCATGAAAGAGGGTTTGAGAGGCAAACATTATTCCAGTGACGAGGAAGTGAAAACTGCAGTGAGGAAGTGGCTCAAAGAACAGTCAACAAAATTTTACGAGGAAGGGATACATGCTCTCATTCGAAGGTGGAACACTGCTATTGAGAGAAATGGTGACTATGTTGAGAAGTAGGGATGTGATCCACAGAGAACCAGCTTCATTTTGATGTATGCTACATGTTCCTGTGTTGGTAATTATACCTGTCCTAAAGAAAATGGCATTACGTTTTGACTCACCCTCGTAGTTTGCTTTATCATGATTTAATAAGTGGAGCTTATAAATATTAATAGCTGAGCTCATAGTGTCTCAAGTCACAAAAGCCACACTGTGCAGCACACTAAGCCAAAGGCAAACAAATTGCTTTACATTATAATTTACTGCAGTGTGTGAACCCAGCTAACAAATCTGTGTAGCAAAACTCAAGCTGTTTGAAGCAGCAACGACAACATCCCAGGTCTGATTCAGCAGCAGATGAAAGTTTACCTGTTGGCCATACTCAATCCACTTGCCATTTTCATCCAGCCAATACCAGATAAACTCTACTCTGACAATGGAGTCAAACAGCATGACCATTGGCATTCGCTAGGAGGGTCAGATATGAATTCTGGCACCAGGCATCTTCTGAAAAAAACAAATTAAGCTCATAAAAACAAAGGAGGGAAATCAAGTAAGTCACATTTTACTCTAAGACAGAGAGGTAGACATTCAATGTCCTCCAGCTAGGTTCTTCTCTACAGGAACCTATGTTTGCAGTACATCTACTAGCAGCGGATCTTTTTGTAGGCATAACATTTCAATGAATCAACTCAAAACTGGAACCTACAAATTGGATACACGTGACTCGGGAGATACCACTGCTCTTAAAACAGAATAACAAAGTTGGAAAGGACCTTGGGAGGCCTTCTAGTCCAAACCCTTTGGTCAAGAAGGGAATTCTATACCATTTCAGACCAATCTCTCCTTAAAAACCTACAGTGTTGGTGCACCCACAACTTCAGGAAGCAACTCTCTTGATGTTTTAAACGTCAATTGCTTAAAAGATATTGCATTTTAAATTTTGCTTAAAGCTGGCTAATATATTTTTTTCAATCCCTGTCCTAATCTTTAAAGGAAATCCAGGAAAATGGGTCTGTCTTATCTTATCTAACCAAGTTAAACTTTTATCTTCGATGTAAGAGATTCCAGACGTTGCCCCTTTCTTAAATAACCTTGAATTTCCATCAAGTCTGCTTACACAGAACCATCTCATACAGTAAATGAACAGAACATTCAGCATTAATAGCAATAGCACTTAGACCAGGGGTGGGTTCCTACCGGTGCGGTCCAGTGCGCAGCTCCGGTAGGGACCCACCGATTACGCAATTTGCGCGCAACTGCTCCAGTGCCGTCTTTACCAGACAGTCGCGCGCGTCGCCATCTTTTTTAAAGAATTTTTTTGGCTTTTTGGCTTCTGTGCGTGGAAGCAAAATCTCACCGAAATCTCGCGAGGGGACGCGCGTGCGAGATTTTGATGAGATTTTGCTTCTGCACATGCGCGGAAGCAAAATCTTGCCAAAATCTCGCATGAGGGGGCGCGTGTGCGTAGCGAGCTTGAGCTCGTACAAAACGTGGAGATGCATGTGCAGCACACCGGTATTGGTAAGTAAGCAACCCGCCCCTGACTTATATACCGCTTCACACTGCTTTACAGCCCTCTCTAAGCAGTTTACAAATGTCAGCATATTTCCCCCAACAATCTGGGTTTTCATTTTACCAACCTGGGAAGGATGGAAGGCTGAGTCAACCTTGAGCTGGTCAGAATCGAACTCCTGGAGTGAGCAGTGAATTAGACCTGCAAGTACTGCATTCTAACCACTGTGCCACCATGGCTCTTTAATATAACTGTAGTGTTCATTCCTTCATTTTTTTTATGCCAGGGCTGCAAATTGATATGTGCCATCAAGTTGTGGTCTTAGCTCCCTCCAGGATGAGTTGCAAAATATTGAAGTCTATGTGGACTGGAAGAGACCAACCATGTAAAAAGAGAAAGTAATTGCAGATATAGACACCACCTTTAACAACAACATTGCAGCCTAGTGTGATATTCAAAGCAAAGCCATGTCATCAGACTACAATTCGGTTTGTTATGCAAACCCAGAAAATGAAGTTATCTTGAATAGCCTAATCATGGGTTAGCACATCCTATAATTATCATCACACAAAAAATCCCTACTCAAAAAGAAAAAAAATCTAGGTAGTGAGTGCAGTATATTTTTGCCGCTTCACAATTTTAGAGCAAAGGTAGTTTTCTATGTTAAACTTTGTTGTAGACCCTGTTGACAGGCAATGAATGTTTCAATAGGATATGGTAAGGTGTGTCAAATTTTTCAACATTCAATTTCCAAACATTAAGGGTGCTTACAAGTTGTGACATGCCTTGGGGATTGTAAAGATATTTTGGTTACTTTAATAGAATTTAGATGTGCTTGGTAAGTAACTACATAAATATCATCACTTAACATTTTGTTTGTTTCATTTCATACAGGGAATGAAGGTGAATTTAAATAAGTCAAAGAAAGTAGCATCCCATACATTTTTAAGGCCTCTGATTTCAAGTTCAAGAAATAGTGACTACGTTCAGGCTACAACCTATGAAATGGCATACGTACAACCAAGTTATCAAGTTACTCAACCAAGAGTCATGGTGGTGGAGTGGTTAGAATGCAGTACTGCAGGCTACTTCTGCTGAATGCCAGCAATTTGGCAGTTCGAATCTCACCAGGCTCAAGGTTGACTCAGCCTTCCATCCTTCCGAGGTCGGTAAAATGAGGACTCGGATTGTTGGGGGCAATATGCTGACTCTGAAAACTACTTAGAGAGGGCTGTAAAGCACTGTGAAGCAGTATATAAGTCTAGGTGCTATTGCCATTACCGGAGGAATTGTCTTTAATGTCAGGGTTCCAAGTAACACGCCCATCCCATCCAGTCAGGCAGGGAGGATATGTTGTGGATACAATTAGTCAAATAATTTGAACTGGTGGGATCCAGGTGAAAACCTTCTCTGTCATTGTGCCTGCCCTGCCCATCTCTTACCCCCCAGAAATGAGACAGGGCCCCATACTTCTGGCCTTCAGAAAGAGTGCTAAGACCTGGTTTTGTCAATTAGGATGTGGGTCAAAAATGATATGGAAGCTTGGGGATGGTTGGTGTCATGATGAGGTTCTCTCAACCTTTTTAACATTTTAATCCTTTAACTTTTAATATCTTAACACTGACTTTTTAAAATTAACTTGTTCTTAGTTATACTTTCATATTATATATTTCTACTGTAAACTGTCAGTGTCACTTAGGTTAGGGGTGTCAAACTCGATTTCATTGAGGGCCGCATCAGGGTTGTGTTTGACCTCAGAGGACTGGGGTAGGCGTGGCCAGGAGGGGTGTGGCCAGCTCAACATCACTCATGTCGGGGGCACCTGTGGCGGCCCAAGGACTCTGCCAGTGAAAACGGGCTCCCTAGCTCCGTTTTCGGCTGCAACGGTTTCCTGCAACCCTCTGCCAGCGAAAATGGAGCTCGGGAGGGTGGGCCTCCCAAGCTCCATTTTCGCTGGCAGTGGCACCGCAGGCCATTCCTTTGCTGTTTCTAGGGCAGCCCCACGGACCAGATCTAAGCACCCCATGGACCAAATCCGGCCCCCAGGCCTTGAGTTTGACACCCCTAACTTAGGTGAAATGAGCTTTGTAGAAATGTGATGAATAAATAATGGTAACTGTTTCCCTACCAGTTGTCTTGCTAACTGTATGACTTGCAATGTTACCTGAGAAAGAACAGAGAAGCAAAGTCTGTTTGGCTGTCGACTAGGAATGGCCTCCCATCATGACTCATAAAAGAAAAATAGCAACATTGAGTTACCCAGAAGAATCATCCATTGGTGACTTCATCAGTTATTGCATAATGTCCACTTTAATCCCAAATCTCATGGCAAATGTGCCAACTAGCACTGCCAACACCATGTTTGTTCCTGGCTTAGCACATTTGTATTTCATTATTCATTGGATTTCCATCCTGCCTTCCCTCAGGAGCTTGAATTCTAGTCTTCCCCCAGAATATCTCCTCTGTAACAGTGGTGGGTTCCTACCAGTGCGGTCCACTCTATAGCACCGGTAGCGGCGTGCTGGTGACGTCACAGTACCGGTGCAATCGGTTGCCAGGGCCTGGGCGCCGCCATTTTTTTTTATTTATTTTTTTAATTTTCTTCTGCGCATGCCCAGAAGCCGAGCTTCTGGCACTGCGCATGCACTGCCTTCCTACCCCACAGTGAGTCCAAGCAGGGGAGGATGGCTGAGGGAACGCGTGAGACACTGAAAGAACGGGTGGCAGGACCTATCTCAGTTCACTCCCTTCAGCAGTCTGAGAAGCCACGAACGCACGGTGATGATCCTAGGCATTTTTGCACGTTCGAGGCTTCTCGAGCTGCTGAGGGGAGGGGGAATGGGTGACAGGACCTATCTCAGTTCCCCTCCCTTCAGCAGTCTGAGAAGCCACGAAAGCGCGGTGATGATCCCAGGCATTTTCGCACGTTCGAGGCTTCTCGAGCTGCTGAGGGGAGGGGGAACAGGTGGCAGGAGCCTAGGATCATTGAATGGGGAGAAGCATTCAGGCCGGACGGAGCCTCCTAGAAGAACCGCTGCCGCGGTCTTGCTGCTCCCACTGCGGGGGGCTGCGTTGCGGGTGGGCAATGCCCCCTGCTTCTCCGGCCGCTGCCAAGCTCCTGAGGCCCACGCCCACCCAGTCACATGGCTGGCAAGCCACACCCACAAAATAAGCCACGCCCACAGAGTGGTAGTAAAAAAATTAGGAACTCGCCCCTGCTCTGTAAGGTGGGTTGGGCTCAGACAGTACAATTGGTCCAAAGTCACTGAGTCAGTTTTAATGGCTGAAAGTGCATTTGAACCTCCATCTTCCTGGTGCCAAGTCCAAGTTTAAATGCAACATGGATTGTGAATCTAGCTAGTCTTACATTAAAATTTATTAAGTGTCCATCCCTTATACAGGGCTGATCTCTTCCATCTTCTCCAGATCTCCTGAAAACAATCCTACTCAGGCTCAGGTGGGTCATATCCTATTAGAGTAGCAAAAGATTTGACAAATGCAATCAAGGAAATTATCTATATCTGAGGTGGATCTGAGGAGAACAGCAAAGTTGCAAAGCAAAGCACTTGCTTTCAAAAGGCCTCCATTTTATTAGCATTCAGGGTAGCATTGAAAATACTACTAAGCTGCCTGAAATTTCACAGTATTCAAATCAAACCTGCTTGGCTAAGATTCAGCTAGAGTGAGCCATGGTTTATAGTACTAGACACTTTCCTAAATTCATATACAGAAGCAAATCAGGGGCTTGATCATGCAGTGTTTCCTTTTGGATATAAGAACCAAAAACCAATGACCACATCTATATTTATCTCTATATTGCAACACTCACTGGGCATCTCCCTATTATGAACATTGTAACATGCTTGACTTGGTTATTGAGTCTGCTAAAGATCATAAACCATAAACTGAACAAATGCCCTGGATTCACACAATATGTTAAACTACCTCACACTAGCCAGCATGTTGAATACATTCGGCCACTAGGTTTGTAACTGACCTAACTTAAACATGTTTGTGTGCATACAGTTCCTTCCTCTTGTTCTCTAGCTTGGTCAAGATGCATTGCCAATTAAATGGATATGTTATTTTTATTTTTATTTATTTTGTCAACACGTGTACAAGATAACAGGTATGATATAAGCATAAACAAAAGCAAAGTATGCATAGGTAAATTTAGACAATAGGACAGAAGGACAGGGACGGTAGGCACGATGGTGCGCTTATGCACGCCCCAATTCTTTGAAAATACATATTTCAAATAAGAACTACTTTCGAAGGATTTCAACAAGCAGCACATTAAACTTTGCCCTGAGGCTTTCTTGAGAACATATTTAAATGGTGCCTTTCTCAATGTAATGTTCCCAGGTTGATGGGTTACAACTTCAGCTTCTCCGTACAGCTGTCCTTCGCTAGGCCTGAGGATAGTTGCTGGGTAAAAAAAAAACCCTCAAGAGAACCAATTTAGTCACTTACCTTTCCTTCGAGTTCCTTCTCTTGTCTTTGATTATTCTCTAGATAAATCCAGCAACAATATTCATGTAGAAACAGCAAGAGAAAGAAAGTATATGTCCATTTTTTTTCATGTGAACTAATTTTGCAGCAATCAAACCATATTCGTAGTTTACAACCACCCCAGCAAAATACAAGGCTTGATCAAATTCATGCCAGAGGGGAAGGTTTAAAACGATCAGAAAAGGCTACAAAATGAAAAGAAGGAAACGAAACAAAATCGCACTACGACGTTTCTAAGTCCCAACATGTTATGGCAGAAGTCACTTCCACCTAATTCTAAAGTAAACTTTCATATTGCAGGTAATCAAAATCCCAATGTCACTTTTTTCCCCTTTTTCCTGGAGACTAAATTTTATCGAAGATACAAAAATACACACACACAAAAATCTGCCAAGCCTTGACTTCTGTCTGGACTTTTCCCTATGCTCCTGCTCCCTAACTCAACAGGGAGGACAAAGAACAGGCCTCTTGAATTATCTCTTGGGCGGGATAATTAACTGGAAAGTCAGCTGTTCTGAGGTAAAAGTCCACCTATTAACCCCTTCCCAGGTCTGTCTTGGACTAGCACCTGCCTATGGAAAACTATGATTCATGCAGATATTACAGTCAACTAGGATAGGCTTTAAAAAAAACATTTATGGCCTTTATGTTACAAACTTCCATTATTATTTTATTCCCTCCTGAGCCGGGAAATTAATCCAGAACAGGAGGGGACAGTTTTGTGGGCACTGGCAGAAAATTATCCATAGTCACAAAATTATAATTATTTCCAGAATTAGTGGAGTAGGCTCTTGTTTTTCTTTAACTCTATTCATTTGCCTGCTTTTTTTTCTGTACACACTGTACTTCAGAATAACAGAGAACTTGAATTTGAACAATCTGCTAGCCTAAAAGGTGGTTAGTTGGTTTGTGGTGCAGTTTAGCTAACAACCACAACCTAAAACTCGTGGATGTAAACCATTGCAGTTTCAATCAAAGCAATCCACATCTAACCATCTCTTGATAGCAAATGCATTCTCAAATTGTGGGGCATTGTACTGACATAATTGTATCAAGTAGTGTGTGTGTGTGTGTGTTTATGTGTGAGTATGTATACTGAATGTGAGGAGGTGGTAGAATGTTTTAAACTTTTTTTAAAAAAAATAGTTGTAACTGAATCTAAGAACAGTGAGATAGCCACAATAGTTGAGGGAGGGAGGGAGGGAGGGAGGGAGGGAGGGAGGGAGAAAGAAAGAAAGAAAGAAAGAAAGAAAGAAAGAAAGAAAGAAAGAAAGAAAGAAAGAAAGAAAGAAAGAAAGAAAGAAAGAAAGAAAGAAAGAAAGAGAAAGAAAGAAAGAAAGAAATCTGGAAGAGTCATGAATTAGCAGATAAGTTGGAACATTGATAGACAGGCTGAAACAATCAACTCCGCACAATATTGATTAAGTTTCCACAATACCAATCTAGTGAATCATAGATCTTTAAATAAACAATTGTTTGCATGTGTACATTATATTTAATCATAAACCAGCTGAGTGTGTAAAATACTGTTATGCCACAAACTAACCAATGACATTACAGCTTAGCTCACTATGTGAACCCAGTCTTTATTCCTTCCTGTCATAAGTGACTTGGTGCATATTACCCAAAATAGGGATGGAAGATCTAAGATTTTCTGCAAAATTGAACTACAACTACAACTCCCAGCACTCTGAGCCAATATTCTTAGTCATGATGAAAGCTGAACATGAAGCTGGGAATGAACATGAAGTTGGTATGATTCCCTCATGCCAACTTCATGTATACGATGTAGTATACATACATACGTAGCTGTTATGGCCTCAGTTCAGGGATGTAATGCTACCGGTTCGGCCCAGTTCGGGCGTACGAGTAGCGGCGGCCCACCCTCTGCCCACCCTCCGCCCACCCTCCTGGTCATTGCCGTTTTCTTGTTTTTAACCCTCTGCGCATATGCAAAGCCTGCACATGCGCAGAGGGTGGAAAATGTGTATGACGGGGATCGCGCGTGCACAAAGTGTGCACTGCAAAGCGCGCGCTTCCAAACCGGTAGGGAAGGTAAGTAGATTTCACCTCTGCCTCAGTTCCTGTTTCCTGTCTATTATTATTTAAAATAAGGAGATGAACCGATATAAAAGTCTGCACAACTCTTTTTGTTTTTGTTAACATGTCCTGAGCTGCATAAATAGAGGGATACAATCAAGGACCAGAGAGGTACTAGTACCACTCTATAAAGCCTTGGTCAGACCACACCTAGAGTACTGCATCCAGTTTTGGTCACCACACTACAAAAAAGACATTGAAACCCTAGAGAAAGTGCAGAAGAGAGCAACCAGGATGATAAAGGGTCTGGAAAATAAAACATACAAAGAGCGGTTGCAGGAACTGAGCTTGGCCAGTCTGGCGAAGAGAAGGACCAGGGGTGACATGATAGCAGTGTTCCAATACTTGAGGGGATGCCACAGAGAGGAGGGGAGCAGGCTGTTCTCTATAGCAGCAGAAAGCCAAACAAGGAATAACGGATGGAAGCTGACCAAGGAGAGATTCAACCTGGAAGTGAGGAGAAACTTTCTGATGGTGAGAGCGATCAACCAGTGGAACAGCTTGCCAGCGGAGGTTGTGAGAGCCCCAACACTTGCAATCTTCAAGAGGAGACTGGACTGCCATCTGTCTCAAATGGTGTAGGAACTCCTGCTTGAGCAGGGGGTTGGACTAGATGACCTACAAGGTCCCCTCCAACTCTAATAATAAATCTAAATAAATCTAAATGTGAGACCAGCACAGAACCAAAATTTACAGTGACTTTAATTAAACATTTAAATTAACGTGACCAGATTTTTTTTTAAAGCGGGACACCATTGACGGGGGGTGGGTTTCTAGGGGAGCCACCATTTGAGTTTTGCCCTCTGCGCATGCGCAGAACGCTGTGTGCATGTGCAGAGGGCAAAAAAACGCAAATGTCGGCGTCCAGGTGGGTGGGTGGGAGGCGGGAGGCCTTTCCTCGCCTCCCGCCTCCCCTTCGGGAGCCGGCAGTGGCTTGGGCTGGCTGGCTGGCAAGCGAGCGAGTGGGGCTGGCTTGGGAAGGGGAGCAGCCCGGAGATGGTGCTCCAACCCAGCGTCTCTTGGCTCTCCTGCTCCCCCTCCGCCAGTGCTGGGCTGCTGGAGTGACAGGGGGAGAAAGAAGATCAGGAGGCGGCGGCGGATCACAACAACCCCAGCGGCAGCTCCAGGCAGAGAGAGAGAGAGAGAAGCGAGCAAGCAAGTCACTCCGCCGCGCGCGCTCACAAACACACACACACACACACAAGCGCGCATACAGGCGCGCGCGGCGGAGTGACTTGCTCGCTCGCTTCTCTCTCTCTCTCTCTGCCTGGAGCTGCCGCTGGGGTTGTTGTGATCCGCCGCCGCCTCCTGATCTCCTTTCTCCCCCTGTCACTCCAGCAGCCCAGCGCTGGCGGAGGGGGAGCAGGAGAGCCAAGAGTAAGGTAACCAGACGTCCCGCTGTTTCTTTTCAAAATGGCATTCTTTCCAAAAAAGCGTGACTTTTTGGAAACAATGCGGGACGCGGGACACATGCTTAAAAAGCGTGTCTGTCCCGCCAAAAGCGGGACATCTGGTCACCTTAATTTAAATACACTTAATTTTTCCTGTGTTCCTCCTCCATCAAGTTCAGTTTACAGCAAGTTTTGGACACTGAATCCGGAGACTGAACCCAAGCATCAGAGGGTCACACATTCAGGAAAAAGATTGTTCATTTAGAAGAAAGAAAAATAATTATAATTTTGTATTTTAGCATGATTAACATCAGCATTTCCTGATACATTTCTGTTTCACAACTGCTGATTTGAAAACCATTCTGGTGATGCCAATAGTATTAACTATGGACAGAGAAGGACTGGATTTGTATTTATGATCAGGTGTAATTCTCTGTATAAAATCTCTTACCCTTAAACCAGTTATATAAGCATTAATAAATTATAGTAAGCAATTAAAACACAAAATGGTCAAAGTCCATATTACATTGACTGGTCCAGTTGCTTTTCTTTTCAGGAAATGGAACCTTGAGTTAAAATAAAAGCATGTCAATTTATACTCACTTTTTAAAATAAGATTTATTGAAATTGATGGAAAAAAAATCATTTTTTGTCCTGAAAGAAAAATATTTTTCACTTACATTCTATGGAAAGGCATGTGGAAGTTATCTTACTTTGTTGTCTACAACAAAGCAACTACTGTGTGGTAATCTTAGCCATGACATAAGCGCACCATCGTGCCTACCGTCCCTGTCCTCCTGTACTATTGTCTAAATTTACCTATACATATTTTACTTTTGTTTATGTTTATATCATACCTGTTATCTTGTACATGTGTTGACAAAATAAATAAAATAAAATAAATGACATGGCTCTGAAGTTTGTGCTGAAAGCAAGTTTTTGAATACACAGTAGACTTTAGTATCTGGGGAATCAAGATTAATAATTTTGCCTGATGTGAAGATTAACTATATCAGAAAGAACCTATTTTTCAGACATTGTTTTCTCAGAAATTATTCAAAACAGAGCTATTTAGAAGAGCTGTGGAACTGAGAATGTCACCATCTAATTATTGGTTGTGTCAGTATTTTTGGTCATGTTTTTGTCATTTTTAAGCTATTGTGCTTATGCCAGTTTATTTTTCATTCATTCATTTTGATTTGATTTGTTTTGCATTGTGAATGTTTTGGTGTTTTATTTTTTAAGATTGTAACCTGCTAATAGTCTGCCTGGAAGAAACCAAACTAAGCCAAATTAATCAATTAATGGATATTTCTTAATGTATAGAATGCTGGCAGATCTTGTGGGGTTGGATGAAGATAGTAATTCAATAATTTGCAATTTTGAAAGAGAGAGAATTTTGATTGGGTGGTATTCCCTGTATTCAGCTATTGGTTGGCTTTGAATGATTAATGATTGATTAAATGTGCCTTTTGTTAGTTCTAGAATTACAAGCATATGGATGGCACCATGCTGAACATATTTTTGATCTGCAGATGGTGTGGACAAGTGTGGGGGAAATGCAGGTTTACTTTTAAATGTGTTAGGAATAATTTGAAGAGGAATGGTATTGTAGAACAATTGTTTTAATTCTAGGCATTGTGAAGAAATGGGTTCAATAGGCATGCCCACCATAATTCTCAGAGCCCCACAAATATAAAACATAATTATAATTCGACATTTGCACTGTGCATAATTTGGCAATGCACTTTTCAATAAGAAGTATGTATGGCAATGTGTATATTACAACATATATCATAATAATGAAATATGTATTCTATTAAAATAGCTTTCTAAGTTATATCCATTAGATAAAATAATATATAAAAATATTACATTTTAAAAAGTGTGATGCCATGTTGGTAAACCTTCGATATATTAGTCTTTTGAAAATTAAACTCCTACAATTCTTAAACTTTAGTTTCATAGTATAAAGTTGATTGCTAACCACATCACAACACTACATTTACATGCTGTAGATTTGGCAATAAATTAAAATCACATCCTGTTTCTTCCTCTAGTTTAGACATTGGAACATGGGAACTCCTAGCATTGATTAACAGCATTGTAATGGAGGTACAATTGAGTTAAGGAAAGCAAAATGGAATATCTTGTGAATTATGTTTAATTTTCTACAGGATAATGCTTCCTCATAGGATAACATACAGGTAGCCATCAATTACCACTGGGACCACCTGTACTGGTTTATGCCAGAGTCGTTGTAATTCGATTTTAAGGTCCTGATATTGGTTAAGTTTTTCTTGTTGTTTTTCATCAATTTGACTGTCACCTGGTATGGCGACATCAATGATCCACACTTTTTTCCCCCCACAATCGTGAGGTCCGGCGTATTATGTTCCAAAACCTTGTCAGTCTGAATTCGAAAGTCCCAAAGTATTTTGGCATGTTTGTTTTCAACTACTTTCTCAGGTTTATGATATTATTATTATTATTATTATTATTATTATTATTATTATTATTATTATTATTATTATTATTATTATTATTATTATTATTATTATTATTATTATTATTATTAGACTAGATCCTAATCACTGCAACTGTGTCAAGATCATTATTCCTTTGCATGGGTAGAGAACAATAGTTTTCTCCCAACTGATGTGATGGGACTGAAGTGTTTGAAATTAACACTTGAGTTACTAGCACTTAGTTACTAACACTTGCTGAAGTGCCAGTAACAGTAACTGAAAGTGGGGTGTTATTGTGGTTGAAAAATCCTGTTAAAACTATATTCCAAATGTATACTGTCAAAGTCAGAAAGGAATGTCAATGATGATTCAGCATAGTACCCTGATGTGCAGGAAACCCACTATAATGACACCAGTCAAGTTTAAAAATATCTTGAATCCTACCAAATGCACTTAGAATTTTGAAAAATGTGTCTTTCATAAAGCTTTTCATAGGCTGAAAAGCATCCAAACTTCTCTTTTACCCAGAAATGCTCATCAAAATATACCATAACTATAACAAATTTATGGTATTTCAAAATCTACAAGTAATGTGTTTCTACCCAAGCTTTACACAGAAATAGAATATGTATGCAGATGCAACTGCATCAGATTTATTGGTTGCACCTAAGTGCATCTGCATTGCAGATGAGGATAATACCAAGAACAGCACAACTATATTTGTAAAAACAATCAAATAGTAAGCAAGAATCAGAGCAAGCTTCTTTGTGCCTTTGATCTCTGGTGAACTTTCCATATGGTGTTGGAACTCCAAACTGGAAGCAGCCATGCAAAGCTACTCTAAGTGTGATAGGAAATACAAGCTTGTACAGAAAGCTCTCCAAAGTCTGTAACAGTTCAAAGTAAGGACTGGTCAGTATGTCCTGATCTCCTGCTGTACTACCTTCAACAGGATCTGAAGCTTCAGTGTAAGAAAACCTGCAGAAAGAAAAGGATTAAGAATATGAATAAATTCATAAAATTCATAAATAAAATTAAAAAGGTAAGAATAGCCCCCCCCCCCCTGTGCTGATTGAACAGTGGTAGCTGCTTTACTGGGTTTCTAGACCTTCTCCATCTTTGGGGGGAATATATGATCACATGCCCTTATTGATAAACAGCCATGGTGTAAGGTTAGACTCAAACTGTAACATTTCTCTAGTTAAGGCTCATATGTATGTTCAAGTTTGAATTCAAGTTTATGGGGAAAAAAACACCATTTTTTTGTCTGGAACCTGAATTCTTTCAAAATAATTTTCGAGTGGGCAACTATAAGTTTAATTAAATAAATAAAAGTGAAACTGTGGACAGAATGTTTGGAGGCAATTCCATTTGAACAATAAGAAGCCCAATAACATAATTTAGGAACCAGATCAGTCCAAGAACTACCTGTAATTTTATTATTTGCATTTGGCTGGATATTCTTTGTGTCCCAACCTTGACAACTCCAGATCTCAAGACTTCAAGTTCCAAAATGCTCAGAAATATAGTAGCCATGTTAGCTGGGAATCGCAGCTGAATTGCCACAATTGAAGTTAGTTCTTGGACTGGGCTGGTTTTTAAATAATATAGTTAATATAATGGTTTTATACCTTCAATGCAATTATGATGTAAAATGTGTATTATTGTTTACATGGATTAGCATAAAAAGTTCTATCCAAAGTTAATCATGTAAGATGGACTATTTCATGCTTGCTTATTAGCTTGAGCTATATAAATGATCCCTATATTATATATCCTAGGGATCACATACAGGGCACTACAGGTGAGGCAAATGCATGCAAAAACCTCCTAGTACAGGCAGCAGTGGGTTGCTCCTGGTTCAGCCCAGTTCTGCGAACCGGTAGCGGTGGCGGGAGGCTCTGCCCACCCGCCCGGGATGCTTCTGCGCATGCACAGAAGTGTTACGCGCAAGCGCAAACCAGTGGCAATGGGTTTTAGAACCCACTACTGGTACAAGGGTCGGCAACCTTAAACACTCAAAGAGCCACAAAAGTCCTAACCCGAAGTCCCCCATTCAATTCTGGAGCCAACCGGAAGTCCGGTCCCCCCACCATAGAGTCTCCTCCTAGCGCGGCGTCCTTTTTCCTCTACCAGTCCTAACCAAAAGCCCTATCAATTGTGGAGCTGACCGGAAAACCTGCCCCTTGCCATAGAGTCTCCTCCTGGCTCGCCCTGCTTCCCCCCCCCAACCAGAAGCTCCTCTCAAAATTGTGGTGTCGACCGGTGACAGGGAGCCGCAGCAGAGGAATGAAAGAGCCACATGCAGCTCCAGAGCCGCAGGTAGCTGGAGAAAGGCGCAGATGATGCCCCTTTCTCCAGCATCCTGATTCCTGACCCATTTGGCCAAGCTTCCTAGAGATATCAGAATTTGAAGCTGAGCATCACAGGGGATGTTGCTCCTGCGTCAGCTTACAGTATCATAGGCTATGATTTTAAGGACGTCATAATCCAAAACGATCCACTCACAGAAAGTTTTACGGCAACAATTTGGGATTGATTGTTTGATGAGCAAATAGTAAGCTGGAAGACCACTTAAAACGATGGCACATCCAATGCTGATATTAACCGGGTCTGAGTAGAAAGACATTCCCACTGTGAAAAGGCAGATGACAGTAAAGGAAATGGGAATGAAAAGAGGAACCTGGAGGGAGAGAGAAAGGTATGTTATCAGGTAAAATTGTTTCATAGGTGGTCTTTGTCATGTTGTAATTAAAGTCTCCATCATAGATGGAACCTGTAATGATCTGTGGGAATGTCCTTGAGAAACAGCAGCAGCAACAGACTAGGCCACGGGTGTCAAACTCCCGGTGTCATGTTGCTGTCACATGACGTATCGCGATGTTTTGCCCCCTCGCGGAGCTGGAGTGGGCGTGGCCTGCGTGTGACACATCCAGCCCACAGGCCACCAGTTTGACACCCCTGCACTAGGCAATGGTCAAATAAAAGGCAACTGAGCCGCCATAATTTTCTTGAACTGTAAAGGTGAGAGGGAGATATATGTATTTTCAGACTTGCAAGATTCTGTTACTGTAGCATTGCAATATAGGTGCTGTTATTACCCTTGGTATTTTTTTTTGTCTGAAGTATCTCTGAGGTTGACAGATCCTTCTAGGGAATTATTGTCTTGACACAGTGGCAGAGCTCAACAGCTTCTGTGAACCTGAGTGTGATTCCAGTGAGAGCAGAGGTGGGTTTCAGCAGGTTCTGACCAGTTCTGGAGAACCGGTAGCGGAAATTTTGAGTAGTCCGGAGAACCGGTAAATAGCACCTCTGTCTGGCCCCACCCCCATTTATTCTCTGCCTCCTGAGTCCCAGCTGATCGGGAGGAAATGGGGATTTTGCAGTAACCTTCCCCTGCCACGCCCACCAAGCCACGCCCACAGAACCAGTAGTAAAAAAAGTTTGAATCCCACCACTGAGTGAGAGTGTAAATTTGTAGTAGGATTTCTCTGGTGGTAAAGTTCAAAGGGGAGGGAAGAAGCTAAGGATAATCTACTGCAAGAATGAGGACAGTAGGATTCTTAGTCAAATTGCCTTGGAGAAATCAGAGACTGGGTAGCACTTTTTCTAACAGACAAATTATATTAAAAGGCATAAGATTTTATGAGCTACAGAATGCTTATGCCACTTCACAAAAACATGTGCTTTTTAACACATTTTTAATCAGAAGTTATAAAATCCAAAACCAAATCAGTAAAAAACTCAGTGGTCACTCCCTTCTGCCAAGAAAGTTGTATGAATGTGACTGAAACATATAGCAATAGCAATAGCACTTAGACTTATATACCACTTCACAGTGCTTTACAGCCTTCAGTGTCAGCATATTGCCCCCAACAATCTGAGGCCTCATTTTACTGACTTTGGAAGGATGGAAGGCTGAGTCAACCTTGAGCTGCTGAGACTCGAACTGCCAAGCTGCTGGCAGCCGACAGTCAACAGAGGTAGCCTGCAGTACTGCACTCTAACCACTGCGCCACCATGGCTAGTCAAGTCTAGAGAATAAGATGCATCCCATCCACCCTCCTCCTAAAGGTATTTGTCTGGTTCATGGGGAAGACCATCACATTTTCAGAAGCACAACTGTGAAGCAAGACAGGGTTTTTGTGGCCTTTTGAGAGGATTAGGATTGTTTTCTCAACCACAGTTTTAAGGGACCAGTGATTTTAAATCTGTCATAATCGTATCTCTTTTCCCTAGATCTGTACAAGTAACAGGCAAGTTGCAGAACTGTCACTCCATTTTTTATTAGTTTTTGAAATATTCTTAAGAGGAAGAAGAACATTTAACCATTTTCAGTGTGCTTTTGAGAGTTGCAAAGACCTTGGTATGGGAAAACTTTGAATTTCTGAAAGGAAGGTGGAACAAAGCAACTTCAGGACTTCTTGGAGGCAAGTAAACACTCTAGTTGGGTTAGTGCTCATAAATAACATTTGTGTGCCACCCTTCTTTCAAAGACCCAGGACTTACATTCCAGTAAGATAGGTAAGTTGTTATTGATCTCCTTGCCACTTTCATGGCTAAGCAGAAGTTTGAACTAGGGTACCTCCAGCTCTTGTCCAGCACCATTTGTATATTGGCTTCAAATTAACTTGCCAATTGGTTGATAATAATTCTTGTTTTCTTTATACCCAGTTTGTAATTCTGCCATCTCTATCCTTATTTCTTCCTTGTTATTTTTATCATCCTGTTTTTCAAATAATTCATAAATTGCCCACAGCAGCTGGGAGTTGGGCGGCATATATAATAGCAATAGCACTTAGACTTATATACCGCTTCATAGTGATTTACAGCCCTCTCTAAGCAGTTCACAGAGTCAATATCAGTGGTGGGTTCCTACCGGTGCGGTCTTGCCTGTCCGTCGCCGCCGAGCCGAAGAAGCTGGTGGCGTTCGCGGCATGGGGCTTCCCCCGCCCGCTTTCCCAGGATGCCGGGACACCGCCATTTGCGTGCTTTTGCCCTCTGCCCTCAAGCTTGCTCAGAGGGCAAAAGAACGCAAATGGCGGCATCCCGGCGTCCTGGGAAAGCGAGCGGGGGAAGCCCCGCACCGCGAACGCCGCCAGCTTCTTCGGCTCGGCGGCGAAGGACAGGCAAGACCGTACCGGTAGGAACCCACCCCTGGTCAATATATTCCCCCAACAATCTGGGTCCTCATTTTACCCACCTCAGAAGGATGGAAGGCTGAGTCAACTTTGAGCCTGGTGAGATTTGAACTGCCAAAATGCAGGCAGCCGGCAGGCAGCAAAAGTAGCCTGCAGTACTGCATTCTAACCACTGCGCCACTGTAGCTAATAATAACAATGCCACTTTACTATTTGATTTATATTTGAGAGGAATTATACCAAAGAACTCCTGATTCACCTCTCCAGAGCTAATGAAAAAAGGTAAAGCATTATGTTCCTAAGAGGCTTCAAACTATCAAACCTTACCTTGAACGGGCTTAATATATCAGGATGGCGACAGCGATGAACTATAAGCCCAAGGGTGGCTAATCCTATGAAGAGCCATCGGGAAAAGCTGAAGAAGTTCAACAAGTGGTAAAGATCTCCTACACAAATCATGGCTGTGACCAAAGGGAACTTGAAGAAATAAAATGAAAAGATAGTAAATTAAACAGTCAGAGTTTTCATAGGAAGAAGGCAGAAACCCAAGGCTTGCTTTGGACAAAGCATGAAAAGTATGTTGTTGTTGTTTTTCTAAATCGTTTATAGGGTTTGCACTTGTATTGCCAACAGTTTCAAGAATGCAAGATTGTTCCTGCTTTGTGAAAGGAGTTTAAATTTCAGACACGTGTTTGAAATGACAATAGCTCACAAGTCAAATCCAAACCAGAAAGAAATTTCAAAGCACAATATTTTAAACTAAATAAGAACAAATCCACTGAAATATTTTATAAATCATCAACAGAAATCTATTGCCAATGTGGGCTGCCAAACAGTTAATGAGTTTTAGCTGATTTGAATTTTAACATATGATCAATACACCAGCATATTAATTGGTTCCATCAATCTTAGAAGGTAAAATCTTGCAAATAGATTATTTCATTTAGGAATAGCACCTGGCATTTTGTGAAAAAAAGCATTGTAGAAAATTCACCCAAAGACGGAACACATAGATAAATCTTGCAAAATCAGATGCCATCTGGATGTATTGAATTACAAGTCATAAAATCCCTGTTAGCAATAGCCCTTCACTATTAACTGCCTTTCCTATTCCACAAGAACACACAACTGACTGGTGAATGGGAGTTGTAGTTCAACACATCTAACTGGTGAATGGGAGTTGTAGTCCAACACATCAGATACAAGTAGAAGACTAGCATAGTAATTGAAAATGCTTTTTGTAAACAACATATATATGCATGAAGATACATACGCAGACATGCCACAATTCACCATACAATCTGGGCAATTTAACCTTTTGTTGTTGTTGTTGTTGTTGTTTAAGAGTCTTAAATAATAATAGTATTGGGAAAAGTAGAAGAAAAGAGAAGAGGATGACTGACCCAATTACAGCAGTGATGGATTGATTGATTGATTTACAGAACTTGCAACTTTAGAAAAGTTGATGGCCCAGTGGTGGAAAGATCACCTTGGAGAAGATCTATCTACAGTATGTACTGTAGTTGCTAAGAGTCAACACTGACTTGAGGGCACAAAATCATAAGAATTATAATGTAGGCAATCATTATGATTTTAAAAGCAAAACAACACACTTTCACAATTATTGGCATTACTGTGGTAAGGTTATCAATAACACAGGCTGTTTTCATTATTGTCAGCTAAAGATGATTGTCACAGGCTTGCCACATCAGAGCCACTGAAGTAAGAAATGAATCTGACACTATAGACAAAGAAGCATACCATTAGCAAGACGGCTGGCAGTGGGGTATGGCGTTGGATGTGGATCATAGAGAAGAGGGTGGGCCATTGCCCCTCCCTGGAAGCCACAAACAATGTCCTAGAAGTAGAAAAATGGCTGTAAAAGAGCTCAAGAATGTAGGAAACTTCACTAGTAGAAGCCTGGTAGATTGGAAACACATTTCATAGAGGTAATTTTATGCCATTCTTCAAATGATAGCTCTAAATGAAATCAGGCATTAATACTTTTAAAATCTAAATGCAAAAACAGCCAGCAGAGTACCTCAAACTTCTCATTTCTCTTGTTTCAAAATAATAGGACAGGACAGGACAGGACAGGACTGGACTGGACTGGACTGGACTGGACTGGACTGGACTGGACTAGACTAGACTAGACTAGACTAGACTAGACTAGACTAGACTAGAATAGAATAGAATAGAATAGAATAGAATAGAATAGAATAGAATAGAATAGAATTATTTATTGGCCAAGTGTGATTGGACACACAAGGAGTTTGTCTTTGGGGCATATGCTCTCAGTGTAGATAAAAGCTATAAGTGATAAATCATGATCATAGTCATCATAAAAATACATTCATCATAAATCATAAGATACAACAGTGATAGTCATAGGATACTAAAATAAAATATGCTTTATTTTATTGGTGTTGATTTAATTAACTATTTACAGAATGACCGATTCCTCTTTTATCTAAATGGTTACTATTTTCCAAGACATTTGGAAATTCTAGAGGAGACCAAAAAGGCCATCATTCAGGGTACTATATGGACAATCAGAACAGCAGGAAAAATCTGCCCTTCCTTCTGAAAAGTTGGTTGATTTTGGCTTATCAACTGTATCAGCCCAGCCACTACTGTTTGGAAATCTAAGTTTATATTTATATGAACTTGACCAACATTGATTTATTTAACAGTTCATGTTAAGCAAGGCAAGGCTCAGCATAATATTCAACACCTAAAAAAGGAGTATCTGTGAGAAAAACACAATTTTCTCCTGCTTTGCTTCAAAACATTAGACTGGGTCATCTGAAGGAGACAACGACTTCATTCCTCCTCCTCTCCTTTCCCTGAAATTCCCACTTCTCTTTTTTCTCCACAACTGACTTCCACATGCATTCACATCTGTGTAGTGAAAATGAGGACCTGGAAATTAATTAGGGAGAGGAAACAGCTAACACCAAGAGGGAAATGTAGGGATACAAAATTCGTTATAGTCCATCATTTCTGTGTTCTAGATAATTTCCCTCCAATGTGCCTCTGAAACAAACAACTGTCCTTGTTGTATTCTGCTACTCAGTTTCACATGCTTAGAGTCTGAATTGAATTTGGCATTGTCCTTGAGTTGGGAGGTATCAGTATCAAATGTGCTGTCCTGATTACCAGTCCCTATCCTGCCTCTATGACTTTTGAGTCCTAATCAGTGTCTGTCACAAGCCATAATAACATCACTGTGACATGTGTCATGGCATTTATTTATTTATTATTTATTTATTACTTGTATTTTTATGCCGCTCAACTCCGCAGGGACTCTGAGCGGCTAACAACAATACAAATAACATCAATATAAAAACATTTGAAAACAGAATTAAAATATAATATAACAATGTATAAAATAATCAATCAAATCAATCATTCAATCCTTTCCTTTCAGGGGCCAACATCGATAGTCAATGGCCCCAGGCTTGCCGGAAGAGCCAGGTCTTCACGGCTTTTCTGAAGGCCAATAGGGTGGGGGTAGTCCGGATCTCAGGGGGGAGTTGATTCCAGAGGGTAGGGGCCGCCACAGAGAAGGTCCTCGCCTGCGGGCCCGCCAGCCGACATTGTTTAGCTGACGGAACCCAGAGCAGGCCAGCCCTGTGCGATCTAACCGGTCGCAGGGAGGTATGTGGTAGCAGGTGGTCCCGAAGATACTGTGGCCCTGAACCATATAGGGCTTTAAAGGTAACCACCAACACCTTAAATTGCATCCGGAGACTAATGGGCAACCAATGCAGCTCACGTAAGATGGCAGTTGTGTGGGTGAATCTGGGAACACCCACAACAGCACGTGCAGCTGCATTTTGCACCAACTGGAGTCTCCGAATACTCTTCAAGGCCCCATGTAGAGCGCGTTGCATCATGAGATATAAAGGTAAACATTAGAAATTAGCCAGCTACCAACCTTGAAAATGTAAAAATTCCCCCATTCATAGTTCCAAAACAAGACAGGGAAACCAAGATTGGAATCACAGAGATAAGGCTCTGGAAAGCTTTCCGCGCAAAACTCTGATGGGAGAAGAAAGGCATGGTTGTAATTCACATATGTGAAACACTGCATGAATCAACTCAGTTGCGAACAAAAACCACCAGGAGGCCTTCAGAGATGTTAGGGCATCAGCTCAACATTATTTCATTTCTGGTTTTACACCTGCTTGTTCCTTATGTCTCTAATTTTATTACTGCTTGCTTCATCAGTCTTTAAGAAAGCTTTGGAAATACTCTAACTAATCTTGAAAGATTATGTGTTTGTACGTATGTGTGTATGCATTGATCTATCTCTATATCTTTCTAGTTTTATCTATCTCTCAGTAGTTGTTCAAGTCTGGCAACTTTAAGATTGTGGACTTCATCTTGCAGAATTCCTCAGGCTGCATGCCAAATCCCATTTCAGAACTGACAGTTCTACAAAAATAATAATATATAATGGAAAATTAAAACCATCTTGAGAATATATATATATATATATAGAGAGAGAGAGAGAGAGAGAGAGAGAGAGAGAGAGAGAGAGAGAGAGAGAGAGAGAGAGAGAGAGAGAGAGAGAGAGAGAGAGAGAGAGAGAGAGAGAGAGAGAGAGATAACAGTGCTGTCTCCACCTGAGCCCCCATCCCTGAGTGAATATTCATATTATTTGTTATTCCAAGGCTTTACAAAGACAAAGCAAACTCTTGGGAGCCTTATTCGGTGAAACTGTGTTTAATTGCCACTTAACTGCCAAACATCTCTTTCATCAATTGCAAATTGAAACCTCTGACAGGAGTCTCCAACCTTGGCAACTTTAAGACTTGTGGACTTCAACTCCCAGAGTTCCTCAGCCAGCTTTGCTGGCTGAGGAACTCTGGGAGTTGAAGTCCACAAGTCTTAAAGTTGCCAAGGTTGGAGACTCCTGCGTCTGGAATGTCTGCGTTGAAAGGGGTGCAGTGAAGGGTGCGTGGGTGTGTGTTTGTATGTGTTAGTTTAATCTGATTGTAAAAACAGCCTTGACTTTCAACTTACCACAGCCACTGCCTGGGAGACAAGGACATCTGCTGCTGTCAATACTGTGTAATAGGCAACATTGGTGAGCATATACCCCACAATCACTGTGATCACAGACACAATCACAGCCAGAGGGATATTTCTACACAAAGGAAAAGGAAATAGAGACACACATGAGTACCTCCGTAGCCCACATCCCAATTAAGATTTAATTCAGCTGTCCTGGACCTTATGCCCTCCAGAGAGAGGTTGGAAGTGCAATTTTCAAATGGTGAGAAAGCATGACCAAAATTGTTCAGCCATCTTATGCCAGGCACTGGTTCCTCGGCTTCCATGTGAGGGCAGTTAGCAGATGAGAACCATAGAGTGGCAATCCCAAAGGGAGTTTTTTCAAGAGGCAACTGGACTTTCTGGTTTTTCTTTGAAGACGTTTCACTTCTCATCCAAGAAGCTTCTTCAGCTCTGAGTGGGAATTAAAGCCAAGTAAACTATCTTGTACTCCTGGGAGCAAAGAATGAAGTATAACAGAACTTCAGAACAGAACTTGGCTCAAGAGGCATTTAAACAATGAAAGCTCCAGTTAACAGTCCCAAAGGGAAGTAGAATCAGGATAACAAGTAGAAGAGGAATTGGCTGGAATGAAGAGGTAGGTAACATTTATATCCAATATAAGTCAGGATGATTTTTTTTTCTTGTCATTGTTCTTTTGGAAATGTGTCACCTATATATATATATTCTGGGCTTCTTGGCCATATGACTGATAATAGAGGCCAAATTGTCCTCCACTTGGCATCCTAAGATAATTTTCAACAATCTTGCTGTACAACATAATTCTAGCTAAATTTAAATAGCAGATGAACATGAATAGGATAGCTTTTAAAATAATATCAATTAATCAATCATAATAGAGCCAGAAGGGATTTTGGAGGTCTTCTAGTCCAATCCCCTGCTCAAGCATGAGACCTTATACTATTTCAGAAATGAAATGAAATTGCATTTATTATTATTATTATTATTATTATTATTATTATTATTATTATTATTATTATTATTATTATTATTATTATTGTTGTTGTTGTTGTTATTGTTATTGTTATTGTTATTGTTATTGTTATTGTTATTGTTATTAATATCAATATCAATATCAATATCAATATCAATATCAATATCAATATTATTAGTATATTACTACTACTACTACTACTACTACTAATAATAATAATAATAATAATAATAATAATAATAATAATAATAATAATAATAATAATAATAATAATAATAATAATAATAATAATAATAATAATAATAATAATAATATAGGAATTGTTATTAATGAAAAATCATTTAACAATTTCCTTTTTTGAACGTATATCACTGCTGTCATTCATTGCTATTAACTGCCTTTCAAGAATACACAATTTTATAATTCAGAAACGTTTGTCGGAACAATTTCTCATTTCTGTTCATGTCCATGCATTGGCTAAAGAGGTTGCAGAAATCAGTGTTTTAAATATAACCTAAAGCCTCTAGAGGGAGCCAAAGTTAATATCTGGATGAGAATTAGATTAATGACAATTACACAGAGCTCAGGTATGTCTTGTCCAGAAAACAAGCATGACCTTTTTACAAGTTTTGAGAGTAAAGATCTATATTTCACATTTTTCGCTCACTGATCTATTCTCCTCTTCACAGAAATACTACGGGTGTAGCACAGCAAAGTTCTATAGAGCTTTGCTTGAGCAAAAGTTAGGGCAAAGCACCTTGGCAAAGCTCCTTCATTCAGTTCCACCCCTAGCAATTCCAATAGCCAGAAGTGCTCTAATGTACTTGCACGTCGATCAGAATAGAGCTGGAAGGAACCTTGGAGGTCTTCTAGTCCAACCCCCAAGGAGATCCTATACCCGTGATGGCAAACCTATGGCACGCATAGAGTCATCTCTCCAGGCACGCGAGCCGTCACCCGTTGCTCTTCCGGGTTCCAGTGCGCTGGCAGCTGGTCTTCACGCAGGCGGGAGTGCCGGAAACCGGAAGAGCAGCCGCCCCGTGTGCATGCGTGCGCCAGGAAGATGATCATCTGGTTTCCGGTGCACTCATGTGCACCGGCCATCTGGTCTTCACACGCGCATGCATGCCAGAAACCAGAAGACCAGGTGGCCGGTGTGCATGTGTGTCACGGTGTGATTATTGTCAGTTGTATGC